>HG995362.1:3283615-4483615 GCA_905333045.1 Lysandra bellargus
GCTCCGAAGATCACTGCTCCGAATATCACTGCTCCGAATATCACTGCTCCGAATAGCACTGCTCCGAATATCACTGCTCCGAATATCACTGCTCCGAATTGATTTGACTGCGTCGCTCGCTCCTTCCTGTGACCATCTTCAATTCAACGCTGCGGCTGAGAGGAAGCACAGTACCTCCAGCGCCGATAGGTGTTGGGACAAACCTGCGGTACCATGTTGCCGTACCTAAAATTATAATGGTAACAGCTGATCCCGAGTCTAAAAGGCCTGAAACTGTCATATTGTTAATTTTAATATTAGCATATGGTCGTGTGTCAGTATTAAGTTTAGATTGCAGAATTGTGGCAACCTTATAGCTACTGAAAAACAAACGAACTGATTTTAACCAATTATTCCACTCTTCTTTACTAGTTCGGATAATCTCATTTTTCAGTATAGAATTACCACAATTCTGCAGAGTTAGTTTTTTGAGCTCTGACAGTTAGGACAGTCTGGTTTCTTAACGCCTTTATGACCACATTTAAAACACATGATTTCAATGTTGGTGCACTGTCTTAAATTATGTGTATTGTTGCGACATCTAGGACAATATGGTATCCTTTTATTAGTTTGAGGTGTACTATTTGTAGACATACTATGTAAATATTCCTCATTAGTGTTCTGAGGTGCACTATTTGTAGATATGCTATGTAAATACTTCTCGTTAATGTTAGTATTTTGTTTGAAATTATTATTATTATTAGTGCCACTTTTACATTCATTATGATAATTAGATTTAAGTTTCGGATGTTTGTATGCAAATTCAGGTGCTAAAGTATCTGAAGTTGATGCTGATGGTTCCCGAAAATGGGCAAGACGGGACTGAACAATTTCATAATTCCTACATAAGGTTCTCACTTGATCAATATCTTGGATATTAGTCGCAGAAGCTAAAATGCTTGCGTAACAAGGGCGTATATTGTGCAAAACAATTTCGAGCTTGTCCTCCTTCGACAAAGGTTTCGAAAGCCTAGAAAACATTCCCGACAAAATAGATAAATAAATCGTAATATTTTCTGTCTCGCCCTGAGTTCTAGCGCGAATCTCAGACAGTAGGCGATAATCATAATCGGGCTTATCGAAATCCTGTTTTAAAAGAGTGACAAGGTCATCCCAAGATGATACCTGGTCTCTGATGCTTCGAAACCAATGTATAGCGTCATCTATAAATAATTCATTGGCAAATGAAATTAATTTTGAGTCGGGAATGCTTCGTGCCTCACTAACGCGTTGAATAAAAGATCTAACGCACGATTTGCCATCAAATTTTAATTTCCCTAGCTCAGCCGTAATACTTTTTTCACATGTGACTGAAACATTAATTGGAGGTTGACAACTAGTGATATTACAACTAGAACTTGTAGTAGCTGAGTTTGACGATTCTACCTTAAGTGGGTCAATAAATTTATTGAGGTTCTTAAGGTAAAACTCATAACAATTTCTATAAAGAATAGTACAAGCTGCGTGTGTATCCTTTGCGTCGCTTGGGTCGATTCTATTCATCCTATGATAGACGTGATGGAGAATATTCTCTGTTCGCGAAAGAGTTCCTTTGTCACACGGGCCTGACTCAAGAGTGCAATTTATTTTATTTAGTATCTCTGTCACAGACAGAAGGTCCTCTTGTGGGTCAAGATGAGAGGCAGCTATGTCCTCAGCTGGAAACATTTGCACTAATTTTGTTATTTGTTTCCTGAGTTCGGCAACGGTACTGCCGGGTGTTTCGCCTCTAACTGCCACCTCGTACTCTAATTCAGGTTTTTGCAAAGACAGGTACTTAATCGGAAAAGCCATTGCTATAAACTAATCTTAAGATAAGTTTTATGAGCACACAAATAGTACAATTATAATTAAAGTTATAATTACAATCCTCAGCTTAATGTAAAACGTATAGTAAAACTGTAAAACAATTAAGTTAACGACTGTACCTAATAATGACTAACAGACCCTAAATAATAATTTTGTAAGGTAATATAACAATTTAAGTAAATAAAACAGAAAAAAAAACCGCTACCGCTTCCAAAAGTGACAATACAAGTTAACCACGTTTATGGGCGCCAGTGTAACACCTATCCGTTACAGTACCGGGTTAATAAAATTACAATTAGATAAAAATGTAGTATATTTAACAAATTTAAAAAAAAAACTAAAGGTGCCCGGTGGCGGTAGGTGAGACAACAAAATTTATATGTCGTGGTAAGGCCTACTTGATCGTCACTTATGGATCGTAGGGCTACTCTCCTGGTCTGATGTAATCTGGGACGCTGGAGGTACTGTGCTTCCTCTCAGCCGCAGCGTTGAATTGAAGATGGTCACAGGAAGGAGCGAGCGACGCAGTCAAATCAATTCGGAGCAGTGATATTCGGAGCAGTGATATTCGGAGCAGTGCTATTCGGAGCAGTGATATTCGGAGCAGTGATATTCGGAGCAGTGATCTTCGGAGCAGTGATCCCTGGAAACGATACTCCGTCTCAGTACACTTCCCTCGCAAACGTCTGGCGGCCTATCCACGAAGCCCGAGAAGAGCGCCCTCTACCTACAGCGGTAGCGGTATCATCGTGGTAGGCCGTCAGGAAATAATAATTTACAATTTACATAAAATATCTTAATAACATAAATTCCTAGTAAGAATCTAACTAATTTAATCTATTAGAAAATGTTATGTTTTTTTTATACAAAACAAGTTATTAAATAGTTAAGAAATTAAGTCTTAAGATCAACTCAAAATAGAATAAAGTAAATACAATTTGGAAATGTCTTAAATACAAGATCTTTGATATTATCAGTACTAACTACATGTGTGCTAACAAAACTCACCCTAATCCGGGGATTTCTCCAATTAAATTATCTGAATGAGACAGTTAATGTAGCTAAAACGCGTACATTGAATATAATAATTTATTTATGAAGAATAAGCATTGGCCGTTGATCTCCAATCGTTTTTCATTTCATCACGGAAAACTCCAGAGCCAATATTTCAAATAAAAATCAAATAAAATTCTTATTTTCAAATTTTGTTTTTTTTTTTTTAAACAGAACAGAAATTGACAAAGACAAACCGAACGTTAGTTCTTCCTTACAACTAAACATGTACCTTTTTCGAATAAAATATTATCAATTATTAAGAATGTAAATATTAGTATAATAAGGCAAAAATAAGTATAAAATATATTAATAAGAAATGGAATAACGTTCCGTTACAATGTGATGTGATGTGATGTGATGTGATGTGATGTGATGTGATGTGATGTGATGTGATGTGATGTGATGTGATGTGATGTGATGTGATGTGATGTGATGTGATGTGATGTGATGTGATGTGATGTGATGTGATGTGATGTGATGTGATGTGATGTGATGTGATGTGATGTGATGTGATGTGATGTGATGTGATGTGATGTGATGTGATGTGATGTGATGTGATGTGATGTGATGTGATGTGATGTGATGTGATGTGATGTGATGTGATGTGATGTGATGTGATGTGATGTGATGTGATGTGATGTGATGTGATGTGATGTGATGTGATGTGATGTGATGTGATGTGATGTGATGTGATGTGATGTGATGTGATGTGATGTGATGTGATGTGATGTGATGTGATGTGATGTGATGTGATGTGATGTGATGTGATGTGATGTGATGTGATGTGATGTGATGTGATGTGATGTGATGTGATGTGATGTGATGTGATGTGATGTGATGTGATGTGATGTGATGTGATGTGATGTGATGTGATGTGATGTGATGTGATGTGATGTGATGTGATGTGATGTGATGTGATGTGATGTGATGTGATGTGATGTGATGTGATGTGATGTGATGTGATGTGATGTGATGTGATGTGATGTGATGTGATGTGATGTGATGTGATGTGATGTGATGTGATGTGATGTGATGTGATGTGATGTGATGTGATGTGATGTGATGTGATGTGATGTGATGTGATGTGATGTGATGTGATGTGATGTGATGTGATGTGATGTGATGTGATGTGATGTGATGTGATGTGATGTGATGTGATGTGATGTGATGTGATGTGATGTGATGTGATGTGATGTGATGTGATGTGATGTGATGTGATGTGATGTGATGTGATGTGATGTGATGTGATGTGATGTGATGTGATGTGATGTGATGTGATGTGATGTGATGTGATGTGATGTGATGTGATGTGATGTGATGTGATGTGATGTGATGTGATGTGATGTGATGTGATGTGATGTGATGTGATGTGATGTGATGTGATGTGATGTGATGTGATGTGATGTGATGTGATGTGATGTGATGTGATGTGATGTGATGTGATGTGATGTGATGTGATGTGATGTGATGTGATGTGATGTGATGTGATGTGATGTGATGTGATGTGATGTGATGTGATGTGATGTGATGTGATGTGATGTGATGTGATGTGATGTGATGTGATGTGATGTGATGTGATGTGATGTGATGTGATGTGATGTGATGTGATGTGATGTGATGTGATGTGATGTGATGTGATGTGATGTGATGTGATGTGATGTGATGTGATGTGATGTGATGTGATGTGATGTGATGTGATGTGATGTGATGTGATGTGATGTGATGTGATGTGATGTGATGTGATGTGATGTGATGTGATGTGATGTGATGTGATGTGATGTGATGTGATGTGATGTGATGTGATGTGATGTGATGTGATGTGATGTGATGTGATGTGATGTGATGTGATGTGATGTGATGTGATGTGATGTGATGTGATGTGATGTGATGTGATGTGATGTGATAATATTAGCTCGATGCACTCCTTCACCATATAAACTATAACTGTGCGAAATGTCATGCACCTATGTTTCCCCATTTTTCATAAAAAAGGGTTACAAAGTTTTTCACTACGTATTAATAATATGATTTTCTTGTTTTGCTAATAATTTCTTATTTACAGGGATTGCTAAATGGGAGCACATAAAACAATTTTATGAAATGGACTCTAAGAACCCAAATTTTGTTTTTGCACCCTGCCTTAGAAAAGACCATTTGGACCCCAATACGAAGCAAAAAATGAAAGTAAATTTAGCTGCTCAAGTGTTGAGCCATTCAGTTGCAGCTGGATTGTACTCTAAAATATCTGATGGTATGTATGTATAATTAAATCATAAATGTACTAGAGATCGCCCAATGGTCGAAATTCGACCTTACTCTCAATGACATTACGACTACTACCTTACCTTTTTGATAAAGTCAATATTTTGTAAGAAAATATTGATTTTATCATATTTTTCTTCAATTCTTGTCTCTGGGACTCAGCTGATCTCAGACTGGCCGTGTAAGCATTGTCTAATATGTAGTATCTAAGCGTATGCGCGCACGGGCAACTTAGTTGCTCGGCGATTTATTTGTCTCTCGATCAAGTCTTTGGGTATGCTCTAAATTTCATATACATAGCCGATCGCTCCATAATGGATGCACCCAATATTCTATTTTTCGACGCTTTCTTCGGTTTTTTATTTATTTCACGAAAGAGACAAATAAATCGCCGAGCAACTAAGGTGCCCGTGCGCGCATACCCTTAGATTCAATAAAAAACTATAATCCATTTTCAATTCGTCAACTTGTTGTCAACAGACTTCAACCATAAATAAAAGAGTATAATTCGTAATGTATAGGCTTGTCACTCAAAAACCTGTCATCTTTCCTAGTGTGTATGTTGTAATGTGTTTAACGTTTTAATTGTTAAAAAAATGTATGATAAAAACATAATTTTAAAATAATATTGGCTCGATGCACTCCTTCTCCATATAAACTGTAACTGTGTGAAATTTCATGCACGTATGTTTTCCCATTTTAAAAGTTTGTAAAAATTTGTAAAAAGGGTTACAAAGTTTTTCTCTCACGTATTAATATATATATAGATAACTCGATACAACCATTATATAAATAATATCAACAACTTTTACTAAGTTTTCGCGAGTATCACTCATGATATTATAAGATTTAACAATTACGGATTTTGTCGCGGACTTTTATATCAAATAATACACTACCTACTATTTTAAAAATGTATTTAAATAAAGATAAGGTTCTATTTCCGTTCTAATACATTCATTTTCATTTACAGGAAGCCTTACAGCTGCAGCCACAACAACAGCAAATGTTGTTGCCAATATGGACAAAATATTTGACTTTAAACAGTGAAACATCGGATTTAAGAAGAGGAAAATGTCATGCCACAAACTTAACAGCAACCAGCCCCCATTTAATTTTCTTTCAAAAAATGAAATTTTTTTTTTCTACACTAAAATTTATAGGCAGTCCACGTAAACCTCCATCGCTAGAGAGCTGGATATGGACTCTAAATGCTGTAGAAAGGGTATGGAGAAATTTAAGTAAAAAATATAATGTGAAAGGCCTAGCTACAAGAAGACTCCAACAAGATGCCCTAGAAAATCTTTTTGGGTGTATTCGTGGGAACTGTGGCTCAAACACAAACCCTACATGCGGACAATTTGTAGCTGGGCTCAAAGCTGCCATAATTAGTAATTTATCACATATGGGAACTACTGGAAAGTGCGAAACTGACAACAATGTTATAATTAATAATTTTGATAGCTTCTTGTCAGTTTCGCAGTCTGCGCAGGAAAAAAAAGACTCGGTTGTTACTGCTTCATCATCTTCAACGTCATATGCTCTGTATTTTGAAGTTGATGAAGCAATAAACACAAACAATCCTGAAATACAGGCATGTGCATATGTGGCGGGATTTATATTAAAGAAACTACCATTGAAGGATTGTGAAATATGTAGAAAAATATTTGTTAGTGATAACATAGATATAACACACAATTTTGTCGCAAACAGGGAATATGGAACGGATTCTCAAGCTTTAAATTATGCCCATAAGATTTTATTTTCTGTGTAGAGTTATGTGCATCAGTTATTAATAATTTTTAAAAGATAATGCCTTTGTTAAAATGATAAAGATAAAAATTTTAGATCGCATAAATAGTATTGTCAAGTTTGATTTTATTCAACCATGCAATTTACACAAAGATAACAATTTGGAAACAATTATTAACTGTGTGTTTTTTATATGCATAAAGAGATTCTGCGTTTTAAAAAACCGTTCTTTTGCTGAAGAAGCTTCGACTTCTTCTTTAAAACTTAAAATGAAAATTATTTTACACCAGTAATTGCATACAAAATACCAAGTAAGCATTCTCCACAGAAAATATAATAATATGTTATATTTTGCTAAGTATAGCATTTTAAATTTAATGTTGAGTGAAATGTATGGTTGAACAAAATGTAAGAAAAACTGATTCACAAAGTTCTACACATAATTTTTATTCCATACTTCCATACTTAATATTATAAATGCGAAAGTGTGTCTGTCTGTCTTCACGCTAAAACCGCTAAACCGATTTTGCTGAAATTTGGCATGGAGATACTTTGAGTCCCGGGAAAGGACATAGGATACTTTTTATCCCGGAAAAATGTATGGTTCCTTCGCGATAAACTATTTTGGCGCAACGGAGTTGCGGGCGTCATCTAGTATGTAATATTTGTATAAATAAATACACTTTTTAAAGTATTCAAATTTTGCAAAGTATTGCCTGATTCTATTAAATATATCTGTAAGTAGCAGTAATATTTTATTTTATAAGAGTCTGTTCCTTCAAGTAATATATTTTATAAATGGAGAATGTAAGACGTGAACTTTCAATAAAACCAAAATGTTATTAATATACCTATTTGTTTTATTTCATATTATGTAAACTTTTAGTTGTAAGAAAAGCTAAATAGGTAAACGACAGTCCGAATAATAGGTTTACCTATTTAGTTTTTCTTACAACTAAAAAAATACCCTTTAAGAACCCCCATTTAAAACTATAGAATTTAAATTTACCGCACAAATAATTTGAAATTTCCCGCGCTCATTTTTTTCCGATTAGTACGGTACGGGCTGCATATAGATGGCGGTAGTAAAAACTGATTGTATAGAGTTGTCATTCTTCTCCGATAGGAGTAAAAGTGTTCTGTGAGCTATTTCCTCAGATACTTTCAGTTTTCTTACAGGAAGTGAGGACTTAATTGCAATCATCTTAACAAAGTATTTCTTAGCTAACGTGAGTCGTCTCAAGAATAAAGGAGGTATACAAGTTCCAACCAGGGCTTCATAACGTTATCGAATAACAGAAAAAATATCGTTACGTACCGTTATTTTCATAATGGTAGCCAGATAACGTTATTTTTTTAACGATATTTAGTAAAATAACGTTATATTTACCGTTATTATTATAACGATATTTTTTCGTTATGTATAAACGAAAAAATATCGTTATAATAATAACGGTAAATATAACGTTATTTTCTGGTATCAGGTATGTGATCGTGCACGGTGCACTAAATCTCACTCGCAGCCCACTTTTTTTGCGAGATTTGTGTGAAAATACAAAGAAAAAATAACCCTTATAAGCGTGATTACGTTTAGAAAATTTTCGCGCCTGTCATGACTTTCTTGACGGACTATAACGTTATCAAAGAACATATATTTACTGTTATAAATCCTATATAACGTTATAACATTAACCGTTATTTATATCCATTTTTAACGTTATTTTTAATATCGGGTAAATTTTCATAACGTTATCTATGCCCTTGAAGCAGTAACGTTATGAAAAAATAACGTTATTTGAAGCCCTGGTTCCAACTTCCATTGAGTTTATCGGGGTGGATTTCATCGCACCAGTTATAATGCGCAGCGCTTGATTTTGAATTATATCTAACTTTTTTAGAAGACTAGCGCTAGCATTAATATATGCTAAGCAACTATAGTCAAAGTGGCTCCTAACTAAACTTTTATACAACATTGAGAGAATTTTTGGATCAGCACCCCAAAAAACTCCTGCTAAGCATCTCAATATGTTGAGTCGCTGGTAAGCTTTATTACATATATAATCTATATGTTTATTAAATTTGAGTTTGTCATCTAAAACTATACCTAGAAATTTATGTTCATTTACTATTGAGATTACTTCATTATTACATTTAACTTGAACATTACATTGACTTTTACCAAAAGTCATAACTGAACTTTTTGAAGAATTAATATTTAGTTTTAGTTCGTTATTGTAATAATTTAACAGTTGCTTAAGAGCTAAATTAATATTACAATTGGCCGAGCGTAGTAGACGATTAATACAATATATAACAATATCATCAGCATATTGTAGAACATTAACACCTAATACTTTTACATATTTACAAATTTGTGATGTATATAAATTATACAGGATTGGAGACAATATTGCTCCTTGCATTAAGCCTTTATGTGCAAATTTTGGACCATGTAGTATATCATTAAATTTCACATAGACAAGACGGTGATTCAAGAATCTATATATCCAATTTAAAAATCTACCAGGAATGCCCAATTCACTTAAAACCTTTATAAGTATAGACAAATTAACATTATCGTATGCTCCTTGCACATCTAAAAATACACAAATTGCATTTGAATGAGCCATTAAAGAATTCTTAATATCATTAAGAAATGAAACAAAGCCGTCAACTGTACTTTTTCCTTTACGGAAACCTAGCTGAAAATCTGGTAATATTGAATTAGTTTCTATAAAGTAGTCTAACCTAACTTTTATCATATTTTCAAAAACTTTTCCTATGCATGAAGTGAGTGATATTTGACGGTAAGAATTATGATCATGGATTGGCTTATCTTCTTTCAGAATGGGCAAAACACACTGAGTTTTCCACTCGTCGGGAACAACTTGTTTAGACCATAAGTGATTGTAGATATTAAGAAGAACTACTTGTGCGTTTTTGTGTACATTTTTAATCATTAAATATGGTAAATTATCCAGTCCAGGAGTAGAATCTCTTCTTGACATTAAGGAACTATGAAATTCATCCCAGCTAAAATCTTTCATGAAAAAGTTGAAATATTCACTATCATTATTACTTTTAAATATATCTTCTAATGAACTGTCACATACTTCATCATTTGTAAATTTGTCTAAAAATTCTGGTACAAAACTATCACATTTACTATTTTTGCTAGAATCTACACGCTTATATTTTTTGATAAAATTCAAAATATTTGGATCTATTAAATTTAGAGCATAAATTTTGCCAAATTTTTCTCTTTTCCTCTTTTATAATCCTTTTTTTGAATGCATCTAATCTCTTATAATTTATATAATTTTCCATACTCAAATTATTTCTATATTTTTCCAAAGCTTCTCCACAATCCTTTACAGCCCTATCACAAATATCATTCCACCACGGAGCAGGTACCCTTTTTTAAATTTTTTTAGATGAATTAGTTATTATAATTTTTGGAACACATTCATCTCTTAAAGTGTTTAGTAGATCACAGAAATGATTATAACTTTCTAAAGGATTTTGTAAATTATATTCAAAATCTTGAAATAAATCATTTGACATATTAAAGAACTTATCCCAGTTAGCTTTTTTGAATAAATACTTATTTACATTTTTATTTATGTCATATTGCATAGGAGAAGTATTAAGTTTTGTAAAAGTTGGAAAGTGATAACTTCCCAACGGATCCTCACCGACATACCATTCACAATAGGGAGCCAGCTCTGGGCTCACTAGTGTAACATCAATTGCAGAAGTGTTATTGTTTGGTCTACTTACTGTAGTAGCACAACCTGTATTTAAAATACATAAATTATATTCATCTATAACTTCATACAAGTCTCGTCCTCTTGTATTATTTATTGTACAACCAAAAGCTATGTGATGGGCGTTACAATCACCCGATATGATAATAGGTTTAGGAAGATTGTTAATTATTGTTTTTTAATTTTGTTATATTAATTTTGTTTCTAGGTGGACTGTAAATGCAAAGGATTGTAATGGAACCTATACCTGTTTCTATGGTTATAGCAATACAGACTGTATATCTTGATAATTTGGAGTCGGATGCTGCACATACTTTATAGAATTCCTAATAATTATTGCCACTCCTCAGTGTTCATTTGAAGCATTTTTAAAAATGAAATTATACCCAGGGAAATGAATCCGAGGACTTGAAGTTTTCAGCCATGTTTCATTTAATAAAGCTATATCTATTTCTTTATCTATTAAGAGTGATTGAAGTAAATGTTTTTTATTATTTAAACTCTGGATGTTATGCTGTACAATATTAATACTATCCATTACTTATTACAGTTTTTAATGAATGTTTGTTTAATATGTGTTGTAGTATTAATCTCATTAGAATTTCCTATACTTACAAAGTGCTTATTATGGCTTCTAAAATTTTTTGATTATTAATAATGTCCTGGGCTGATATCTTTTCTGGTACAATTTTAACATTTTGAGGTTTAGTTTTTGTCAGAGGTGGGAAAGATGTTAAATTATTTGTTATGTCTGCATAAGTAGAATTATTATTTCTCAAAGATATGTTTTTCTTAATTTTAGAAGCCTTAATTGGGCACTCCTTAGAAATAGCTAGGTGATTACCTCCACAGTTTTTACATTTTAAAACTTCTGATGCACATTCTTTATAGGAATGATTCTCTGCACATTTAGAACATGCTTGTTCATTAAAACAATATTTTGCAGAGTGATTGAAAAGTAAGCATTTAAAACATTGTAGAACTGGAGGTATATAATTATGAACCTTATATCTCCATCCATCTAAGAAATAGGCTACTTGACATATATTTAATTTCATTGAAAAAATGCATATTTCTAGTAGCACTTGGCCTAGGAAACTGTATTTCACCCTTATCGTGAAATAAAAGCTTATGATTGATAAATAAAGTCGATTTGAAAATATGATTTTATGAAAATAGGAATTGTACTGACGAAAACGCTTTTGCGGTACTTCCGATCTGGATGTGACGTCATCCCATTTGTAATTTAATATCTTTTATTTATCGCGCTCGTTATATGTAAGTTTATTTGTACATAAATAATATGAATAAGCCTAGAAAGATTTATAAAATGTATTTTCTTGAATAATTCAAATAAAACATCAGTTTTATATATTATCTCCATTCATTGTAGTTAGGAAATGAAATGGCCAAAACTTTTCTACAAAAGTGTTCAACATTAGAAATGATTTCTAAATTATTTTTTAGTTTTTTAAGCACTGTTAGACTCGTACATTTAGCACATAAAACTTTTTTTCAATAAAGAAAGTATAAAATACAAAAAACATGACGTCACACTATGGCGGTACAATGGCGGACAGTGTTTTCGGCGCCATATAAAAGGCATATTTTTCGATCAACATTTTTATGGGTTTCTACTGTTTAAAATATTAAAATATTAGTTTTTTTAGTAAAAATGAATGATTAGGAACCGATTAGAATGAAGAAAAAAAATAGGTCAAGTAGCCTATTGCATTGTGGTTATACAGTGCCAGAAAAGGTAACAGTAGGTAATAGTATTTAACGGAACAAATGTATTATTTTCTTTTTTCATAAATCTACTTATACCAGTTATGTCAATATCGCTACTTATTTTTTCAAATAAATCCGTATTACTAATTTCCTTAGGAATGTACCTAACTACCCCAACCCTTTCCACAGAGGCTGCTGGGATATATGCTCTTAGATTGTTTTCTTGAATAAATGATGCATTGAGGAAATCATTAGCCAATGCCGCTTGTTTGAAAGTTATTTTTATTTTGCGGGCGCTTATTCTAGCTCTTTCATAAACTCCTTTTGCGTTTTTGAAAATTTTCGAAAGGCTAAGGGGGTTCATGTTTCCTATTTTTGTATCATTACAATGTTCGACGAAGACAATAAATTCTCCGCTGCAATTATTGTCAGGATATTTTCTAGAATACGAAGGCTTACTAAAGGGTTTGTACTTATCGCCTGAGATATCATCTATTTTCCTTTTCGTCGATGACGAAGATTTATAGTTCGCTCTCGTCCTGCATATACTATATAAAAGTACTTTTAAAGTACTTTTAATGTATAAAAACTATTAAATACCATTTTTCCAAATTGTTAAAAAAAGGCCAAAAACAGCAAGTCAAAGGAACAAATGTCAAAAGAGTGTTGCTATTGCTAAAATAAAAAGTTTCGCCTCCTAACTTTTTAATTTGATTGTCAAACAGTTTCCATTTAGTAACTAGATGGCGTATGGGTAGACAACTATCGGTAATACCACCAATAATTGCTACAAAACTGGGCAAAAGAATGTAAAACTTGATTTCAATTTGAAAACGACGCCATAATATTCCAATGACTAGGTTAACAAAGTTATTACAACGATGTTTTAGTTTCAACTCACGGAAGAAATAGCCCTATTTACCGATATTCACACCAAATATCACAGGAATTATACATTTTGGTTTTGACAACATTTTATCTGCACTTGTGCCAGTAAACGGGTATTTCATGGCTAATATTTTACCAATAATGAACATCAAAGACCCAAATAACACAATTTGGGAAAAAATAATAAAAACCACACCAACAATAAAAAGTAGGAGTTTGAAAGTGACATGCCCATGACATGCCCGCCAAAACTCTATCAGTTGTCAGTTTGACAATTTGCGTGTTCCTAAACTGTTACCAGTATACTGACCTAATCGCTTAGGCCAATGATCGCTTAGGTTTAAGATATTATGATTTATGCCACACTTGACAGTACACTGATATTTTTAAGAAACAACCAATATGTATCCGTGATGCCAACCACGGCTTCAAATAACGTTATTTTTTCATAACGTTACTGCTTCAAGGGCTTAAATAACGTTATGAAAATTTACCCGATATTAAAAATAACGTTAAAAATTGATATTAATAACGGTTAATGTTATAACGTTATATAGGATTTATAACGGTAAATATATGTTCTTTGATAACGTTATAGTCCGTCAAGAAAGTCATGACAGGCGGGAAAATTTTCTAAATTTTTTTCTTTGTATTTTCACACAAATCTCGCAAAAAAGTGGGCTGCGAGTGAGATTTAGTGCACCGTGCACGATCGCATACCTGGTACCAGAAAATAACGTTATTATTATAACGATATTTTTTCGTTTAAACATAACGAAAAAATATCGTTATAATAATAACGGTAAATATAACGTTATTTTACTAAATATCGTTAAAAAAATAACGTTATCTGGCTACCATTATGAAAATAACGGTACGTAACGATATTTTTTCTGTTATTCGATAACGTTATGAAGCCCTGATGCCAATCTACAGATAATTTCAGATCGGTGGGGAACCAATAGAAAATCTAGAAGTGTCTATCGTCGCGCCGTCTGGTGGAGATTAAAAATAAGAAAACCTCTCATTTAAGTTGAATGGACTGTATCTCGGGAATAAAGACGGGAAAAGCAGATAATTTCACCAACCTCAGTTTGGTTCCGTAGCTTCGCTTCGAGGGCCCTCTTCTCTTCTTTTCTTGACACAGATTTACACACACACACTCATTCACACTTGGCTGATTAAATAGTTCTATAGGCTATCGCGCATAGTAACGACGTAGAAGTTGATTTTTTTTTAGGCCGCGGCGCGTTCGAGCAGAGATTCGTTCTGAGAGGCTCGTTTTTGAATACTGACACTCGCGAAGACGACACTGCTTTTTATATAGGTAGGGACGCTCTCGCCGCGTGATTCGTAAACTAGGATTTTTTATTTTTCTACCTTCATTCACAAAAAAGTATTAAATTTTTGAATTCGAGTTCGTTCATCGGTCATATAGCTAGTATAATATAATATGCAGATAATATACAGAATTCATAAATAAAATTTTCATAATAAACATACTTAATAATGAGATAGAAATTTCTTGTAACAATAATAGGCTACTTGACATATATTTAATTTCATTGAAAAAATGCATATTTCTAGTAGAACTTGGCCTAGGAAACTGTATTTCACCCTTATCGTGAAATAAAAGCTTATGATTGATAAATAAAGTCGATTTTAAAATATGATTTTATAAAAATAGGAATTGTACTGACGAAAACGCTTTTGCGGTACTTCCGATCTGGATGTGACGTCATCCCATTTGTAATTTAATATCTTTTATTTATCGCGCTCGTTATATGTAAATTTATTTGTACATAAATAATATGAATAAGCCTAGAAGGATTTATAAAATATATTTTCTTGAATAATTCAAATAAAACACCAGTTTTATATAATTATTATCTCCATTTATTGTAGTTAGGAAATGAAATGGCCAAAACTTTTCTACAAAAGTGTTCAACATTACAAATGATTTCTAAATTCTTTTTCAATTTTTTAAGCACTGTTAGACTCGTACGTTTAGCACATAAAACTTTTTTCAATAAAGAAAGTATAAAATACAAAAACATGACGTCACACTATGGCGGCACAATGACGGACAGCATATTTTTCAATCAACATTTTTATGGGTTTCTACTGTTTAAAATATTAAAATATTAGTTTTTTTAGTGAAAATGAATGATTAAGAAGCGATTAGAATGAAGAAAAAAAATAGGTCAAGTAGCCTATTAGAGCTTGATGACCTCAAGGAGCTTATTCTTTTGTGAGAAACATGCCCATTTTTATGGAATCCGAAAGATAACAATAATCCGTCTTGTTTTGCATGCGTTAAGTTTTTAACGCGCATGTGAGTATTATTGCTTCTGCTGCTTTTCTCTTGTAAAAAAAAAACTTGTACGAGACGATCTTCCTTATATAAAAAAGTACTCTGTGGATGCCATAGTAGCTAGTGTATCTGCCTACTTAGGAGATTGCGGGTTCGATTCCCGTGTAAGTCAATCATTTGTAGGTGTTATGACTTATGTTATTAATATAGGTTTGTTGTCTGCGGTACCCAAATTACAAGCAAGGAATACTTTGTTCGGGACAAGATTGCGTTGTGAGAATGTGTGAGGAATATTATTTATAATTTATTCTTATCTTATTTTTGCAGAAAAAGGAATAATCTCCCAAGATGCGCAAAACACCGCAGACGTCATCTTATTTTTTGACCAACTTTTTGACTCAATTAATAGAAGCTTCGGAAAAAGGAAGAAGCACAGTAAACCTCTTCTGGGACCTGCGACGCCAAACTCGCCACATCACAAAACATGGATGGAGGCTAAAATATTTTTAAAAAATATGAAGTTTGTGAATGTAAAAACCTTAAATGTGGAGCATGTTCCCACTTTAAATAACTGGGTATGGACACTAGAAGGAATAGAACAACTATTAAAAAAAATTGCTGTGAAGTACGGAGTGACATCGGTTTGGTTGCGGCATCTGAACCAGGATCCAATCGAAATTTTTTTTGAATCGATAAGGAGCCAAGGATGCCGGAACGTAAACCCTACTCCAGATGGGTTTGAAGCAGCATTTAGCAGCCTTTTAATAAACAGCCTATCTAGTGTCCATGCCCCTGGGGCAAATTGTGAGGTGGATAATTGCCATGCTTTGCATGAAGTTCTCATCACAAGCGGGGCCTGCAAAGAACAAATAAACTGCGAGCTGTCTAAGATTCCGGACATAGAAATTATACCCCTTGAAGACAAAAGTGACCCCCGAATAGTTGGGGGGCTACAATATGTTAGCGGTTATTTTGTTAAAACCGCTAAGAAGAAAGTCTTCAATTCAAGGGTTGTAGTGAATGCAAAAAAAACTTAATGTCCGATCAGGAAGGAGAGTATTTAAAACGTAGAGAGTACGCTAATAAAAAATGGCTTTGCAGTCCCAGCGACTCTCTCTTGAATTGTGTTTCGAATCTGCAGGATATAAATTACACAATAATTAAAAAGTGCTTAGATAAAAAATATTAAAAAAAAATAATTAAAACAGTGATATTTATTCACATACAATTTGATTTCTTAAAATGTGAACTGCATAAAGAAAAATTAATCGATTTTTTAATCAATATATCCTGCAGATTCTTCATTTACAATTACTGTAAGAATATAAATAGAATATTAATGAATAGGAGAGAGTGTGATGATGATACGGATTTGTTTATGCTGAAAGCGAAAAAATTATATATGAAATGTTTTAAAAGAAAAAAATAAATTATATCAATTACGGTTGTCAGTGTTTTATTTATTGAAAAACATCCTATAAAAAGAAACAAAAAGCAACCTAAACCCAGTAACCAATGCTATATGTAGGTATATATATTGACAAAAAGTTGTCAAAACCTACTTCCAGAGAGCGCCACTTGTCTTACCCTATTTGGCCGTCGAGTTGTACCTCTATTCCTATATATAAAAAAGTACTCTGTGGTACTGACGGTGATAATATTGACCGTATAATAACTATCAACTCGTACTTTAATGTTATTTTAGGGGTGAAGGAAAAGTAGAATTTAAATAAAAACCATAGAGTATAGACGATAGAAGTGTCAATGTCAATTGTAAATTTAAATTGTCAAAACAATTTACTAGGTATATTTTCAATAAATTATAAAAATTAATTCAGCTAATTATTATATTTTCTATCTGCAGAGACTTCAGAAAATAAAGTTAGAAGAAATTTGCAAGCATTAAAAAAAAATTAATAATAAAGCTTTTCTGCTTGATATCTTTGTAATTTTTCTGTTGGTCATACGTCTTTTGTAACTTGTGAGTTTCTTTGTGAGCAACTACAATATTTAATGAGTCGTGACTCGTAAGTGAGTCTTTATAAATATTGGCAATGACGATAAATAAAGGTAAGCGCTTTGGATAAAATTAGTACACAGATAAATAATAACGTAACATTGCAAAGTTTGTCTCCGTCAGATCATTCGAAAACTTATAAATTAATGCAAGAATTTTTTTTTATTACAGGTTCATGTGACTTGGAAACAACATGTGATTTGTTAGATAAGTTAACATTGACACAATTACACTTAATTGAAGATAAAATGCGAAGTGAATTGAATCTGGAGTCATGTATAAACAATGGCAGTTTTCATTTGGCCAAGTCGAGATATATAATGGGTCAAAATTCAGTGAGCAAGGAAAAATTGCCAACCGAAAATACTACAGAGTTTTCAGCGTCTGTAAAGACGGTTGGTAAACAAGAGAACAGCATTACACAGTTAGAAATTGTCGATCAAAAAGATGACACATTACAAATAAATCCAGTTCACTGGTTTGGAGTATTGGTGCCACAGAATCTACACAAAGCAAAGGAGTTATTCAGTAATGCCATCAACCATGTCGTAGAAGCGGTAAACATTCAATTGCAAATCCTTGATAATGTTAAGAAAATTGAAACCTTGAAGGCATACAAGAAAAGTTTAGTTTAATCACTGAACTTAATTGATAATGTGATGAAGTATTTATTTTAAAGGTAATAAAATTAATTACTACAAGTAATAATTGTATTTTAAATTTTCATGAACATCTGCAAAAAGATCCAGTTTTATAATTAAGCAGTAGAAGTAGGTATGAAATAAAACACAGCATTTGTGATGAATTTTAATATAAACAAATTAAGCATTAACATGCATTTTGTGCAATTTCATGTGCTAATTACTTTAGAGATCTTTAGATCCTGGTTAGGTATTTATAAGATTTATGCTTTTATGTGGAAGCAATTTTACTTATTATTAACTGCTAACATTGAGGATGAGGTATTTTGTGATTTAAAGTTAATACTGTTTATAATGAGACTAGGGAAAAATTCTGCTATGCTTGTAAATTTTTTTTTGATGCACTGGGGAAACCCATCATGGGTGCCCCGGGTTGGGGATATGCCTCAGTTAGAGGCTGCTGAAGCATCCCGGGGGTATGTGGGACTCTTACCCACTAAAATCACCTGCAGGTTGCCTTCAGCCGTGTACGGAGGGATGTCCTGGATCTGTCAACACAGGACTCCCTCTACATGCTTGTAAATACCCAACCAGTGTTATATTCCATAACTTGATGATCCAGTGAACTTTGTGTCACTTTCTTCCTAATATACCCTCACTGGACTTCCATGAACATTTCAAGATTAAAATTAGCCAAATCAGTTCAGCCATTCTCGGTTTTTAACGAGACCAACAAAATTTAACATACATTTTTATTTTCTTAGAATAGAGGTAAATGCAGAATACTTTGGTTAACCATTTGTGTTCGCACAAATAATCTTAACAACCCAATTTATTTAGTTACATTGTTATTTTCTTAAATATTATGTTGTACGTAATATTATTTCTTCACGACATCGACAGCCTAATAATAAAATAGTAAATACCTTTAACTTAGACTGTAAAGTAAAAAATTTTGTGCAACAATAAATAACTAGTTTAATAACAAGCTTATGTGCTCAATAATGGCGTCATGACTAGACATATTGAGCACCAAATAATTTAATTCATAAAAATATTAAGCGCTATTAAATACTAAAGAATAAAATAATATAGAAATTAAAATACTAAAGAATAAAATAACAAAAACAAATTTTTAAACATAAGTACCTAATATTTGCTAATGATTTTTATAAATCATGTAAGTATATTCATTTGTTTTTCATTTCTCAGATAAACATTCAAAAGGCGCGTACACTTATATTTTATTACGTAATGTGTATTAAAATCAGATATACAAAATATTATTACAGGTCTCCCCATTATTGAAAAATAAATATGAATTACTTGTTATAATGCAAAATCAATACGTTCAAAACATGTACAACACGCAGAAATTAACTTGGCACCAGAAAGTTTTTTTTAATCTTAGGACGTGAGTACCTCCTACACAGGGCCCCCGCTACCAGTGCAATGTGTGCAATGCACACGGGCGCAATCCTCTAGGGGCGCCAAATCGCCATCTTTAGCGCCAAAACTAAGGATCAAAAAAATTTGCCTAAAGGGGCGCCAAAATCCTTTTTTTGCACACAGGCGCCAGTAGCCCTTACGGCGGCCCTGCTCCTACACCACCTACCCACTAGGTAGTTATTGGGTGGTTAACTTCTGCGTGTTATAAATTATGTATACTTATTAACATTTTTTAAACATAAAAGTTTTAACCATACAAAGGAGTCGGGAATTACATTCATAATTTAATATCTTTGTATAAATTCATTATAATTTTTATAAAATAATAATCCTAATTAAATCTATGGAATGTTACTAATTTATCTACAAGCGAGACGCGAGTCATATTATTGCAGCTTCTGTACATAAAGTACTTACAATAAGAGCTACTTGTTATTAATTTGAATTTTAACATTTACAGTAAGGGCCAACCCACACTTACCACGACCACACGACAACCACAACCACACCACGTGGTCGGGCGTATATCTCGTATTGTAAATGAACTGGACTATTCACACGTACCACATTTTGCAGTCGTTGTCGACCGCTTGTGTGATACTAACCACATCGCAACCACAAGCGAACTAGTGGCCGACCACATCGCAACCACAACGTTGCGTCGATGCAATGACAGTACGCGCATAGATTAATATTATGTATAAACGGAAAAGTGCGCGCAAACTGCCTGCGCTCTTCCCCCACTCCGTTTCATTGACTTTCGTACCTAACCACATCGCAACCACGTCGACATTTTGTCGGTAGGTACTACAACGCAACTACAAAAAGCTGCAGCGACACCAATAACACGTAACCACTGCTTGACGGCATTTTGTCGTTGTGACGTGGTGTGGTTGTGGTACGTGTGGGTCGGCCCTAAGCAGTAGCAAATAGCAATAAAATATGCAAATAATTCATAAAAATAATATTTCGGCAAACCTCCACTTTGGAAGTCGGGTAAGATAATAAGTACATGGAAAAAATGAAGAATACCTAAGTACAATAATAATTTAAAAAAAGTAAAGTAAGCTCCCTAAGGCATCCATATTACACGGTAGGTTCCTCGTCAGTCAATTCCATCAATCATGAATTATGTTTGACTGATGGTGACTGATGGACTGACGAATGTATCCAGATTTTCGTCAATCACCGTCAGTCACGCTCTTACACGGTAGGTTACCCATCAGTCACAGTCATGACTGTGGTAAAAGTGACAGCAACACCTACCGTCTAATGGATGCCTAAAAAGGCCCATTCACTATCCTGCATTGCACTGCACGGCGGACTGCAATACAGGATAGTGAATGGACCCTTTTAGTAAAGATTGAAAAACATACAAGTCTGTACAAAATGCCTACCAAATTACAAGAATTATAATAAAAAAGTACTGTCTGTGCGAAGCTTATTAGGTTATAGATCGTAATAAATTAAAATATGACTGTGACTGCGTACGTAAGCATTCACAAGGATAAAATCCATACTACACACAATATCTACTTGCTTTTACTACTACTTAGGTAGACCGTAGATAGGTTATACCAAGGTTATACTCACTAACTGCTGAAACACAAAAATTCAAACAAAAAAAGAATGGTTTTAGAAATAGTTAATATGCTCCTTAATAATTATTAAGAGCACAAATTATAATTTAATTACAATCTGGTAACAAACTAACTGCTAACAACTAAAAGTTTTTTATAAATCTTACAACACATTAAAAATAAAAACAACAGTAAAAACTAACATCTCTATTTTTATAACAATTTAAGAGTTTCCTGTTATTTTGGTCGCGAGTGCGTCGCTTTTGTAGATGATTGACGAAACAAACTAAAAATAGTCCAATTAACTAGACCATTAGGTATCAAAAATGGCGAACGAAAATTTTAATTTGAAAAGGAAAATATTTTCTTTTGCGTTTTGTACCTAAGTACTGGTTGGTTGGTAGGTACATGTTTTTACAAAAAAAGGTTATACAAAACTGGCCTCAAAATGAGTGCTTGCAAAATTTTTAGTAAAGAATGAATGCTATTAATTCTAACTCGATGTCTTTATTTCAAAAATAACGTTTTTTACCCTGTTCAAGTGTTGTTAGGTTCAGTTAGGTGCAGATAAAAATATTGCTATCAATATTAGGTAACCAGTAACACGAAACTTGTGCCTATTGTGGAAAAGATGATTTAAATATCGGCACGTTTTAAGTTAAAAAGGTCTAAAGACCCACATAAACGACAAAGGCAGTTTACGTTCTAATTTTCATACGGTAAGTAGCATAATATCCAAGTCTAAAATTAAATTGTTAAATAAGAAGTTACTTATTTAAGGAAAAAATCGCCTAACCTTTGGTAAGCATACAACGCCTATTTCTATAACAAAATGCTTTTCATCACAAACAATTTGAATTTTTAACCTAATTCCATAACTAAAATAAATATTTACAAATCTAAATTTATACAATGATAATGATATTATTATAATGCTCATAATAATCTCGTTAAATACACAAATACAAATAAATGTGATTAACAAGTAAAATATATAACAATTGGAATTCTTTATCCATAAATTCAAATGTTTTTCCTTATGAAAACTGCGGTTAGCCTAGATATAATTTACAAAAAGATTTGTGCTAAAATTTCATTTAAAAGCGATGATAGTATATTATTTTGTATCGCAAAAATTTTTATTCCCAATCTACGTAATAATTTCTGTTTAATTCCATTTAAAGCGCTTATTCCACTTATCTAGCTAGGAAGTCCTAGCTTGAATCCTAGCTTTCTAAATGTTATTCCATTTGACTACATTTTTTCCGATTTAGGATCCTAGCTAGGCTCCTAGCTTTCTAAATGTTATTCCACTTGACTAAATTCTTTAGGATCCTAGCTAGGACTTCCTAGCTAGGATAAGTGGAATAAGCGCTTTACTCATGCCCAATTTCTGAGGCTTTTTAGCAGAAAATTTATCTATTTAGGTACTACACTCGGCGAAACATGGCGATAGCGGTCATTGACTCCCTGTCAAAAACTTGTCATTTTCTATACAAAGCCGCGATTGACACATCTGACACTTCATTATCAATCGCGGTTTCTATAGAAATGACGAGTTTTTGACAGGGAGTCAATGACCGCTACCGCCATGTTTCGCCGAGTACAGTACTTATAGCAAATCTAATTGGCTACCGTCATCGACATAAATTTCTGTAAAAAAAACCCAGTAAACAGGTATTTCGTTCAGTGTCTATGATATAACTGAGAATTGAATACAAATAATTACGTGACTGACCCCCTGAACTCTTATTATTAACGGCTAAATGGTTATTGTCAAATTTTCCGAACTAATGACGATGTAAGTACTCTATGGTTTCGGAATCCGGATTGAAAATGTCGCCATTTACGTCTAGAAATTCTGAAATGGCACGGTTTTTTCATTAAGCTAGTACTAGAGTTCATTAAGGAACCTATTTGCAATATGATCTAGTTTACATTAACACTATCAAAAATAACAAAACGATGCGCCTGCGCAATCATAAACACAATATACAAAATATAATGTACGGTGAAGTGTCCTGTAGAGTTCGGTTGTCTAGGACGGGTCGGCGCGCCAAGCCGATCTCGTGCAGGCGGAGTCGCGCCACCAAGCCTGTTAAATAGAGAAAAAAATATATTAGCCCCCACCTTGCTTACATTAAAATTTTCTAATAGGTTATGGTCCATTTTCTAATAGGTCATGGTCCTTTTTCTAATAGGTTATGGTCCATTTTTATAATAGGTTATGGTCCATTGTCTTCGCTGCACTTTGAAACTTATGAGAGTTAAAGTATCACAACGAAAAGTTAAGGATTTCTTAATGCCTTCGGAAACCAGTAACGCGCTTTGCTAACGCGCGTTTTGAGAACCCCGGATTTTATTGAAGCGTACACATGCAAGCGCGCGTTACCGGCGCGCTTGCATGACGCCCAATGTGTCTTCAGTACTATTTATACGGGCCTTGGTGTCTTACCTGCACGTCAGTGTAGTGTGCCGTGCGCTGCCGACGCGCGCTGGCATGCACCATGGCGCACACGCGGCAGAAAAAGTACGTGTTTATGAACTCGCCCGTACCCTGTAATGGAAAATTTCATTAATAGTAATTCAATGGTATCTGTAGAGTGTAGACGGAAAAGAGATGGATGCTATGGTATATAAGGAGACTCTGGATTTATAGTGTATTTACTATATCGCATCTTTGTACAAACCTACCTCTTTTGCTTTGCATCTTTACGAACGTAAAATATCGATTAACATAATACATATTCTCTAATTTCTTGATTCGGTCGCCGCGTTCAAAACCCGCGATAAAATATGCAATAGTTTAAAAACAGCGATTTACATTTGCCTAGTTTGTCGAACGACTTATTACAGTTGCTAATTTGATTCACCTTCCACTTGAAGTAGGAGTTGTAGAGGTTATCGTCTTCATCCAGCCGCAGCAGGTATGCGGCCAACTCCTCCGGGCTGGCGAACTCTTCCACGTGTATATAGGAGTTATGAGGCGCCGCCGCCGCGTACTCAGACGGCCGAGCCCCCATGACGATCGGGAGCACGTCGTGTCTGAAAACGATGTTAATTTCTTGTACCTATATCTACGTATGCAAGGGTTACTTCTCAAACTGATAGTAGCCCTCAAGTACATTTTCTAAAACCGTTATTTCCAAACTTATTGGAAAAAAACCATTTTTGAATCGAAGTTCTTGAAGTTTTTAAAATCGACGCGAAAAATATCATGTTTGTAATGACTGCAGAGAGCTTCGGCCTACCATCCTCGCTCGGGCGGAAGATTTTTCTATGAGACCTGCCATTACATGTGTATATCAGGATAAATAAGCAAAAAAATTAAGAACTAGAAACAATATTAAGAGAGTCTTCGGAAACCTTGCACCTGTTAGTTGTTAGACATCAACTACGATAACATGGCGCGCCCCTGACTGTTTCAATGTGTGTAGTCACATCCTTATGAAATTGGATTGTATGTAGTAAGTATTCAACCAATCACAGTACACGTAATATTTCAGTAAATGTCACTTATTACCAAGATTTGTTGGTCAACTATAGTCGGGACATTTTAATAGGCCACATTTGACAGTTCATCAAAATTGTACCAGGTAACCTTATAGCGACGTACATAAAAAATAAATATTTTCATTTTGTTATAACTGCACAATTGACTAACTTTTTTCAATGACGATTACATATTTATTGTAAATATGACCGATACGAATTATTTAACGATTTGCTTTTACTGATAAACAAGTCTAAGCGTAATAAACAAATTCTGATCTTAATAATTGCACGTCGTTACAATGTTACGTTAGCTGACCTTTTTTCTTTTTAAACTCTAGGGAAGTTACCCTAAAAATCGGAATCGAATAAATAGTATCGATGCATTAATTACTTGTAACGAAATATCCCCATAAATTAATAACCACGTTGTGAAAAGTAACACATATTTATGTGAAATGAATAATGATAATACAACATTTAACAGTTTTTATAATTCAAGCGAATAAATGCATTATTTTTTGTAAATCATGTACTTGTCTTATTTTGCTCCTTGAATTTGTAAAAGAAAAAGTAATAATGGGACAGGAGTTTGTTTAAAACGTATAAAATCCAAATATTTTATTTCAAGTCCGTATCGATTTATTCGTTTTGGTCGATGTTTTTACGCAGCTCACCTCACTATGGAGATTAATCTGACAGATGTCAAATGTGGCCTATTATAATGCCCGGACTGTAATCATAACTAGCCTACCGCGCAAGACAACGTACTTCAAACGTTTTGACAAAGCACTTCAAAAGTTTTGAATTTTGGAGGGGCGCGCCAAGTTATCGTAGTTGATCTCTACGAAGTAACAGTCCATAAATATATTATTAACTCATAAACAACTGACAATGGCGATTGCCAAGGATAAGTTTTAATCGATTTACGTTTAAAGTGAATATTTATACGAGCCTTCGTGGGTTGCCTTTCGATACTTTCTCAACATTACAGCACATGGACACAATCATATTCTGTGGACATGTTCATTGACAATGAAGTGTCAGATGTTGTCAATCGCGGCTTTGTATAGAAAATGACAAGTTTTTGACATGGAGTCAATGACCGCTACCGCCATGATTCGCTGAGTACATAGTGTGCTTTCTAATTATTATTGCAGATTGCAGTTCAGTACACGTTGAGCGTTATGCCACATAATGCGCTCTAGAGCTGCAATGAGAGACAAATGGCGCTATGTAGCCGTAGAGTCTATCGTGTTTTAATTGTCGTGTCAAACAGCTGTCATTAGTCACGAAATAGCTTCCACATTGCTTTATGGAGTGTAGATAGAGGAGAACTATCTCTGTATGTGAAAAGTGTCCGCTGAAATGCGTTAAATTAGGGTGGCGCTACAGTAACCAACAGGGTAAATTTTAAATCATTTAGCAACTTTTATTTCAGCTATTTTAGGTTATATTTTTCAAAATATATTGGTATTAACCCAGTAATTCTATTTATATTTTGTTCTATTCAATTTGTCCTATTCTATTCTATTCAATTTATATTTCGACTGCTCCTAGGTAAGCCACAAAATGGCAAATTTCGTTTTTTTGCGAAAATGCATACAATTATGTTAGATCTTTTAGGATCTTCAAGAAAAAATATTAAATTAGAATTATAACTGCCTTTTTCGAAACGTAAACTGTAGTATGTTTCAGACGCCTCCGACGTTATTGATCGTAAGTCCCTTAGCAATAGTCTACGCGGAGAAATAGGGGAGGAGATGCCCGAATTTACACATCGTATGTATCAGTTGCGATTGTCTACGCCGGATAAAGACTAACGTAAACTATAGTTTGTACTACTTACAATAGTTTACATTGGAACTTCTTTTGAAAAATATATTGCAAGTGTAACTTACGATTTTGTTCGTTGGAATTTAAGTTATGATAAATATGGTATGTTAAGTATACAATATTCTACTACGGAAACTATTAGTTTTTATTTATTGTATCTATAACTTACTACCTTCTACGTCGTACTATTCATTAACATACGATACTTTACCGATCTATTTCTTTTATTACAACTATTATTTTTGAAATTAGGGGGCAAAAGAGCACCTAATGGGAAGCAAGTGGATAAACTATGGACGCTTGCAACATCAGAAGAGTTGCCAATACGTTGCCAGCCTTTTTAAGAAGGTCGCTCTCTTCTTCAGGTTTTCATGTCGTATTGATCCGGAAATACTACTGACGGCAGTTTGATTCAGATTTACTGTGAAAGATTCATCCAGATGGTAAATTTTCCCGTGGAACGATGTCAAAATGTTGCAAGAGATGTGATAACGAAGCACCTCCCCTTGATACAGCAGATAGAAGATGCAGAGCGAAGCCACATCTGAGCATAATTCCAAGGGTTCTAGCTTGTTTGAAACACTATGGCTGGCTACAATTTAAGCGGCCCTTTGTTAGTTCCTATCCAGAGGGAATAGTTGGTATTTTGTCGCCCTTTCCCAGAGATGAGAACAATATTCTACGTGACGTTGAATCTTCGCCTTGTAGAGTTATAGGCGTTGTATTGCACTGAAATACTATCTCGTTCTGTTGAGAATACTAAGCTTATTCAAGGCCAACTTGTCTTTACCCGTTTACCCGGGATTCAAAGTATCCCCATACAGTAAGTATATTATAAAAAAACGATTAAGCGGTTTAGGTGTGAGGAGGCAATATACACATGGACAAATAAACGAACACACTTTTGAATTTATGCAAAAGTATGGATATAGATTGTACTTAGTTTATATAATATCATGATCTCTTTTTTCTTCCTGAAAGTTTTTCAAGAACTGGTACTAGTATCCCAAGTGATCCTCTTCCTGTAGTCGTATTCCTCATGTCAGAGGGTCGTGACCTCCAATTTATATGCACCTTCCTTCTAATAATGTTAAGCCAGCTTTTCCTATCTTCAGCCACTTGAAAAGCGTCGTAGACATTGGACTCAATAATTGAGGTGCGTATTTGATCGGGCTAACGCATGGGACTGCGGCCCCGCGATCTTTCTCCCTCGATCTAGCCAATGACTATTTTAATATTGTCTCCTTTCTTTCTGGATATGTGTCCATAGTATTCTAAAATACATTTGAGGCATATTGTGGTAAAAAGCCTTGTAAAAATAAATTTTAGCTTAGCCAGGATGGACGCGTTGGTTCCGAAAGCTGTCCATGAAATTTCGAGCATTTTCCTCCATTATCACATCTCGAAGGCGTCGATATAATATCTGCCGTCTGTTGAAGTATGGTATATACTAAAGCGTGGACAAGTTTTGTCTCACTTTTTAAAGAAAACATTTTGTCACGCAAGGCTTTACGCATTTGAAACATAGCACTCTTAGCCATCCTAATTCTTCAACGTGTAGGTATCTGGTTCACAGGAGCCATTGTTCGTAATAGTGGACCCATGTGATAGCGATAAAGAAATAATAATTGATAACAGGCCTTAACAAAAATCAACGACATGAAATTAATAATACCTAGCTGTGTTTTCTAGTTGATGCCCACAACTCCGTAGAGCCAAAAATTCGTTTGTCTCGCGGGGACGTAGGATTCTTCCTATCCTATCCTATCCCGGGATAAAAATGTCCTTTCCCAGGACTCCAAGTATCTTCATACCAAATGTCAGGAAAATCAAAAGATTTTCCTTGTTTGGGTGTAAAGAGGTAACGAACAGAGATAAATTTTCGCATTAATAATAATATTGGTATTGGAGTACAGATTGTGATAAATACTCTTAAGTTATAAAGCTTATCATATGATTTTTTTAAGAAGGTTACAAAATATTATTTATAAAAAAATTTTTGCTGCTAAATATGTATTATGATGCTTTGCAAGCCAATTAAGTTGATTACTTACTATATTTTAGCACTTTTTTGCACATTAACAGTGTAAATAATATAAACGACCTACTGCTAAAATTTATAAAACAATTTTTAAAGGTATTTCACACTTTTGTCAGAAAAGATAATTTATAAATAATTTATTTTCTCAAACATACTATAAATTCGAATTAAGCAATAGGGATGATGACAAGGTCCAAGATTAGCGAATTTTGTTAATAAAATAAAGAAATCACGGTAAAAAATAAGTGTTCCCAAAATTTCAGCTTGATAGCATTTGTATTTTTTTTGTTATGGGCCTTCAAAGTTGGATAATCAAGTCGATTTTTTTTTTCAATTAAATTTCTTAATATTTGTATACCATTTGATAACTTATGCAATTAAAAGCAACTTTTGTAATAAAACCACTTTCCTAAACGCAATATTTAATATACCTACCGAACTAAATTCTCTCCCGATCCATACAAACTACGAAAGAGTGACGTCAGTCTTTCGTAGCACTTTGTATGGAGCGTTTCGGGCAGGTCTATTTTATGAAATATTTGAAATTGTCATATCTTGGTGAATTTTTAAGCTATCAGAGTCATTCTTTCAGCGATGTTTCTAATTTTTAAGGGTCTTTCAATTACCAATAAGAAAAAAAAAAATGTCATCATGCCTATTCCCCTGTAAATTGTGATATGTCTTACATACCATAATTTTTTTAATAAAGTTCCCCGTATAGTGTGGTAAGTAAACGTTACGATATTTTACCAAGGATAAATTTCAACGTAAACTGTGGTTAGTGTTAGTAGCAATAATTTTCGGTATAGATTTTCCAAAGAATAATATCGCAACAACAATTGTAGCTAAACTAAGCATATAATATAGTATTTTATTGCATTAGTTAATACCTAACACTATTGTTGTTGCTCATGCCAAATTTTAGAACAATCGGTTAAAAAATGAAGTCGTGGTTCAAATTTGCAACTTCAAACTCTCCTCCTGTAAAGTTGTCTTTTTGATGTTACGATAGTCTACCTAGGAGCAGTCGATTTTGTACATTCATTCCATACCCTTTGCTGCAGCTAGCGCCACTCTTGGAGGATTTTTCAACTGTTATTTACTGCGTACAGCTGGACACTTTTTCAAATATCCCCCATATAAGATAGTTCTCCTCTATCTACACTCCACACTTTGCTTGCATAAATCTGTATGACACCGGACACGACATTTGACACTAACTGTATTTTAAAAAGATAAAACCGACTTCAAAATTGTACGTAATTGAAAATTAAAATTCCCTATCTCAAAAACTACTGAACCGATTTTGATGAAACTTACAGTATTCCCTAAGTTGAACAATACCTAGTACAATAAAAAAAGAATCATTTAGATCGGACTTGTAGTTCCGGAGATATGCGTGCACAAACATACATACATAGTACATACATACATACATACACTTTTGAAATTTGGCACATTTTTTCAGAAGCTGTTATAGATTAACATATACAAAAACTGGGCAGTTCTGGAAATATTACATACATACGCGTCGAATTGATAACCTCCTTTTTTTGAAGTCGGTTAAAATGACGTCCTACCGTCCCTCTGGTGACAAATGATATAATATTGAAAATCCTCATTGGAAAACAGTGATAGACTATATTTTGTGTTTACAAGAGTCATAAAGCAAATAATGAGTGTGGTTTCTTACTGTAGTCCATTGACGAAGAACTTCTCCGTGATGTAATCCCGGCAGTTGGAATTTTCGAAGGCGAGGTAGAACTTATACTCCTTGTCCAGCATCTCAAGGCAGTTGGGATCGGCTCGGGGACAGTGGTGTGAGCCGCAAGCGCCATATATGTCGACGGGTATGAACTTGGCTAGCTGCCGCGCATACTGCAGCCGACGGTTCCGCGCGTGGCAGTTGGACACGAACCACGCTACCTACGAATGGAATTTTATTTTATGTTCTGAAGTCATTTAAACCCTGACGTCACTGCGACCCTTGAGGATCTATTGCGACTCCAGAGTACCGTCCCCCACCCAATGCTGCTCATAAATTGAACGATGTGGTTGGGGTCAACGAGTTGGGGTTGTAAATCTAAAAGGTTGCCTCATCCCTCTAGTGCCTGTTATAGAGGCGAAGAGTGTTTATAGGTATATTTGTTATTTTTCATTACTTTAACAGTCTACACTCTACAGAATCTTTACGCAAACTACTCGTCTAGTAATAATAATCAACGAAGTCGTTTGAGAACTACGGAAAAAATACTTAGATGTTCCGGTATCTGGAAATGATTAGTTTGCACAGTTATTTACAAAATTTGCGCTATTAATATTCTTTATTGTATATTTTATCAATTTATCAGTTCACCTGAACAAACATGCATTGTTACGTGTCTATCAGGGTTTCGAATAGCGTCATAACTGTCTATATTTGCTGTGAACACTATAGGCAGTAGTCACGTTTGATTGATAGCAAAATAAGGCATCCATATTGGTGTCTACTGATTATTATGCGTAATAATCGATTGTATTAGATTAACATAGGTACTAGATATATTAGGAACTGTGTTGTTATTGTTTTATATTTTAAAGCAAAGGAAGTAGAGTGAGTTCTATTCTTAAGATCGGACGGATACGGTTGTTACGCAGTTTATACAATCAACATCAGCTTCTTTGGCATTTCCACAATGCAGCAATGTTACCAGTTTCATAATAGACCTAGTTTCTTCATAATATGTTACTGACGTCTGACCCTCTATCTTTTAAAGAATAATGGAAGAAATGTAAGAAATATAGAATGTGGCGCTATCTTAGCGCCACATTCGATATTATGCAGCATTGGAATCTGATCAGTGTAGGTAGGTTGCAATACCAACATACCTTCTTAGTCTTATTAGCAGCGTAGTTCCTCTCGACTTCCTTCTCGGTGATCAGTGGATCGTGGTAGACCCACCGCTCGTAGGGTGCGACGATGTCGGAGTCGCGACGGTAGGTCGCCGTCCAGTTGAACACGTCGAGCGAAGTTGGTCGTAGAGACGCCGTGTGGTAGGGACACTCCAGGTAGTAGAGGATCCATATCTGTAACATTCGAATATATGGTACCATTGAGGAAATAGATTCCAAGGCTGTTGACGGACCTACGTCATGTGGTCGGCTTATGTCAACAGTCCGGCCATTCTCCAGTTTGGCATTATTTGCCTCATTACCGTAACCATTTTTTTTCTTCGTCGATTTGACTTAGACACATTGAAATATTAAGGAAATGAAAGATACGAACACAATAATAAATGTGGCGTGAAACAGTTAGTTAAAGTTTTTTGGATAATGAGACTTAAAAATTTATGGGTACGGTAATTAGACAAATGTAGTGTTTTACGTAACGATACGACACAATTGTCAAAAACTAGCTTAGGGCAACGTACGTAGGCCAAATTATGTAACATAAACATAATAAAAATCTAATTTAAACATAATTGAAAAGTGACGATTACGGTAATTAGACAAGTTTGTAACCAAAGCTACGGTAATTAGATACTAACATGCTTTATCGGCGGCACACTACCGCTGATGGGCCATAGCACACACTAAGGAGAAGCAACCCGTGCACTCGTAATGTGCCAAATCCCGATATTTTTGGATGGGCATCCAAAAACAGCAGGTGTTACGGTAATTAGGACTTTTGATCGGACAAGCGATTATTTCATGATAACTATTTATAGGCTATTGAGTCGATATTTTGCAATGCGATAACCAATGTTTATAGGCGTTTAAAACCATGAATAGATTAAATTAAATAGGTACGTTATAAAAATTACAAGCAAGTTTCGAGATCAAGTTGGCGTGGGGACACGTTACGGTAGTTATAAAAACATGGTTTTTGAACACGACTTCAATTAATTTGGTCTGAATAACTTAAATTAGAAGCCTGTGTTTAAGTTTGTAGCTAGATACTGATGCTTTCTACCGTTTAAAAATATTACATACTTGAATAAGATAATACTACAGAGTATACAAGCCCGGGACACGTAAATTTTGCTCTCCTGAGAATTGCCGAGTCAATTCAATGTTAGCTGTGATCGGTCGGATGAGTTTGACTTAACGCGACCAAATTACTTAGATCCGCCTAGGAATCAACTTCTCTGAACAGAAGCAAATGACGAACTTACGTTATTTGGTGGGGTCACGTCTATAGACATGCCCAGCCAATTGACACGACGAACATTGATTATAGTCAATGTTAGTCATGTCAATTGGCTAGGCTGGGCATGACATATTAACCCGATCAAATTAAGTAGGTACGCAATTCGCCTGTTAACCTCTGATATTACTACCGCGAATGGTTCGCGCGTTAGTGCAAGGAAAACAAGATATTCTCTATGATTAACTATTCTCACTGACGCGTCTACTAAGCTTGATTTAGGTCAAGGCTCAAGCTTAGTAGACGCGTCAGAGAGGTTAGGCCAACCATAGTAAAAGGGCCCAACCATGATAGTACATAAGCCCGGCATATGTCAATGAATCAATTTCTGAACATGTGATTCCCCATCCACGTGCGGTAAAACTACAAAAAGACGCGACGTACGAACTTAGTTGTGGTTTATGTCGTAAGCCGTGCTCATGCTCACCTGGTTAGCCGGCCTTCTGACGTTGAAGGGCGTGTGGTGATCCTTGTACAGTATAGCGTCAGCCGTGGCTGCGTCCCTGGTATCAGCTGTCAGCGAACACCTGTCCACCGGGCACTTGTTCCGTATGAACTCCGTGCGGCCGCCGGCGACGCCCCATGCGCCCAGGCCGTTGGCCAGGAGAATCTTCTTGACTGGCACGTCCTCGTCTTTCGGCAGAGTGTACATTAGCTGCTCCTCTATTCTGGATGGGATAAGTATATGTTATTACTACTACATTTTATTACTATATATTATATAACAGTTATATTACATGTTGCGTGTACATACAATTTAAGAACCGTTGACAATGATCACATCCCACAATAAACCTGAGACATTTTGTAATTATACCTAAGTTTTTAATTAAATGGATAAAATTTTATACGTGGGAGAACCATGCTTCGGCACGAATGGGCCGGCTCACCCGGAAAAATACCACGTTCTCACAGAAAACCGGCGTGAAAAAGCGCTTGCGCTATGTTTCGCCGAGTGAGTGAGTTTACCGGAGGCCCAATTCCCTACCCTATTCCCTTCCCTACCCTCCCCTACCCTCCCCTATTCCCTTCCCTTCGCATCCCTACCCTCCCCTATTACCCTGTTCCCTCTTAAAATGCCGGCAGCGCACCTGCAGCTCTTTTGATGCTGCGAGTGTCCATGGGCGACGGAAGTTGCTTTCCATCAGGTGACCCGTTTGCTCGTTTGCCTCCTTATTTCATAAAAAAAACCATTTAAATAAAAACTTGGGATATTGGGAGGGTAATGTTATCTTGTTTTCTGACTTTGATGAGTAGCGACTAGCGAAAATTTGCCTGACTTTGTAATGTGCGAAATCAAAATGTTGATGTCGAAGGTCGAGCGCTCTTGAGTCAAAACCGAAAACACACTTGAGCCTTACACAAGTGCGTTTCCGATTCATCGCATATAGTGTAAATATTGTATAAGAGCTTTCTTAGCTCTATTTCTGATCAAAAAAAAAAGCTACCTGTCATCCCCTGGCGCGTCGTCCGGGAAGAGTTTGGCGTTTGGGTCGTGTCTGGTCGGCCGCCGCTCCCCGCCGCGGAAGAACCACGGCCGTCGGGATATCTCATCGCCCTCATTGATGAACGCTACCTCGTTGTCCGTTATTAGGTTCTGGAATCAAAAGCAAAAGGTCTATACGGCGCAAGTCCTAAAAGTTATTTGCTAGTAGGAATGCATAGGCAGTAATAGGCCATGGCCAAGGCGGCAGCGTCTTATGGCGAGCTAGGAGGGGGGGAGGGGGGGGCAGCATCCTAGGATGTAGGATGGCGGTAGAGCTTGTTCAAAATAATTATAAATCCGGCCCTGCACCATATAATGGGTTTCTTTCCACGAAAGAAACAGAATTTGTTTGTTCTTCTCTATTATAGGCTTAGCGTGATCATTGACCATCAAGATGCTGACCTCTCGGTTTTTATAAATATGTAGACCGTACCTACTGTATCTATTAAGCATCATCTTGACATCAATATCATCATCTTCCGGCTATCACATATTATAGACCTACTATACTTATAGGCGGTCTACCAGAATCTGATGGCAAGTTTTGACAGCAGATTTTCAAAAAATATCCTTAATCATTGGATAAATTTATATAGTTACTAGCTGTCCCGGCATACGTTTCTTTGCCATATAAAGTATTAATTTCGCCCGTATTATTTTATTGAAGTGACTAAATAAATATGTCACCATGGCAACGTCGATCGCTATCCCGTCTCACAAACAATGGTCGTCGTCAGTCTCGAGTTGTAATAATTTACTATTATTTATTCAACAAATGCACTTATCAATATAAAAAGTAGGTGTTGTCCGATTCTCAACCCTAGCCGATATGCTCGCTAAGATTCACGAAAATCGGTCGAGCCGTTTCAGAGGAGTTCAATTACGCACACCGTGACACGAGAATTTTATATATTAGATTTACACGTTTCACATACAGAATCAGTCGCTAAGGAAAAAAAAGGATCAAAATGTTTTATTCCAATCACCCCGGTCGCGGTATTGCTAGAGTCAATTTATTTTCTCACTTTTTGCCATCAGATTCTGGTAGACCTACCTATAGTTATTTACCTAGTCTTGCCATAAATACTGTTACAAAGAAAAACATTTTTTTTCTGTTGCAAATAAATTTTATTACTTTTACAGTGTATTAGTTTATACGTAAAATATATAAAACAATTTAAAACATTAAAAGCTTATTCAAATTTGCCTTCATTGGCTGGCTTGGCCTGGGTACAGTATGAACCAAGGTGGTCGGTCTGATATATAGAAAAAAAAAATCATAATATCTAAAATTTGCAGGTCGATGTCTGTCAGTGCGAATATCCACGTAAAGAACATTAAAATTACATTCATGCGCGCCTTGTATAACAGTGGCGGCTACGAAGCTCGCCGCGTCCTTGATAGGGCGAAATAGGAGAAAATTATACATTTTATTTTATTAATGACCGAATCATTTATTAAAAAACTATTCGGTTATTACTTATTTTACTAAATAATTTTTCAATATTATGTTCGGTTATTTTTTTACTTTGTTCCTTTTTTAATTCTACATTAATTTTGGTGTAAGAGAATTCCACATAATTTCTTCAGACAGCTTAAAAATCAGTCTTTTCGAACTGGCCTGGCCTTAAAAGATATTTTGTTTCCAACACCTCATTTTACGCAGTGTACCACGTTTTGAATGTCAACTTTCCTGGAAAGTGGGAATTCAAAACGTGGTACGCCCATGGAAACACGGACTCTTTCCATGGGAAAATTATTCACTGCCAGTCGTATGGATTGTCGTAGAGACTCCAAATTATCACGGCATTTACAGCAAGCCATACTCTCTAAAACTGACCAAAAATCATAATCCAGTGGATTAAGATCGGGACTAGACGACGACCAGTCTTCAGCTCTGATGAAGTCCGAAACGTTCGTTTCCAACCAATACCAAACCGACTGAGCTTTATGACCCGCGCGGCGCCGAGCTTGTTGGAAGGACCATTCTTGGTTATTGAACTTGATGTTGAACCTTAGAACTTCAAGCATAAATAAAACCATTTTGTTTGTTGCTTAATTGTAAAAAAAAAATCTCATCCGTAAACAAACAGTTTTTGTGACCTCCCTTTGCGTACCGCTTCAGTAGTTGTTTTAATTTTACCACCCTTTCTTTTTTAAATTATCAGTTAGGAAATAACCAGTACGTCTCTTGTAGGTTGAAAGTCCTAAGTCATCATTAAAAATACGCGACATGGTTCTAGGTGCCATATTTATCTCGTGAGATAAAATCTTTTACTTTCGAACCGATTCTTTTTAAATTCTTTCCCTTACTGCTTTAATCACCTTTTTCGTACAAACTAAACACTGCGTGGACGGCCACATCTTTTTCTGTCACAAGCAGAGGAGGTATCATTGTACCTATTAATGGCCCGGTACATAAACATTTTACTAATACCAAGCATATGGAGAGTTTTAAAAATGACATTGGACTCCATACCTACTTTGTATGATGCAATCACAGCGATTTGGTTCTTGTGATCACCCCACTCCATTTCAGTATCGTAAAATATTGTAAAATACATTGGCGCCAAAACGAGAAAACACAATAAACAATCATATAAAAATTACAGAATCCAAATTCAAATATAATATTTTGTTTATTTTAACTAGTAACAGTATTTATGGCCAGACTAAGTACATGTTTCACATACAGAATCAGTCGCTATAAGGAAAAAAAAGGATCAAAATGTTTTATTCCAATTTCCGGTATTGTTATTATATTATTTAATTATTTTCTAACTTTTTGCCATCAGATTCTGGTAGACCTATACATACCTACAGCCTACTTACACATTGAAATGAAATAGCCTAGGGTTGCCAACCTCAAATTTAAAAAACCAGGATTTGAAGTTGGAAAAACCAGGACAATTCAGTATAAAAACAGAACAAATTAAGGGGGCGACTAACCCAAAATTGTCGATATTATAATTCATTTTCATACTTGAAAATAAGCCCTAAATCGTTTCATTTTCTAAACATAGATACTACATTAAATTTCCAAGAATTTGATTTGAGCGAAAACACGATATCTTAAAATTTTCTCTATAGAAAAAAATCACAAAGATGCATCTTATTTTCATCAATTTTTTATATTATATCGCCGTAACCGTGCATTAAACTAAGGCCGGTATAAATAGTCAGTACTCAAGATGCATCTCGGTCTCAAGACACGGTTCAGGCTCTGTGATTGGTTGGCTGTCAAAATTTGGACCAATCATAGAGCCGAACCGCGTCTTGAGACCGAGATGCATCTTGAGTACTGACTATTTATACCGGCCTAAGTTAATATTTTAACATATTGTTTGTTATATTTATAAAAATCTATCATTGAGACACTGACCTGGCGGATTTTTTAAATGTTGTATATTTATCGAGTTATTAAGAAAAAACTAACTTGGCGATGATTCCGCGTCGTCCTTTTTCACCTGGCATATGAAAGACGGGCGTGAGTGTAAAGAGAGAAGGACGATGTTTGATTTTTTGCGTTAGTTTTACTGCTTTGATTTACTGCGCTACCATAGTAGAGCGAAAGAGATATTATCATCAAGTGGCACGTTGCGCCTTTATTTTTAATTTGAAATAGCATGGCAGCACGGCAACGCGACTACTTGCGCCCGTGCGGCCGCTCGTAGCGTAATTTGAAAAGAGGCGCGCGAATTTTAAAATTAAAAAACCCAGGACAACCCAGGACGCTGCTTAAAAACTATCCAGGACGTCCCAGGACACTACAAAAACCAGGACATGTCCTGGGAAAACAGGACGGTTGGCAACCCTAAAATAGCCAGACTATAAGGAATAAGGAGAGCACAAAAGCCCCTTTAATGGAATGAAAGCATGCAATAATGAGATGAAAACTTTTGTCTAAGCCGGTCGCAAAAGAAGCCATCATTATAATTTTCCATTTTCATTCAATTTGATGGCGCGAACTACATTGATGGGGTGACGAGTGACGAGTGATGACGTCATTAACCGCACAAGATGGCGTCTCCCGCCATAATTTGAATAAAGAATGAATCGGTCGGTTCAAGTGGTACTTTGGGAAATTTCGTCCGAAGATTTCAGCGTAATTAATGGATATAGCTGTTTCATATTTAATGATGAATATTCACACAGAATTTTAGAGAAACAAGCCAGGGTGAAGTATTAACCAGCTAGGGTAAGAGCCGGCATAAAGTTGAGATACATTTTTGAGATATTTTATGGCTACACATTATATAGAACATTCTTTGATATTCCATATACATCTATATCTATACATATTTTAAAACAAAGTCGCTTTTTAGGGTTCCGCAATCAACAAGGAACCCTTATAGTTTCGGTCTGTCCGCCCGTCTGTCTGTCCGTCTGTCTGTCTGTCCGCGGTTTTGCTCAGAGACTATAGGACCTACAAAGCTGTAATTTGGCATGAATACGCATATTAATTGACGACAAAATGGTACATGAAATCTTAAAAAAATATATTTTTATGGTAGGTACCTTGAAAGTAACTAAGATGATGTTGTTAGTAGTATACAACACGTTATAAATGTACATTCATTCACCATGCAAAAATTAAAAAAAAACTAGCAGTACTACGGAACCCTATATTGCGCGTGGCCCGACACGCACTTGGCCGGTTTTTTCCCTCATGTCCCTTTGTTCCCTTTAAAGTTTAACCTTTAAAACTACGCAACGGATTTTGATGATTCTTTCAGTAGTAGTAGCCCATTTATCGAGAAAGGCTATAGGCTATATTTTATCAGGCCAAGACTAATAGGAGCGAAGAAATAGAGGAAAATGTGGAAAAAACGGGGAAAATTATTTGAAAGGGCTAACTTGAACGCGCTAATCTCAGGAACTACTGGTACGATTTGAATTCCGATTTGAATTATTTCAGTGTTAGATAGCCTATTGTTTGAGGAAGGCTATATTTGGTACAACTAATATATATTCTGTAGCTATATTTTATCACGCTAAGACTAATAGGAGAATGTGGAAAAAAGGGGAAATTATTTGAAAGGGCTTATCTCGCGAACTGCTGGTGCAATTTTTATGTTATTTGGCACAGATAGGTAAGAAGTAGACCACGTGAAGGATCATTAGACTATCGATTTTAATAATTTTATACCCGTGCGACGCCGGGGCGGGTCGCTAGTAAAATAATAAATGCATGAACCTTAAAGATTGCTTTGCGTTATGTTTTGCCATTGTATGCGAGGAACCCAAAGAAGGGTTGCAAGGGAGGAAAGTGAGAGTTTAGCGCTGTCTGGATTTAAATGTTTTTACTTTTTTTGCTTCTTTTATTAATAAAGAAGAAGAAGAAGCAAAAAATATTTAAATCCAACGCAGGAATGTGATAACACTTTATACACGGCTACAGTGCAGTGTGATTACGAGGATGTTATCAAACATCTGTAAAAGCAGACATGGCTATTCGGATTCCGGTGCGTACATGCGATAGTATTTTAAATATTTTTAAGCAGCGCTTGGAATATAGTTATGACCACAGATATAGACGGAATTTAGAACATAATAATAAAAAAGTTATTGTTACTATGTCGCTTTCTCGATAACGGCTGTAACTACCTACCTACAAAAAAGCCTATTAGAGATATAGGTATGGCTGGGAAAAACGCCGACACACCCTAACGTCGCGTTGGATGATATAATCAATGTAAAAATAATATTTTTAATTCCCGTGATACTCAAAAGTAAGTAGGTAAGTAATTAGCGCGATTGTATTTTTCCCTTTGCAGCTAGAATTTAGCAAAAATATGAAGTATTTTTCTTATTCAAATATATTTCATACATATTTAACAATACCTAATTTCGTACACAAATTCATTCCTAATAAAACAATAAAATAACTCATATTTTTTATATCTTCCTTGAAGTTGGTTTTATGAGAAAATTCCTATACGTGGGAGAGCCATGCTTCGGCACGAATGGGCCGGCTCGACCGGAGAAATACCACGTTCTCACAAAAAACCGGCGTGAAACAGCGCTTGCGCTGTGTTTCGCCGAGTGAGTGAGTTTACCGGAGGCCCAATCCCCTACCCTATTCCCTTCCCATCCCTACCCTCCCCTTTTACCCTATTCCCTCTTAAAAGGCCGGCAATGCACCTGCAGCTCTTCTGATGCTGCGTGTGTCCATGGGCGACGGAAGTTGCTTTCCATCAGGTGACCCGTTTGCTCGTTTGCCCCCTTAGTTCATAAAAAATATATATAAAGAAACTAACGAATCCTCACATACCTAGGTAGATGTTTCAGACTTCAGCGCTGTCAATATTCTTCATACTTATAATAATCTACCTTATAAGATAGATAGATAGATAGACTCTTTATTGCTCACATTAAATTAAGTACAATCAGTTACTGAAACTTAAGTAAAACATAAATGTGGGCAAGGGCGGCCTTATCGCTTTATAGCGATAAGGCCGCAACCCTGCAGGAGAGGAAAATTTAAATCTAAAAATAGTATGCGGGGTAAAGAGTACAGTACTTACTAAAATAATAATAATATTAGGTAAATATTGGATAACAGTAATGTAGTTCGCAATTGGATAATTAATATAATAATAAAATAAATAAATATTTTATAGGTCTACATGTAATAAAATATATTATAAATAAAGATACATTATAATATTATAAAATTAATAAAAAACTAAAATTAGCAAGTGACTTTACTCCTCAGATGGTTATGTAGCTTCGATTTGAAAGTAGCGAGTGACTGCGACTCGCGAAGTGGCCTTCACAGCAAAAGAATCAGCAAAGTATCCCGACTTGGTAAAAGGTATTAGTAGTTTATTGTTATAAACCGAGCGTAACACACGCTTGTGGTCTACTGTACTACGATACTGAAAGCGATCCTTAAGGTAGGGGGGAGAGCGGGGGTCATGTAGGATATTATATTATAATAGGATCAGGGCATGCTCCTCCCGGCGGAGTCTGATTGGTGGCCACCCTAGTTTCTGACGAAATTCAGAGACGTGGTCGAACTTGCGCAGTCCATACACGAATCTGATGCAGATGTTTTGTAATCTTTCTAGTTTGTTGAGGTATTCCTCGTTTAAATCTATTAAACAAACATCTGCATAGTCGAGGATAGGTAGATAAAGTATGCGCAAGCTCGATTTTAGTCTTTACAGGGAGTAAATTTTTCCAGCGATTTAGTGAGCCCACCGCTGCAAAAAGCTTTCGACTGATTTCAGAGATATGGTGAGACCATTTTAGTGCTGAGTCGAAGTATACACCCAAGTTTTTTGCCACATTGCTATAAGGTAAAGCTACATTGTTAAAGGTAATTTTGGGCAGTGTATCATAATTAGGCCGGTTTATTTTTTTTGTACTACCAATAACAATAATTTGGGTCTTTTTGGGATTGACTATCAAGCCATGGCCCTGGCTCCAACGAAGTATGGTTGCAAGATTCATATTTATAGCCGTAATTCAAATCACTAACAGGTGCGTGGGTATAGATTTGGAGATCGTCCGCGTAGAGGTGGAATAAGCAGGTGAGGAGCGGGGTGAGGAAATTAATAAAAAGGGAAAAAAGGAGAGGGGATAGGACACCACCCTGAGGAACGCCAGCTAATATGTCACAATATCCAGACATCTGATCATTTATTCGTATACATTGTTGTCTACCTAAAAGATAGCTACGAAACCACTCCATCACAGGATACGAAAATTGAAGCGCTCCTAGCATAGCAATGAGGATGTCGTAGTCAACAGTATTAAAAACGTTACTGAAATCTAGCAATGCTAGAACAGTTAGTTGCTGGTTGGACATGGCAATTTTGTATGGCATCAGTCACCTTGGTTAAAGCAGTCACAGTACTATGCCTTGGACGGAAGCCAGATTGGAAAGGGCTCAGCAGACCATTGTAATTAGTGAAGGAATTGATTTGCTGGTAAACAAGTCGCTCGAGAACCTTTGATAGGAATGGGAGAATGGAAATGGGTCGGAAGTCAGAGGGTAAGGTAGGACATTTAATTTTGGGAATGGGAATAACTGCAGCTTTGCGCCAGCAGCTGGGAAATGTGCTGGAACTGAGGGAAACGTTAAAAATATGACAGAGGACGGGGAGTACAACGGATGAACTAAGAATAATCATTTTCCGGCTAATGCCATCAACCCCCTCAGCATTCGATTTAATGCTTGTTATGGATTTCTCAACTTCCTGGATAGTAACGGGTTTAAAAACGAAAGGAAAAAGCGGAGGGTCAGGTGTAGGAGATTGTAAAATGGCATTAAGGGACTGCTGTTTGACGGAGGCTGGTATAGGACAGGCAGAAGTGAGATGACGATTAAGGCCATCAAGGTCAAGATTAGGTGAGGGAGAGGACTTTGCTTTTCCGATACCCAGGGAGTTGAGAAATGGCCACACCTTCGCTGGTTCACCATTACTAACAGATAAGTGTATATGGCGACGCTGTGCATCCCTGCACAAGTGGCTGCATCTGTTGCGAAGCTCTTTGTATTTGTCACGATTCTGATCAGTAGGGTACCTAGTTATTTCAGCAATCGAAGGAATATAAGGGTCTTCTTAGAAAAAAATATACAGCCTAACATAGAATTTCCTCCTTTTTGAAGTCGATTAAAAAGAAGAGTCAAGAAGAGTGCCTGTTTTATAACACCTCTCCTTTTTTGGGGGTTAAAAGTCTTAAATCCGTAGAAATTGTGCTTTTCATACATACATTATTAAGGGGCTGCTTCACCACTTTCTGATAAGTGCCGGATAGGCTATCCACAACTTATCTGACTTATCTGATAAGTTGTGGATAGCCTAATCCGGCACTTATCAGGAAGTGGTGAAACACACCCTAAGGCTAGCACGAATAAATAAGTCATTATTATGAATAGCATTAATAGTATTTTTAGCCATAGGTATTGGATTGTTTTGTTTTATATTACTTATTTCAAGGTTGTCTGGAAGAACCCGCTATCAGCGGTAAGACCACATAATACTTGTACAGATTCTTATTTTAAATTGTAACTTAGTTTAGTTTGTACAATTATAGAATTTTCTATCTAATAGCATGATGATGATAGTTCCAGAATCATTTCGCACTGTGCTACTTGTACCCATGTAAACGACTTCATTATATCCAGCGCCATATTTTAACAGGTCGTAATAATTGACCGTGACATAATTGCGTTACGAGCGTTTTGCCCGTAAACGTTACAATTTGGGACAACATTAATATAACAATATAAAATGCCCACTTCTTTTTATTCTGAAGGCAGGCAGGAAGCAGTCATTTTCAGTCATCATTTTTTTTTTCAAATTCATATACTTTATTAACCATACAATAATATACAATAGTATAAAAGCTAGGTAGCGTACATCACGTCGTCTAATCCCATGCTAAGTAAAACTTGTGTTATGGCAATCAGACAACGGATGCACGCCGATCAATTTTATCTTAATATATATTATTTACACATACACACACAATCACACTACACTTTATCACGTAAAGTCTCTTTCGGCGACGTGATACGCGCTTCGTTCGGGAGCCTCCCCCGGAACCTTCGGTAAACTACATCGGCGGGCCAGAACTCCTCCGCCTCGAAAATGGATAAAACTTGAGTCGGCACACTACCACAAAGGAACTGAAATTCACTTTGTGGCGAGAGTGCAGACGCTCTACCCTCAAGGTGTAGGTGGTCTTCTCGCGGATGTAGTTTACGACGTCTTCGACCGTCATGGATCAGTGCAGGCGCGACACGTAGAGCGGCGTCGCGAGCACCTCGCTGCGCAGGCGCAGTTCGGGCACATAAGGTGCGGTGCCGCGGTGGTTGCGGACGGTGGGCTTCCTCTTCTTCCTCCTCTCCACCAGAACGAAGCCCTCCTCATCGCACCTCCTGCTCTCGACCCTATCGAGTCGAAGATGTTCAGCCTTGTGGCCCTCCTTTGCACCCCTCGCCTTTACCTGTGCGGGGCAAGCAGCGACGCTTGCATAATTTTTTGCTTGAGTCGATGTCCCCAATTTCGTGTCGACCTCACGCGGTGACGGCGAGCTGACGGCGGCGGCTGTTGCTGACCCACTCGATTTCGCTGACATGCAAAACGGCGAGTCGCACTGAGCTCCGCGACGCATATTTATCGAGTCGATCGGATGCTCGTGTGACCTACATAATGAATTATTACTTTTTAATTGTAATAATTCACAACGTAACTCACTGATGGTGTTTTCCGAGGCATCCAATCTACCTCGCATCTCGACCAGCTCTGCCCTCATGATGTCGAACTTCTGGAGCAGGCTGGAGACGTTGACGTGGTCCGTCGATACCGCCGGCAGTTTGTGGAGCTGTTTGGCCACAAATACCGGCAATTCCGCAGGATTAGTCTGCTTGAGCAGGGCGATGATATCCTGCAAGCTTCGTTCATTTCTGTCTCTCCTCCGGGACGTCATCTGCGCCGTCTTGCCGAGCGCTTCGTACAGCATCAGCCTGCCCTTGCAGATCTCCTCGCTGGTGTAGGTTATGCTATCTTCGTCCATGGTGTTGACGACGTGTTGTATGAACGCCAGCAGCTCGTTGGATACGAGCGCCATGGTGTCGGAGCAGCGGCTGTGAGCCGCGCGACGCGCGAAATATTAATTAATTATATTAATATTTGCTACGTGTGTTGTTGAGCGGTGCGCGACCGTTCGCTACCGCGATCAGAACAACATATATTATATATATGTTGTTCTGATCGCGGTATATAACAATATTATAGCCCTGATGTCACTGCGACCCTTAAGGAACTATTGTGACTCTTTCGCGTTAGAGTACCATCCCCAACCCAATGCTGCTCATAAATTGAACGATGTGGTTGGGGTTGGTGCCACGAATTTCCTCTGTGGATGAGTATTCGTAGCAGCCAAGGTGCCTGTTTCTGCTCTGTAGTAGAGCAGGACAGTCGAGAAGAAGGTGAATAGGTGTTTCATTCTCCTCCTCACAGAATCTGCAAGTCGTTATGCTACAAATACCCATTCTGTTTAGGTGTTTGTCGAGCTTGCAGTGCCCAGTTAGGCTTGTAAGGATTCTGAATTGATTCCTACCCATGGTGAGCATTAATTCCGACAGTTGCCCACTTATGCCCACTTATGCTGGAGCCTAGTGAGTTTTTACCTCCGGCAATCCTATGGCCACCACTTATGAACATTCTCTTGGAAACTCAGAGAAAAAATTGTTGTGAAAAGCAACAAAGCTGTAGAGAAAAATATCCAGAACACAATATATTTTCTTATTTTATGCCTTCGATGTCGGATTCTTGGAAATCTTTTGTTCTCGCGGCCACATGTGGCCGCTTGGGTTGGAACTTGGGAGTTGAAGCGTTAAATATGATTGCCTGAAAGCAAAAGTTAACGTAAACATAAGCAAGTGTAACATTTTGAGGACATTAATTCATAAGCTAAGGTAGCCTAGCAGGAACTTGGTAAGTAATCACCTGAGTTACGGGGTCTAATGTCAGAAATAATAGGATCAATTAGTTTAGCGAAATGCTAGAGATTTTTGATTGGGTTCTAGATTATATTCTAAGAGTATTAAGTAATTAATGTTAAAAGCACTAGAAAGCGCTTTACAAAAAACGCGCCTAAAAATCACCAAAAAATTTTCGCCACTCTTGATTGTTTCGAGTCACATTAATAAAATGCTGGATGAAAAGGTACCCAGAGCCAACACAAGCCTATTTTCAATCCGCATTGAACGGTAAGACCCTTGTTCTATAAAAGAGCTAAACCTATTGCCCATATAGGTTAGCATGTCACGTGCATGGGGTCCGTAATGTACGATGCCGTATTTGCGACCTATATGCACCCCATCGATACAGTTACATAAGCGATGCAGAGCTCTTACTAGCGCAAATCTAAGAAAATTTAAACTACTAGTACGGGAGGCCTAGAACAATTTTTGAAGTGAAAACTTCTTTAGCGGCGTTGAGCACTTTTGTGGGATGGGTAAAAACTGTGAAAAACGTGTCAGATTCTCGTGCTGATCGAAAAACCTTGGAAAAACCGTAAGACGGTTGGAGAGTAGTATTATGTGTCGAACACGAACTCGATTTGAAATTTGATCGAAACTTGATCGAAACTTGATCGAAACCTTGATCGAAACTTGATCGAAACTTGATCGAAACTTGATTGAAACTTGAACGAAACTTGATCGAAACAACTTGATTGACGATTTTTTAAAAATTCATTTTCATAAAAAATGAGTTAAAATTTAATCGATTTTCATAAAAAATGGGTTAAAAAAATGCACAACGTTAATAATCAAGTTTTCACTTCTGCCGGCACTCCCGGAGTGCAACCCGTCTTTTATTTATTATTACCAAGCTAATTTTTTGTGAGTAGCTTCATTTTGATAAGACAAACGACATTTTAACCTGCGAAAAATTTTGAAAGTAGCTAACAGAAATAGAAAGGATTTCATACTTTGATTTGATGGTCCTAAAATATGGATTGTTCTATTTTAAAGACAATGTTACTCTTAAATTATATAACTATTAAGGTTAATAGCCGATAACAAGCCGATTTTTTGTATATTGATAGGTATCAATATACAAAAAATCGGCTTGTTAGGGTTCCGTTTTAGGGTTCAGTAGTCAACCAAGTTTTGTTGATTACATAACTCTATAACCGAGTGCCACACGTAGACCACACGTATATTTTTTTAAATAAAATTTAGGTGCAAAAAAAACTAGAAACTACTATCGAACTTCATGGGTTAAAAGCGGTTTTCAGAATTTTATTGAGTTAGTTTGGTGCTCGAATCTAATCGTCTATAATTCGCTTTTCGGAGTCTATTCGAAATTGCACCAAATATGTGCCACAGAAAATTCATTTCGAATGCTGCAATAAAAGGTGAACTTTACTGGAAAGACTTGGAGCTCCTCCAAAAAACTTTCAACTTACTCGTTGAGCACATAGCTGACCTAACTTGGGAAATGGAACCATTTGGCTAACGTCTACTTAAACTTTGTGTGAATTTTTTCATAGGGCTTTGAGTGCGACACCCCCCACTCCGATCGGTACAGCGCGAGCGGTGCGGCGTTGATAGTCGTGCATCACCTAACGTCGTTTCCAAGTGAGTATAGTATTCGTTGGTCGTCTCAGTTCGACAGACTTCGGCACGGTGTTTGTGTGCGTGCGGCTAGACGTATGCGTGTACACTAGATGCTATGCAATAGCTTTACCGCGGCAATCCCCGAGTGCCACACGTTATATTTTTTGTTACACACGCCTTTACCGGTCACCCAGAAATTCCATGAAAAATATGCACTGGCAGTCACAGGTGAAGACAATTTATTTAAAAGCCATAAGATTACCATACATCACGGAAGCGCGGTAAAATGAGCCTAATTCGACAAAATTATTGCTCTATTGTATTTTTTGTTGTGTGGTTAAATACGTGACATTTAAATTGATAAAACGGCACACCTAAGTGTTTAAACACACTAGGCTAAATTACGTAAATTCCGCCGCGTTTACGCCGCGTATCAAACGCATACAAAATACGGACGGAACGCGACAGACGACACACTATGCCGAAATTCCGTCGCGAGCCGAATTTCCGTCGAGCCGAGTCGAGCGTAAAGTTCGGCAGCGATTCGGCGGTAATGTTTTGTATAGCAACACACTATACGCGACGGAATTACCAAAACCGAACATAGCAAATCCAACTTTAACTCCAAAGCGTTAACACACACATTACATTAGAGAATTTTAAATACTCACTTACGCGCGCGTTCCGCAACGGAAATTTCGCCGCGAAATTTCGGCTCTTCGTGTAATTTATAGTGTGTCGCATGACGCATCAGACGTAAGCGGCTGAACGTAATTTCGGCCACGTAAATTACGCCGGCGTAATTCAGCCTAGTGTGTTAGACCCTAAGGCTGGCCGCATATACACACGTTTTCCGTAGTCGATTTGCGAATTCGTTTTCCTTATTCGGAAAATCGAAAACATGGAATCAGTAGAAATACAATTAACTGACGCACACGTTTTTCTCCGAACGAAACGTATTCCGCACGTGTACGTTTCGAGTGCAAGCCGGCGCGTTTGCGCGGTAAGAAAAACGAAAGTTTGCGCTAGTTTCACGGAATTCCGAATCAAAATGAAATCGAATACGGAAAACGTGTGTATGCGGCCAGTCTTAAATGTAAATGAATTGAAATGGTCAACGCAGTCGCAGTCGCGCGATGCAGCTTAAGCGGCTTCGACGTTCTTATAGTTCTTACGGCCATGAATCACGAATGCCATAATTTTTACATAGCCTACGATTGTGATCATCGATTACACAAGTAAATAGCTGTGTAACCATGTCAATCTTGGCGATTTGTCCTAGAGGCGAGACCGCAGCGACACTACGCTGCAGCGAAACGACACTTCATGTAACATGTTCCATTAGCTATGTCCACACTATGCGCTTTCGTCTTCAATTTTCGTCATCTTCTTTGTATTCAACTTTCCTATGGCGCTTTCAATAATTGAGTGCGTTAACGAACGCAACGACAACATTGTCATTTTTGTTCAGTGTCTGTCAGCTTTGTAACATGTGCGACGTGAACGTTTAACTGGGTGGAATATGTGCGGCTTATTTGGTCATAAGAAATTCTAGAAAAAATAGAAGCGATAGTTTTGGATACGGTCAGAGCGCATACGTCGCGGGCATGTCTCACGTACGCTGTTGACTGCGCTATGATGCATGCCCTTGATGAACCAAAACCGGCACAGTGTCGACATAATGTTTTGTGTTGCGTTGTTTTGCTGCTGCGTAGAGAAACTTAACTAAGTTTATACGATTTCATACAAATAATATTTGGCAGTGACGTGACGTGTCGCTCAGCTGCAGCGTAGTGTCGTCTAGTGCAGTCTCGCCTCTAGGACAAATCGCCAATATTCATAGCAGTCTCGGTCTCGGTCACCTTTAGGCGTTATACGTCATAATAATATGGTTCAACATGTAGACTCATTTAAAATGCAAACACGCCAGAAAATCTCCATGTACCGGCTCAACGGCGTCCTCTCTGGGCAGCGGCGGCTGCGAGGGGTGCGGCCGGGCCGGCGGCGGCGGGCGCAGCAGCAGCAGCGCCAGCGCCGTCAGCACCAGCGGCAGCAGCAGCGCCGCCCGCCGCAGCGCCCGCGCCGCGCGCGCCCACATCACACGCGCATCGCGACACTACCGCATCTGATACGACCGCATCTGAAGCAACAATATGAATTTTGTTTTTTTTTGTGCATAACTTAACTGGCATCTGTACGATTTTGTTGCTGAAACACCTTGCTGACTGGCAAATAATTACCTACTAGTTGCAACGGCGGACTGAATGTCTTATTACCACCTTATTACTTATCAGTTATCACTTATCAGTTATCAGTTATCACTTTATGGCATCTAAAAGCAATTACATCCGCCTTTGAACCTTTCTGTGAATAAAATGTTTAAATAAATAAACTAAAAAATCGACCAAGTGCGAGTCAGACTCGCGCACGAAGGGCCCCGTACCGGTATAGAGCGAAAGTAGACAAAAAATTGTGTTTTTTTTGTAAAGGAGCCCCCTTAATTAATATTTACTTTATTTTAAATTTATTATTAATTATTAAAGTACGAATATAATTAAGGATTTTGCAGACAACGAAGTCTTAGTAATAGGGTCCGTTTTTACCATGTTTTTACCCTTTGGGTACGGAAACCAATGATGCTTAGAATATCATAGACGGAAACCTAAAAAGAGTACAGCAAAACCAAGCGTTCTCCTAGGTATTATGCCTGTAGCAGGCATAATGCCATATTTAATGTAGTATTTAATTTACTTCGCATTGTTGTGAATAAAAATACACAGAAACGCTTTACAAAATGTAAACTTTACTAAAAAATTGGATATATTATTGAAATCCACTACAAGTCAAACCTGACAACACTACAAAAATATTTCAAACATCTCAAGAAATTCCACAGATGATACCAAATACAACTAATTAAAAAATTAAAATCCCACTATAAAATACAAAAATAATTGCACCTCTACGATAAATTTGTTATCACCTGTCACCTTTGAGTTTTTTTATACAATATCATTGGTTATCACCAAGAGCCAAGAGGCAAGAAGCTTGCACAGTTTATACCTACATAAACAATTAAACTATGAGGTCAAAAGACTAGGAATAGATCTAGTTGGCTATGGGCTACTGCTATTAGTGTACAAACTTTACATTATATTTTAGCGGCTGTTATGCTAATTGTACCCGTTCCGCTGCTATTGACAATAACAGTACAGAAAACGGTTAGATATGCTACATAGGAAGTATAACTAGTTTGTTGGTATTTTAATATGTAACTGGCGTTTACAGCAAATTATTCAAAAAAATTGGTGAAAAATTTATGCATATTATCTTCTTTAGAAATAATAATCAGCCAAGTGCGAGTCGGACTCGCGCACGAAGGGTTCCGTACCATTACAGAGCAAAAATAGGCCAAAAATTGTGTTTTTTGTATGCGAGTCCTCTTAAATATTTATATTATTTTTATTTTATTATTAGTTATTAAAGTGCAAATTTGATTAAAGATTTTGTGAGAATATCAGTACCTAACTGTTGCCATTATTGATTACGAGCAAAAAGGGCAAAAAATAACGTTTACTACTGTATGGGAGCCTCCCTTAAATATTTATTTTATTTTACTTTTGGTATTTGTTGTTATAGCGGCAACAGATATACATAATCAGTGAAAATTTCAACTCTCTAGCTATTACCGTTCTTGAGTTACAGCCTGGAGACAGACGGACAGACGGACAGAAGGACAGACATCGAAGTCTCAGTAATAGGGTCCCGTTTTATCCTTCAGGTACGGAACCCTAAAAATAAATTTTCAATTTTGTTTGTCTTGCTGAAACTTGAGAACGGCTAGACAATTTGGCTAATCTAAAAACTAAAAACGTGATTTAAAAAACATTGTGGCGGCTGCTTTATTGATTTTTTAACGAAGAACCTGCTAAATGCTCATACTTATATCCTGAAGTTTTACAATCTGTATTTCAGAATAAGTAATCAATATTTTAATACTCAGTAGTCAGTCCTAACAGATGTAGTCGTTTTTAGGGTTCCGTAGCCAAAGGGTAAAAACGGAAACGGTCCGTAGTCAACAAGGAACCCTTATAGTTTCAGTCTGTCCGTCCGTCTGTCTGTCTGTCCGCGGTTTTGCTCAGATACTATAGGACCTACAGAGCTGTAATTCGGCATGAATGCACATACATATTAAGGATGCCCATAAAATGGTAAGTATATAAAATCTTATAAAAATATATTTTTTAATGGTACCTCCCCTACACATCATGCGGAGGTGTATTTTTTTCGCGTCTACCCCACCGCGTGGGGTGTCGTTGGATAATGGATAGTTCAGTGTCCCCCCCTTCTACCAGCTAAACGGTTGCTTCTGGAAATGTGAAAAAATTCACAGGAGTAGGAAATATGCTGAATTTAAAAGGAAAACTATCACGGCTAAGAAGACTCAGGGTTGGACCTCATCTGGCAGCACGGAATCGCCTTTTTCCGTCGCCCTTTCTCTTTCTGTCTCTTAGAACTGCCATTTGCTAGACTGAGACAGAATGCATATACGAGGGCGGCACTGAAAATTTCGGGAATCAAGGGGGTGACACAACAGTACTATTTAAAAATGTGTTTATTGCTTTTCGAAGTATTCTCCGCGAAATTTGACACATTTTTCCATACGATGGAACCAATCATTGAAGCAACCATTCCATTCGGAAGTTGGGGTCTCCGAAATGGCCGTTTTGTAGGCGTCCACAGCTTCTTCAGGTGATGAAAATCTCTGACCACGCAATTTATTCTTTATTTTAGGGAAAGCATAGAAATCATTAGGGCTTAAGTCGGGGCTGTACGGCGGATGGTCTAATAATTCTATGTTTTCTTACTCTAAAAACTCTTTTGTTCTGTGCGAGTTTGAGAACTCGCATTGTCGTGATGGAGGATGATGCGGCGGTTGCAGTTCTCTTTACGGAGTTCAGAAACGACCTGTGGCAAACAAATGCTAGCATACCATTCTGCATTATCCGTTCTTTGTCCCTCAAGAGGAATAGTCGCAATATGGCCGGTTTTGGAGATAAACGTGGCCACCATTTTTTTTGCAACACTCCGTGAAAGAACAATTTTTGTTGGCTTTAACTCATTTTCAAACACCCAAACTGGTGACTAGTTTTTAGTTTGGGGTTCGTACGCGTATATCCAGGATTCGTCACCTGATACGATGTTGTATACAGCATTTGAGGATCCTGCGTGGAATCTTTCGAGAGTTCTGACGCACCAAGTAACGCGAGCCGCTTTTTGCTCTTCACAGAGCAAATGCGGTATCCATCGGGAAAACAACTTTTTTAAACCTAACTGTTCATGCAATATTATTTGTATTTGACTCATGCCAATGTCTAAAGTTGCCTGAATTTCGCGGTATGTAACGTCGATCTTCCTCAACCAGCTTACGCACAGCATCAACGTTTTCTTGGGTGACTGCAGTTTTTGGACGACCTTGACGGGGATCATCACTGAGCCACGTTGAAATTCAGCAAACCAGCGATAAATTGTGGTTTTGGATAAGGCTTCATCACCAAATGCAAAAATCATCCGATCAACACACTGTTTTTGTGTTAAACCACTTCGAAAGTCATAATAAATCATCGCTCTAGAATTTTCTCGAGTCAATTCTATTTTCGCAACGACTAAACAAGTTTGACAAGACCTTGTGACAAGACCGAGAATCTTTTTTTAAATAAATAAATGGTAAGTATTCGATTCTTAAAACCAAGGAGTTTTCAATTAAAAAGATTTTAATATGACAGGAATAGTGGAAGTATTCCATTCCCGATATTTTTAGTGCAGCCTATGTAATGCGATAGCACGCGGCGGAATCCTCGAGGCTATCGCATTATTCTTTCTGTCTCGGTCTAGCAAATGGCAGTTCTAAGCGACAGAAAGAGAAAGGGCGACGGAAAAAGCAGTGCCGTAAATAGGGCGGTGCCACCGGTGCCCAGGCACAGGGCGCAGACTCTGGGGGGGCGCAAGAATGGCCAGACCAGGGAGGCCTGTGGCCCTGGAAGCATTGCTCTGAGTACCTATAATATCTAAAAAAACCGGCCAAGTGCGTGTCGGGCCACGCGCAATATAGGGTTCCGTAGTACCGCTATTTTTTTTTTACTTTTTGTATGGTCAACGCATGTATATTTATTTAAACGTGTTTTCCACTACTAACATCATCTCAGTTACTTTCAAAGGAGTTTGAACGAAAAGTTCCTTTATAACTCCTTCGCCAATGATTTCGCCGAATACATTTTTTTAGTTGATCGACTATTAAACACTAATAAAACACACTTTTCTTGCACTTTTTCCACTGTATTAAGATATTATTATAACTTTTAACAATTTACACGACCGGTTTCGAAACAAATCATCATCAGGTGTGCAAGTGCAAGAAAAGTGTGTTTTATTAGTGTTTAACATGAATTTCCACCAAGAACCGACAGTACAACCAATTACATAGATCGACTATTACTCAATAACTTATGAAGTCTTATTAGTCGTGATAGTTTTCCTTTTAAATTCAGTAGATTTCCTACTCCCGTGAATTTTTTCACATTTCCAGAAGCAATCGTTCAGCTGGTAGAAGGGGGGATACTGGACTCTAACGATTATTTCCACTTTAAAACTTAATATTTCACAAACAAATCCCTAAATCGAAAACTGGTATGAATACTCGTAATATTTTTAAAAAAACCTATCCAATGTCCGTCTGGGTTGTCCCAGACGATTGGGTGGACGCGAAAAAAAAACATCCCCGCTTGATGTGTAGGGTAGGTACCATAAAAAAATATATTTTTAAGATTTCATGTACCATTTTGTCGGCATCACTAATATGTGCATTCATAGCAAATTACAGCTTTGCAGGTCCTATGGTCTCTGAGCAAAACCGCGGACAGACAGACAGACGGACGGACATACCGAAACTATAAGGGTTCCTTGTTGACTACGGAACCCTAAAAAATAAGGGCGCAGTTATAAAAGATCGCACAGGGCGCAAAAAAGGGTATTTATGGCACTGGGAAAAAGGCGATTCCGTGCTGCCTGATGAGGTCTAACCCATAATAGGTTAATGAGTTATAGACTATCGTCGATCAACTAAAAAAAATATATTGGGCGAAGTACAGGTAAAGGAACTTTACGTTCAAATTCCTTTGAAAATAACTGAGATGATGTTGTTAGTAGAACACGTTATAAATGTACATTCATTGATCATACAAAAATTATCAAAAACTAGCGGTACTACGGAACCCTATATTGCGCGTGGCCCCACACGCACTTGGCCGGTTTTTCTTTCTTCTCTTTCCTGTCGTCTTCATCTTTTGAGAAAGCCATGGTAATGACGAATTGAAGTGGTTTAACTTAAATTACTTCTTTACAAACTAGGTAAGGTGCATTGGGGTAACTTCGGAAGAAAAAAAAATGGGGATATTTCGAAAATGGCAAATAATTACCAAACAGAAAGTAATTTTGAGCTCTGGCCACATTTACCGAGACGACAATTTAATCACCTCCCCCGCTTCCTTTCCCTCGAGCCGTCAGCCGGGAGTGCGTGTGCGCTAAGTTCGTTTTTTCGCGCCAAGTGCAATTTTATGATTTTTTGGGATTATCGAAATTACCCCGTTTTGTTTTACACAGAAATTAGGTAAGTTACGTAATAATTTGTTTGTTTTAAAGAAGCTTTGACGTTTTTTGCTTTCTTAAGAATATGTAATGTTGGTCTAGCTATGATTTTTAACAAACATTCTAAATAACCCCAGTGGGGTAAATTTGCTAACGAAATTTCCCCAATATTTTTTTCATAGTCTTTTGCAGGGGTGCGCAACATATAAAATATTTACCTGCCTTTACCAACAAACATAAACGAATGAAAATACAGGGTCCAAACTTGACTCGACTCGTACAAATCATGTCGATTTTCGACATTGAGAGGTTTAAAACGTATTTTTGAATAGACGTGTACAATCAATTTTTATTGTTGTTAAAATAAAAATAAAAACAGTTTTAAAGTATAATCCGGGTTCCCAAAAACATTTTTTTTTATTACTATCCAGCAAATGTTTCGTGAGTAGCTTCATTTTGATAAGACGAACAACAATTTCCTTTGCGTAAATTCTCGAAAGTGGTAGCTAACAGAGATAGAAAGGATTTAAATTTTAATATTTCTATTTGATGGTCCTAAAATATGGATTGTTCTATATTTTGTAGGACAAGGTTACTCTTGAATTTTATAACTATGTATTAACCTATCAATATAAGTACAAAAAATCAGCTCGTTAGGGTTCCGTTTTAGTCGTTTTAGTTCATTAATCAACAAAACTTGGTTGACTACGGAGCCCTAAAACACAACCCTAACTAGCTGATTTTTGTATATTGATAGGTTAATAGTTCTATCTCTGTTAGCTACTACTTTCAACAATTTACGCAGAGGAAATTGTTGTTCGTCTTATCAAAATGAAGCTACTCACGAAAAATTAGCTTGATTGTAATAAAAAAAATTGTTCTAGGGAACCTGTGCGACTATATAAAAATAGTTTAAGTGAAGAAGCCACTTTTATTATTTGCAGGTGTCAACTGCTCGGGTGCTGATTGATGACGTGGTTTTTAATTGCAGAGCTAAGGCGCGCCTTTCCTCTGCAATTGAAAACTACTTCCTTTTTTTAATTTAGTTTTAATTTTGATTTAGCTATTTACGAGACTGGGTAAAAATTATTTTTATTTTTAACAAAAAATGTGTTCCTATTTTATTTCGTTAGTTGTAGTTTTGCTGGGTATTAAATTTAAATAAATACAATAATATTATCTAGTGTTGGCTTTTTTATTGTTCTTATCTATTTACTTCTTTGCTCCAAATGTTGAGGACATCTGCGTCCCCGATGGGGTAATTTCGAAAATTTTTCAGTCTAAAACTTAGTTTGGTGTCTTCTATGGCTTGTATACACAATGTTTTTGTATGGGGTAAAATAGAATAAAAATAAATGTGTGCCTTAAATGTATTTTAACATTAGGTCGTGTTTCGCTGTTATTCGAAATTACCCCTTGAGTTTTCGAAATTACCCATGAAAAGTAAAAATAAGGTTTATATTTTAAAGGGGTAGTTATACCAGAATCCGTAAATACTTTTGAACTAAAAAAGAAACAATTCACATGGAAATATGTTTATTATAACTGAAATGTTAGAGTAATAGTTAAAAATATATACAATTCGTCTTCTAAAGTTGAAACAATGACACAATAGCCTCACTCTTCCAAAAAGTTTACGACATTACCCCAATGCACCTGTACTTCAACTGTTTAAGTACCTAATTTGTAAAGATTTATTTATTAACTAATTGAATGCAAATATTAGTACAGGTTAATTTCTAAGAACGCTTGTAAATTGCAATGATTATTATTACTTAGTACATATCGTTAATTTCACGTTTTATTTTATTGTTATTACAACTCTAGTCGTGTTGTTACAATAATTTTAGTATTTTATGTGAGTTTCCCGGTATGCAATAAATAAAACTGATAATAATTATTATCACCTATGAGTTATGACCTACAGTACAGGGATAAAATTAGTTCCGCTATCCATACTAACAGTATAAACTAATACCTAATATAGGTACTTACTTACTTACATATTTAATAAAAGCGACAGTGTGTCTGTCTGTCTGCCTGCCTCTTCACACCCAAACCGCCAAACCGATTTTGCTGAATTTTTTCCAATGGAGATACTTTGAGTCTCGGGAAGTTATAGCCTTTAGTACTTTTTATTGAGCAAAATATACGGTTCCCGCACGAGAAACGAATTTTGGCGCAACGGTGTTGCGGGCGTCATGTAGTCTGGTACTAGTTACTACCAGAGGACAGGACACCCGCAACTCCGTTGCGCCAAAATTCGTCTAGCTGCCAATAGCTACCAGACTGGCAGGTTACCAGTCTGGTAGTTTCATTGTGCCCAGCTACCAGTGGTAGCTTCACTAGCTAGACACAATGAGACTGGTGCACATCTAGTTGCGTTCAAGTAAATATTGCACTTATAATAATCCTTTTGTAGAATGTAGATAAGTGACAATTGTCATTTCCCCTTTACAGGTTATTTCTGACTTTGTACTATCTTATCTTAACAATTTACACAATAATAGATAGGTATTTCTATAAGACCCAGGCAAGCATTAGGTAAGGACGTCATTAGGTAAGGAGCCTGAAATAAATAGTCACTATTTAATATTTTATTATTATTTAACGATATTTAGGGCCTGTTTCACCGCTTCCTGATAAGGCTATCCACCACTTAACTTGACAGATGGAGTAGGGAGAATCTGTCAAATAAGCCTATCGGGCACCTAATAAAATAATAAAATATCAATAGAGTACCATGCCTATCTGGTACCTCAATTAACTATTTTTCTTACAATAAGGACAAGTTACAAATTATTTATATTTAAATAAAGAGATTATAATCAACTAGATGATGCCCGCAACTCCGTTGCGCCAAAATACGTTTATCGCGCGGGAACCGTACATTTTTCCGAAATAAAAACTATCTTTTGCCCTTTCTCGGGACTCAAAGTATCCCCATGCCAGATTTCAACAAAATCGGTTCAGCGGTTCGAGCGTGAAGAGGTAACAGACAGACAGACAGACTCACTTTCGCATTTATAATATTAGTATGGAAGTATGGATTGTTAGAATAATGTAAATTTTAGACCTATGCGTGTCGCGTGGACACTGTGGTGGACACCAAAAACCTACAGGGCGACACGACACTTTCCTTTCATGGAACTTCGGATTCACGTTTGTAATTTAAATCCGTAAAACGCCAGCGGGGCTAAAACGGTCACTTTGTTGAATCATGATATGAATCATAATATGATTCAATTCTTTAAAATCGCAAAATGCAACTCTGCTTGCAATTCATTTCTGTATTTTTGTACTGATTTGACATTTGTCAGTTTGACAGTTTTGACAATTCATTTGCTGAATTGATTGAGAGGAATTGCTAAATGTGACCATTTTAGCCCCGCAGTTCTATGGAAGCAATATACAAGGTGTAAGAAAATTAAGTGATAATACTTTAGGGTGTGTATGAGTATCCTGTATTGAGCTTAGTGTGAAAGTATCAGCGTTGAAAGAGCAAGTTTATTTTTAACTTTTGTATGGGAAAATTCCTGACGCTCGGGCGCCTGTCCATACAAATCACAGAAACAATTTGCTATCAGCGCTGCTACTTTTACAGTGAACTCAATTTAAGGGACACATGCATCCCCTAAAGTATTATCACTTAGTTTTGTTACACCCTGTATATTGTATTATCTACGTATGGAAGTAAAGTATCGCGTCGTGTCACTCGTGAGTCGTGACTCGTGACTCGAGTCGTGTCGCTTCAGTGCGATTTCAGTTTTAGATTGAAATAATATTTTTCTCACCTCCGGGAGGAAAACGTCAACTTTCTTCCCGCTGCGCTTACCGATGTTGCCGTTTTCCGCCTGCGTCGATGAGAAAAATAGTCATACGCACCATGGGCAGTAAATAAGAAAGCCTCAGATCACAATATGTTACATGTGATCTGAGACATTTCTTATTTTCCTGCCCCAGGTGCGTTATGTACTATATACGACAAATAAAAGAAAAATAGGAAATAACAGACAGTTTTGTAATTTATCGGATAACCCATATAAATTTTTCCAAGAATAGGCGTGGGACAGTACCACGATTACTGAATAATCTCCTATCTCTTAGATATCGACTTATCAACGCTTTATCGGAGTGATAACATATTTTCCGATGATAAAAATCCGAATTAATTGTCAATATTGTGATCGTGAGAGATCTGAATTTGTAATTATTTAGTTTAAAGTAATTTATAAAGTTTTCAGTCGAGTTCAACATTTTCCATAAGATAAGTAGGTAAGTTAAAACTCGAGTTCAACATTTTCCATAAGTAGGTACCAAAAAAAATGCTTCAGTTCAAGAATTTTTTAAAATATATTCAAGTGTACAACCTCGCGTAGCACTGCATTAATCTATACTTATTATAAAACAAAGTCGTTTTTTTTCCCTCATGTCCCTTTGTTCCCTTTAATCTTTAAAACTACGCAACGGATTTTGATGATTCTTTCAGTGTTAGATAGCCCATTTATCGAGGAAGGTTATTGGCTATATTTTATCACGCTAAGATTAATAGAAGTGAAGAAGTAGAGGAAAATGTGGAAAAAACGGGGAAAATTATTTGAAAGGGTTTATCTCGCGAACTACTGGAGCAATTTTATATTATTTGGCTGATATAAGAAGTAGACCACATGAAGGATAGTGATAGGCTATCGATTTTAGTATTTTTTTCAGTGGCTATATATTTTATACCCGTGCGACGCCGGGGCGGGTCGCTTGTATTGCAATAAAATAGTATAGTACTAAGTACTTCCATACTAATATTATAAATGCGAAAGTGTGTCTGTCTTTTTTTTAAATTAAATAAGGGGGCAAACGAGCAAACGGGTCACCTGATGGTAAGCAACTACCGTCGCCCATGGACACTCGCAACATCAGAAGAGTTGCAGGTGCGTTGCCGGCCTTTTAAGAGAGAATACGCTCTTTTCTTGAAGGTTTGCTTGTCTGTCCGTCTGTCTGTCTGTCTGTCTGTTACCTCTTCACGCCTAAACCGCTGAACCGATTTTGCTGAAATTTGATATGGTATCCCCATATCAAATTTCAAAATCTTTGAGTGCCGGGAAAGGACATAGGATACTTTTTATCCCTAAAGTAAGTATTAAAAAGTATCCTATGTCCTTTCCCGGCACTCAATCTAGTACATAATATTTATTATGTAAGTATAGGTGTGTCAGGACGGGAGATTTTCAAAAAATATTCTTGACCATTGGATATTTTTTTACATTTGTATGTATCATACACAGAGTCAGCCACTATAAGGAAAAAAAAACCGGCCACGCGCAATATAGGGTTCCGTAATACCGCTAGTTTTTTTTTTTTTAATTTTTGTGTGGTCAATGAATATTTATAACGTGTTTTACACTACTAACAACATCATTTCAGTTACTTTCAAAGGAATTTGAATGAAAAGTTCCCCTATACTTCGCCGAATAATTTTTTTTAGCCGTGATAGTTTTCCTTTTAAATTCAGCATTTTTCCTGCTCTCGTGAATTTTTTCACATTTCCAGAAGCAACCGTTTAGCTGGTAGAAGGGGGGACTTCTAACTCTAAAAAATATTTTTTAGTATTTAAATATTTTGTAGTAAATTTACTATTTATTTATATATTTTTTAGTGTTTTACTCTATTTTTTAGTGTTTAAATATTTAGTAGTAAATTTAGTAAAAAAAATTTATACACAAAAAAATTTTTGTTAGTGTTTAAATATTTTGAAGTTAATTTTTGTTCAGGAACCTAGGTAATTACTATTTTAAGCTGAAAAATAACTCAAATATGTAAAATATTTTCGTATGACAAAATGATTTTGATATTAGGTATGTATGAGAAGATCTTTCGTTTTGCCAGAGGTTACACTCCCAGAGAACGTGATGGGCGGTTTGTTCGTACATGTTGCCTTCGGTCGAGCACTCGCACATGGGTGATTCTACTAATTTAAATCCATAGAGTTTGGCTTTAAAATTACCATGGCCGGTCAGGAATTGAGATACGCAATGATCAATATCCATCCAGTGTTTGGATAGCCGTTGACGTATATCTGGAAAAAAGTTATAAAGGTGGCGACCTTTTGTGGAGTTATCCCAACGCGTTTGTAGGTCCTATAGTCTCTGAGCACAACCGCGGACAGACAGACGGACGGACAGACCGAAACTATAAGGGTTCCTTGTTGACTACGGAACCCTAATATCAAACGTTTTGCCCCAATCTCCCCAGTATTGGTAGCGTCAATTTCTTTTTTCCATTTTTTCATTTTTTTCCATCTGATTCTGGTAGACCTGTACAGTATACATACTTAGTAAAGTTTGATTTTGAATTACTTTCTTACGGCCGGTTTTTGAGGTTTTTTACTGAAGTTTCTCTATTCTCTAACATTTTAATTGGATAACTTTAAAAAATAAACCAATTATCAACGTTGTTTAGGTATACGTCCGTACAACAACGTTGATTATTGGTTCACTGTTGCCAAAAACCCTTAGAAACCATGAACCCCGTTTCTTTCTGGTCTCAAGACGGGAAAAGTCCACAAGAAATATTTATTTAAAAATCCAGGCCAAAAATGATATAATAAGTGTATAAATATCATAAATAGCTCATATATATAAGAGCTACTGTCGGCTAAACACGTGCTAAAACAATAAACATAACATAAACATGAGCTGCCTTATTTAACAGCGGACGTGGTCATCAGAATTAATAATGGTTAATGACGATCAAACGCTACTCAAATTAAGAGGCTCTTAATTGTGCACCTATTCATTTCAAAGGAAATGTTCATTGGTATTTTATGTACATACATATAAGTACCAATGAATATACGTCGAAATATAGGAAATTAGATGATGCCCGCAACTCCGTTGCGCCAAAATTCGTTTATCGCGCGGGAACCGTACATTTCTCCGGAATAAAAGGTATCCTATGTCCTTTCCCGGGACTCAAAGTATCTCCATACCAAGTTTCAGCCAAATCGGTTCAGCGGTTCGGGCGTGAAGAGGCAACAGTTAGACAGACAGACAGACAGACAGACAGACACACTTTCGCATTTATAATATTAGTATGAAGTATGATTAGGAAACAAATCTTAATTGCCGAAATAAGTAAGTTTACTACATTAAAATCGTACAGTTACTTCTATAAATACTCTTTAGTCTTTAGAAAAGTGTGAGGAAAAGCTATAAAATATCAAGGCTAGGTGTTATCGGAGTAACCCGCATTAACACAGTTCTGTGTTAATTTACCCCTGATACAAACTTTATTCCAACTACATAAGAATCACAGTTTTCATTGAAACCGAAACAAATTAAATGCGAACAAACCAAAAACATTGCGTGCAATATAGTCCAAGTTTAAATTCCATAACTGTGGTCTGTGCCCGTTGTTTTATTATACCTTATTACCTGCATTTTGAGCAATAAATTTAAAGAAAATTAGTTTATAAGGTTAATTAAGTAAAATTTCACTTAATGGCGTAAGTATTTAACTATTAACAATTTACATATCCAACAGTACGTATAAGTATTGCCCATAAAAATTAAAATAAATGAAATCAAAAACAAATATTTTACAAAAAAGTGTTTATTTTAGAGTGTAACACTTCTTCTTGAAGAAATTAATAAAAACTTCGTGTGATCTTTTAAAATAGAATTAAAATAAATTATTTCAAAACTTCAAAGAATTCAAGAAAATTCCCATTTATAAAAGTCAGTCTATTTAAATATGTACCTATATAAAATGGGATAGCGGATAAAATATATATATTATTATTTTTATAGCGGACTTAGATGATGGTCCACAAATTACGTGAGGTGTTTTTTTGAATTTTTTGACCCCCCCTCCCTGGTGAGATTTCGTGAGATTTTTTTCCGGTACTTTCCCGGGACTTAAAGTATCCATACTTACCCAGTAAAATCGGTTTCACATTTATATTAGGTATTGGTATCAGGTATGGATTAACATTCCGCGATATTTGCATTTAGATTCAGAAACATATAGGTCTACCAGAATCTGATGGCAAAAAGTGGGAAAATGAATTGACTCTAGCAATCCCGGGGTAATTGGAATAAAACATTTTGATCCTTTTTAGGGTTCCGTAGCCAAAATGGCAAAAAACGGAACCCTTATAGATTCGTCATGTCTGTCTGTCTGTCTGTCTGTCCGTCCGTATGTCACAGCCACTTTTCTCCGAAACTATAAGAGATATACTATTGAAACTTGGTAAGTAGATGTAATTTGTGAACTGCATTAAGATTTTGATACAAAAATGGAAAAATTATTAAAAATTTTAGGGGTCCCCATAGGTACTGTACAACTGAAACAAAAAAAATTTTTTTTCGTCTAACTTATGCGTATAGGGTATCTATGGATAGGTCTTTAAAAATCATATTGAGGTTTCTAATATCATTTTTTTTCTAATCTGAATAGTTTGCGAGAGAGACTCTTCCGAAGTGGTAAAATGTGTGTCCCCCCCCCCCCTCTAACTTCTAAAGTAGGGCATGATAATTCTAAAAAAAATATATGATGTACATTATTATAAAAACTACAAACAAAAATTGGTTTGAACGAGATCTAACAAGTAGTTTTTTTATACGCCATAAATGGTAAACCTTAATATAACTTAATCATTAAATCAACTAAAATATAAAAATAAATTAAAAACTTTTTAATTTTATAGAAATAAACCTTATTGCTGCTACGGAACCCTTCATGGGCGAGTCCAACTCGCACTTGGCCGGTTTTTTTCTTCTTATAGCGGCTGATTCTGTGTGTTATACATGCAAATATAAAAATTTATCCAATGATCAAGGATATTTTTTGAAAATCTGCTGTCAAAAATTGCCATCAGATTCTGGTAGACCTATACGTGTTTCTGAATAGATGTTGTGTTATCGAATTTAAATTCTACTGCATCAACTTATGGTTGAAATCCAGTCGAATATTTTGATAGCCAAGCATTTATAATAAAACAAAAATATATAAAACGTCCCGAAATAACTTTTATCGTCCTCATTTATCAGCAGTAGGTCTATCCCCGGTCTATCTTGTCAGCAAGCAGTCCATTCACGAAATAAATCGTATTTATTTTTAAAACATTTTTTATTTGGCCGCCCATTCTTTTTTCAAAGACGTCACAGATGATGGCGCTCTCTGAAAGTATTTCTTTACAAAAAAAGAAAACCGAGAAGTATAGGTCTACCAGAATCTGATGGCATGTCGACGGCAGATTTTCAAAAAATATCCTTGAAGGCTTGATCATTGGATAAATTTATTTATTTTATGGTCAAGGATAATAATCCATACTTAATATTATAAATGCGAAAGTGTGTCTGTCTGTCTGTCTGTTACCTCTTCACGCCCAAACCGCTGAACCGATTTTGCTGAAATTTGGCATGGAGATATCTTAAGTCCTACCTAGACTATATAGTATCTAGACTATAGTTAACTGTAATATTATTAAATAAAGAGTTTGGCAGATGTCAAAATCTTAATTTAATAATTAAGTACAGTTATTAAGTTATTATTACTCATCTCTGAGTGTGTCTCATTACTGCCGCACTCAGAGTGGAACATTAATTACTTAAATGTAAGTGATTAATTTAAAAAATGTACATAAGCCTCGACATAGTCTCATACATTATATTCTATCAAACTCTTCATTAAATTTATTTTGGAGATGGCTCAGTAATTTTTCATACAGCTATCACTCATATTTATTAGATAAATCATTTTGTTTATTTTTATGTATGCACGTCCTATTATAGTAATTCCATTGCGATGTGACGATAAACCTAGAAAGCCAGACACGATTGTGTTAAACATCCGTGTTATGTTACAAACAACGCATAGCTGAAGCGTATCAATACTCGTATGACACTGATCTAAAACATCCAAAGGGCCGAGCTGGCGAAGCGAGTGGGCAAAAATATTTTGTGTGCACTTTTAAAAATGACTTTATATAATTTTTCCTTGTCGATTTTTGTCGTATATTCCTAAAAGGCGAAACTGCACTAAAGGGACACGTCACACGACTCACACGACACGGCGCGACACTTCACTCCCATAAAACTGACGTTTGTAATAAATAGCTCTCTATAATAGTGGCTTTTTCAGAATTCGTCTAAATCTCAACTATTTCTGTACATACTACAATCTTCATTATTTTGAAGTCGGTACCGACTAATTTAATCGTGAGTTCAGTAATGTCAGAATATCTGAAACATTTTGGGACTGGTACCGACTTCAAAGTAATGAAGACTATAGTATGTACAGAAATAGTTGAGATTTAGACGAATTCTGAAAAAGGCACTATTAAACAGTAACAGTTATTTAATACTTTTTAGTTCATATAACCATTGTTTTTACCTTGGAAGTCGGTTTTAATTTTTTTGTTAAAAATAATAATTTCACTCTTTTTAGTTATCTACAAAATCAGGCTTTATGCGTAAATAACCAATACGAATGTTAACTATTCACATTATGTTACTGTAAGCGAAATTGTGGTAAATGCTTCCAGTTATCTAAGCGATGCTGCAATTTCCAAACTTTTATCTTTAAAGGTTCAGGAGTTCTGTTCAGTGCCTTTGGACCAAGAGGTTACTTTATACATGATTTTCTCTCTTTCATAAAATGGTATACAATATTTATACATTCCAAAGTTTTGACACTAGAAATAATTAGCAATTAGCAATATAGTTAATAACCCAGCTCGATTTGGGTAGACCTAGGTGAGTATGGGTAAACCCCGAGTTAAAATTTATTTTTCTTATTATTCGGACTTTACCCAAAAGACTTGGGTAATACTAAGTTAACCCGGGTAAACCTAGCTTTACTCCACCTTTTAGCATTACCCGTAACATATCCATAAAATTCAGTAATTAAAGGTCTACCAGAATCTGATGGCAAAAAGTGAGAAAATAAATTGATTCTAGCAATACCGGGGTAATAGGAATAAAACGTTTTCATACTTTTTTATCCCTTTAGCCTCTTATTTTGTGTGTCAAACATGAAAATATAAAAATTTATTCAATGATCAAGGATATTTTTTGAAAATCTGCTGTCAAGAATTGCCATCAGATTCTGGTAGACCCCTTTTTTATAATATTATATCATAGGGTAGACCTATATTATTCAGAGGAAACAGTGTAATTTTTCGGTTTTCCTACGTACGTAAACGTAATGTATTATACATTAATACACATATATTAATTAACAAACAAACAAATATATTAACATATCGGACCGATAACAAATCGGTCGCGTGTGAATACGAACATAAACGAAATCTATTTCCATCATAGTATAACAGCTGCGACATTCATCACTCTGGGTTTGGAAGTGATCTATAAAAAACACTATCATATTTTATAACTGTCAACAATTTAATCTGAAAATCATGAAGCTGAAGTAATAAATGTGATTTTTGACAAAAAAAAAAATTTTTTTTCACGAATTTTTCTTTTCTTGTAAACTTTTTACTGTCTGTTTCTCTTTCAAAAATCTATTGAATGTTATTTTTCACGACATCAAAATTTATGTTATTTGCTAATTTCCACTATGTATCGATCTCTGCCCATAGTATTGTATGGCGCTGGACGCCACCCTTCGGAAGTATTTTCAGTCTAGCTCCTAATCCACTTCCCGGCCCATTATAGAAGTTATGCAGGAATTTTCTATAGAATATTAGCTACTTACACAAAAAATATAAAAAAAATCAAAAGGGTCAAATCAAAAAATCAAATCTCTTTGAGAAAATCAAGAAAAAAAATGATTTGCATTTTTTTCAAAGAAAAATTTTTTTTTGTTTTCAAAAATGCAGTTAAAAAGCTCATTAAATGGAGAAACAAGTTCAGTGATTTGATTATTCAAATATATAATTTTTTCAATCTATAATCGGCTTTGAAGCACTGAGTGCCGAATAGAAAAATCGCGTTTCAAAGTCCCATCATTCTTAATCTAGCAATTATATTACAAAAATATTTGGCACACGTATTAGTAGGACGTGCAGGTATAACATATCCAAATATTATCAAAATCGGAGACATCGACTATTTTTTCCTGTCCGCTTGGCGTGGAACGCCCCAGTTATTGTATTTAAAAACTAGATAACGCCCGATACTCTGCTGCGTCAAAATTCTTTTATCGCGCGGGAACCGTACAATTTTCCGGGATAAAAAGCATCCTATGTCCTTTCCTCAATTTTTTTAAATGAATTAAGGGGGCAAACGAGCAAACGGGTCACCTGATGGAAAGCAACTTCCGTCACCCATGGACACTCGCAGCATCAGAAGAGCTGCAGGTGCGTTGCCGGCCTTTTAAGAGGGTAATAGGGGAGGGTAGGGAAGGGAATAGGAGAGGGTAGGGAAGGAATAGGAGAGGGTAGGGAAGGGAAAAGGTTAGGGGATCTCCGCTAAACACACTCACTCGGCGAAACACAGCGATAGCGCTGTTGCCTGTTTCACGTCGGTTTTCTGTGAGCCCGTGGTATTTCTCCGGTCGAGCCGGCCTATTCGTGCCGAAGCATGGCTCTCCCACGTGCAATCTCCGTACCAAATTTCAGCAAAAGCAGTTTAGCAGTTTGGGCATAAAAAGGTAACAGATATATAAACACACTTTCGCATATTTATAATATTAGTATGAACTTCATATTATGCGTAGAAAATCGTTAAATTTTGTTTATCTGTGACAAAAATACAATATGTTTGTCCCGAAATTTAAAACATCTCCATGCCAAACACAGATTCTAAATAGCGTAAAGTGTAAACAGAAAGGCCATTCGAATTCATAATACACATGATACGATGTGTAAAGTATGGATAGGGTATCCATACCTGATACTAATATTATAAATGCGAAAGTGTGTCTGTCCGTATGCCTGCTTGTCAGTCTGTCTGTTACCTATATTCACGCCCAAACCGCTCAACCGATTTTGCAGGTATGGAGACACTTTGACTCCCGGGAAAGGACATAGGATACTTTTTATCCCGGAAAATTGTACGGTTCCCGCGCTATAAACAAATTTTGGCGCAACAGAGTTGCGTACGTCATCTAGTAGAGTTACATCAGATAAAATTGAAAAAGATCTCGGAAAAATGTACGAATTTTGGCAAAACGGGGTTGCGGGCTTCTAGTATTGGGTCGTAGGCTCGCCGCTCGTGCTAAATATTTTGTGCGGCCCAAGCCTGACGTCATGACTTCATGAGTGTATAATTAAAATTTCGTATAACAATGGCGAACAGCAAGTGTCGCGTTTGTTCGGAACACAATGTGCAAATGAGCCGTCACAAAACTGCAGCCATTCGTGCAGTTTCATACTAAACATATTTTTATTATATTTTAATTATTTATTCATTGAAATTCTGTACGCAATCTTGAAACTAAAATAAACTAAGGGCCTGTTTCACCGCTTCCTGATAAGGTGCCCAATAGGCTTATTTGACAGATTCTCCATACTCTGTGTGTGTCAAGTTAAGTGGTGGATAGCCTTATCAGGAAGCGGTGAAACAGGCCCTAAGTATTATAATAATAGAAACAATAAAAGAAACTGTACAAATAGGCGATTGTACATACCTAATAGCGATTTCTTCCAGACTTCAGTATAATATGGCTGAATCAAATAAAAGAGAGGAAAAAAATGTCGGAATGCTGTATTTTAACTATATCGATGGGCTATCTATGGTATGTGCGTTTTATTATGTCATCATAACAATAATATTATATTCATGGTAGTCATATAAAGAAGTGGAACTGTGAAAGTCGGAAGTCTGAACTTTAGTCACTCCTTGCCTCGCCCTCTCGGCGACACGTGGCGGTAGCGGTCATTGACTCCCTGTCAAAAACTTGTAATTTTATATATAATATAAACCGCGATTGACAATGAAGTGTCAGATGTTGTCAATGTGTCTAAACACACTAGGCGCCGCGTTTACGCCGCTTTTCAAACTCATACAAAATACGGGCGGAACGCGAGAGACGACACACTATTCCGTCGCGTATTTGTATGCGTTTGACATTTGCGGCGGAATTTATGCCGGCGTAATTCAGCCTAGTGTGTTTAGACACTATCGCGGCTTTGTAGAAAATGGCAAGTTTTTGACAGCGAGTCAACCGCTACTGCTACCGCCATGTTTCGCCGAGTACAGTATAGTTTGATCCACTGTCAATAACGTTTTATGGAAAGTTATTTCACAATTATTCGTCTATAACTTATTACACCACCAATTCGGGTATTTTAACCGAAGTTCTAAATGATAAGAGATAATATTTGTCATTTTATTTCCTGATATAACGACTATACGGACTATCTAAATTCTAATCCATAATTAGCCCAATTCGAAAAAGTATTCAAAAATTATGCACCAAACGCCTTTTTGAAGTCATTTTTAAATGCAGTAAAATAAGTAACTGCTAGTAGATAATAATATTTATATCTAAGTGCTAGATAATAAACAAACGCTTATCAGTCTTTACAGGCATACTTCGATCATTACCTTGGAAGTTGGAACATACCTAAAATTTTTACTGCCTAACGTATTCAAATGAAAGTTAAAATACTTCAGATTAGTACAAAGCGAACGTATGATAAAAATGTTAGTTAGTTTAGTTTGTTTCAACGGTGGTGGTAATATTGCTCGAGGATGAGTCGTAACCTAATGAAATGGATAACCGATCCTTTCAGGGTCTCTGGACCGACTTTAATGCCTTTTTGACGTACATATCAATTTTGTTGTAAAAATATAATGAGCATAACTAGAAAACAACATTATTGTTCCTACACGGAGATGGAACTCGAACCCATAGCCTTTTCAGCTTTCGAGAGCAAGAGACTATACCACGGAGGCGTGCCGCGTGAGGCGTGAACAATAGATACTAATACTATAAATGCGAAATTGTGTTGATCTGTCTGTTACCACTTCACGCCCAATAGGTAGGTACGCGTAATCGATTTTGCTGAAATTTTGGATGCAGTTGACTCTTGAGTAAGAATTATTGAGTCTCGGTCCTCGAGAAAGGACATAATATATGATATTTTAATCCCGTAAAAAGGGTTTCCGCGCGATAAACGAATTTTGGCGCAACGGAGTTGCAGGCGTCAAGCAAGTAGGCAATTCATAATTCGTCATTCTATGATAACAATAATAATTGATTTTGCACGCGTAGCTGGGACAAATATGATGCAAATTGCGAATTTGCGAGATATATGACCGTTGCGACCCCAAGTAGCACACTTCAGACACCTTAAATCTATTTATGCTTTGGGAGTACTAATCATGGCTTATTTATAGACATAATAGACATTGGCATTCTATACATGGTTTTGAATAAGAACTAAGTTTCTAATAGAAAAAAAATATCTAGTGTTCCTTGCTTTAAAACCTTTATTAGTTCATTACACTGAGATAAGATCAAATTGATTTGTTATGGTCTATATCTGCTCTGTTAAAAGCGCTGCTCTAGTTCAATTATTCTATAGACTTACTATCACAAATACTTTTTAAGAATTGAAATTATTTGTAGAACATTTACTCTTAAAGTAATCAAAAAGGTTTTTAGATGGATTTGTTAGGCACTATTTTAAATACTTAATAGAATCACTGACTAGATACTCAATAGTGTTATACTCTAGTGAAAGTCCAGTTTCCTCCTTCGTTAGGAAACTTAGTCTTTAAGTATTTTATTTTAAGAGTATTAAGTATATAAAGGACAGCGTTCTGCAAGCATGAAGAAAGCATTTGGAGAAAAGTGGAAAAGTATAAAAAGGTGCCTTTAGACAGTCACATCAACTTTCTTTGCCCTCAAAATCATCAGTAATCAGATTAATCACTTCAACTCGAATCGACATATTATTTTCATTAAGAAGAAGAATTGACACCGTCTCGAAAATCGATTCTTGAAGAAAACCATGATGAACTACAGACTGACAACGAAAGTGAAAGTGACGATTCTGGCGATGAGAAGTTGCCTATAATTTACTTGCTTTAAAAATACGTAGCATAAGCTACCTAATAATTTTATACAGATAGTAAAATATTGCGAATATTTTGACAATAATATTGTAAATATCGATTTTCGAGACGATGCCAATTCTTCTTCTTCGCAGCTTGATTAAAATAATATGTCGATTCGTTGATGCCAATAAGTTTGGGGCGTTCCACGCCAAGCGGACAGGAAAAAAATGTCGATGTCTCAGATTTTAATAATAATAATATTTAATAAATTATAAAACCTTTATTGTGAACCTTTATTACGCCCTAGAACATTTTTTTTTTATTACTAACAAGCTAATTTTTGTGAGTAGCTTCATTTTGATAAGACAAACAACTTTTTTATCTGCGAAAAATCTTGAAAGTGGCAGCTGACAAAGATAGAAAGGATTTCATACTTTGATTTGATGGTCCTAAAATATGGATTGTTCATTTGTAGGACAATTTTTACATTAAATTATATATAAGTGATTAGGGTTCCGTTTTAGGGTACCGTAGTCAACCAAGTTTTGTTGAATACAGAACCCTAAAATGGAACCCTCTTTGAGAAAATGATGAAAAAAAAATTAATAAGTAGGTAGTTAAAATATTTAAATATATAATTTTTTAATCTTTAATCGGCTTTGTAGCACTAAGTGCCGAATAGAGAAATCAAGTTTCAAAGTCCCATCATTCTTAATGGAGGCACTTCACATGGCTATTTGTATTTGCTATTGGCTATTTGTTGCATTTGGAAAAATTATTGACGAATACACAAACAAGCAAGTAAAGGCAAATACGGCCTTTCCACACATGGACGTCAAATACCAAATTTTTACTTGATTTTCTTTACTTGTCTATTTGACTCATTTGATGTGCGTCAAAAATCGACAAAGGTACGGATATGTGTATTTAGTATTGGTCATATTTGTCAAATAGGCAAATAAAGCTAATATTTGTAAAACATACCGTCTACACATGGTGATTGTTTGGCGAATACATCAAATACGCAAATACAAATAGCCATGTGAAGTGCCTCCATATTAGTCCAGTCATTATAATGTGACAAAAATATTTGGCACACGTAAAGGTACCTATAACATAATCGATTATTATTAAAATCGGATACACCAACTTTTTTCCTATCCGCTTGGCGTGGAACGCCTAATATAAAACAGGAAGGCCACTAGAAATATTGGTTCTCTATGGTATTGTACTGAAAAATCACCAAAACGCGAACAAAACACCTTCTTCTTATGCCAGTCTGATAGTTACTCTGGTAGATAATTACGAGAAAAAATAGTTTATAAACATTTCTTTGTATAGATTACGATAGGATGGTCTTGAGAACAATTAAACTATTGAAAGATTATTTTTTCTTGTGCAAGTTGACTTGTCATGCTCTTAAAATTACCTTTAGCTCAATTTTAGGAGTAAATCTTCTAATCAATGCTTACTTATAGATATTTTATTCTAAAGGCCATTTTTATTAATAGAATACGATGGTAATCGCCATTTTGGTAAAAATAAAAATTAAAAGTTATAATAAAATACGCGATTCATTTATTTGTAAACATAAAAATACTTAAATAAATGATAATTTTATCAAAATACATTATTAAGTTATTTATTTTCACAAAATATGATAAAAATATGCATTAATAATATTTTTTATTACAAAAATATTATTTATATTTACGAATATAATAGGCCCATCAGTTTTTTAAGACTATTTCATCGACTTTCACGATAAAATAAATTCGGCACGGAATTTGAGCCCTCCGTTCGCGCGAAACATAAAAAATATAATAATATAAGTAGGTACTTATTTAATTTAATTTCGCCATTAAAGCTTTGACTTAAAATACTTTAAACTACGGTGTGCCATTAGAAAATAGGAAATGCTTTTTAAAAGAAGTAACTCTTGTTGATGTTTTAAAAATATTCACCACTAAAACATCAGTAGAGTAATGGTGTTATCTTAATGTTGGCTACAAAACCTAATTCCTTTCTTATGTGCCTCTTATTATGTTCTTATAATAGTTTTGTAGATATTCCCTATAGATAAATATAAATTGCTCTAATCGTTATCTAATGATGAATTCTGCTGCTCTTGTCATTATAGTGTAGATAGGTGCCCATTTTTACTGAACTCGGTATATAGGATATCTTCAGGATATCTTCAGGCATTATTGACTCTTATGTAAGAATACTAAGTTCAATTCTATAAAATAACTAATAGTGCTTCACTAGATACATTTGTGCTGCTTGGGACTTACGAGTTTTTACTTTTTTTTTTAGTTATGAGTTTTTTCTTTTTTTTTCCAGTTTTTTCTCTAACATCTAGATTTTTTCATAGCCCCTGTATAAAAGGCTGTAAGTGTGATCATCCTGCTTGGATTGAGCATGGTACCAATTCAAAAGCATACCTATTTTAGAACAGGCAAATTCAACTACAGCATATTAACTTACATCGATTTTAAACCTATGTAATAATACCTAATATTAAGTATCTAGAATACATAACAGTAATATAATAACTTCTATCTATGTGATATTCTTTGCGTAGAACGGATAAGTTTTATTACATTTTACAAGGGTCTTACTACCCTTACCTACCCTTGAATTTTCTTCAATCAGATTTCCATGACTATATAATACCTAGTATATGTATAGCCCGCCCCGAGCTTTTGGGAGTTTGTATGAAAATGATCTTTGTATGGTTGGAATAAAGGTTCTATCGGAGGTAAATTAATTTTGAACGGCCTGTTCGAACATTCGACTTCCACGAATAAATAAATCTATATTCTATCATCGAAAGTTGCAAGGCTTTTACGAACCTCTATTTTCGTAAGTCGTATTTGAGTTCCTACTTCACTTAGGACTTATTTTGACGACCTCCGTGGCACAATGGTGAGCGCGTTGGTAGCTCAAGCCGGAGGTCGCGGGTTCGAGTCCCGCCGACGGAACAAAAAGTGTTTATAAAGTTCCTGGGTCATGGATGTGTATTAAATATGTGTATGATATAATAAAAATCTTAAATATATGTAATATGTATAGTATAAAAGTATTAAATATATTTCCGTTGTCTGGTACCTGTAACACAAGTCCTTCAGGTACTTACCACGGGGCTAGACTGACGTGGTGTGAAGCGTCCATAGATATTATTATTATTATATTATTATTATTACTTGATAATCAATTTCTATCTAAACATACATCCATACCTTTACATTTATCTAATATTATTTAAAGTTCTTCAGTTATCTAATACGAAAGTGTCTGTCTATTCGTGCTTGCTGAACCGATTTGAACGAGATTAGATATGGAGATACTTTAAGATCCGGAAAAGGACGTCCATACATCCATACTAATTAACTGGAATCTAAAATTACCTACTATGTCCTTCCCCGCGGTCTATGGAGGAAATTACCACCACTACCATTAAGGAAATTGATTTCTAGGCAGTTGACGGACCTACGTCAATGGGGATTGTCCATTTTTTTTATTATTTTGCTATTTACAAAAACATTTCGAGGAATAAGGTCAGTGATCGTTTTTCTGTATATAAACGAAAAAAATACCCATTAGTTACTTATACATATTTTTGAACAAAAATGTTTAACCTTAGTTCGACCTTCAATAAATTAGCAATAAATTCGACCAACATTATGTTTCGAACTTTTGGTAAGCTTCTCGTATCAGCTTTCACTTAATGAGAACTTGCATTTGACGAACCAGCCATTATAAATAAGATTGAAAGGAAATTTAACACATATCTACTGCAGAGGTCAATAATTGGCCTTCGATTCGTCAGCGCGAAACTTTAAAAATTTATTGAGAAAAAACTAGCCAATGAATTTCAAAATTATTTAATTTATATTCTTAAAATACCCTATTTTAACGAAAAAAAAAATATAAAAAGTACATGTGATTTTTTTTGGACAATGCCCATTGGTTGTCAATTCAATGTTAGCTGTGTGATCCATGTGTGATCGGTCGGATGGGACCAAATTACTACGGTCCGCTATTTGCCTAGGGATAAACTTCTCTGATAGTATATTATGCCAATTTTTTTCAAAATCGGCCTAGTACTTTCTGAAGCATATTTGAATTTTGATGCAAATAAACAAACTTTACCTCTTTATAATAATTACTATAGACTTAAGGCTCCTATGCTAAGTGAGTTCTGGCTTTTATTCTCAACTAGACCGGTTCCTTCCGTAATAAAGTCTACTTTTATTAACAGTGGCGAAAGTTCTAGATAGCTTTTCAAGACAAAACACCACTCAAAGTTGGCCTTTTAGAAATATTGCTTTGGAAGTAACAGAATGGAGGTTTATTATTAAAAAGTTTTAGCCAATATTAGTATTGTCACTTGTCAGTATTGCATCAAAGTATTTTTTTTAATGAAGAAATTGAAAAACTCCTGATACAAAACTACAGTAAGTACCTATCAGGAATCAGAATCAAATCCATAGAGAAATATAATTCAAATCGCTAGAAGTAGCTAATTAGAACCTTTTATTTATTTACATTAACCCAAATTTTCCCGCACTGAGCGTGCTAATGATGATGAAAGCGTGCTGATGATGATGAACTATTGCTAAGAAAAGTTTCGATCATGTTAGCCAAAGCTACATACTTAACAAAAAAAAAAACTTGATAAAAATCGGTCCACCCGGTCCACAGATTTTCTTTTTGTCGGCTCTAAAAAAGTATGAAAAGGCATAACTTTTTTTTATGAAATAAGAGGGCAAACGAGCAAACGGGTCACCTGATGGAAAGCAACTTCCGTCGCCCATGGAAACTCGCAGCATCGGAAGAGCTGCAGGTGCGTTGCCGGCCTTTTAATAGGGGATAGGGTAATAGGGGAGGGTAGGAATGGGAAGGGAAGGGAATAGGGGAGGGTAGGGAAGGGAATAGGGTAGGAGATTGGGCCTCCGGTAAACTCACTCACTCACTCGGCGAAACACAGCGCAAGCGCTGTTTCACGACGGTTTTCTGTGAGTCCCACGTAGAAAATAACTAGATGAAATCCCATAACGCCTTTGGGAAACCTACATTTTCCGGCATAAAAAGGGACTCAAAGTATCTCCATACCAAACAGCAAAATCCGTTAAGCGTCGGCGCGGCGTGAAGAGGTATAACAGACAAAAAGACAGTCATACTTGCGCATTAAGAGGGCGACTGCCGACTAACCCAAAAAATCAAACATCGTCCTTCTCTCTTCACACTCACGCCCGTCTTTCATACGCCAGGTGAAAAAGGACGACGCGGATTCATCGCCAAATTAGTTTTTTCTCAATAACTCGATAAATATACAACATTGTAAAAATCGGGTAGGTCCGTTTTTCAATGATAGAATTTTATACAATGTGTTAAAACATTAACTTACTTCAATGCACGGTTATGGCAATAAATGAAAAATCCGTGAAAGTTAGATGCATCTTTGTGATTTATTTTCTATCGAGAAAATTTTTAGATATCGTGTTTTTGCTCAGATCGAATTCTTGGAAATATAATGTTGTATCTAATTTTAGAAAATGAAACAATTCGAAGCTTATTTTCAAGTATAAAAATGAATTATTATAAAATCGAAAATTTTGGGTTAGTCGCCCCTATAATAATATTATGAAAGTATGGATGAATGGTGTATTTTGTATAATGATTGCGATTCCTTGTGTCAAACCCAAACATTTTTGATTTCTAACTACACTATCGAAATTCGAAACTATCGAAATTCAAATGCAATTTGACTAAAATATAGTAAATATACCCTGCACCGTAGAGCAATTTGAGAAGCCCGTAGCCCACGCTACGAAATGCCACGAAGAGCTACGAAATTATATAGGTCCCAAAATTAACGCAAGATTTTTTGTCACGTGTGTGTGTTGTATGTATGTAATGTGTTGTTCCATTAATATTTAATAACGCTGTCATCACTAAGTGTCTAAACACATAATGCCGAAGTTCCGCGGCGGAAATTCGGCATGATTACGTCAGCAATGTCAAACGCATACAATATAACGCGACGTAATTTCGGCGTGGTGTCGGTAATCTATACTAATATTATAAAGCGGAAGAGTTTGTTAGTTTGTTTGTTTGAACGCGCTAATCTCAGGAACTACTGGTCCGATTTGAAAAATTCTTTCAGTGTTAGATAGCCCATTTATCGATAAAGGCTATAGGCTATATTTTATTACGCTAAGACTAATAAAAACGAAGAAATAGAGGAAAATGTTGAAAAAACGAGTTAAATTATTTGAAAGGGCTTATTTGAACGCGATAATCTCAGGAACTACTTGTCCGATTTGAAGGATTCTTTCAGTTTTAGATAGCTCATTTATCGAGAAAGGCTATAGGCTATATTTTATGACGCTACAACTAATAAAAGCGAAGAAATAGTGGAAAATGTGTAAAAGACGGGGGAAATTATTTGAAAGGGCTTATCTCACGAACTACTGGAGTTATTTGGCACAGATAAGAAGTAGAGCACGTAAAGGTTCATAGGCTATTTTTTGTGGACTAATTTGTCTGTGAAATATCTAATTTACGCGGGCGAAGCCTAGTAAGTCATATTATTTCATTTTGTTTACTCACCTTTTTTTTATGCGCAGGGGAAACCCTTTATGGGTGCCCCGGGTTGGGGATGTGCCTCAGCTAAGCTGAAGCACCCCGGGGGTTTGTGGGACTCCCGACTTTGGGTTTACCCATTAAAACCACCTGCGGTTTGCCTTCAGCCGTATACGGAGGGATATCCTGGATCTGTCTAACACAGGACTCCCTCCACGACCGGCCGGTCTACCTCACAAGGGACCGGACTTCCACCAAGTTAGGGAACGCTTAGGCAAACTAAAGCGTTCCCCTCGGCGCCGGGACTAGCTAAGCCGGGCAGGTTCCCATCCTGACCCGGAGCCCCGTGGGACAGAAGTTATTGGAGGTTCGCATAGCGACGCCTCCGCACTCCCGTCCTACGCCGGCGGAGCGGAATAGAGGATGGATCATCCTCTCTGTTCCGCTCTGCGGCCTCTTTCTGTGAAAGGACGGTTTCACAGAAAGAAACCGCCGCCTGCCAGGCCTCATCGCTCTCGAGCATGTAGCGTACCATGCTCGGAAGCGAGATTGTTTACTCACCTCAGCAACTTTGAACAGCTGTAGCAGACCAAATTGGTCTCGTTTTGTTGAAAAATTTGTCTTCTTTAATAACGTATATTAATTTTTGCCGTCAAATAGATCAATAATTGACCACATTGACGAGAACTTGTAAAAACTCGAAAAATAAATGTTTTTTTGGCAAAATTTACAAACATTTGAACAGCTGTACCTTTGAAACTATTCAGTTTATCGAGACTTAACTATTTTCATTTTGTTGAAAATTTTGTCTTCTTTAAAGTAATTTCTGACAACTTCTACCATTAAACAGGTCCAAAAAAATTGCAAAAACTGAAAACTGATCAAAAATTTAATGGTTTTTCATAAATTTTCCAATGTTCCGGAAGGATTCCGAGGTGGAAAAATTATATTTGACATTACCACCTCATCACGTACAACATATAAAAGAATCAGAACTACCCCATTTGATGCAAGTGAAGACCCCTTTTATTGTACGATTACCATGGACTAAAGCCGCGTGGAACGTCTATAAATAATAAAAATGAATCCATATAATATTTCCCTTGGTTACGACATCACGCGTAAACAGCTGGACCGATTTTGCTGAAATTTGGTATAGATACATGTACTTTGAGTCCCGGAAAAGGACATAGGATACATTTTGTCCCGGAAAAATGTACGGTTACCGCACAATATACTTTTATGATTTGCGCGTAAACTATTCAATCGATTTTGATGAATTTTGGTATGGAGAATGGAGATACTTTGAGTCTCGGGAAGGACAAGGGATACTTTTTGTCCCAAAAAATGTACGGTTCCCGGACAATAAACTTTTATGATTTCCGCCTAAACTATTCAATCTAATATTTTGCTGACATTTGGTATCGAGATACTTTGAGTCCCGGGGAAGAACATAGGATATATTTTGTCGCGGAAAAATGTACGGTTCCACCAAAATGTACCTTTGTGATTTGCGCGTAAAATGTTCAATCGATGTACGGGAACAACTATTTAAACTGAAGTCCACGCGGACGAAGTCGCGGGCAACAGCTAGTTTAAAATACATTGCAGGCGGAATCATGCCGAACTTCTGTCGCGGAACTTCGGCATGGTGTGTATAGACAAAAAACTTAGAATCAAAAGACCAAAAACTTTGTTTTTCAAATTGCGTTAATTTTGCCTTACTTAAAGCGAGGTATTTTATTAATTTTACATTATTATTAAGTATGTTAGTTAATTAATTATCACATTCAACTAATTCATATTTTATCTAAATAACTATTGACGTAGATTATGTTATCACTTCTATCCGTTTCATTTACGAATTTTCAAATTCAAGTTATCGATTGGTGTTATCACTTATATATGTCGCAGGGAAAAGAGGATATCAGGGATTTCACGATATCCCTAGGAATATCACGAACTCCCGGTAGATGCCGAATATTTCCCACACGTGACACGGGCACTAGTGGGAGTGAAACAAATGCGTCGCTTGAGCTGGCGCGGCTCGTCTAGCCTGGAGACAGACAGACAGACTAACCCTTTGGGTACGGAACCGTAAAAACTAGGATAATCAAAGAGCTGGAGTACCTGTAGTACCTGTGCCTGTACAAGAGCCTGTACAAGAGCCTTCATTTGACGTCAAAAATCAAAGGTCTGAAGTATCTGATGAAGAACCCTCAGTTGGTTTCAATTGTATGATTCAGAGATATGGTGATGCCCCCTCAGATCTGCTATAGTTGTACTACACGTGTGATAATTATAATAATAACTCCCACTCTGGTTTTGGTGACGGTGGCCGGTTTCATTGAAACCAGGCCAAGAGTAATTTTATAGTGCCCAAGTGTGTGCGCAGTACACAAGAGCAATCTCTATATTCCTTTACTCGCATAACCCGGTGGGACAGAAGACTGACACGACCGGCGAGAGATCAGGCGCAGGACCGACTTTTTACATGCCCATCCGACGCATGGATCATCTAACATCTTACTTGTCAGATTCAGATGTTAGATGATCCTATCAAAGTACCCGTGTGTAATGTGTATACGCGAGAGAAATGCGTGGCTTGATTTTTATTCGGCGGTGTCCGCTTTTCTGACGTTTCACTAGATTTAGTTTAGTGAAATGACATATCACTAGATATTTTTAGTAAGAAGACGTAACAAACAAGAATATTCGGCATCTACCGGGAGTTCATGATATCCCTAGGGATATCGTGAAATCCCTGATATCCTCTTTCCCTCCTGATCGGGCCTGATCGGGCCCTGCTTTGAAGATCACTAAACAAAACATAGAAAAGTGTTTCTCACAAAAATGTGTGGTTCACATGCCATAGTCGAAGAAACGTGAGCATTGAGGGCAATACCTAGTACATAAATAAATAATTTAATACATACATGGGTCACTATAAGATTTAAAATTTTGTAGGCATAAGCTTATCAACTATCACATTATACCTAAAGAGTAACATTCAGATTACGATAATTTCCAAATATTTTGTTTCATTATCCGAATACGCCTAGGTATGTTTTTTAATAAGCATAATATTTTGTTAGCTTGTGTTTTGGCGATGCCAGCTCTTTTGTATGCTACACGATCACAAAACAATTTATACTCGACTCAATATTATGCGCGGTAAATAGGTTATTAATATTATAATTTATAGCAACAAATTCTTAATAACAATAAAGTAGTATTTCATGGGTTTTCCTAGAATTTCAGTTTACGCTTCAAAATAATTTATGTAAAGCATGTGAACGTGCATGCCGTACGAAAAACATTGCGAAGCATGAAATTGATAAATTAAAAAACAAACTTACGTGTGTCAAATGGAATGTTGAATTTTCGAATGATTTTTGAATTTGGAATGCACTTTTTTTACAAATCACAAGCAATTGCACTGGACACGAAATGTTTCTGGTTATCGGGTGTGCGCGAAAGGCGCGCGTTTGCCGTGCTTTTCCGTCGGTATTGGCGGGCGGAGTGCGCGCGCAAATCGTCGCGTCGCAGCGCACCCCGCATTGACGTGACGTTGTGCCGACTGACTGTACCGTAACCTTCAGCGAAAGCCTTCGAAAGCTCATGCACAGAATCCCTGCTAGCTCCGTTTTTCTAGAATACCCGCGCCGTCTTATAGCGAACGTTACACTGCGTTGAATATAATTAATTAATTATTATCGCTTCCTTCTTAAATATATTTTTTAATTTTTTGCTAAACGTAAAAAACTTAAAATTGGTAAGTAAGTTCTAGTTTTGCAGTTTAGACTTTAGACTATAGGTCGAAGTATTTGAAATCTACAGGTAAAATAATATTTTACAAACTGAACTCAAACTGTGCAGTCGTTATAAAAAATAAACCCATAAAAGTAGTTTTATGAGATTTCACGTTGTTAATTTAAAGTTTAAAAACGTATGTATAGGTATGTATCATCTTCATCAAAGAATTTGATTTACAGGCAGGGTGCGGACTGCGGACCTTCGTAACTTGGTTGGGTTCTCAAGCCACGACCAGCTATCCCCGACCCCAACCCGCGGCCCGCCGGGAATTTATATTCTGTGGCCCGCGTGATGTTAAACTATTTTGAAATTCATGCCCACCGACAAAATAATGTAAAGTCGTCGTGAAAGTCGTGAAAGTTCCACTTTTAAATCATTAATTTTGAAGAACGTTATTTTTTAACCCTAAAAAATTTTTGTTGCGGCCCGCGACGCCAAGACCAAAACATGTTTGAGGCCCGTTTGAAACAAAGGTTGGGGATCACTGGTCACGACTCACGGCTAACATTACCCAACCAAATAACGTTGGTAGACTATGATTTATTTGATTTCTCTGATCCTGCATAACCTTATTCGTTTACTAATTTCTTACTACTAATTAGTTTTTATTATTCGCAGCTACTAGCATAATAATAATTATCATTAATAATGTCATACTAATTATTATTATAATACTAAAATATGTCACTAAAACGCCTTATTAAAATAAATAGCAAACAAATGCTTACTATTTAAGCGGGTGTTGCTTTTTATAATACAGGAGTTTATTATGTGCGATTTCTTTAAATTTTAATTGATCCTGCTGCCTATACAGACAGAAACAAGTTTTTTAGATATTTATAATCTACAATATAAATAGATTAAATTGATGGAACAAAAGGGATTCTACGAGTCTAGCTAGACCAGTGGTAACTGGTACTCATTTTTATACGGGCTACAAACACGTTTTGGTCTTGGTGTCGTGGGCCGCAAAGTCAAACAAGACCACTGCACTATTTTGCAGGTAGGCGTGAATTTCAAAATGGTTTAGCATCACACGGGCCACTGATAAAGTCCCGGCGGGCCGCAGGTTGAATATAGCCGAGCTAAACCAAGAATGTCTATAAAATATGCAGCCGAAATGCAGTATTTACCTATATCGAAGGTTAAAAGGAAGTAGGACATAAGCGACATTTTTTGTCAAAAATGAGTTTTAAATGCCATCTTACTTAAAATTTCCTGCTCTTTCGAATGCGCTCACTCTCATAGCTCTACGATGAGTTTTTTTGGCGTTTATGCCCTAGCAAAAAAAAAAGCATTTTCCTAGTAGTATTTTTTGTAACCGACAAAAATTCAGGTCAGTTTGTCTGTAAAGGTGCTTGTACCCCTGCAAAAAATATTTGTCTACAGCTTTCGGCTGCTTATATCTTTTAAGCAATTCTCTCAAAAATTAGAAACGTCGTTTATAGCCTTCTTCCATTTCGTAATTGATCATAGCTTTGGCGCTTGTACCCTATTACCCTATATATCCAAAATTTATTCACATCTTACTCTGTCGGTTATACCCTACAACCCTTTTTCAACCATATTTCCATAGACTCACGCAATGCCAGTCGCCAGATGTTGATTATTCTTCTTTTCCTTCACTTTCAAACGACATTGTGTGTCACATAAGTCTTATAATTCTAGTTTTTGTGAAAGTCTACTGTTACTTATGTTCTATTAACTAATAAACGACCATAACACGACCTGTAAAAAGTACGTTATCCTTCTTTTCCTATAACAGTTATGAATCGTCTAGTCTCGTATACCCTTTTACTTTGCGATGTAAGAAATCAGAATGTTGTTTAGGCTTCTTATCCTCTAATTTTTTTTTGTCATTTGTCTCTTATGCCATATTACCTCATTCAAAATTTTAAAGTAATTGTTATAAGCGACAAAAAACACTTTGAATAGCACCAAATCATTAAAACTAACAATACCGGTAAGAGGCCCATTTTTTATCATTTTATAACTGTTTAAATTATCACGATACGTCAATAAATAACAGAGATACGTCAGTTTTTCTTAAACTCAAAACTTTAAATGACTCTCCTGAACATTTCACTTTTTGGCGCTTATACCCTATTACCTTTTAACCGTCGATATTCTTGAAATATTCAGGAATTGTGGAAAATAAAGAGTTTGTAATTTTAAAATATACTTAAACATGTCACATGTAGACCCAAAACAATATAAACAAACTTCTAACCGTTACCAGTATGATTTTATTTAGAGAGAAAATTAAGATATGATTTAGCAGTCTCTATTCTTTAGTTTAAAGAGTCATTAAACTTAATTTAAAGTTTTATAGAATCAGAAAATAATGAGTTGTCATTGAATGCCCAAATCAATATTTTACTGAGCGCCTGATAACATTTTGGTCTCATTAAATAACATTACATAAGCAAGATTAAAGATTAATGAGAGCAAAATGTATAAGCATAATGAATTTGCATCATTTTACAAAGGCTCCTTGCAACGTGTTAGGATACTGAACTTCAATTGGTACACAAATAAAAAAAATATAAACATTGTAAGAGTTTCAATTTCAAGCTTTACCTTACAGTCCAATGCGACACTGTTCTTGCCGCATTATGTTTAGGTGCTAGTAAATCTTAACTTATTTTACAACTGCATAAAAATAATTTGTGATTATACTAACATATAAAATTATGTACTACTAAACAGCTCATATATGTTCGCCCCCAACAGCTTCAACTTTTCATTCAATGTGAGCTGTTGGGTCAGCAAATCTGGAATGTTAGTGTTGCCTTTACATGTATTTTTTGTAATAAGTTCATTTACTACTGGTAACAGTTTCACAAAATGCATGTCAACTTGGTTTACATCTATGAATGGCTGACTGGGACCAGATTTTAATGCCCCGTTTGTTACTATATGATCATCGACAGCTTCAAGATGATTTTTAGTCGTAGGCACCCATTTTGTGACAAACAAGTTAGCCACTTCGTCAACGACGGAGGAAAAACTTCTACTGACTGTCGATACAGATATAGATATGACTTCATCACTCTCCAAAATATCCATCGTCTCTTTAACGAGTGTATCAAACTTTGCTTCATTTATTTCCGTATGGTTGATTAAGTAGTGGACCATTTTCTTTACAGGATCTCCATTCTCTAAATCAGTACAAAGAATAGTTTGTATAGACCAGAAAATCTGTTCGACTTCTTGAACGGTAATCTTTTTCTTTAATGATATGGGATCAACAACCCTTTTCACAGCTTTCTCAATTTGTTTCACTAAGTCCTCCACCCCAGGACCAACAAAATGGTGGCAGAGTGACAAATATTTTGCCTGCAATTCACTATCGATCATAGAAGGACCTTCTTCACGTACGGAGTCTCGATATAGATAACCTCCAATTATGTTAAGTTGGATTCTTAAAGTAACATTAAGTATGGATAAAGCATACACCAGCGCACATATTCTGGTGAATATCATAATTTTCATTTGTTCCCATAATGCAAGCTTATTGTCGGGATCCTCTTGAAGTTTCTGCACAATTTCTTCTGTGTTCAGAATGTTTAATATGCTTTCAGAAACTATTTTCGATAGAGACAGAATAGTCTGATTGCATGTACGCTCAGTGCTTTCAAAATGTTGCTTCTTTCTGGTCATTTCAAAGAATTTTTTGGCTTCTTTTTCCTGCCATTCTCTCAGTCTCTTCTGAGCATAGCTGAGCAACAGATATATGGAGCCGATCACAGCTCCAGTGACGAAGAACTTCCTTCTGTGGCGATGTACGAAATTCCTTATTGATGAAAACATTGTTGCTTGCTTCAAATATTTTTATTGGTACTGAAATTTGGTTTTGGTGTATACTTTTCTACTAGACTTTTGTATTCATAAGATGGTTCGTTATCAAAGTGGTGTCAATAAATCTCACAACATATCCCATGATGCATACTTCAGTTTTGGAGATGAAGACGTGTCCTATGCACGTTTAATAAATATTAGTGAGATCGTGGTCCAGCTCCTGAAATGTTTAATTTGACTAAATTTAAAACTATGTAACATAAACACGATACAAAAGGCCAAAGGTTAAAGACATACATGTATTACTTATACGATTTATCAACGAATAGCGGGAAGCAGGCTAATAAGGACAACATAACAATTTATTATCGGCAAAGGAAAACTATGACGAATAGTTAATAATAAATAGTTTACCTGATATCGTTGCTTTTGATTTGGTTAATAGGTATAAAGCTTTCCAATTCTCGATCTTTGTCGACTTCTGTCATAATCAAATTAAAAATATTATGCAAATACTTGATATTTTAACATCAAAATTATATTATCTGGTTTAATTACACCACACATTAGTAATATTTGTTTGGAAAATGAAAATATTATATAGGTAGTCTTAGGATGGTTTTAGGTACCCAACCAAGCAAACCAACACAAAACACGATCGTAGACGTCAGTGTTGTCACACCGAATTTTCGAAAATCAGTAGACGTCATGCCAAAAATTGGTAGAATTAGGTAGATGTTAGAACCAAAAGTTGGTAGATCTACCACCCTCATATCAGAAAATTTTTTAGAATGAAAAATGCTAGTTTCTCCATAAAGAGAGTTTTGTTGATAGTGTTTATACATATTTTTATTGAATAACTAGATGTTCCGCGCGGCTTCGCCCGCATAATTTAGTAATGTCACGGAAACCATACATTTTTCCGCAAAAAAAGAAACCTATGTACTTTCACGTGGACTATTCTTCATGTGTTTGGCACAAATAAAAATTGCTCCAGTAGTTTCTTAAGATAATAAACAATTTTAAATAATTTCCTCCGTTTTTCCACATTTTCCTCTATTTCTTCGCTCCTCTTAGTTTTAGCGTGATAAAAATATATATTCCTTCCTTCCTCGATAAATGGGCTATCTAACACTGAGAGAATTTTTCAAATCGGACACTGGTCCGATTGGTAGTTCCTGGGATTAGCGCGTTCAAATAAGCCCTTTCCAATAATGTCACCCCATTTTTTCCACTCTTTCCTCTATTTCTTCGCTCCTATTAGTATTAGCATCATAAAATATAGCCTTCCTCAATTAAGGGGAAGACAGCTGCCAATTCGACATCTTTGTGCAGTTTTCTAGACGTATGTATTTCATTGATTGGCACAAAAAATATATATGTGATTTATATTTGGAAAAGTTTGTCGAATTTAAATAATAAAATAATGTTCTCCTACTGGATGAAAAAAAAATACCAAAGTCACATCTTTCAGGAACTTTAAACAGTTCTAACTAAAGTGATAATACAATCTATGCTTTAAAAATTTATTTGTTTATTTGACACCTTTTACAAAAATCCAAAGATTGCCGGATTTAATTTTCGGTTCTGACATCTAGATTTCCTGTAATATTTATTTTTTCCTCTAACAAACGAAAAATGTATCCACGCTACCGAGTGAACACGTCACATCTCTGTCTCTCTGCATGAAAATCGACACAGGTGCGAGAGTGATGCGAGATCAAGGTCATTGGCAGTTGTCAGCGTCTTAATGGGCTATCTAACACTGAAAGATTTTTTCAAATCGGACCAGTAGTTCCTGAGATTAGCGCGTTCAAACAAGCAAACAAACTAACAAACTCTTCCGCTTTATAATATTATTATAAAGAGTAATGAATATAGAATAATATAGATTTTAAATATTCAGCACTCAGCTCTTTGTTCTTTGAAATAAACCTCCTCCTATGAAGCAAACCTTCCAATCACCAATGTGTCAGTGCTGACTACTGAGTGAGTTTCTCTGACATGTATTTAAATTGTTGATAGAGGAGAACAGTCTCTCAACATTTGCACTGCTATGTGGAAGTGCATGTACTTGTCTCACAAATCCACAAAGCAGGGGAAACATTGGGGACTGGTCTCCTTTTTTTATTGTTGCAACATGTTTCCAAAAGACTTCGGGATCGTTTCGAAAGTGAGTGAACGGCTCAGCTGCAGCGCCTGCAGCTCGTGTAGTAGCGGTCCGTTTTTTAAATGATAATTGCTAAAGGAAGTGTTGTACCAAGACGACTCAATGTACCAAAATGCTATCCGAGCAGCCTGTAACGTTTATTATTTGTACGTGAACAATGATAATTATTATGTTGAAAAATAGGTAGATTTGATACTGAAGTTGGTAGATAGGTAGAAGGGAGGTGAAATAGGTAGATCTACCATAAAGTTGGTAGATGTGACAACACTGGTAGACGTAGAAATGATTTTTTTTCCATATTGACACTTGGCAATTGGCAGTTGGCACTTGGCACTTTGTTGGCAGTTGACAGCTCAGTTTTGACACTGACGTAAGACAAATAGTTTTTTTTTATGTGAAGAGGATGCTTTGAGGACATGGGATGATGGGATCGATATATAAAAATGAATCTGTACTTTTATTTGTGCGATATTTTAGCCATTTTAAGCTCACCTTAGTCCTTACACCATTTTTTGAAGATATGGAATTTTTGGTTATTGTGCTAATCGTAAAGCAGTTATCGTGCTTTTTTAAAAATATAATACTCTGTGGCATTGAACCGCTGTCTGTGGACATTTCGTTAGAGGAGAAGAAGGTACAAAAATAACACAAAAAATAAACAGTAATCGACAGTCATCGAATATTTTGTGTTCTAAAAATTAAAACACTATTCCACATATTTTAACCGATTATTAATAAATTAACAATAAATTCATAAAAAATGAGTGCTATAATGGAGTGGAAATACAATGGTGAACATAGTCTCAATGGCTATACCGTGATAATTCCTAGTGTGGCTGTTGGGAATGTTGGTCAGTTAGCTTGTGACCTGTTGATATCCTCTTTGAGGGTGAAGAAGATTGCATCTCTGTATACTCCTGCTTTGATACCAGTTCTTGGACAGGATCCATATGATCAAAATTCAGATAACCTTTGTGGTTCCTGCGATATGTACAAGTCTGAGAAAGAAAAGATTGTTGTAGTACAGATAAGAGCACCACTTATGTGCAAATATGCAAAAAAAATCCTTGAAAGCCTTGTGAATCATTTTCAAGAGATACAAATAAGAGACGTTGTCATATTGACTAGCAGTTTTGCCCATGAGAAGAAAAACATTATGAGTTCACCTTTTAGGTTCCTCGGAACTAGTGTTTATGAGAAGAATTTAAGAAGCATAAACATCCCAGAACACGAATCAGTAGATGATGAATTAAGAATCTATGGAGGTGGCTTTGCATGTCTCTTTTATAAAATTTGCAAAGATAAATCATTGCCTTGCATAGTTCTGTATAAGTATTGTTCTGAAGGAGATAATATTCCAGATGCTTATGAAATGGTGCACTTTTTAAATAGTTTGAATGCTATATTCTCTGAGAAAGATGTAAATGCGCAGTTGATACAGCCAGTGTCTTGGAAATTATTATTTGGAAGACCACCACCTATTGATATTTATTAAATTTGTAAAAATATGGTATTTTATTTATTACAAAGCATAACAATATTATGATGTTATTCTTTACTGTTTTACCCACAGACATTACCTTTATCCTATATTCTATTATAATTTGAGTAGGTCATGTTGGTCAGCATGTTGATCAGGGCTACCATATATGCAATGTGTGCAATGCACACGGGCGCCATCCTCTAGGGGCGCTAAATTGCCATCTTTAGGGGCGCCAAAACTAAGGACCCAAAAAATTTGCCTAAAGGGGCGTCAAAATCCTTTTTTTGCATACAGGCGCCACTAGCCCTTACGGGGGCCTTGATGTTGATATACAACTCTTACAGCTTGCCTACCTTGTCTAATGTTTATGTCTAAGTTTTTAAGATGTATAAAATAAATAAAATTTACAGCTATATGCAGTTTGTGAATTCTATACTAGTACACAAACTGCAAATATACACAACGAATAATAGATGGCGCTACTAGTCACCAAATGAGTTAAATTATTATTATTATTATTAAGTAAGCTTATCTTTGTTCATGACTTCGTGAGATAAAAATTCATAACTATTTAATAATCATCGATAAAAAATTGGAGGCTTCATACAAAAATTAGTAAGTATATTTATTAATTATTGGGGTACATAATATTATTGTCCGTTTGTTGGTTATTTGCGGTTCCGGCAATAATAATTCTTTGACCAATTTTGATGAAATGTACCTGAGACCTGGTAAAAATATACTAGACCTCGGGAAAAAACATCTGACTGACACGTTGTTTATAGATAAATGATTTTTTAAAAGTCCACCAAAATCCAGCAACTAGATATTCCTACTACAGTCAAAGTTTCTGCTTTTGACTTTTGCATCCCCACCCCTCTTTTGAGCATTCATTTAAGATTTACTATTACTCGTACTACTAATTCCATCTGTTTAAGATTTGGGGGTTCCCTTTTGAATTATAAAACAAATTAGAGAAAAAAACACGACAATACTACAAACAATGGAAGAGTTTATGAATTCTTCGAGACAGTAAATAAATCCAAATAAGGACGTAAAGAAACCATAGTATGTAAGGATGTAGAGCTTTTTTTATGAAATAAGGGGGCAAACAAGCAGATGGGTCACCTGATGGAAAGCAACTACCGTCGCCCGATGACACTCGTAACATCAGAAGAGCTGCAGGTGCATTGCCGGCCTTTTAAGAATTAAGAAGGAATACGCTCTCTTCTTCCGTCCGGAAATACTGCTGGTGACAGTTCGTTCCAGAGTTTTACAGTGCGCGGCAAAAAGTTACGCGAGAAACGCAGGGTGGAAGACTGCCACTCATCAAAGTGAAGAGGATGGTAATATATTTTTCGCGTGGGGCGATGGCGAAAAGTTGCAGGAGGTATGATTCCGAACAATTCCTCAGAGACAGAGCACTCCCCGTGATACAACCGATAGAGGATGCAGAGTGAAGCTACATCTCGGCGTAATTCCAAGGGGTCCAAGCTGTTTGAAACACTATGGCAGTCACAATTCGAGCGGCCCTTTGTTGGATACCTACGATCCAGAGGGAGCAGTTGGCATTTGGGCGCCCCAAGCCCCTGCCCAGAGATGAGAACAATACTCCATATATGAGGCCAAACCTGGCGCGCCTTGTAGAGTATTGTAGGCGTTGGTCCAGACTGAAGTACTGTCTCGCTCTGTTAAGAACACCAAGCTTCTTTGAGGCTAACTTGGCCTTACCCTCTAGAATCTAGAATATGATATCGGAACTGGACTTCGCTCGATATGTTAACGCCAAGTATTTAAATGCTAGGGGAGATGGTTAAGGCGCTATATTGAAAGTAATTTTACCGCAAGGGCAATTTTATACTTAATTTGTACGACTATAAAGTCGTGAATACACTGCGGCTAGAAGCTATCGGCACGCTCGGAAAACATGCGAAAAAAGTAAAAACGTAATTATAATCATTTAAAAAATAACTAGGAGCATTTAAGCAAAATGCTTCTATACGATTTTGAGTTGCAAAGGTGTCTATCAATTAGACTAATTTCCTACAATACATCTATTTTCGTTTAAAAATAATCTTCAAATTTCGTATTTTTAAGAGGTCATTTCGAAAATTAAATGTATCGAGGCAAAATACATTAATCGTGTTTCTAGTTCTTCTCAAGCCTAGATAAGGCTATGAAGATATACATATCTCATTACCAGATTTGTAACATTTCTGAGGGTCCTATAGTACCTATTACGTCAAAAGTTGAGTTTTCGTTCGTTGAGTTTTAGCCGAATTCGGAAAAAGGCACTATTACATAGGAATAATTATTTAATACTTTTTAGTTCATATTATAAGGATGTTATTATTGTTTTACCTTGGAAGTCGGTTTTAATTTTTTGTTAATAAAATATTCTGTAAACGTAGTATTTTAATTAATTAGCTATGGCGAGGCGAATATTCCCTCTGTGATACTTATTACAAATTAAAATTCAAAGCATGCCTGTCTCAATTTGGGTGTACATTCTAAGGTAAGAAAAAAATTGGTAAGTAGGTACTAAGGTAAAAAAAAATATTACCTACTCAATAACTTAAGAATTCTTCTTATAGCCCGGTCTAATTAGACGCAAAAACATCGTAACCTCGGAATAATTCGCATAGAGCTGAAGATTGGTAGAGACTAGACGTAGTAGAGACGTTAAATACACCATTATAAATAAAACCTCAAAAGTCCCCGGCGATCCTCCTTGTGCTAAAAATTTTATTCAATGTCAAAGGTATGAAAATCAGGTTTTTCCCGTTTTTTTTCCAAGCTGTACATTTTATCACAAAAATAGATAGAACAAGAGTGTAGATCATAGAATTCTCTACAAAAAATATTCAGATACTTTTTTCATACGACTTACCACTCCTTATAAATGGCGGGTTTAAAGTTTGGGAAAATCATGTCTATACTTGTATTATAAAGCTAAAGAATTTGTGGAACTACTGCTTTGAATTGAACAATTCGTTTTTTGTTGGATAGTCTTATTTGTCGAGGAAGACTTGAGCTATATAACATCACGTTGCCACCAATAGGAGCAAATAAACAGAGGAAAATGGAGAAAAACGGGGAAAATTATTTGAAAGAGCTTATCTCACAAACGGCTGAAGCATTTTTTATCTTCTTTAGCACAGATATAAAGTAGACCACGTGGAAGGACATAGGCCAGGGGTCACCAAATGGCGGACCGCAACCAAGTGGACCAAATGGGTCGGCGGTCCGCATCCGGACCGCCGACCCATTGTATGCGGACCAAGCATGTTCGAAGATAAACTTCGTTAAAAATTAATTTCGGTCTCGCATGTAGCATTACTTTTGTCATTGATACAAATAAATGCCTTTGTAATTTCCGTAATTACATTTGTTTAAAAAAAAATTATGTATGGATATGTATGGATTTTATTTCTTAAAACGGACCCCGAGCGAAACTAATTGGTGACCCCTGACATAGGCTATTTTATTTCTCGGGAAAGTGTACGGTTTCCGTGAAATACATAATTAAGAGAGCAGAGCGGAACTTCTTGTACTACAGCATAAGAGTTCACAGACAAACATACTTCTGCGTGACTTACCAAATCTAAACTTTTCGAGTAGCGAAGAGCAACAGTACGCTTGCAAGTCACTCAGAAGTATGCAGAAGTATGTCAGGCCGAGAACATATCAAACAACCCTAGTATTTAGTACTAGACGTTAAGCGTGGCTCCACCTGCGTTTATTATAAATTTCACGGAAACCGTCGATTTAACGTCTCTACCAATTTTCAGCTCTATGCGAATTATTCCGAGGTTGAATGTTTAATTTTCCCGGAATATTAGTCGTGATGGTTTTCCTTAATAAATTCAGCTCATATTTCCTACTCCCGTGAATTTTTTCAAATTTGACACAAAAAAAATGTTTGAAGAATTTATATATTATAGCTGACCTGTCTGACGTTGTCCTGTCTTAACGATGATTATTTAATTCGAATTGGTATAATTAAGAAAAAAAAGTGTGTCAGCTCCGACGCACGAGTGGAGTTTACTCCTTAAGTACGAGTATCTAACCATACGCAAAAAGAGTTTATTCAACTGAAAAAAGATTAATATATCTAATATGAAATCAGATGTTCCGGCAATATTATCTACACCCCTTTCTGCCATAGTTATTTCAAAATATTTTTTTCTCAATTCTAAGGCCAGAATCGAATAGAGAAGAAAAATCCAGGAAGATCAAGCCGAAGAAACCCATATCCAGGACAAATAGTTGCCGAGTAACAAGTATTCAAACTTTGACATTGACAGCTCGGCAACTGTCAAACGTCTTACTAAAGTAGCCATAACTCCGCTCCCAATAGGCCTAGAGGAACGAGGTTTCTTCTAACATCAAAGGCAACACCTCGGCTCCCCCTCCCTGAATTTGAAATAATTATATTATTATATAATTATATTATTTTATATAATATAACTATATTATTATATAATTATATTATTTTATATAATATTATATTCCGATAGGTATATTACCTTTATGGTCTTAATACACTCACAGCCAAATTAGAAAGTTTCCGTCGTCCAAAAACGTGACACATTTTCGTTACTTGTTAGTAGGTTTTACTCCTCGGATTTTTCTCATACCGGGCGCCTTATAAGTATATGAAAATCGATTCTTAAGAGCCCGGGTTACCTTCGAAATTCTCATACATACGTACGTATCATTTTCTCATACAAAAATATTTAACATGTTTGAGTTATTTTTCAGCTTAAAATAGTACTTACCTAGGTTCCTGTACAAAAATTAACTTCAAAATATTTAAACACTAAAAAAAATTTTTTTGTGTATAAATTTTTTTACTAAATTTACTACTAAATATTTAAACACTAAAAAATAGAGTAAAACACTAAAAAATATATAAATAAATATTAAATTTACTACAAAATATTTCAACTATAAAAAATATTTTTTAGTACTTAAATATTTTGTTGTAAATTTACTATTTATTTATATATTTTTAGTGTTTTACTCTATTTTTAGTGTTTAAATATTTAGTAGTAAATTTAGTAAAAAAAATTTAAAAAATAGTAAAAATACACAAAAAAAATTTTTTCAGTGTTTAAATATTTTGAAGTTAATTTTTGTTCAGGAACCTAGGTATTTAGACAATCATTTGAAAGAAATACATCGAAATAACTTTAGGTTACACTGAAAAAATTTGTTTCTATTTATAGAGATTCGGAAGCGAGGGTTAAGGGGTTAAGGATAGTTGAACGTGACAACGTCATTATCGTCAGTAAACCGACTTTACAGACAACCGATTTTTTCCGGGACAAAATGTATCCAAAGTTGGTCTTCGGGACTCAAAGTATCTCTATGCCGAAGTTCATTAAAATCGGGCCAGCCGTTTACGCGTGATGTCGTGACCACGCGAATATGGATTCATTTTTTTGACCGACTTCCAAAAAGGAGGAGGTAATACTTTCGGCTGTATGTATCTTTTTTTTGTATGTTCAACGATTACTCAGCCGTTTGTGGTCCGATTTTCAAAATTCTTTTTGTGTTGTATTTTGGGCTTAACTTGAATTTGGTATCCAAAAGTGGTGATCTGATGATGAGATCCTTGAGGAATCGAGGGGACTCCTTGAAATTTGTATGGAAGCATATAGTGATTTTGATTTTTTCTGAAGCATTCGAGGTAAATGCTACCAAAAAGTAAGACTTCGCAAAAGGTTATACCCTGGATCCCAAGGGACCGAACAGAACTTTTGAATGCTTATAGGTACAGGTTCGGGGATTTCGGCGTTGTTAAAACAACTGAAAGCACAAGCTAACACATCAATGTTAGTGTTGTTGGATAGGATATAATCTTAATTTTGTATAACAATTACGAAAGTGGTGAGCTGATCTACTTTTAAAGTATATTTCGGCGATGAGATTTCTACACTGTAATTGTAGGACTCCTAAGTATGAATACAATATGTTAGAATTGTTCGTGGCCGCGGAAACTATTCAATCGATTTTGATAAAATTTTTAAATTTTTTTTTTAATTTTTTTACTAAATTTACTACTAAATATTTAAACACTAAAAAATAGAGTAAAACACTAAAAAATATATAAATAAATATTAAATTTACTACAAAATATTTCAACTATAAAAAATATTTTTTAGTACTTAAATATTTTGTAGTAAATTCACTATTTATTTATATATTTTTAGTGTTTTACTCTATTTTTAGTGTTTAAATATTTAGTAGTAAATTTAGTAAAAAAAATTTATACACAAAAAAAATTTTTTTAGTGTTTAAATATTTTGAAGTTAATTTTTGTTCAGGAACCTAGGTATTTAGACAATCATTTGAAAGAAATACATCGAAATAACTTTAGGTTACACTGAAAAAAATTGTTTCTATTTATAGAGATTCGGAAGCGAGGGTTAAGGGGTTAAGGATAGTTGAACGTGACAACGTCATTATCGTCAGTAAACCGACTTTACAGACAACCGATTTTTTCCGGGACAAAATGTATCCAAAGTTGGTTTTCGGGACTCAAAGTATCTCTATGCCGAAGTTCATTAAAATCGGGCCAGCCGTTTACGCGTGATGTCGTGACCACGCGAATATGGATTCATTTTTTTGACCGACTTCCAAAAAGGAGGAAGTAATACTTTCGGCTGTATGTATCTTTTTTTTGTATGTTCAACGATTACTCAGCCGTTTGTGGTCTGATTTTCAAAATTCTTTTTGTGTTGTATTTTGGGCTTAACTTGAATTTGGTATCCAAAAGTGGTGATCTGATGATGAGATCCTTGAGGAATCGAGGGGACTCCTTGAAATTTGTATGGAAGCATATAGTGATTTTGATTTTTTCTGAAGCATTCGAGGTAAATGCTACCAAAAAGTAAGACTTCGCAAAAGGTTATACCCTGGATCCCAAGGGACCGAACAGAACTTTTGAATGCTTATAGGTACAGGTTCGGGGATTTCGGCGTTGTTAAAACAACTGAAAGCACAAGCTAACACATCAATGTTAGTGTTGTTGGATAGGATATAATCTTAATTTTGTATAACAATTACGAAAGTGGTGAGCTGATCTACTTTTAAAGTATATTTCGGCGATGAGATTTCTACACTGTAATTGTAGGACTCCTAAGTATGAATACAATATGTTAGAATTGTTCGTGGCCGCGGAAACTATTCAATCGATTTTGATAAAATTTGGTAAGGAGATACTTTGAACCCCCCCCCCCCCCCCCAAACCCCTAACCCCCTCCCCTCTTGGGATAATTTCTTACATCAAATGGTGTCGCGTCATTAATGTTGACTTTTAATTCTCCGTTTTAGGAAGAAAGTTATAAGTTAAACGTGAATTAATTCTAACATAAACTAAACATACAGTTTTCGAGTATCATATGCGGGAGACTTTGCCTTCGGCCCGTATTTAAGGGGGCTACGCCCCCCCAATCCCCTCCTGGGATTGTTGCTTACATCAAAATGGTATCACGTCGTTAGTGTTTAGTTTTAATTGTCCTTTTAAGGAAGAAAGTTATTTATTAAAAGTGAATTTATTGTAACCTTAACTAAACATATACTTTTTGAGTATCATTTAAGTACTATTACCGCTTCGCTTCCCGAGCCTCCAACTTAGAGTCTGCGCCGCGGTTTTTGTGACTATAGGATGGACCAAGGGACCATAAAAAGGCAAAAAATATCCATTTCCGCTATTATACTATGTTAGCGCGGACGAAGTCGCGGGCAACAGCTAGTACTTAATATTATAAATGCGAAAGTGTGTCTGTCTGTCTGTTACCTCTTCACGCCCAAACCGCTGAACCGATTTTGCTGAAATTTGGCATGGAGATACTTTGAGTCTCGGGAAAGGACATAGGATACTTTTTATCCCGGAAAAATGTGCGGTTCCGCCGCGATAAACGAGTTTTAGTGCAACGAAGTTGCGGGCGTCATCTAGTCACTTCTATAAACTAACGAAACTACTTCTTGTTTTTTATGATGCTTAACAAAGAACAAGCACATTATTTTTCTCATCTCGAGCCCTTTAAGGGCTGCGTGTAACAAATAGCCCTTTATCGCCTCTGCCAATATCAGTCTAACGACGCCATAAAAGTAATTGTTATCTTCCATGGCGTTTGAATATGACCGTAACTATTCATGGGATTTTTATATCCATACTAGCTGTCCCGGCAAACGTTGCTTTGCCATAATATATTTGCCATATTATTTTATTGAAGTGACTAAATAAGTATGTTACCATAGTAACGTCTATCGCTATCCCGTCGCACAAACAATGGTCGCCCTCAGTCTCGAGTTGTAATAATTTACTATTATTTATTCAACAAATGCACTTTATATCAATACGTATAAAGTACCCAGTAGGCGATTCTCAAACCTACTGAATATGCATATAAAATTTGGTAAAAATCAGAAATGCCGTTTCGGAGGAGTTCGTGGACTAACATTGTGACACGAGAATTTTATATAATACTAGCTGTCCCGGCAAACGTTGCTTTGCCATAATATAAAGTATTTCGCCCATATAATTTTATTGAAGTGACTAAATAAGTAAGTCGCCATGGCAACGACGATCGCTATACCGTCGCACAAACAATGGATGCCATCTGTCTCAGGTTGTAATAATTTACTATTATTTATTCAACAAATGCACTTATCAATATATAAAGTACCCAGCAGCCGATTCTCAGACCTACTGAATATGCATATAAAATTTGGTAAAAATCAGTAAAGCCGTTTCGGAGGAGTTCGTGGACTAACATTGTGACACGAGAATTTTATATATAAGATTATATGTTTCTCGCGGTTTCGTGCCAAACATCTCGCTGGAACCGTACAATTTGAAACTAGTTGTGGACTCAGCCGAGCCTTAATTGTCGAAACAGGCCTTGTACCATGAAATAGTTTTGAGTCTCAAATAATCGGACGAGAATTATACTGCGTCCTACTCTAACAAACGTGAAATGACGTTGTTAGAGCAGGACGCGTCATTTTCATCAGATTGTTTGAGTCTCAACACAAGGCCCGTACCACAGAATATATACTAGTTGTACCAACCCGTACCGCGAAACGGTTTTAAGACTCAAACAATCGTACGAGAATATTGCGTCCTACTCAAACAAACGTGAAATGACGTTGTTAGAGCAGGACTCAGCATTCTCGTCCGTTTGAGTCTCAAAACGGTTTCGTAGTAGGCTTACTGTTTAGTAGCAGGCCTACAGTTTGAGATTTTAGTGGCAGACACTTTTCTTGGGACAGTAAATAGTAATAGCGTTAGAATAATAATTAGGTACCTACATTTAAAAGCTTTTTAGGGAGAAATTAAAAAAAAAAAAACCACGCGTTTACAGTTTACATCCCGGAAGTGCCTGCGGAAGTGTGAAGCAGCAGAAGCAGGCATACATTTTCGCCGAGCTATGAGTGAGGTTGATATTAAACTTTCTCTCCTACGCCACGCCGGCGCTTTCGCTTCATCTTGCGAATTTTGGGTCACGGGCTCATACGCGTTTTTAACTTTTTATACACATCCAAAAAAGTGTACAACGCTTTAAAAAGCCTTTTTTATTTTGTGTCAAAAATAGAATGAACGAAATTAAGCACAGTGACAAAATGAGAAGTGTGCGTCCCCCCAGAAAGCCCAATCGAGCTAGGTGTATTTTCAATATATCAGAATTTAGAGCAAAAATAGAGCACCTCTACAGTCAAGTAAAAAAATTGGAGCATTAATACGAACGACGCTGCGAGCTAAAAACCGTGGGCTTGCTGACGTCCTGTCCCGTCAGCACGCCCAAGCTAGATCTCGGGAACCGTTGAGAGTACTATCGTGTATTGTGGTTCAAATTTTCGAGCAAAATTGGAGCACTCTGCTCCCGTGAAATCAACTTCGAAACTAGAATGTGAAAGGAGTTAGACGTGATTAACCGGTGGGCTTGCTGGTGTCCTGTCCCGTCAGCAAGCCCACGCAGATCTCTGAAACGGTAATGATTTGGATTATGAATAAAAACTCTACAATAGAGCCCTATTTAGAGCACTCTGCTCCAAAAAAAAATATTAATGTAGCTTCAATAGTTATCGAGTTACAGGCCTTTGAAAACGGGCTTGCTGACGTCGCGTCCCGTCAGCAAGCCCATTTGGAGCGTGAAAACTACTGAACGGAGAGTCGTCAAAAATATCTCAAATCGTAGCTTAGAATGAGAGAACTATGCTCCAAATAGATCAAAATCCTAGGTTCTACGGTTTTCGCGCTATCAGCGAAAAACACTTCAGCCGCCAAAATTTGTCGATTTTCACAATCGCGCGACGTTGCCGTTCCGCGCAACAAGCAAATGAACGCTTCATTTGCCGTTGGTGTACACGAGTCTCTATACATATAAAAAATCCTCAACACACCTTTATAACTCTGGAATCGTTGAAGGACTATTTTCGAGATTCGGCATGTAGTCACGACTATTTCATGAATATTTTTTGGCATACCTACTCAAAATTGATTTTCATGAAGGTTTCAAAAGTGAGGATTATAGCGAAATGGACACAAATAAAGAGGTGATTGTGCACATGAAACTTTACATAATTTTAGTGCCATTTTATGACTAAAAATGTGATAAAAATTGTTGTATAACTTTGCTTAAGCACTATACCTACCTATTGTTACGATGTTTACTTATATTGTCTGTTAGTTTATTTTAAATTTTATTTCAATATGTTTGGAAAAAACTTAATAGGAACACTACAATAAATGAAACGCTATATTTATTTAATCATAATCGTAGTAAAGTAACATAAGAAACCAAATGATGATTAAGACTGTTTTATAAGAAGCAAAGGTGCGAAAGGTACCTTCAGGCACCTTACCTATTCTAATTTATAAACAAGACTGATTTGTAACAATTATAACATTTACACATTTGTATGTTTCTTGTTTTATTTCAACACTTCTATTAAGATCACAACTTCACAAGCCTAAGTGGCGCCGCCATCAGTTAAAAAATAATTTCTCAGTTAAAAATAATAGATATTACACAGCTTTCTATATTTTGCCGATTAATTGTTTCTAAATAAATGCCTAACTTGAAAACTGAGTTTTCGTTTAAAAGTAGGTACTACTTACGTGAGTAATTATTTTTAACTAATGGCGGCGCCATTATGGCTCGTGTAGGCCCTTAATCATGCTGTGCTGACTCACATCACATCAAATGAAATATTATTAGGTAACATTTCAATATAGGGAGTAGGCAAACAAGCTTACTTTTACATGAACTTACAAGAAGATTACAAATGTCGAATTAGCAACGATAGCTGCTGGTCTATTATATCAGACATAAACTACGTGCCATCTTAGGATTGCAAGTAAAGAGACTCTTAAATAAACCATCTGAAGGTTCATTCTCGTGTACACCAACGGCAAATGAAGCGTTCATTTGCTTGTTGCGCGGAACGGCAACGTCGCGCGATTGTGAAAATCGACAAATTTTGGCGGCTGAAGTGTTTTTCGCTGATAGCGCGAAAACCGTAGAACCTAGGATTTTGATCTATTTGGAGCATAGTTCTCTCATTCTAAGCTACGATTTGAGATATTTTTGACGACTCTCCGTTCAGTAGTTTTCACGCTCCAAATGGGCTTGCTGACGGGACGCGACGTCAGCAAGCCCGTTTTCAAAGGCCTGTAACTCGATAACTATTGAAGCTACATTAATATTTTTTTTGGAGCAGAGTGCTCTAAATAGGGCTCTATTGTAGAGTTTTTAATCATAATCCAAATCATTACCGTTTCAGAGATCTGCGTGGGCTTGCTGACGGGACAGGACGCCAGCAAGCCCACCGGTTAATCACGTCTAACTCCTTTCACATTCTAGTTTCGAAGTTGATTTCACGGGAGCAGAGTGCTCCAATTTTGCTCGAAAATTTGAACCACAATACACGATAGTACTCTCAACGGTTCCCGAGATCTAGCTTGGGCGTGCTGACGGGACAGGACGTCAGCAAGCCCACGGTTTTTAGCTCGCAGCGTCGTTCGTATTAATGCTCCAATTTTTTTACTTGACTGTAGAGGTGCTCTATTTTTGCTCTAAATTCTGATATATTGAAAATACACCTAGCTCGATTGGGCTTTCTGGGGGGACGCACACAAATGAGAAGGCATCAGTGATGGTACGACAAACACGCTGTACAGTATTTCAACTTTATTTCCTTAGCCATAAGGTCTAATTGTGATACCGTGGTATGATGATACTGTAGCTCGGATCAAATGAGTCCTCAATTAATATTCAGGGTGAGAAGTAATATAATTTAATCGCGCGATATACGGTTCATGCACCTTGGAAATCGGAATAAAATATTATGGTATGTGTAAATTGTTCTGCTGCTCAGTTGATCGCGGGTTCGAATCCTGCCGAGGGTATAAATTTTTTAATGTTTCTGGGTCACTGAAATGATTGCTTAGAACAATCTCGATCATGTCAGCTTTCAAATAAACAAACTAGATCGAAATCGGAACGTCTATTTGGATGCTATGGTGCCATGGACAGACACACACAGACGCGTGAAACTTATACTTAATAAAACTTAAAAAGTAAATAAAAACGTGTCACGGTAGAAACTTGGCAGTTGGCACTGAGATTCTCTGGAGATGTTATATTTCGCTGGAGATATACAGGGTATGTTCTGAAACTTAACTCAGTATACTGGCCAGTATTCGTGACGTCTTTAATCGAAGCCATATCGTTGTGTCGTTCTGAAAAATACGCCAGTGCATTGACGTCACACTTATGTATCACCAGTGGCACACCAGTAGAAGTCTTGAGCACTAGCCAGTACTCCTACTTCTTTGTTTTGTTTCGGAATTTGGGACGTACAGGGTATGTTGCCTTTGTGACGTTCCGAAATATATGCCAGTGCAGTAACGTATTAGTTTTTTAAGATGGCAATACGTCACATTTGTCTCAATTGAGGCATACCAGTACAATAAAGCATGGGATACATGACGCCTTGAGCACTGGCCAGCATGCTGGGTTGTATTTCGGAATTTGGGCACAATATTTCGCTAGAGATATATCTCGCACACGTCTGTCATGCCGCGTGATTTATTCACGCAATTACCACGCGCTGTGCGGATCTCAAACCAAATAAAGAAGCGGAGGCAGCGGCAGACAAACATACAGCCTGAAATTTGAGGAGAGTCCCTCCCCACTCACATCACATGTTATTAGTGGGGGAAGGGGGTACACAATAGGCACAAAAGTCTAGTTACCTAGATTTTTGGAATTGTCTCCATGTTTAATACATTTACCAGTTATTTTTTAATTGCTCTCCTAGGAATTTGCCGTGGCCAAGTAGGTAAATAATTGGTCCGCACTCAAGAGGGTGCAGGTTTGATCCCAGGTGGAGACGTGTACCAATGAGACATTTTCAGATCTCAAGTACATATTTATTAATACGGACGCTCGAGAAAAACCCGCATATTATGGTTTGATCCCGGACGTATTGACCTGCTCATTCCTCTAGACTCGGCCGACAATGTTGCGAGAATGCCATATGTGCTTGGCAAGCATAATATGTATATCTAAAGTCTTGTCGCAGATACTACAGTTTAAGGTGACGCCGCGTTAAAGTAAGAAACCGTGTTGGATATGTTTTAGATTGCTTGTTTTCTATGAGAGGCCGGGCCGGTCTCTCATAGAAAACAAGCAATGGAACAGCAAAAAATGGAAAGGGCGTAAGCGACAAAATGGTTTTTGTCGCGTAATTTAAAAACCATAAATACATTTCATATAAGCTATGCACATATTAAAGTGCTTCAACCAATTTATGTACAAATTTTGGAACCTTAAATCACTCTCCTCTGTTGGAAAAATAGGAATCCCTTTTTTTACAGAGGTCTTTTCGATTGATAATTCTGTGTTATAAAAGTTGACCAATCGTGTTATGCTATGGGCAATTCAAAGACAAAGACATGATGAATACTGATAATGAACTTTAGTTTCTTAGCTTTAGTCATTGCTGAGAAAAATTGGCATCGCTACAGCCAAATTATCAAGGCGTCGCCTTAAGGGCGTTCCTTACGGAGATACCGTAATTTACCGTATAATTTACCGTATAATAAAAAATTTACCGTATAATAAAAATACAGCAATAATCTTCAGTATATCAACATTCCTTTCCCCGTTTTAAATTTTCTATTTTTGTTTATTATACTCATGATATCAGCTTCCAAAGTAAACCCAATTTATTAAAATTCAAACCTACATTCAGCATCGCCTTAGTATTTATAAATTACTTTTATTTGAAACACACGCCAATAGATCAACAATGTCATAAACCACATATTCCCCGTTTTAAATTTTTTTAAGGACAATTTTGAACTAAGATAAGTAAAAAAAATAGGGTTTTGGTGCGATCTCTGCAACGCGGCAAATGTATGGCCAAGGTCGTTTGCTCGGTGGACGGCCTTAATATTATAATAACTCCCACACCGGTTTCGGTGACGGTGGCCGATTTCATTGAAACCAGACCAGCTTTCAGTCAGCTCTGTGATTGGTCCAAATTTTAACAGCCAACCAATCACAGAGCCGAACCGCGTCTTGAGACCGGGTCGCATCTTAAGTACTGACTATTTATACGGGCTTTAGTACTTACAAAGAAGGGTTATTTTGGCAGTATGAGCTGACTGAAGGATGTGCAGTGGTTTTTGCAGTTATTTAAGCCGGCAACGCATCTGCAATTCTTCTGATATTGAAGGTCCATAGGCGACGGTAGTTGCTTTCTGTTAGGTGACCGCCGTTTGCTCGTTTACCCCTAATTGAATAATAAAGCCTATAAAGTTTTTCGGGTAAAAAAACCTTCAAATATTCAATATATCCCGCCAGCTAATACATAAGTTAGGGTGTTAGGAAGTTACCGTCATGTAGAGATTACGCTTAACTCGCGACCCTCGAGGGAGTTGTGAGTAATTTCGTCGAGCTCGCCTTCAGACGCTCCCTTAAATAATAAATAAACTCGAACTCATCATACCTGAGATACTGTACACTACCTTATAAGTTACTAGCGACCCGCCCCGGCGTCGCACGGGTATAAAATATATAGCCACTGAAAAAGTGATTAAAATCGATAGCCTATGATCCTTCACGTGTTCTACTTCTTATCTGTGCCAAATAACATAAAAATTGCTTCAGTAGTTCGCGAGATAGGCCCTTTTAAATAATTTCCCTCGTTTTTTTCACATTATCCTACTAGTCTTAGCGTGATAAAATAGCCTATAGACTTCCTCAATAAATGGGCTATCTAACACTGAAAGAATCATCAAAATCCGTTGCGTAGTTTTAAAGATTAAAGGGAACAAAGGGACATGAGGGAAAAAAGCGACTTTGTTTTATAATAAGTATAGATAACACGTACTACACTTCTATGTGTACTACACATACTATAATAATATCTATGGACGCTTCACACCACGTCAGTCTGGCCCCGTGGTAAGTACCTGAAGGACTTGTGTTACGGGTACCAGACAACGGAAATATATTTAATACTTTTATACTATACATATTATACTAGCTGTCCCGGCAAACGTTGCTTTGCCATAATATAAAGTATTTCGCCCAATGCCCATATTATTATATTGAAGTGACTAAATAAAGTATGTTCCCATGGCAACGTCGATCGCTATCCCGTCGCACAAACAATGGTCGCCGTCAGTCTCAGGTTGTAATAATTTACTATTATTTATTCAACAAATGCACTTATCAATATAAAAAGTAGATGTTGTCCGATTCTCAACCCTAGCCGATATGCTCGCTAAGATTCACGAAAATCGGTCGAGCCGTTTCAGAGGAGTTCAATTACGCACACCGTGACACGAGAATTTTATATATTAGATTTAAGATTTTTATTATATCATACACATATTTAATAATACACATCCATGACCCAGGAACTTTCAAAACTTTTTGTTCCGTCTGCGAGATTCAAGCCCGCGACCCCCGGCTTGAGCTGCTACGCACTCTACCCATTGAGCCACAGAGGTAATATTAACAGCTAAACATTTTGTTTGAACGTATGAACTCTTGAACTACTAGACCAATTTCTATGTACCATCAGAGAAGTTAATTCCTAGGCAGGCAGACCTACGTAGTTTAGTCGCGTTACGTCAAACCCAGCCAACAGATCACAATTAACATTAAATTGATATGATCCGACCAAATGACGTTGGTCTGTCAACCGCCTAGGAATAAATTTCCTCGTTAGTACTTTTGCACATATATCTACATATTTGGTAGTCCTGTAGTAGTTATATATTCTGACATGTTCAGACTACAACTAGATATAACGTCCTGTAGTAGTTATATACAACTCAGGATATAACGTTGTCAAAACGTCGTACAAAACTTTTTGTTTACTGTGCCGGTAAGTGCAAATATTGCAGTAATATAAGAATAAGAATATTATATCCTATTAGCCGTCCGTTTATGCCTTTAGTCCAACGATTGAACCGTAACTGGTATAATAGCCAGCCATTATTTAAACTGAGTAACAAGAACTCCCTTCATTTGTTTCCCTGAAAACTGAAAACCACTAGAACCATCTGGTACATTAGAATTAAACTCCGTAAATTAAATCAATTGATATATATGTTAAATCTAAAAAGGATTTAATGTTGGTTTCTACTCTGTTCACACCGAAACGAGCCGAACGAACGTTATTTAAATGTTGTATCGCTTTTATTGCGCCGTCGTGTCACCTTTCGTTTAGAACATTGATTCCCATAGTGGTCCAGGTGGACCCCCAAGGGTTCACGGGCACCCAACAAGGGTCTGCGCTTGCGTGGAAGAAAAATGGGGGTCCACGAGTCGTTAACGGGGGTCTATGAAAATTATATCCCTCCCATTAAAATTATAACCTTTAATTCATAATTCATCTCAGTTTATCTCAGGTGACTATTGTAGAAATTTAAATTTTGATTATATTGCGACTGCGATAATTTTTGTGTGAAGTGGAAGCTTATATTTTGTTCCTTGTACTGTGACTTGTGAGTCAAACTTAGAATACAAAAACGTTAAGTAGGAATACAAGTGAATGGATGGAGGGGGTGGGGGTGGGTAGCTGCGGGGGTCACTAGATCCAGCAAAATGTTTAAAGTGATCTATGATAAAAAAAAGTTTGGGAACCTCTGGTTTAGAATAACAGGCTTACCTAAACATAATGCGGTGTACAGCGTTGGCGCGCTGCATTTTTGGGATAAATATTAAAAATTCAACACATTTATCAAGAGACAAGAGAGGTCAGCTACGCTACGCATCACGAAATTAGAATTCATTTAGAAATAATATTTTATTAGTCGTGTATGTAATGCCACAGAATATATTATATTAGAGTAATGGTAATTCGTATGGGTTACGAGTGAGGAAATAGTGTTATTTTTTAGTGCGCACACACTAGGACTTCATAAAGTCCCTCCTGCAAGATGGCCTGGTTTCAATGAAACCGGCTACCGTCACCGAAACCGGTATGGCATTCATTATTAAAGTTCAGTTTTGAATTTTGATACGTCACGTTGCAATGTGAATCGTGTGACTAAAAATCCTAGTTTACATACAAAACTAACTACTTTAGGGTATGAACTGTGAATTTATAATATACATTGTATATACATGGAAGGCTAAGGTTGTAACGCCTGCAAGAATTCCAATTATTTTTACAAACAAACTTTCCCCATATTCGGGCGAAATGCCGGAGGGAAGTTTTGGTTTTTTCGCCGAAAATCCAGTTGATATTCCACACACGGAACCCGATAATGTGCCGGCATGATACATACCAGTAATATAGAGGCGCCATGGCTCAGTGGGTAAAATAGTAAGTTCGATGCTTGAATAATAATTCAGTTTTCTTTTCCCGTATTGTCCATATAATGAACCTTATTCGCGCAAAAGAAATATGTTGCAGGAAACGTACATTGTCTATAAAAAGTTGCCTATGTCCTTGCCAACTAAGAATGCGTTATAAGTTATAACTTATTAAACTTAAAATTTATTAAAAATAATAAAATAACTTTTTAGATACAAACAAGCCTTTCGTTAGATTATATTACCGTGATTTCGAATCAGGAATATAACAAAACTAAGGGAGTGTGTGTTTACAATAACAAAACTTCAAAGCAACTTACATTAATAATAATTAGAGTGTCTGTTTCCTTTTTATTAAGTTCACAGTGAATTTAGAAACACACAACAGTAACAGAGTTACTTTTTGGGGTTCCGTACCCAAAGGGAAAACCGGCCAAGTGCTGTCGGGCCACGCGCAATATAGGGTTCCGTAGCACTTACCGCTAGTTTTTGAAAATTTTTGTATAGTCAATGAATGTACATATTTCATAACATGTTTTACACGTTTTACACTACTAACAACATCATCTCAGTTACTTTCGAAGGAATTTGAACGAAAAGTTCCTTTATACTTCACCGAATACATTTTTTTTAGTTTATTTATTTATTTAAATTATGGACACCAAATAGTACATGCATTAAAACCTATGTAAACACAATAATAGTAAACTGTACCGATGCATGTACCTTAACAGGCGACACAGCATTCACAATTATAGCTCTACAAATACATACAATAATAAACACAATAAAATAAATAAAATATGATTATGAATTAAATAAAATTTCATGCTAATTAATAATAATTGTAAAAGTAATAATGAGCTAAAATCCATCATAATAAATAACTTAAAACTACGAGAATACATTTAAATCTTAACTATTAATAGGAGTTTAAATAAAATAAAATTAGAAAATACAAGTACAATTTTAAAACAAGATCAAATAGGTAAAATTATTTAAAATTAAATTAGGCAATATTAATTTTTTGTCAACAATAATTAATAAATAAATACTAATCATAATTATTAAGTAAGGGAAATCTACAAAAATTTAAATTACTTAAAGCAAAATATAACATCACAGTTTACGTAACTTAATCGACATAGAGTTCATTAAAAAATAAATAATAATAATAATAATTAATTGATAGAGTAAAATGTCATACATATATACATTAATTATTATCGTCATATCAGTTATATAAGTGCTTGCAAATTTTGTTTTTAAACTGGGTAAATGAATCCTGAAAGATATCGATATCGGTCAATGCGTTGTTGATCGTACAATATTCGCTACACATTTTGGAGATAGGAGCAGACCTAGATTGGTTTTGGAATCAGGACCCTGTAGGATTTTAGTAATAGGTTTACGTGGTAAGTTGTAAGGTACGGTTAGCGACAAATAGTGTAAGAGTTCGGTGCAACCTGTACGGCCATTGACAATTTTGTGGAGAAGTAAAAGACAGTAAGTAGTTCTCCGCATCTTAAGGCAAATAATTTTGAAGAACCCGAGACGCTTTAATTTATCGACTAGTACTCAATAACTTATGAAGTCTTCTTAGCCGTGATAGTTTTCCTTTTAAATTTAGCATATTTCCTACTCTCGTGAATTTTTTCACATTTCCAGAAGCAACCGTTTAGCTGGTAGAAGGGGGGGATACTGGACTCTAACGATTTTTTCCACTTTAAAACTTAATATTTCACAAATGGATCCCTAAATCGGAAAATGAGCTATGAATACTCATTATATTTTTAAAAAACCTATCCAATGACACCCCACACGTTGGGGTGGGCGCGAAAAAAAAATTCAACCTCGTTTGATGTGTATAGGGGAGGTACCATAAAAAAATATATATTTTTAAATATTTTATGTACCATTTTGTCGGCATCATTAATATGTGTATTAAGCACTTACCGCTAGTTTTTGAAAATTTTTGTATAGTCAATGAATGTACATATTTCATAACATGTTTTACACGTTTTACACTACTAACAACATCATCTCAGTTACTTTCGAAGGAATTTGAACGACAAGTTCCTTTATACTTCACCTTTTTAGTTTATTTAATTATTTAAATTATGGACACCAAACAGTACATGCATTAAAACCTATGTAAACACAATAATAGTAAACTGTACCGATGCATGTACCTTAACAGGCGACACAGCATTCACAATTATAGCTCTACAAATACATACAATAATAAACACAATAAAATCAATAAAATATGATTATGAATTAAATAAAATTAAAATTTCATGCTAATTAATAATAATTGTAAAAGTAATAATGAGCTAAAATCCATCATAATGAATAACTTAAAACTACGAGAATACATTTAAATCTTAACTATTAATAGGAGTTTAAATAAAATAAAATTAGAAAATACAAGTACAATTTTAAAACAAGATCTAATGGGTAAAATTATTTAAAATTAAATTAGGCAATTGACATATACTTATCTATGCTACCTTGGGTCGTTGCCATAGCACCGAACCATCACCGAACTTATTTACTTGACTTCAATAAATATTCTTACAATAAAAGTACGACGTTACAAAATGTATTTTCATGTGGGAATCATACTTAAAAACACATGAGAATCTTGATTACGCGAAGTATCATGTCAGGCTACAGAACCTACACGAAGATTTTCAAATAATTCGAGAACTGCAACAAAATATAATATCTGAAGTATCAAATGAGGAATTAGATAATGAGATTGAGACTAGTTAGTTAGTTAGTTTGTCGGCATCATTAATATGTGTATTAATGCCAAATTACAGCTTTGTAGGTCCTATAGTCTCTGAGCAAAACCGCGGACAGACAGACAGACAGACGGACAGACGGACGGACAGACCGAAACTATAAGGGTTCCTTGTTGACTACGGAACCCTAAAAACGAGACCCTATTATTAAGTCTGTCCGTTTGTCTGTCTCCAGGCTGTAACTCAAGAACGGTGATAGCTATAAGGTTGAAGTTTTCCACAGATTATGTATTTTTGTTGCCGTTATAAAAACATTAAATACTAAAAACAAAATAAATTAAATATTAAGAGGACATTTCACATAGATGTCCAAAGTAACTCTTTCAACCTACCCTAAAGTATTATCACTTAGTTTTGTTACAGCCTGTATAAGAAATGATTTCATCATAGCATAACATGTTTAGCAAAAAAGGGCCATCGCGCTGGTCATTATGATAAGGATAACGTATCCTGTTTCTTTTGATATCTTCATATTATGTTTCTTATTTGAAGACTTAAGTGGGTGAAGTGGATAACTTACAAAGTGGAATTTTTGTAGTTTTGACATCGGAGGCTTTATGACCGGGAAAATTATTAAAAAAAAAATGATAACATTATGTAAAGCCAGATATATTAGCTAGATGATGAAGTAGGTAAGTTACAAGATTTGTCCAAATTAAAGGGGAAAAATGAGTAATTGCCCTTATGTTTTAAAATGTTACTTATCCGCTTCGTTCTACTAAGTCTTCTGTGTTTCTTTGTACCGCAATGCGCTTATCGTATAAAGCTGGTTTTCGGTGAATTCCGTTAAAAAGTATTTTACCTCTGTCATAATCTTTATGGCGTAGACTTAAGGATTAATTTGGAACTAAAGTTAATTCTGAAGGGTGTATTTAGAGTTTGCTTTGAAGTTTTGTTATCGTAAACACCAAGTCCGTTACAACACAGATGTCTATTACAACACAATTTACCTACAATTCAATATCTATATGATATCCATACTGATAAATGCGAAAGTGTACCTGTCTGTCTGTTAACTCTATATTTTTTAACCGATGAGTAGATCTTGCTGAAATTCAGCATGAAAACTTTGAGTTCCGGAAAGGAAGCTTTCTTTTAAGGTTCAGTTTTTATCCTGGAAAATGTGTTGAGAAAGGAAACATTTAGCTATCGATAAAGCTTTTATAGGTCAGTTTTTTCCAAGAATTCTGGCTTGACAAGATAAGTACGTCCGTCGAGAATTAGTGCCCATTTTGTGTTTTACCATGCTCAGCCGTAAACGCGTGGCCGTGGCAAGTTTCCTTTTAGGGCACAGTAGTTATGGAGACATATTGTCAGGAAATCAACCTTATTTTAAGCCATTGCATAGATTTTATTTCGGGTTTTGAGAATTAGACGTGGGAGAGCCATGCTTCGGCACGAATGGGCCGGCTCGACCGGAGAAATACCACGTTCTCACAGAAAACCGGCGTGAAACAGCGCTTGCGCTGTGTTTCGCCGAGTGAGTGAGTTTACCGGAGGCCCAATCCCTTACCCTTTTCCCTTCCCTACCCTTCCCTATTTCCTCCCTACCCTCCCCTATTACCCCTTAAAAGGCCGGCAACGCACCTGCAGCTCTTCTGATGCTGCGAGTGTCCATGGGCGACGGAAGTTGCTTTCCATCAGGTGACCCGTTTGCTCGTTTGCCCCCTTATTGCATAAAAAAAACGGCGATCGAATCAAGAAATTACGTAAGGAAAAAATTGGTTGGTGCGGCATTGCCGTGCCAAGCCGGCCTAAGATGCGCAAACGAGAAAATTTTGTCTACATGTTTTCTCGATGTTTGATGGTTTGTCTCTTCATCTCTATTGACCCTAACATGACAAACATTTTTTCTCGCGTAGATCTGTCACCGAAATAACACATTTTTATCGAATTTTGTCGAGATAATGTCGAGATTTTGGCATTTGACATGAGACGAGTAGTTTTTAATTACCTCGAGAGTGAGATATCTCGTTGGCGCATGATAATCGCACAGTCCAGTTCAGTCCAATTAGGCTGGATTTATACGATCCACGCGAACGCGCGTTTTGGCCGCTACCCCGCGAAACGTAACATATTTAAAAACCGGCCAAGTGCGAGTTGGACTCGCCCATGAAGGGTTCCGCAGCAGCAATAAGGTTTATTTTTATGAAATTAAGTGGTTTTTGATTTATTTTCATAATCCAGTTGATTTAATGAAAGTTAAATTAAGGTTTACCATTTATGACGTATAAAAAAAACTACTGGCTAGATCTCGTTCAAACCAATTTTCGTTGGTAGTTTTTGTAGTAATGTACATCATATATTTTTTTTAGACTTATCATGCCCCTACTCTAGAAGTTAGAGGGGGGGGGGGGAGGACACATTTTACCACTTTGGAAGAGTCTCTCTCGCAAACTATTCAGGTTAGAAAAAAATGATACTACAAAGCTAAATATGATTTTTAAAGACCTATCCATAGATACCCCACACGCATAGGTTAGATGAAAAAAAAAAAATTTGTTTCAGTTGTACCTATGGGGACCCCTAAAATTTTTAATAATTTTTCCATTTTTGTATCAAAATCTTAATGCGGTTCACAGACTACATCTACTTACCAAATTTCAATAGTATAGCTCTTATAGTTTCGGAGAAATCAGAAAAGTGGCTGTGACATACGGACGGACAGACAGACAGACAGACAGACATGACGAATCTATAAGGGTTCCGTTTTTTGCCATTTGGCTACGGAACCCCAAGCGGCACGATCGCTCTGTAATTTACATACATTTGACAACCTCTGTTTCTCAGTTGCTGGGCTGTTGGTAGCTCAAGCCGGTGGTCGCGGGTTTGAATCCCGCCGACAGAACAAAAGTTGTCAAAGTTCCTGGGTCATGGCACATCCATGATCATTATAATAAAAATATAATAATATAATAAAAATCTTAAATAAATATAATAAAAATCTTAAATTTTATATTTCGTTGTCTGGTACCCGTATCACAAGTCCTTCAGGTACTTAGCACGGGGCCAGACTGACATGGTGTGAAGCGCTTATAGATAAGTATTTATTATTATTTGCTTGTGACCAGGGGCCGTACCACGAAACTGTTTTGAGACTCAAACAATTTGTACTAGAATGCCGCGTCCTACTCTAACAAACGAGAAATTACGTTGTAAGAGCAGGACGCAGCATTCTCATCCGATTGTTTGAGTCTCAAAACGATTTCGTAGTAGCCCTACTAATGGTGCCGCCAAACCGCGCATTCGAGCCTTAATTTTAAGAAAAGTGCTGATAATAATATTCCCCACACCGATTTCGGTGACGGTGGCTAGTCTCATTGAAACCAGGCCAGTTACGCAGGAGTAATTTTATAGTGCCCAAGTATGTGCGCAGTACACAAGAGCACTCTCTATTCCTTCACTCTCATAACGGTGGGACGGGAGACCGACACAACTGGCGAGAGATCAGGCGCATAAATGACCATCCGACACATGGAAAAAAGCTGATAATGTTGACGATAGCAGTTCACAATTAGCTCCTGTTTCCCTGACCCAATATAAGAATATAGGTCACAGGTCAACTAAAACCGAACCGGAGCCAAATTGGACGCTACCGATACGATAAGATTTGTTAACCTGGATTTTATATAACCTGGATTAGTTTTATTTGGATGTAGTCTTTTGAACAGTAAAAAGATTTGGTTTATTTAAAAAGGTTTTTTGTGTACTTGGCTGGTTTTTTAAAAAGGCAATACCTTTTGAAAAACCAGCCAAGTGGGAAACGAGTTCTATGGATAAAATAAATTACGTCCTGTTCTTAATATTTGGACGAGAGGGCCCAAACGTTTTATTAGGTTCTAGGGTGTGTCGAAGAAAATGAGGGGAATTTTTGAAAACTTATTTCCACTGTAGCCGACTTTGTGCACTTTCGTACATTTGTAGTGCTAAGGCCGTGTTTCCACCTGCAAGCAAACTCGCAGAAGTCTTGCGTGAGTTTCTTGCAATATTGTTTACATTTCATACAAATTCCTGCAATTTATTGCTGCAATAAATGTCGTGCGAGAAGCTCGCGGATAAATGCCATACGAAACTAGATCGCATATCTGCGGTGACCCGCACCGAGATCTGTCGCGAGTCCTCGCAGACATGTTTAGACATGCTGTCGCAACTACTCGCAGAAAGCGCTTGACAAATTGTCGCGACAGAACTTGCTACGGGGTTTACCGTTTACACTTGCAAGCTGCTGTCAGACAGACTGTCAGATACTTCTTGCGATAGTTGTCTTGCAGGTGGAAACACGGCCTAAGTCAAAAAGCATACAAACGGTCGAATGCAGAAAATTCCTCCTTTTTTGGAAGTCGGTTAAAGATACATTTCAGATAAATGTCATGAAACATATGTACGAATATTGTATAATGTTGATAAGCGGTACTGAACACCGGCGGTATTTTGTGAACGCTCGAAATGCTGTCCGCCGCGCAATGGTCGACAGAATAAATATTTGAGCGGACACGATATTCCGGTAACATATAGACATATACAAGAGATACATATAATACTGTATGAGTTATAATAATTCTCAAAACGTGTAGTTCTGGGAGTTTAATTACAACCAAAATCCGACATGTTGCACGCGTCACATCAATTTAATGACAGAAACATTGTCCAACAGGCCAGGGAACAAAACTTTTTGTTTACAGCCTATTGCTGGTGCTGCACTCTAGCGTAAAAACATTATAGTTATGTGGACGCTGTTAAGCATTTTTGTACTATCAGATAAAAGCTGTTATTAATAAATAAAAAAACTCAGTCCATACTCTATGTCCATGTAAACGCCTATGTCCGCGGTAGCAAAAAACCTGATATACGAGCTCACCTGTGCGGTGCTGGGATTATATTTTATGTCCAAAAAGTGTTGTTTCAGTTAAAGTGTTAGCTTCAATTATTTGAGAGGTGTCGAGTACACGACTACGGGACTCAACAGTTTTTGGAACGGAGTTCTTTTTCGCGCGTTGCGAAAGGGGGCTAGGCCGAAAAAAAACGACACTTGACCTCGACACTTTTTTATTAGTACCTGCATGTTAGGGGCAGAGGGCGTTGCGCGTTCATAGTATTCCTGTGCGTCAATAGATGGCGTTTTTTAATATATTTTTTTGAGTAAGCATATTATGTAGGTACAGATTTTTTAGCTCATGAATTTTTTATTTTATTTTTATTTACCATTTAAAACAATACACATTACAAAACATTGCATAATATATCACCGAGAAACCACGATGGTTTATTAAGATGATATAAGTTAAATTATTTAAAACTTGAATAAATCCTTAACTTAACCTTACTGTTATTACATAATATTATAATTTAAAACAAGCTACATAAGAAATTGGCAGTTACTTAAAGTTTGTTTTAACAGATTAAATACAATTTGAATTATTTGCCTAGTTTAGGTACTGTAGGAGCTAAGATATTATATTATTATTATCACTATGTTGTATGTTAGCAAAGTGCTTTCTTAATGGAGCCTTGATATTGTTTGGTTTTAAGGAATATCGAAGCGCAGGAGGTAAGTCATTGATAAGTCGAGGCACTAGGTACTGCGTGGTTCGCTTGCCATAGACATTATTCGCATTTATCTTAAACAACCTATTCTGCGAAATAGCTCGGGTATGTACGTGATCTATTTTTATCTTTAGAGATTCATTAAAAAAATTGTCTTTAAGAAGCAGATATTATATTTGATGATATACTGGGATTATTTGACAGTAATTAAATAGTTGAAAATTTATATAAATTAAATAGTAAAATATCTCCGTTCCATTCGGGTGTCCTTTGAGTTTTTTTCTATGTGTTGAGTTGTGCAAGTATTATTTCAATTCGTATCAATTTTGTAATATTATGTTATAAGATAATTTATACTATATTTACAAATATATTAAAAATACAATAATGTATGTATGTCTGTCTAGATATATGTAGAGTGAAAAGAGAGAGAAAGACACGTTTTTTTCTCTGTTTACGCTTAAACTGCTGTACTGGTTTGAAAATTATTAAATTATTAACAGTATGATAATATAATCATCAGTCGTAAAATTTTAATGCCTATGAGTGAAAAGTTAAAAGACGTATATCTTATACAATATACATTTATATAAAATTCTCGTGTTACAATGTTAGGCCGCGTACTCCTCCGAAACGGCTTTACTGATTTTAACCAAATTTTATATGCATATTCAGTGGGTCTGAGAATCGGCTACTGGGTACTTATTATATTGATAAATGCATTTGTTGAATAAATAATACTAAATTATTACAACTCGAGACAGACGACGACCATTGTTTGCGCGACGCGGGTCACGGGATAGCGATGAACGTTGCCATGGTGACATACTTATTTAGTCACTTCAATAAAATAATACGGGCGATATACTTTATAATATGCCAAAGAAATATTTGCCGGGACAGCTAGTATTAACTCTGAAATACAAATACACATTTGTCTATAACCCTAATAGGCAGACATTTTAACTTTTTTAACTATTTATATTATGTCAGCTAGTATAACATAAAGCCTATCGACGCATGTCAGTGTCAGGTCGCAATCGATGCAGCCGTCGTCGGTCAGCCCCGAATATTATACACGTGTATAATGTGTATAATATTCGCTGTTATACATTATACAACGCTACTTGACACTATTCACGTGATTCACGTAGTCATGCTGTGGTAACGTATAATATAGATGGTTATGGATATATATTTTATTAAGGTAAGGTAGGTTTTTTTTGGTAACGTATAATTGAAGGTTATGAATATATATTTTACTAGATGACGCCCGCAACTCCGTTGCGCCAAAATTCGTTTATCGCGCTTATTCGTTTATTCGGGAACCGTACATTTTTCCGGGATAAAAACTATTCTATGTCCTTTCCCGGGACTCAAAGTATCTCCATAGCAAATTTCAGCAAAATCGGTTCGGCCGTTTGAGCGTGAAGAGGTAACAGACAGACGGACAGGCAGAGAGACGGACAGGCAGACATACAGACAGACACACTTTCGCATTTATAATATTAAGTAAGTATGGATATGGAAGTATGGATTACTTAGATGACGCCCACAACACCGTGGCGCCAAAATTAGTTGATCGCGTACATTTTTTTCGAGATAAAAAGCATCCTATACGACCTGCAAACCTTCAAGAAAAGAGCGTATTCCCTCTTAAAAGGCCGTCAACGCACCTGCAGCTCTTCTGATCTAGCGAGTGTCCATAGGCGACGGTAGTTGCTTACCATCAGGTGAGCCGTTTGCTCGTTTGCCCCCTTATTTAATAAAAAAAAAATCCTATGACCTTTCTCGGGATAAAAAGCATCCTATGTCTTTTCCTGGGACTCAAAGTATCTTTATACCAAATTGAGAATTGAATTCAGAGCGTGAAGACATAACAGACAGAGAGAGAGACAAACAGACTTCATTCTCGCAACTAATTTCACATTTATGTCCCTCCCCGTTGGCTACTCTATGTTTTCAAAGCTAAGAAAGTAACATTTTCTTTTTATATAATAACTAGCTGTCCCGGTGAACTTCGTGTCACTTTTAAACCTTCCCTGGACTTCTACGAATATTTTAAGACTAAAATTAGCCCAATTCGTTCAGCCGAGTTTTAGCGCGACTAACACATTTCAAAATCCATTTTTATATATAAGAAGATATTATTAGTTTATAATGAGGCCAGTAACTCATTGCGCTGAAATTCTTTGATCGCACAATTATTTCAAAGTATCTCGATAACCATCTAAGACTCTGTCAATCCACCCGCGACTGCAACTACTACAGGAATGACGTTGCGCGTCAATTTTGTCGACAGTACATTGACAGAGACATTGAGTTACAAATTAAATACCGTTCAAATATTTAATATCAATAAGGCTCAGCTACTAAAAGTGTCTTTGAAACTCTTGTGACAACAGACTTAATAATGGAGTGAAATATATTTTCACTTTGCTCAAACGAATATTATAATGAACTATCAAATAACAGATCAGCCGAGCGAGCACGACATTGTTGAGACATCCAACGAGACAGCTTGATATTATAATAAATATTATATTAATTCACGACGCTGCCTACTTAGATCAATATATTGCTATTTTACTATGAACAAACGCTATTAGATTTCAAATAAGTTCCGCAATGTACGCTGCTATTATACTCATTCACGATATTAACTCCCACCAAAAACTTTTACTTATACATTGCTGTTTTTTTGAACCGAATATTCTTAAGCTTACACCTAAATCAGCAATGTACATTATTTTGATCGATACACTCGTCCGTCGCTTGAACACATCGGCTGGGCCAGCTACGAGCTACGGCAGTTGCCTACGGCTCGTAGCGCCGGGTGCTACGCGCCTACGCCGTATCACATACGTCAGTGTAGTAATAATACAGTACTACATTATTATTATTATTAATTAAAGTGTAATAATAATACAATAATACTGAATAATAGTGGAGTAATAAATAATTTCAAAATAAAATAATTAATAAATTAAATGTGTTTGAAATAAAGTGATCGCAAGTTTTGGTTAATTAATTTATAAAGTTAACGTGATTAATGTGATGGATTGTAATACAATCTGATTTTGATGCAATTAAATTTAATAGCAACATAATCTGTACTGTCGCCAAATATTCAGTTCACGGTGTTTTTTTTTAATTGAATGTGAATGATTACTTTGTAACAATTTTATCGGACAAATGTTGTTAAAATTTCCTTATTGTTTTAAATATAGAATACTAAATTTTAGTATATGTTTAATACTAAAAATCGTCGTGTTTTTATTAATTTTAATAATATATTTTTATTTCATTCATGTCATTTATTTGCTATACTTACATTAGTTAGACCGAATAGTGACAAAATAACTTTAAAACTAAAAATATGATTATTTAATGCATAAATATAATAAGTGATTTCATAAAAATCTTCTCTGTAGTCCTTATTTTTAATATTTTAACACCCTGCAGTGAAAAAATATTGTACTGAAGAAATACAAGAATACCAAAATTGAAAGTATTGTAATTCGTGAGTATTGCAAACTCGGAAGTATTGTATCGTGAGTATTGAATACTTGAAAGTACTGTATCGTGAGTATTAAATACTTGAAAGAACTGTATTGTGAGTATCGAATACTTGAAAATACTTTAACAATGTGTGCGGTGTGGTACTTGAGCGTGCTAGTGCTGGCCGTGGAAGTAAACTCTGCAGTTTTGGATGTTAATAAAAGTAAGTATTAAATATTAAGTAAACTTAGTTACTAATATTATAATCTAGATGACGCCCGCAATAAAAATTCATTTGAAGCGAGGGAACCGTACATTCTACGAGATAAGAAGTATCCTATGACCATATCTTGGTATTGACCAGGACCGGATCTACCATATGGCTATTTAGGGCCCCATGAGTTTAAGGGCCTCCGCCGCCCAGCTAGGTAAGTCAAGTCAAAAATAGACGATAATGCGAAATAATTCATAATTTTATAATTTTTTGATGATATTATCCCTGAGAATCCTACGATCAAGGTTTATTATGTATAATAAATTGTATACAATTCAGGTGCTGGTACTACGAACTGACAGTTAAAATGTTGTAGCCCTAAGTAGTTTCAGCCCAGGGCCCCGTAAGCTCACGGTTCGGCCCTGGTATTGACGACCTCTGTAGCTCAGTGCCTAAGCGCGTGTTGTAATTAGTATGCCGTCGGGATTAAACCGGGAACAAAAAATTTTCAATGTTCCTGGATCATTAGTATTAAATATACGTGCTTCATAAAATTAAAATCTTAAACATGTGAATTGTGCATAGTATAAAAGTAATAAATATTCAATTACACAACATCTAAAGGCAAAGGCAGCATAATATCTAATTCTAAGGAAATCGGAAAATGTCGGATCTACTGGCCACTGGGACTACACCGTTGAAAACACTAACATTATAATTAATAATTATGTAATTTATAAAACAATAAATATATATTTATTTATCATATGTATATATTATAATCTATTCTATTATATATAAAAAAGTCCATGGCGTGATACTACAATTAATTAAAATTAATAATATTATTTCAATTATCCTTGTGCGAAAAATCTATATAATAAGATAACAAAAAATGGGCGAACAGCCCATAGACGGCCCCAAATTTTATAATAAAAAAAAAAATTCAATTACAGTAATATCACCGGACCTCTCCGACCGACTAACCTCCACGAAGACAGCGTATACCCTCTTAGAAGGCTAGTAAAGCAACTCTTCAAATGTTGCGAATTTTCATGGGCGACCGTATTAGTTTTCCATCACGTGATCCGTTTGCTAGTTTATCCTCTAAATTTATATAAAAACTAGCTGTCCCGGCAAACGTTGCTTTGCCATAATATAAATTATTTCACTCATATTATTTTATTGAAGTGACTAAATAAGTATGTCGCCATGGCAACGTTGATCGCTATCCCGTCGCACAAGCAATGGTCGCCGTCAGTCTCAAGTTGTAATAATTTACTATTATTTATCCAACAAATGCACTTATCAATATATAAAGTATCCAGTAGCCGATTCTCAGACCTACTGAATATGCATATAAAATTTGGTAAAAATCAGTAAAGCCGTTTCGGAGGAGTTCGCGGACTAATATTGTGACACTAGAATTTTATATATGTAAGAAGTTGTTTGGTACCCGTAACTTCAAGCACTAAGCTCGGGATCTGACTGACGTAGTGTACAGCGTTCATGGATATTAATACTGTTTACAATATTGTGTAAATTATATTACAGTTAATTCAGGTACTCCATCACGTCTCTGAATTAGTGATCAGCCGAAATGGCCGCCATTAATATGCACTTCGATTGGTGGTATCGAAACTTATTCACTATTCATGTACCTGTTATCCAGTAAACGTCTCAATGTATCATCATCATTATCATGATTGTAAGTTGTTACTGCCATTTTATTTATTCTGAAAGCTTACATCTAAAATACATTATTTGATTACTTTTTTATTAATTAAATCCAACTCAAACTCTTTTAAATTCATGTTATAAATGCGAAACTATGTCTGCCTGTCTGTTACCTGTTCACTCTTAAAACGCTGAACCGATTTTGATGAAATTTGGTATGGAGATAGTTTGAGTCTCAGGAAAGGATATAGGATATAGGACTTATTGTCCTGGAAAAATGTGCGGTTCCCACGCTATAAACGAATTTCTGCCCAACGAAGTTGCGGGCGAGGAAATATGCTGAATTTAAAAGGAAAACTATCACGGCTAAGAATACTTCATAAGTTATTGATTATTGAGTAATAGTCGATCAACTAAAAATTCGTGTAACGTTAGTTCGTACTAAAAGTATTCGGAGAAGTATAAAGGGACTATTAGTTCAAATTCCTTTGAACATATCTGAGATGATGTTGTTACTTATTAGTAATGTAAAACACGTTATAAAAGTACATTCATTAACCATACAAAGATTATCAAAAACTAGCGAGCGGTACTATGGAACCCTATATTGCGCGTGGCCCGACACGCACTTGGCCGGTTTTTATTAAAAGAATATAATATTCAAAATGCGTAAACTCTAATCACATGAAATATCTAAAATACGTGTGTCCTGAACAAAACCTTTTATTTGTTTTATTTCAGTCGAACATAACAAAACTTTGCACATGACATTCACAAAATTGAAAAACAATTTATTCCGTTTATAAGCTCAGCCTTTGATGTCGACAGCGGATTGAAACTTATAACACTAGACCAGGTGTTCTCAAACTTTTTTGGTGGCGGAACCTTTTTAAGAAGTGACGTGTTTCACAGACCCCACGGACATTGCAAAAAAAATTTACAAAATAAGTAGACAACAAGCCCTGCCTATGTTAGAGGGACAAAAAAGGCACAAATCTATCAATTCAATGTGTATCTTTTTGCGTTGTAATAGACTTCAATTTTAAATGGGACATTACAAAATGCATCGACTCGTAGCAAATCCTTATACGTATACAGGTAAACTGTAGCAAACAATACCTCCAACAGATTATACAGGGGGAGCTAATAGGACCGCATCATAATTGCCTCGCAGCCAAGGGGGCGTCCACAAATTACGTGAGGTGTTTAGGGGGGGAGGGGGTCGAGTCAAATCTCGTATAATCTCACGTTGGGGAGAGGGGGAGGGGTCTCGGCAAATCTCACGTAATTTTTTTCCCAACAAAATAATACTATTTGGGTATAATAATACCATTTCATCCAGATTATACTAAGCTTAAGATTTAATCTTAAGCATAATCGATTATCGTTATACGATTAAGATCATTCACAAATTCGTTCGAAAGAAAATCTACTGACTGTCAAACCAAACGTTTACGTAAGAAACCTACGTTTTGAAAAATCTCATGTGAGATTTAGGGGGGGTTGAATAAAATCTCACAAAATCTCACCAGGGGGGTAGGGGGGGATCAAAAAATTAAAAAAACATCTCACGTAATTTGTGGACAACCAACAATCTAAACTCGATAGCATGTACATGACGCTTGTTCTGCAACATTGTGTATTGTGTACTTGTGTTGTGTATTCGACTCTGGAAATTATAGTTCAGTTACTTATCTATACGGGGTGTAAGTTGTAACACAACAAAGTGATTATAAGAGACACAGCCGGACTGAGGATTTCGTTCCATTATTGAGCTAAATACAAAACTAGCGACCCGCCCCGGCGTCGCACGGTTATAAAATATATAGCCACTGAAAAAATGATTAAAACCGATAGCCTATGATCCTTCACGTGGTCTACTTCTTATCTGTGCCAAATAACATAAAAATTGCTCCAGTAGTTCGCGAGATAAGCCCTTTCAAATAATTTCCCCCGTTTTTTCCACATTTTTCTATTAGCCTTAGCGTGATAAAATATAGCCTATAGCCTTCCTCAATAAATGGGCTATCTAACACTGAAATAATTTTTCATATCGGACCAGTAGTTCCTGAGATTAGCGCATTCAAGTTAGCCCTTTTAAATAATTTTCCCCGTTTTTTCCACATTTTCCTCTATTTCTTCGCTCCTATTAGTCTTAGCGTGATAAAATATAGCCTATAACCTTCCTCGATAAATGGGCTATCTAACACTGAAAGAATCATCAAAATCCGATGCGTAGTATTAAAGATTAAAGGGAACAAAGGGACATGAGGGAAAAAAAGCGACTTTGTTTTATAATAAGTATAGAAGTATCATGTGTTTTTTGTGTGTAAGACCCATTAAATCTAATATATAAAATTCTCGTGTCACAGTGTTTGTGCGCGAACTCCTCCAAAACGGCTCTACCGATGTTAATGAAATTTTGTATGCTCATTCTTTAGGCCTGAGAAGTTAGGTTATTACTTTTAATATTGATACTAGAAGTTATTTATATGGCAAAACAACGTTTGACGGGTCTGTCTGTCTCCTTTTAAATAATTAAAATAAATGTCGCAGCCCACTGGTTAAAATAGACGTTCAATCAAACAGCTAGTCCTTTGACTGAACAACGCCATTCAATCTCTCGGCTAGCTTTTTAATTGAATACTTCAGTCGCTCGAAACGTTTAAGAGTCCGTATACGAAATTTTGCCGATGAATACGAAATTGCAAAGGTTCGCTACAGAAATATTATTAGGTTTTTTCCCCTTATTAGACTTAAAAAATATATGTTAATTATTAGATTTAAAATATATTTAAGCGCGGAAAGCCGACTCGAACCTTGCGGCGAGTAATATAATGTGAGATGTAGGTTGTTTTGAATCGTGTTTTTGGCACAATTTGTTTTTTTTTCTTTTTTTCTCGAATCGGATAGAATTTTATCTATATATTATTCCAGTCGTTTTCTTTTTATGAATTACAGCTCCAAGTTGCCGAAATTAACAGCAATTCTTTGCCCATTTTCTCTAAAATTTTGCTGAGTTACATATTTTTACACTCAACTATTTCATATTAAAGTGGTAAAAAGTAATTCCAACATTTTATAGACGACTTTCTCAACAGTACATTGTATTTTTTTCATACCGTTAAGATGTCAATACAATCCATAAACAGGTGATATTCTAAACCTTATACAGTAAAAATCACAAAACTGACGCGGGTTTGAGTTGGATTATTTAAAAATACTTAAAAAAAAAACTAGCTCCAGCATTAGATTATAATTGAAATGATCTTACATGTTGTGCATTAAAACTTATAGAAATACTGTATTTTAACTACTAAATCACGTCTGTTAAATCAGCGAAATCGGCAAATTTCGTATACGGACCCTTAACACTTCAGCTGATTCAAAAGCAGCCGTTTGATTGAATTAGTTCAGCGCTCACCACCGCGGCGCTAGATGCCTTTTGTTTACAATATGGCGTCAACTAGCCGGTGTTTTGTGATTGTATTAAGACATTTTTCGTAAAATACATACGTTGCAAGTGTTATTAAAGTGACAAAAATTATGGCACATACGAGTGAATCAAAATTTAAACAAATATTCGAGGAGAAAGTACGAGATTATGAAATGCATAACCAAGGTATTAATTGCAAATATTGTGTTCAAAACGAGTAAGAATACAATTTATTGTGTATTCTTAATTAACCTGAACGTGAGCTTAGTGTAATAATAACACTAAACTAATGGTCAGCTTAGTTAATTTTCCATTTAACCAGTTAGCTAAGTGTCGTCTAGCTGTAGTGTTGAACGTTGCAGTCAACAAGTCGGCTAAACGACGTATAGCCGTGTGATTGAATGGCGTTGTTCAGTCAAAAGGCTAGCTATATGATTGAACGGCTATTTTAACCAGTGGGCTTCGACATTTATTTTAATTATTTAAAAGGAGACAGACATGCGGGCAGACTGCGGAGTCTTAGTAATAGGGCCTTTTGGGCACGGATTACGGAACCCTTAAAGTAATTGATCACATATACACTTGATATCTTGTCGTAAAAATCTGTACATGCGAACACAATCAAAAGTTTTCAAATTAAATATCTGAGCGCGGGTGTGCGGTGAACAAAAATCAAAGTATTCCATTGTTTAACGTGAATTTAATTAAACACAAATTGAATTTTTTAACGGTCTTCTTGTCGGGACGTTGTATATTTTTACAATGTTTGGTAATGAACGGGATCGAAAGTTGTGTAGGGAGAAATAATTTTCAAATATTTTATCCTCACATGTTTCACAGAAGTTCACAAACGACGTATAGCTCGTTAATGCGCGAACAAAAAAAGATAAATTAAGGAATAAAAAATATACGTGTGATATACGTGTGTATTGCCGCGGTAACGCTATTGCATATCATCTAGTCGCACGCACACAAACACCGTGCCGAAGTCTGAAGAAATTAAAGTAGACGATAGACGGCTTTCAACGCCTCACCACTGTGTCGGATGGAGTGCGGGGTGTTAGGTTTATTTTCGTTACGAAATTTCTTGATTCAGTCAGTCGGTAATAGCTTAAAAAACTCTAATAAGATAAATCCCAAATTTCTTCTTCCAAAAAGGAGGAGGTTATAAGTTCGTCTGCATATTTTTTCTAAATTACAAAAAGATACCTTTAATATCTGTAAGTAATGCCACACTAAAGATATTATATAACAATATAGTAGTAATATTATAATATATCAAACTGTAATACTAAAAAAAAAATATATGTTTACGAGGGTCTTAGCCACAGTTTATAGCAAAAGAGCACTTACGAGAGTATTAAGAAAGTGGGTACTTTCATATAATGCATTCTGAAACCTATGTACGGTACTTTTTACTGAACTATTTAAGCTATTTACTTACCATATTCAGTACACATAATATAATGTAAGTTTAGGGCATAAATTTCAAAATATAGCTCCTCTTTTACTACATGGTGTAACTTCACTTGTTTATAATAATAAATATGTAGATTGTAGGTAATTGGTTTTAAGGTTTACTTCATAACACTAATATTTTGAAAGAACAGATTATTAATTTGATTTTATATACTTCGAAATATAGCAGATTATTCCATCCTCGAAATCGCGAAAAATATTCCATCCTCATCACCTTGATGAGTGGCAGTCTTCCACCGTGCATTTCTCGCGTAACTTTCTGCCGCGCGTATTTCCAGACCTATACGACCTGCAAACCTTCAAGAAAAGAGCGTATTCCCTCTTTAAAGACCGGCAACGCACCTGCAGCTCTTCTGATGTTGCGAGTGTCCATGGGCGACGGTAGTTGCTTTCCACCAGGTGACCCGTTTGTTCGTTTGCCCCTTATTTTATAAAAAAAAGATTAATATGCAGCTTAGATGAAAAAAAAACCCGGTCGAATTAAAATCCCCATTTATTATGTTGTTTAGGGTCATTTGATGTATAGCCATAGCCAGAGACCAGCCATACCATAGCTAAGCCACGTATAAAATCCTTCTACCTTAAATATTACTATGCTCGCTTTCGAATTCCACAAAACGTTCTCTTTATTAGAACTCATTATTCCTCCTTTAGGCTTCAGGGGCCCGATTCTCAGGCTTCGAGTATCGTTTCGATCGCAGACCGATTCGTGCGTTAGATGCCAGAGCATATAGCCAAGACGTTTTCTTATCGCTTTTTTAAAGAGTCGCCGATCAAAATGTATGAAATTATATTACACGAGTCGAACGCTTCTATCAATTCCAAATATTTTTATCGGCGGTTCTATAAAGAATAGGTTTTGGCTAACGTGCCAGGAGTGCTAGAGCGAGACAACCAACGATCTCCTGTATGTAATGTACTTGGTTGATTCATTGTTTGAATTTACTTAGATTTTGGAAGCTGAAGAAGGAACAAAGTAGTTAAGGTTGGGTTGCACCAACTAACTTTAACTATAACTGTAACTTTAACTTTAACCACAATGCAAAATGTCAAATCTTTGGTTAAAGTTAAAAATTGGCGCCATCAAGACGCCATATTTAACCATAACCATAGAGCTCGACAAGGTTTTAAATGCACGTGGCGAAAAAAGGAACTATCGCTGTCATCATACAAAAACGCCATTTTTGACAGTTCTCCTTTACCAGAAGCGCCCCCGCCCACGTTCATTTATTACCTTGTTGGACCAGCTGTCATCTGTCAATTTCTCCGGTCAAAGTTAAGGTTAAAGTTAAAGCTAAAGGACGCCATATTTAACTATAACCATAACTTTAACTTTAGCCAGCCTCTGGTGCAACCCACCCTTAGAGTGAAAGTTTTTTTTTATTTGGACAAAGGGTGTTTTAAAACATATCGAAACAATATAATTCGAAGCTTGGAAATCGGGCGCTAGAAAAGCCTCAAAAATGTTAGTCCGAAGATTGATTGGAGTCATTTATTTCGGTCTTTGCACAGGAAAAAATCGTTTCCAAGTTTCAGGGAGAAAAATTTCTCAGCCGCATTTTACAAGTAACATATGGACGGGTAGGGTCGGTGAAAACTTTCATTTAAGGGGCCGGGTGCCATCTGAATTCTCATACATACGTAATACCAAAATCATTTTCTCATACGAAAATATTTAACATGTTTGAGTTATTTTTCAGCTTAAAATATTAATTACCTAGGTTCCTGCACGAAAATTTACTGCAAAATATTTAAACACAAAAAAAATAATTTAGTATAAAAAAACTCACACATGTTAAATATTTTCGTATGACAAAATGATTTTAGTATTACGTATGTATGAGAATTTCGAGGGTACCCCGGCCTCTTAACTTGCAATAGTTTTCCAGATGCTACATTTTCCATATTATAACGGGTGTAAAAAACTAAAGAAACAGTATTTTAGGGTCTGTATGTGTGCCTTATACAATATACAGGCCGTAATGTAACAAAGTGATAATACTTACTTTAGCGTGTATATGTGTCCCTTATATAGAGTTCACTGTGAAAGTAACAGCGTTTTTTTTAAACTTGTGTATGAGCAATCTCACGACGCTGGAGTCTGGAGCGCTTGCCCATGCAAATCCATACTAATATTATAAATGCGAAAGTGTGTCTTTCTGTCTGTCTATCCGTCTGTCTGCCTGTCTGTCTGTCTGTCTGTTACCTCTTCACGCCCGAACCGCAGAACCGATTTTAATGAAATTTGGTATGGAGATACTTTGAGTCCCGGGAAAGGACATAGGATACTTTTTATCCCGAAAAATGTACGGTTCTCTCGCGATAAACGAATTTTGGCGCAACGGAGTTGCGGGCATCTAGTCACAAATAAAGTGCTCTTTCAGCGCTGGTACTTTCACAGTGAACTCTAAATAGGGTACACAGTATGACGCAGAAATTAACTTGGCACCAGAAAGCTTTTTTAATCTTAGGACGTGAGTACACAGGCTACCAGTGCAATGTGTACAATGCACACGGGCGCCATCCTCTAGGGGCGCCAAATCGCCATCTTTAGGGGCGCAAAGACCCAAAAAATTTGCCTAAAGGGGCGCCAAAATCCTTTTTTTGCACACAGGCGCCAGTAGCCCTTACGGGGGCCCTGACAGTACACTATACATATACACACCCTAAAGTGTTATCACTTTGTTTTGTTATATCCTATATATATAGTTAACTGTGAAAGTATGTAGCAGCATTAAAAGAGTTTCTCATGAAAGAACGTAGATGATGTAATATAACTGACAAATGTACGATTCCCGCGCGATAAGCGCGAACAAAGTTTCGACTTTTGGACAATAACTAGAAATAAAAAAAAAACTAGTAAACAAAATGAAATAAATAAATAAATTTTATACAATAATTTGGACATTACAAAAGTATCTACTTACAACAAACCGAGTACTAATTATTAATAAGCGTTTAAAAAAGTCTAATAACTTATAACAAACATTTCAAAAACTTCGTTTATATTATTAAAACCTCAGGTTAAAACAAACAAAGGTACCAAAAACTGCTTCTGAATTCTTCGTAAAAGTGCTCCCATGGGAGGTCCACATTTACACCGCTATATACCGCTATATAAACTTTACCTAAATTAAGTGAGACTTTTATAATTTGGACATTAAACAATAAAAAATTATTGTCAACAAATTTATTGTTTGTTTTTTTTTGTAACATAACATAATATACATAACTGTTTTCTTGTATGAAGTTTTCTTTCTGTCGAATAGACATCACATGGCGTATTCCTGAGTTTCCAAATATTGTTTAACCCTAAAAGTCATGTAGTGTTAATTATCTATGCGCTTAATAGGTGTCCTAGACTCCTAGATACCCTCAACGATTTATACCATAGAGCTCTAATTTCAGTAGGAACTTGGGCGTATTAGCCTTAAAAAATACTGCTAATTTCTTCTAAAAACAAAGGATAAAATAAATCAATCACGATAGCATTTTTCCAGAAATCAATACGAATATCTATAAATAGTTTCTACAAATAGCAGTTCCTTAATTGCGTCGTACGCTACGCTCCTATTCTGTATTTTGAAGAAAATTTCAGGAAAATCTAGAGTCGTTATTAATTGGCGACAAAATTGGATTATTAAATTATAACATGACTATCATTAATGATCTTAATCCTTCGATCGGAGATTTTCGACAATGCTATTGTATTCGACTATTGTTGTCGCGATCACCGGTGCTTGTACGGGGCTTGATGGGTTAATTTAAATTTTCAAAAGACATGAAACCAAGTAGAGAATATTATGATTTATGAAAAGGTCGGAGCAGAGGTACTAGCTTACAGTAAATAATAATCGGACCAAAATCCGACACGTTGCACACGTCATAATAGAATTTTCAAACGTCGAACAAAACTTTTGCAAAAAATGTACGGTTTCCGCACGATAAACGCATTTTGGCGCAACGGATTTTCAAATGACTATATAAATTAGTATTTTTTTAAATTTTTGTTATCTTTCTCCATAGGCACAGAGTTGACCCGCTGCTACCAGTGTGTGAGCAGCAACAGGACGCGGTGCGAGGGGATGGGTCCCTCAGTCCTGTGTCCCGCCGGCCGGGTCTGTGCGACCACTGCTGCACCCCCTGGTAAGTTTACAAAAAATAATTGAAAGGTAATAGCTGTGACCTTATAGCGATTGAGTATCTTGCAACAGGTAACCAAAAAGATGAATTTTTATTTTTTAGATATAAATTATTAATGATTTAGATTTCAAAATATCAATATCAATAGTCAAAGATAGCCCATAGACGAGCAATTTTATTGCGCAATATCACGTATTATTGACCCTCTAGGGTTGATATTGAACATCGCGCGCCTTTAATCTAATTGTTAAATAAACTGTTCAATAAAATTAAAGTGTGATTTTGCACAATACAATTGATCGTCTAAGGGCCGGCAAACTCCGGTTGCTTACCTGTCACAAGAAACATTACGTAGCCTTTCTAGTCACTCGGGAAATTATGACGAACCCACCGAACCCATTATATTATGTTGACCACTTTAAGCGGAACCCTCGTAGCATATTTCCTTATTGTCCGTCGTGCGGGGGGAGGTGCCTGTGCTTATGTTTACTGCTAAAGAAGTCAGAGATGTAATTAAGCGCATGAGCAGGGGCAGGTCCCCCGGTCACGACGGACTCAGTATTGAGCACTTAAAATACGCAGGTCCACACCTACCTAGAGTTTTAGCTTTACTTTTTAACATCGCTATTAAACATGCATATCTGCCAATGGACCTGATGAAAACTATTGTAGTTCCCATTATCAAGAACCGAGTAGGTGATATCTCGGACAAAGGTAATTACCGTCCGATATCGCTTGCTACAGTATTGGCCAAAGTGTTGGACAGTTTGCTTGACTCACATCTGCAAAAATATCTGAAAGTACATGATGGGCAGTTTGGATTCAGACCTAGACTGTCCACCGAAAGTGCTATCTTGAGTCTCAAGCATACTGTCCAATACTATACAAGCCGTAGAACACCGGTTTACGCATGCTTTCTGGATCTTTCAAGGGCATTTGACCTCGTTTCTTATGATGTACTTTGGAAGAAAATGGAGAGCATGGGTATACCGGTGGATATTATAAATATATTTCGTTTCTGGTATGCGAATCAGACGAATCATGTGAAATGGGCCAATAAACTCTCTAGGGCGTACAGATTGAACTGCGGTGTGAGACAGGGGGGCTTATCGTCTCCTAAGCTATTCAATCTGTACGTGAATGATCTCATAGTGGAGCTCAGCAATATGCGTGTCGGATGCAAGGTTGGTGGTGTTAGCGTCAACAACATTAGCTACGCGGATGACATGGTATTGCTGAGTCCCACTGTGAGAGGAATTCGGGAGATGTTGAAGGTGTGCGAGAGATACGCTGATTCGCATGCCATGAAGTATAATGCAAATAAAAGTGAAATTATGATCTTTAAGGCCGCCGGTAAATATCCCGAATCCATACCTCCAATATGCCTCGGCGGAAAGGAGCTGAACAGAGTGTTCCATTTTAAATATCTCGGCCATATACTTACCGACGACCTTAAAGATGATCGGGATTGAGATATTGAACGGGAGCGGAGGGCTTTGGCAGTGCGAGGTAATATGCTGGCCCGCAGGTTTGCACGTTGTACGGATGAAGTTAAGATCACACTTTTTAAAGCGTTCTGTCAGAATCTGTACACGGGCGGCCTGTGGATCAGCTATACCAAAGCATCCCTAAACACCCTTCGCATCCAATATAATAATATCTTCAGGATGATGCTGAAACTTCCCCGATTTTGTAGTGCGTCTGAGATGTTTGTGCAATCAAGAACGGACGGATTCCGGGCACTCATGCGCAAAAAAGCTGCATCTCTCATAAATCGCATAAGGGGAAGTGACAACAGCATCCTGAGGATTGTGGCAGATGATCCGCATGCACCCATATTGAGGAACTATGTGCGGATAATGAACGAATTCGAAAGCAGACCACCTGGTTACATCCGTACTTAGTTCAGTTTGGGTGCATGATTTTAGATTTTAGTTTTAGATAATAATATTTAATTTTAAGTTATGTTTTTTTCTTTTTTTGATATTTAACTAACCCTAAATTATTAAATTTTTTAAGCTTGTATAATACTAACCAATGGACCTATAGTAGTCTGAAATAAAGATATTTGTATTTGTATTTGTATATTAAAAGCATGCTACGAGGGTCACGCTTATACTGGGCAAACTACTTATTCATAAAAATTTGCTCAGTGGTTTATGCATTACGATAGTACAAACATACATTACAACCTCCTAATTCTATATTCTAAATTCGTTGTAGGGTATTTAATATAGGGTGTTATTTAAACGGCTAGCAAAGTATTGGTATATTTGTGAGCAGAAATATAATTGGTAAGCTAAAATTGATAGTTGGACAGCAACTTGTGTTCAGCAAATATTTATAAATCAGTCTGCAATATATATCATTCTGAACAGCAGTAAATTTTTTTTGACAGCCGAGTATTTATCTAAGCTGCAATGAGTGAGCTATACCTAATTAAATTTTGATAAGCACTCAGAGAATAAGCAAAAAAATCATTTTAGTGTCGTTAAAATTGGATTGTGTTTGTTTTTGTTTTGGCGGGGGGCTGCGCCCTCGAGCCACCCTTTTATTTTGTAACGGTCGCCGGCTACTGCCGCAGCACGCTCGCTGCGCTCGCTCGGCTCCCTCTGTGTTGTGGTCTAAGTTCTAACCTAACCTACTTTTGGACTTTCCGGATTGTGTTTCCTTTTGTTTTGGCGGCCCCCGACCCCCCGCTTCGGTATCCGTGGTAAGTAGGCCTTCTGTTAAGTATTTTCATTAATAATGAAATGAAATAACGACGAGTGCTGTTCTTACACTGATTTATTAAATAAAATGTTACAACGTTAATGAATGCAATTTGCTAACACAAAGCTCTCACTCAGCAGTTAATCTAATATATAATTATTGTACTTTGTACAGTACTGAAACGTTTTCTCTGCTGACCGAATGTATAATCTTGCTGACCAAGTAATTATTCTGCTGAGTGATTGTTTATTTTGCAGATACATAATAAAACTGCTGCCAGTTTGTGTTTAGATTGCCGACCATTGTCATGATTATTTACAGAACACGAATTGCAGCCTGATTTTAATTATTGCTAACGAAATCTTTCTATGCTGACAAAATGATTTATTAGCGGCTATTTCTTGCAAATTTTTAAATGGCATACGCAATTAATTACTTCTTTTAATATAATGATCTTGAAACGCCTCCGTGGTCCAGTGGCTAAACCACACCATCGTGGCTCTTGACTCGGAAGTCATGGAATAGAGAGTGCTCTTGTGTGCTGCGCACACACCTGGACACTATAAAATTACTCCCGCGTACCTGGCCTGGTTTCAATGAAACGTGCCGAAACCGGTGTGAGATTCTCTAAAGCGATATTTAGTCGTGCCTTTGTGAACTCGTAAATCTAGTTAAGAGTACCTGACACTGTCTCAATCAAAGTCCTGGGCAAAACGAGGAAGTGATAATTGATTCACCCCTCGGCATCAAGTCCAGACAGCCGGGATTAGAGCACGCCGAATTTTTAATCGGGAATTTTTCACTTTTAACACCTGCCAGATGATATCACTAGTACCTACAAAGCCCCTTGCCAACACATTTTTTTCATCGTTTCTTTGGGCTGGCCGCATATACGCGTTTTCCGTATTCGATTTCCTAATGTGGAATTACTATTTAGAATTCCGTGGAACTAGTGCAAACGTTCGTTTTTTTCACGCGCATACGCACCGGCACGCACTTGAAACGTACGTGCGGAATTCGTTCCGTTCGCAAAACGGGAACGTGTGCATCAGTTGATGCATTTTCTACTATTATACATATTGACTGATACTCGAATACGGAAAATATGTGAATGTGGCCAGCTTTATAGAATCGCCAATCAAAAATGTATGGAATTGACAAAAGCGTTCGATAATTATGAAGTCGACATTCGACTCATGTCATGTCAATTCCGTACATTTTGATCAGCGATTCTATTAAGAAGCGGTGTGGACTCAAAGCATATGGGCGGTTTATGCGTTAAGGGTTTTTAGTTCGTGATGATAGCTGTTTAACGCGAAAGACACTACTGCTACATCGCTCCAGGTGGCAGGTTTTAGGTAGGAAAGTGGAAGAAAACATTGGTTTTTGAAAACTGTCAAACAGTCAAGGCAGGCGATGTTTCTTGAAGCCGCCAGCGACAAATGAAACAACCCTCATTCCACTATACATTTGCGCACTGCTGCTGCCGAAAATATATAAAGTTAAGCGATCACCCTATAGTTAACTCGTTTGCACAAATTGAAAATTTAAACATATCCGTACAAACTAGCTCGTGATATAAAGGTGCTCGATCACTGTTGACAGGTTACGAGTCATCGCTCACGTGCGCGGCGGCCGCTCCATCCTGCTGGCTGTCGGGCCTGCGCCTGACGTGCACCTGCAACGGTCACCTCTGCAACCGGCCCTTCGCCCCCCACCTCACTGACGAACTGAAGAACCTCCCTGAAAACACCACTCTTGAAGCCTTCCTCAATTCGACCTTACTTGCGAACGTGTCTACGACATTGTATGATACAATAACCGTTCAAATTTCGAATTTTTCCATGCCGCGAGCGGAGGCTCTCAAGCAAGTGACTCTGTCGCCTGATGATGAGGATGATGGGGAGGGGAGCGGAGCATTTGAGGATAAAGTCCCTTCGGCCCCCGCCGCACCAAGCTCGTTCCTGCCTTCGGAGCACAACGACGCTACCGTTTTAGGGTTAAAATCACTCCTGCTCTTACTACATGTTACGCTCGTGCTAAAGTACTCTTAAAATCATCTGAGAAACATTCATATTGTTTATAATGTACATAAATAAAGGGAACAATCTAAAATTGTAGAGTTAAATACGGATTGGCAGTTAAATGTTTAAAATTTGTTTTAAAAACGTTTTCAAAAAAAATGTTCCCGATTTATTAGATGATAGTCTTATCCGACATAGTTCCATTGAAATTTTGATGCAATTTCATTGTATAAAGTTATTAATAGTCTTTAGAAATAGTTTTTAGGTGTAATTATTTCTTTAAACAAATTTTCGTCTTAAAAGTAGGTTTTAAAAATAATAAAAGATCATTTAATATGTAATTAATCAATATGATTATTGATTAATTTATATTAATATTAATAATAATTATTTATTGTATTAAAAGCTCTGAATTGACATGCTATAATATATTTATTTACTAGCTATTTGACCGAGCTCGGTATTCGATAAAACACGAATAAAATGACATTTTCTAAAAATGATTCCTAGCTAGATCGATTTATCGCCCTCGAAACCCCCTACTAAATTTCATGAAAATCGTTGGAGCCGATTCCGAGATTCCAATAATATATATATATACAAGAATTGCTCGTTTAAAGATATAAGATAGGAAAAAGAATTGCAAACGACGATCGAGAAATTAATATGATATTATCAAAAAAATTGGTTTATAGTAATAAATAAATAATCTTTTCATATTTTTAGGATATAAATACCTACTTACTCTAGAAAGAGCATGAAGAATTGGAGTTACGAGTACTTTAAACGTCAAATTAAGAAGATTTCAAAATATCAACTCTATAAAAAACATAGATTCCTAATATTATGACGATTTTCATAATAAATATTGTGCTATACAGTATACAAAATACGTTTAGGTTAATATAAATTGAAGACCTAAGTGGATGAAGTGGGTAACTACTAACTAGCATTTTTGAAGAAGTTCCTTTTTTTGCATAAATGTGAACTTCAGGCTTGGGAAAATGATTGGTAATCACATAAATATGGATGTTATGTTGCTAAAGTGAAGAAAAAATCCACATTTGTTATATTTCCGGTTCTAAGTGTCTATTTACGGAATAAATGAACTTTATCAAAAATCTTAGTTACCCGCTTTATTCACTAACATCTCCAATTATTGTTATAATCGATCGATTTTAATATATTTTGCTCAAGTTAGATGTAAAGAACCCTGCCGATTTAGATTTTTCTGGATATTCGATATAGTACCTACTTAGATACTATTTTAAAATGTTCAATATTAAATAAATTCACCGTACTGCCAAAACCTTTCGATCACACTTGTAAACTTGTATATTATTTCAGTAATAAATAACAGAACCTTTCTTTTGTTTCATTTATCTTAATTTTAGTAAATAGTAAAAAACCCAAATTAAAAAGGTAAGAAAATAAATGCTAGCTTTATTCCCTCCATTTTTTTTTTGGTTCGACCTTAGATTGGCATATGAGCATGGTATTTTGCTATTTTCAATAATAAGGTCCATACGAGATTAAAGCAATATTAGTTTGTTGGAAGTAAATAACTCGGGGTACTGGGTCGAAAATTTTCAAAACTGTGTAGAGATCGACTACGATAACATGGCGCGCCCCTCCAAAATTCAAAACGTTTGAAGTGCGTTGTCAAAACGTTTGAAGTGCGTTGTCAAAACGTTTGAAGTGCGTTGTCTTGCGCGGTAGGCTAGTTATGATTAGTTGACCAACAAATCTTGGTAATAAGTGACATTAACTTAACTACATTTGCACTACATTTAACTGTATGTACACAGGTAACTGCACGTACATTTGTCACCTCCCGACTATTTTAATAAAAATAAATAAGTTTTGAAATATATTTTGTACTGTAAATCGCTAAAAGTAAAAATCAAAGTGTTAGAAACTATTGTAACTCTTCAACCCTTAGCAGTATTTGTGTAAAACTGTGTAATTTTGGAAACTAAAGTTCAAGCCAAGTGCAACTGTCAACGACTGGACGAGTTCAAATTGGAGCTGGATTATTCTCGAGGACTGCCTAATCCCGGGGAGTATTGCTTTTAATTTTCAAATCTATTAGTCACCTTTCACAATTTTAGCAACTACAAATCCACTTTACACCGCTCACACCCGTGAGCTACGTCCAAAATCACACTTGGCAAAGGTTATTTCTCTCTTGGCTTGACGAGTAGTGGAAGCGAAGTTGTAGATAAAAACAACAAGCCCAGACAAACACAAAACTAATATACTAATACATACATTATACAAGCAAAGGACATCCTCAATTATATTCAAAAAATAAAGTTTTCAAACCTTGATTTGTACAGTAATATTCAGGTTCAATAACTACTATTTAATCTGTCTATACTGTCTTCCATACTTTGTTCTTTGCTTATTCTTTATTCTTTATTATTAATCTTAAATCTTGCCTTTCTAATCTTTTGCTAACCTTTTCCCCTCTAAAATTGACTGTACATGAGTTAAACTGAAATATTGAGGCTGGCTTTTGCATTAAAAGTAAAAGGTGACTTACAATATTTACATTAAAGCTGGTAAAGCCCTAACATATTATATAACTCATTTCAGTGCTCGGGAATGGATAGTAAAATGATGACTCGCTCGGCCGTGGCCCGTCGCACCGAGGAGCAACTTCGAGTAACCCTCATAGAATTAAAGCAATATAAAGAACAATGCCAAATGCTGTTAAGGGAAAGAGATGATAACGAAAAAGAAATAGAATCAATAATACAAAAAAATCAGGATTTAAAGTTAGAACTCAATAAGTTAAGTCTTGACTACGAGGACATTCTTAAGAAAAATATTGAGTTACAGAATATTGTTGACGGCTTTGACCAATGCAGAGAGGAATATGAAGACTTTCTCAAGACCTCTGCTAACCTCAAAATCAAGCTGAGTAGTGCCGAAGACTACATCTTAAAACTAGAAGAACAAATCCATGCTCAAAATTCCACCAAAACCCAAATCTTATATAATGAACTTATTTGTGATAAAAGCAACTTTGTTTCTAACACTAAATCTTGTCAAAACATTTCTACGATTGATTTAACTAGTGATGATACCTTACCAATATGTACCTTGAATAGTAAGAGGAAATTAAAGAAATATATTAAAATCAAAAAGTGTATTAAAAATTATTGTAAACTATCAAAGAAAAATAAAAAATGTTTAAATCATTTATCAAAAGTTATAAATAAAAATAAACTCTTGAATAATAACTTACTAAACTGTAATTTTGACATAGAGCAAATAAAATGTAACTATGAGGCCGATGTATGTAACCTACAGCAAGAAATTTCGATACTTCTTGACTCTTTGGATAATTTAAACAGAAAATATGCTTTGTCACAACAAGAAACACAGAGGCATATATCAGCGATGAATGATTTACTTGAAATGACTCGGTATAATGAGGAACGGGTTTACTCTTTATTGAGAGTCAATGGTTCCTCAGACCAAGTAAATCATTCTGTTTTGAATAGTATAACTGATATATGTTCCAGCCAGAAGGTACATACTGAATGCCCACAAATTGCTTTGTTCAGTGATGAATTAGGTAAGGACTTAGGTATTTATTTAAATAGGATGTGTATTGGACAATCAGTTTCCAATTTCTGTATGCCTGGAGCTACTTATAGTGAAATAATGTGCAGGGCTTTAGCTATGACTTATTGTCCGAATACAACAATAATACTTTTAGTTGGGAGGAAGGGAAAATTAAACAAAAAACAAATGGCCGAATTCCTAGATAAATTATTTAGTATTGAAAATATTAATAATGTTATCTTGTTTACTTTTCCTTATATACAAATGTTGCCAAAGAGATATAATAAAGAAAACTTTTCTAGGTATCAACTGAACAGCCTAATGTATACTGCTGTAAATAATAATTGTATCATTTTAGATGACTCACATAAGCAATGTCAGGTTGTAGACATAAATAATTTAGATTTTAAGTTATTCACCATGACAAGAGATAAGTACTTCTTATCTAATTTTTATAAAAGACGAATAGCCAGGCTGCTATTTAACTTTTTAAATTTTAAACCAGCCAAGTGTTTGGCTTTAGAGACTACTGCTTCTATTGAGCAGAATTATACTAGTCATTATATTAACGAATTGGAACATGTTCCAAATATTTATTTAAATTAGATAATAAGACAATGGAGGACATCTCTTGCGAAAATAAATTTAGTATTGAAAATCCTACCAATAATTTGTTAGACTCAAATATATTAAGTAAGAATAAATGTAATTTAATTAATCTGGTGCATCAAAATTTACAAGGCATGGTAGGTAAAGAACTTGAAATTGAGTTATTTTTAAAGGAATTTAACATTGATATTATTTGTATATCTGAACACTGGTTCAGACAATATGAACTCACTTTCAATTTCAATAACCACCAGATAGCTAGTTCGTTCAGTAGAGAAAATGCCATTAGAGGCGGCTCTTTAATATTAATTAGAAATAATTTAAAATTTAAGGAACGTAAAGATATTGTGAGTCTCTCTATTGAACGAACAATTGAAGTAGCCTGCATTGAGCTAAGTCATCTTATTATTGTGGGTGTATACAGGCCTCCTTCGGGGTTATTTGATACCTTTGAACAAACTATGGAACAAATATTGTCAAAAATATGTGCATCTAACAAAAGGGTTATTATATGTGGAGACTTTAATATTAATTTATTGGATTTAAATTCCACAACTGTTAGATTCACATCTTTATTTAAATCATATAACCTTTGCAATTTGTTTCATGAACCTACAAGAGTCTGTGAGACCACAGCTACTTGTATTGATAACATATTTACAAATCTCATTCCCGATAAAAAGGAAATAATTAATAAGTTAAGCTCTGATCACTGTGGACAGTTAGCATCATTTAATGTCAATTGCGATAATAATGTAAAGGATAATCTTGTGTTTGTTCCTGTGACTACAAAACGTATTGAGCAATTTAGAGGTAAATTAAATTCAAATATTCAGTCATTGGGTAGATCAAATAGCTCAGATGAAGCTTTTAATAATTTGTTTAAGGTAATAAGAACACAATTTAATACAGTATTTACTTCTAAAACAGTTAGAAACGATAATAAAAAAACCAGATTTATTGAATGGGCAACTAAAGGAATTAAAATAAGCAGGCAAAGATTATATGAATTATATGATGAAAGGTGTAGTAACAGCAGTGAATCATTTAAATCATATGTTAAAAATTACTCTAAAACCTTCAGAAAAGTTTGTAAAGCTGCTAAGGCTCTATATATCAAAAATAAAATAAAAAAATCTAAAAATAAAATTAAAACTACATGGAAGGTTATATCTGGTGAGACTGGAAACGTCACCTGTCGTAACACTGATTTTGAATTATACTTTGAAAATAAAAAGATTACAAATAATCTTGAAGTTGCGACGGTCTTTGAAAAGTTTTTTGCTGACATTCCGGTCTCAACTACGAAAAATCTAAATTCCTCACCAGAAGCTGCTGAAAAGCTACTCAGAGACAATGTAAAGGAATGTGATGTCAATTTTAAGTTTAGGGAAATTAGCCCTAGAGATATTATTGATACCTTTAAATTGTTGAATATTAAAAATACTACTGATCTCTGGGGCATGTCTACAAAAATTATTAAATCGATAATTGACATCATAGCTCCTCATCTAGCAATAATTTTCAATGACTGCATTAGGAGTGGTGTTTTTCCTGACTTAATGAAGCACAGTAAGGTCGTACCTTTATTCAAAGCGGGAATTAAATCAGATCCGACTAATTACCGGCCTATTTCGATTTTACCGACTCTTAGTAAAATATTTGAAAAAATAATTTTACGACAATTACTGTTACATTTTAATTTAAATAATTTATTACACAATAACCAATACGGTTTTACTAAGGGTAGTTCCACAACGGATGCTGGTATAGGTCTTCTTTGTAACATATTTGAAGCTTGGGAGGAGTCACAGGATGCCTTAGGTATTTTTTGTGACCTCTCTAAGGCATTTGACTGTGTCGAGCATGCTACTTTAGTCAGAAAATTGCACCACTATGGCATAAGGGACTCAGCACTCAGCCTTTTGACTTCTTACCTCAAAAATAGGACTCAAAGGGTTGAAGTTAATTGTAAAAGATCCAATGGGACCAAAATAGAATTAGGTGTACCACAGGGATCCATTTTAGGACCATTTCTTTTTCTTATCTACATTAATGACTTACCTTATCTAGTTAAGGATAATGAGATAGTACTTTTTGCTGATGACACTTCACTTATTTTTAAAGTGAAGCGACGGCAGTCAAATTACGACGAGGTAAATAGTGCTCTCTCAAAAATAGTACATTGGTTTAATGTTAATAACTTACTTTTAAACTCTAAGAAAACCAAATGTTTAAAATTTACTTTGCCCAATGTTAGGCAAGTTCAAACCAATTTACTATTAAATGATGAGAAAATGAATTTGGTGGACTCCACTATATTCTTAGGCATTACATTAGATAGTAAATTACAGTGGGGTCCTCATATTGCTAACCTTTCAGGTAAGCTCAGTTCTGCAGCATATGCAGTCAGAAAAATTAGGGAAATTTCTGATGAAGACACGGCAAGACTAGTTTATTTTAGTTATTTTCACAGTAGAATGTCTTACGGTATCCTTTTATGGGGAAACGCTGCCGACATCAATACAATTTTTGTGCTGCAGAAGCGAGCTATACGCTCAATTTATAAAATGTCAGCTTTTGAATCTCTGAGAGAAAAGTTTAAAGAAATTGGTATTCTAACTGTTGCTTCTCAATACATTTTGGATAATGTGTTGTATGTTAGAAAGAATCTAACTAAATTTAAAACTAAAAGTGATAGTCACGGTAGAAACACTAGAAATAGGCACAAGCTGGAAATACCAGTGATCAGACTTAGCAAAATAAGTAAATCTTTTAAAGGTCAATGTATACGCCTCTACAATAAAATCCCGGAAAACGTTCAAAATTTATCAATTAATAAATTTAAAAATGTAATTAAAGAGCGTTTGTGTGCCAAAGCCTACTATACGGTCAATGATTTCCTAAACGATGGCACATCTTGGGAGTAGGATGGCTGCTTACTGCTGCTTCTACATATTTTATTATATGTGACTTACAATTGTGTATTCATGTTGACTTTCTATAATGTATTAGATTAAGTTATTTACATTGTAAATTTTATTTTTTTAAAAGACAAATTTTCTACTTTTTTAGTAAAAAGTGGCCCCGTGCGAGTTTCTTACGCCGGTTCTTCTCGCCGGGTTAGTTCCCGAACCGGTAGTAGGCAACATGTAGCTCAACGTTCTGAAAACATTTGATTCAAATTTATTCAGAAATAAAACGATTTTTATTTTATTTTATTTTATTTTATTAACTGAAACATTACGTGTACTGTTATTGGTTGAATACTTACTACATACAAACTCTTTCATTAGGATGTGACTACACACATTGAAACAGTCATTTGGAGGGGCGCGCCATGTTATCGTAGTTGATCTCTAAACACACTAGGCCGAAACTACCCGGCCGAAGTTCGGCATGACTACGCCTGCAATGTATTCTAAATGACTCCATGCACTCCATGCCGAAATTACATCGCGTTATAGCGTATGCGTAGCGCATTGCAGGCGTAATCATACCGAACTTCGGCCGCGTTTTATCGGCCTAGTGTGTTTAGACACTAAGCTCGATTTTATATGTGTCTGCGCGAACAAGCGGTTTGGCCGCCACAGCGACCGCATCGCTATTACATACATTGTAATCTCGCAATGTAGCGGTCAAACCGCACGTTACCTGGGGGGTGAGCCAAGATCTTTCCTTTATCGCTTCTTTATAATCACAGGCTACACGATCAAATTGTCATCAATCTGATCCAACAATCTGATTGACGGAATATTGATGGTTATAAAAAGTTCATATTAAAAATACGATCAATCCATCAATCCGAGTCGTACACGATCAAATTTTCGTCAATCCGTACCGGATTGATGGATCAGATTGGTGAAAAATTGACCGTGTAGCCGGTGACAGAATCGTCGATCAAAATGTATGGAATTAAGATAGCGTTCGTTAAAATGACGTTGACGCTCGACTTGTCTGCTTTCAAATTGAAGAAGCGATAAAGAAAAAGTTTTGACTAGGGCCTAGGGGCTCTGTAGTGTTCCGCTCCTCCAGCACTCATTTACAATGCTACAATTAAAATGTATACGTAAATTTAACATTACTCAAGGGCCTCCTTCCGCGGTTCAACCAAATTCACCTGTTAAACCTTACTCCTATAGTTATAAGGCGTATGTTAGAGTGGGATTCCACGTGAATTTTAAATATTGCCTTCGTGTATCATGCGAAGAAACTTCAGCTTTAATATTACAAGGTTATGTATAAGCTGCCAACTTGGCAGGGACGTTGATATACGAGTTTACTGTCTCTTAAGGATAGGTTACACAGTGCGAGCAGTTGAAGTGACAGTAGGCAGCTACTGTGCCTGTGTACTCGCACGAGAGCAGCTCGACTTGCCTCCCTTGGTCACACCATGCACGCTGTTGACAGCAGACGTCGCATTAGATAGGAAATGTCCCAATGACACAGCCTAGTCAAGTTGTATCTGTGGTGAGGGAAAGCGAGTGACGAGTGAAAACAAAAAATGTTATTATAGTAACTCGCACTCTAGCAACTGACCTACTCGCATATGACAGTAGCTCGCATGATGCGGTCACACGGTGCAAGTAGCTGCACTTCAGTAATTGATTAGGCCAGCTCGTATGTCAGCTCGCACCGTGTAACCCAGGCATTATATTATCGACTCTAAAGTCCAGAGTTTCGTTCGTTCTCAAAGTAATTGTAAAACTGTACAGGCTTCTACGATATCTGTGTAGGTGTCTACGAAAACTGTACAGATGTCTAGGAAAACTGTGTAGGTGTCTACCTAAACTGTACAGGTATCTACGAAAACCGTACAGATGTCTACAAAAACTGCGTAAGTGTTTACGAAAACCGTACAGTACCTACGAAAATCGTGTTGGTATCTACAAAAACTGCTTATGTGTCTACGAAAACTGTACAGGTGTCTACGAAAACTGTAAAGATGTCTACGAAAACTGCCTAGGTGTCTACGAAAACTGTACAAATGTCTACAAAAACTGTGCAGGTGTCTACGAAAACCGTACAGATGTCTACGAAAACTGTACAGTAGGTGTCTACGAAAATTGTGTAGATAGATGTCTTAGAAAAAACTTACGTAAACCCAATACGTAAACCGTTCATTTTTCCGGGATGAAAGTATCCTTATCCATAACTGAAAATATTTCCATACCAAATGTCAAAATCGGTTCAGCGGTTTAGGCGTGAAGAGGTGTAACCTGTTACACACTTTCATATTTAGTTTAGAATGGATATAATATAGATTACTGACATTGATTACTGGCACCGCTATATAAAGGCTGATTTACATTGATACAGTAGCTGGCGCCAGCATCACTGGATTCCGTCGCTGGATCAATGTAAACTGTGCTGGACTGGATTGAAACATGTTTACATTGATACATTGCTGATCCAGCGACGGAATCCAGTGATGCTGGCGCCAGCTACTGTATCAATGTAAATCAGCCTTAAAACTCATTAACGCTAGTCCACAGCTATAAAAAGAATAGAAAGATGAATGAAATAATCAAAATGGCACCTAATATTTCTCATTTAAAAGGAAAACTACGTGACGTTGTTTGCACCGATATTACAACTGCAAAAATAATATTAATGGGAACTTAGCCAGCTAGTATTCGATAATTTGAACAGTAAAATTATTAGAAATTAAATAAGAAGACATTTGACATGCAGTAACGCAAATGCAGCGACGCGACAAACGGCAAAACATTTTTGTTTCAAATTTCACTGCCGAAATTTGAAGACTAGAATGAGTGGACAAATTAAGTAACGAACAATTTAAAAAATTCACATTTTTTTGCAAAACTTGTGGCTATAATATGTCCTGGAAAATTATTTGAAATCGAAAAAAATATGTATTCTATGTATAGCCATCTGGCTATACATAGAATACATAGCCTGATGATAAATTAGGTAAGTTACAAGGCTTGTTTAAATTATAAGAGAAAACGAGTAATTGCTGTTATGTTGTAAAATGTTACTTACGCAGTTTATCCACTCATGATTTAGAAATGCATCTCAAGGTATCTACGCGTCACATCGCGGTCTATTCTGACCCTTACTCAAATGCAGCGACGCGACGCGTTATGACAATCAATTTTTAATTTCTAACTCCGCCGTCAAAATTACCGAATGTAAGTTGTCTAAATATCCTATTTTGTTTTCTAAAAGGAAAACTACGTAGTTTGAGCCGATATTACAGCTGTAAAAAGAACATTACCGGCTCTTCTGGTGGACTAATCAGAGGGTAAGTTATTACTAGTCGTCACAAAATAAAAAAGATGAGATTGAGGTGGACTGATGTTTATTTGAAGACCTTACTTACCTCTATATCTCTTTGTCATTTATTTTTATGTGATTGTGTTTTAATTTTTAATTGTGTTGCGATATTTTGTTTCAGAAGTTGTCTTCGTTTTTGTTCTTCTCGCCGGTAAATTCCTTGATAGTGGTGGGTATCGTGTGTTTATTTATTAATATTAGGGAACAAACGAGTAAACGGGTCATTTGATGGAAATCAACTACCGTCGCCCATGAACACTCGCAACATCAGAAGAGTTGCAGGTGCGTAGAGGGAATACGATCTTTTTTTGAAGGTTTGCAAAAAGTTTAGTCCGGAAATTATTATCGTGAAATTGTAAGTTCCTAATTAAAAAAAAAAGATTTTGGATTAAAAAGCTTATTCTTTTTGGATTTTAAAGCTATGAATGAAAGGCCCAGCAGACCGATTCTGTATCGTACATTTGTGAGTCAATCACTGAGTTAGTAACTAAAACGTGTAAACAAGTGAATACAAAAGTGACACTTTCCGTTGCTCACTCCTCGAGCAACGGAAAGTGTCACTTTTGTATTCACTTGCATACAAAAGTGAGACTTTCCGTTACTCACTCCTCCGTTTTAGTTGCTAACTCAGTGATTAACTCACACTTAAATATCAAGACAAAAAGGGTTTTAATATAATTTTATTCTACGCATTCGAGGCAAAATCTAGTATAAAATACTAAAATCACTTCTGCAGTTTCTATTCTCTTTCTAGATATAATTGTATAAATATAGGAAAACATCGAGATCTGATGTCGACAGTTCTCTCCAGGGGCTGCAGACAGCAGTGCAAATGTAATAACTCCCCTCTGTCGGTATGTAGTTGACGTCCCATCTACTGACATCGTACGATGTTTAACGGACTCTAATTTTTAAACAAATTATCTATGGATAGATAGTAAAAAGGCAACATTATTATGATTTAAAAATAAACCTATTCTAACCCATCAATCCCCAAGCGGCAGCCGGCTGTCGCATGACTATTGAAAATCTATTGTGTCTGCGATGCCCACGATGGAGATGTTAAACGTACAAAAAATATTAAATAGAGTCGTTTTCAGAATTGCGTTTCATATTCTTTAAAAAAAAACTAGAAAGCTATGGAATAAGAGGAAATCAATTAAATTGGTTCAAACTTCAACCTGCGGCACTAAAAGTAACATACGCTCTATTCACTATGGAATACCTCAAGGAAGTGTCCTCGGTCCCTCTCTTTTTCTCCTTTACCTTGCTGATATCGCTGATGTATCACTTATAAATGCAAAAATTTTTTGTTACGCAGATGATACAGCTATTATCTTCAACGATTCTGCTTGGGAACAAGTATGCAAAAGAGCGGAAGATGGCATGGCTGCTATATCAACCTGGTTAAACTTCAATCTCCTCTCCCTTAATACCTCAAAAACTAAATTCCCTTGTTTTCATAAATCTGCTACTTCTACTCCATCCTCGGCCAATGACTTAAAAATCCATTCCAAAATCTGCTCGCACCCAGCTCTGAACAACCACTGCAACTGTTGCTCTATCCACCGCAGCGAATCCATCCGGTACCTTGGAGTAATATTAGACGACCGTATGACCTTTAAACTGCATGAAGTGCACTGAAATGTCAAAGCGCGTTAGAAAATTAATCGGCGTCATGAGAAACTTACGAGGTGCGGTTGATGGTCATACCCTAAAAATGGTCTACTTTGCCTTATGTCAATCAGTTATTAACTATTGCATTCTGGCTTGGGGTGGGTCTTCATCTTCTACTCTTATTCCATTGGAAAGAGCTCAGAGAGGAGTATTAAAGGTAGCGATGGAAAAGCCCTTAAGTTACCCTACAAAAAGCTTGTATGACGAGACCAAAGTCCTCAGCGTAAGAAAACTCTATTTATTAAGAGTCTTTGAAGCCGCACATAAATCAATCACTAAATGTAAACATACTCACGACCAAATGCTAGAAAAAAGAATATTCAAAGTCCCTAATGTTCCTGTTTCCACTTCTTTTGCCTACCGTTTTGAAATTTTCCTGTCACCTTATATCTATAATCGATTGGTAAATATGTTTGACTTGAAACAATGCACAGTTCAGAAAAGTAAAAAGGTACTTACTCAATCACTGTTGTCCTGGTCATACGACGAATCTGGAAACCTAGTAAAAGTGTACAAATAACGCACATATTGCACTCAAACATGCACACACTCATACACATACATACACATACACACACACACACACGCACACACACACACACACACACACACACACACACACACACGCTCACTATAATATTATAAGTAGTATTACATATTAAAATACATATTACTTTAGTTTAAAGAAAAATATTGTCGTTTTTTATTTTTATTGTTGTTTCTGAGGTTATTTCTTTTGTTTTCTTTATGTAAATTGTTTTGTTTTTGTTGTTTTCTGTTGTTGTTAGCCGCAATACTTATACCTGTACTCTTTTAAACTCCCCCATAGAACAGGCCTTGCCTAGTTTGGGGGACTGTTAATTGTAAAAACCCCTTGTAAACTTTATGGTCAATAAACTGTTATTATTATTATTTATTATTATATAACGTGTATTTGTAAAGAAGTTATACAAATTATTAACTTGTTTTAAATACATATTTTTTTATTTAGAACCCACTTCCAACTTGCAGAAAGGTATTCAATTCTTGTTACTGCACTCTTTAACCGACTTCCAAAAAACGAGGAGGTTATATGTTCGGCTGTGGATATATATATTTTTTTTGTATGTTCAACGATTACTCCGCCATTTGTGAACCGTTTTTCGAAATTTTTGTTTTGTTGTATTAGGTTTCACTCCAATTTTACCAAATGTTCACAAAAGTGGTGACCTGATGATGGGATCCAGGAGTAATCGAGGGACTCCTCGAAATTTATATGGAAACATATGGTGATACCAAAAAGTCAAATATTGGGTCAAGGTATACCATGGTTTCGAAGATGCTGAGAGAACTCCTGACTCTTTAAAGATACACGTTTGGGAGAGAGAACAACACCAATTATAGGCTGTTTAATATACACGGCGGTCGGCGCCGCAGAGGCAACGGCGTCGCCGCGCGCCGCGCGGCGCGAGCGTTAACATCGTATTCAAGTTCTAACCGGAATGTCAGGGCATGCGGCATGCCGCGCTGCGAGCATTTTTCAGCACGTGTTCACTTAGATTTTTTAAATGTATTGTTTAAATGCCAGAAACCTGTCAAAGAAATAAAGATTCAGCTATATCTGGTACCGACTTCAAAATGATGAAGATTGAGTACAGAAATAGTTGAGGCTTAGCCGAATTCGAGAAAAGGCACTTCATATTAGATAGGAAAAATTATTTAATACTTTTTAGTTCATATTATAAGGATGCTATTAATACTGTTTTTACCTTGGAAGTCGGTTTTAATTTTTTGTTAAAAATAATAATTTAAAATTATATTCTATCTTGTACTTAATTTACTTCTATGTTTCTATCAGAAACTTAAAGTTGGGACTTGGGTGCTACAAGTTTATGAATTCGCCCATTACCAAATTAAAAATTCGGCCAAGTGCGAGTCGGACTCGCGCACGAATGGTTCCGTGTACAAAGAGCAAAAATGTGTTTTTGTACTGGAGTCTAAAATAGTCAAAAGTTAATTTTATTACTTACTAAATTTTATTAAAATACAATTTTTTTTTATTAAATAAGGGGGTAAACGAGCAAACGGGTCACCTGATGGTAAGCAACTACCGTCGCCCATGGACACTCGCAACATCAGAAGAGTTGCAGGTGCCTTGCCGGCCTTTTAAGAGGGAATACGCTCTTTTCTTGAAGGTTTGCAGGTCGTATAGGTCCGGAAAAACTGCTGGTGACAGTTCATTCGAGAGTTTTACAGTGCGCGGCAGAAAGTTACGCGAAAAACGCACTGTGGAAGACTGCCACTCATCAAGGTGATGAGGATGGTATGTTTTTTGCGTGGGACGATGGCGAAAAGTTGCAGGTGGTATGATTCCGAACAATTCCTCAGAGCACTCCCCGTGATACAACCGATAGAGGATGCAGAGTGATGCTACATCTCGGCGTAATTCCAAGGGGTCCAAGCTGTTTGAAACACTATGGCAGTCAATAATTCGAGCGGCCCTTCGTTGGATACGATCCAGAGGGAGCAGCAATATATATAAGTACTGAATACAATTGAGTATTTTGTAAAAATTTTAAGTGCCTTACTGTATCCATTATTTATATGGAGCAAAGAAGGCTAAAAATAATCACTTTTTTGGATGAAAAACTAATTGAGCTATCCTAAAACATTTTATTTTGTTTTTGTATTTTTTGTTTTAGCGGCAATAATACAGCTCTCCAGCTATCGTGGTTCTTGAGGTACAGCCTGGTGACAGACAGACAGACGGACAAACAGCGAAGTAATAGTCAGAGTAGTCAGACGTACCGCATACGGTACGTGCCTACAATCTACATAGCGCAGTAAACGGCAGCGATAGGCTGAAGATGTAGATAATGATGATGACGTTGTTCAAGACAATAACACTGAAACTAACGTAACTAAGTACTTAAATAAGTATTTAAATAATCATTAATCATTATACATAATCCTCGCATCGCGCAAGTCCAAGTTTCTTACGCCGTTTCTTCTCGCCGGGTTTGTTCACGATCACGATTTGCGGTCAACGCGAAGGACGTTCTGAATTCTGATAGTATGTGCTGAAAATGTATTAATTAATAAAACTTTTTTATGGTTTTGCATTTGTAACACAATCTCTTGAAGACAACACCAGATGCGTTTCCGCACGCGGCGGATGTACGGAGAGGCGCCGTCAAAAAAAAAATGACAAATGTAATAATTTCGACACGTGCGCATCACACCTTGATAACCTCTATTTGTAATGAGAATCTCAATTTCAAATGTAACGGTACCGAAAAAAATACAAAAGCTGTGCTCATTATTATTTACTTTATATACTTTTGTACAGCTGCGGTAGAGATCCAAGATAATACGACGAAATGGGCAAAACTATTTATTATGGCACTTTTATTATTCTCTATAAATATAAATGACATTTAATTAGCAGTACATTTATAAAGTTTAATTAAATTGTTTTAATATATTTTTTTGTTTTATTCTTTATTTCCAATCCTGAGATGGCTCAATCTTCAGTTCTTTGACAGAATATTTGGAACTTCTGGATCTGGTACCGACTTCAAAATTATGAAGATTATACAGTTATAGATCAAGGTTTAGCCGAATTCGGAAAAATGCACCTTTAGATAGGAAAAATTATTTAATACTTTTTAGTTCATATTATATTAAAAGTTTGTACCTTGGAAATCGGTTTCTTATTTTTTTGTTAATTAATTTTACTTTTTATTTTAGTTTATATTTAAAAGACGTTATTATTATTTTTACCTTGGAAGTGGGTTTTAATTTTTTGTCAAAAATAATTTGAATAAAGATTAGGCAAATGCCTAAATTATGAAAAAAATATTCTTCGTGAAAATTCATATTAAGCAATAATAAAAAAACTATTTATGTGAACTTTTCTCACTGTATTTAGAATTTTTAACAATTTTCCCGAGCTTAAACACTTTATTTTATACCCATGCGATGGCCGTACCGTCATGGGACGTCGATGGTGTGCGGATATAAAGGGGCGTTACAGACATATCGAATTTGTGAATCCGTTTGTTACGTTTTTGTCCATTTTGCCCGACTGCATCGCGCTAATGAGGGTAATGTCTGTCACTTTAAAGCTTCGTTTTTTGGTATCATTCATTACAATTAGGCTTAGCTTTAATAACGGGAATTTATGGGTTACTAGCTGTCCCGGCAAACGACGTTGTTTTGCCATATAAAGTATTTCGCCCATATTATTTTATTGAAGTGACTAAATAAGTATGTCACCATGGCAACGTCCATCGCTATCCCGTCGCACAAACAGTGGTCGCCGTCTGTCTCGAGTTGTAATAATTTACCTACTATTATTTTTATTCAACAAATGCACTTATTAATATAATAAGTACCCGGTAGCCGATTCTCAAACCTACTGAATATTCATATAACATTTGGTAAAAATCAGTAAAGCCGTTTTGGAGGAGTACGATAGCTAACATTGTGACACGAATTTTAATATATTAGAATATTATAGCTCTCTCGTATACTTTACTGCTGTACGCAGTCATTATAAATAACTTAATATTTAATTCGATGCGAAACGAGAGTAAAGGAAGAAAGTGTCATTGTGTATTGCGCACACTACTAGCCATTATAAGTAAGTTATAAGTATTTCCTACGTAGCCCTAATTTTAATGAAACCGGCCATCAGCGAAATCCGTTATTATTATCCACACAAGGCCATCCATCATACAACATATCATTACAACAATCAAAGGGGAATCTTCCGGGCTTGTTTATCCCATAACCCTCATAAGTCACTGCCAAAACTCTTATTTTGTTTATATTTTTGCTCCACATATTTCAGATAAGGATATAATGGACTCTTGAAAAAGTTTATGATGCCGCACCGGTTTCGGTCTAGCAGGAGTGTTATAATGCCTAAGGGCCGGGACACAAAAACACGGCACGGCGCCGTACGGCGTCGTACGGCGTCGTAAAAAACTACTGCACGGCGCCGTACGGCGTCGTACGACGTCGCGTCGTAGAAACTCATCTTGAATTTCTATGTGAGTCTCTACGCAGTACGCCGCCGCACGTACGTACGCGTACGCAGTACGTACGCCGTACGGCGCCGTGCCGTGGTTTTTTACGACGCGCGCCGTGAATTCTCACGACGCGGCACCGTACAGCGCCGTACGACGCCGTACGACGCCGTACAGCGCCGTGCCGTGTTTTTGTGTCCCGGCCCTAAGTTGTGCGCAGTATACAATAGCACTCTTCTTTAACTTTCATAACCCAGTGAGACGAATTGACCGTCATGGGCTGGGGTCATACAATCGGGGTTTTCGATATTCCATTTGCCGCTAGGTTGCAGAATCAAGTATACGAAATGCTACCCAGTGCGTCCAGCATGCGTACGACGACATAATATTTTACTCTCGAGTGTAGTTAAAAACTATTCTTCTCAATGTTAAAATCTGGATAAAACTCGATAAAAATCTGTTATTTTGACGACAGATCAACACGAGAAAAATGTATGCCGTGAGGGTCAATAGAGATGAAGGATCAAACATCGAGAAAACATGCATAGACAAAATGTTTTCGTTGGCGCATGCTAGGCGCAATGAAGTTTTCAAAATCTGTCTTCCGTCAAAAAAAAATCCGACACTTTTCTACATGCGACCAGACGCAGCGAGCCTCTTTCGTGTTAATTATCGTGTCAAATATCCATACTAATATTATTAATGCAAAAGTGTATCTGTCTGTTTCCTCTTCATGCCTTAACTGCTGAACCGATTTTGCCCGGCATGGGGATATTTTTAAGTCCCGGGAATGGACATAGGAAGCTTTTTATCTCGGAAAAATATACGGTTTCCTTACTATAATCGAAATTTGGCGCAACAAAGTTGAGAGCGCTTAATAATCTAATTCTCATCTGTCATATGCGACGAATTTAAACTACCATAATTTATAATATGCCCATATTAAGCCATAAGATGTAATGATATTGTAATGCTACTGTTTTATTCATATAGTCCAATCACTTACGAAATCAATTTCGTCTGGAATCAATACGTATTTGAATATCATATTTTTTCTGATTAGGACGTGAACGTAAATTGCTAAGATTTACAGATGAAGGAAACATATCGTACTGTATGTATAATGTATATGGTTGGTAGACACCAATAGAGGTAAATCTTTGATTCGCACTCGAGAGGTTGCAGGTTCGATCCAGCTGTTTTATGAAACCAATAGCTGCTATTGTTGTGATTCTAGTGTTATTACTTCTACGTACTATTTATTTTATATATCTTGTGTAAGCAAAATAATTTAACGTTATCTATACTAATATTATAAAACGGAAGAGTTTCTTAGTTTGTTTGTTTGTTTGAACGCGCCAATCTAAGGAACTACTGGTCCGATTTGAAAAATTTTTTCACTGATAGATAGCTCATTTATCAAGAAAGGCTATTAGTTATATTTTATTACGCTACAACTAATAGGAGCGAAGAAATAGAGGAAAATGTGGAAAAAAACGGGGGAAATCATATGAAAAGGGCTTATTTGAACGCACTAATCTCAGAAACTACTGATCCGATTTGAAAAATTATTTCAGTTTTAGATATCCCATTTATCGAGGAAGGTTATAGGCTATATTTTATTACACTAAGACTAATAGGAGCGAAGAAATAGAGGAAAATGTGGGAAAAAAACGGGGGAAATTATATGAAATCTTAAGAACTACTGGAGCAATTTTATTTTATTTGGCAAATATGAAGAGTAGACCACGTGAAGGGACATAGGCTATTTCTTGCGGAAAAATGTACGATTGCGTAAAATTCCTAAATTACGCGAGCGAAGCCGCGCGAACAGCTAGTTAAAAAGAATAAAGGTACAAGTTGTAAGCCGGCTACATGAAGCGGCAGCAGACGACGTGTCGTCGCGACACTACTAGTTTCTATGATTTTCTATGAGCAAGATGTCGCTAGCTTCGTGTCGCTAGCTGCGATAATCTTCATAGAAATACATAAACCAGTAATGTCGCTGCGACACGTCAACCGGCACCTTAAAACTGAATATATTTTTAAACACCTTCAGCCATCGTTTCACAAACAAGCATTCGTCTTTGTTAAGAGAATAGCATTAAATATAAAATACTTGGCCCTTAATTTATTCGCTTCCATTCTCTCACTCAGTTGGCACAACAAAGAAAGCTGCAATTTCAGAACTGCACTTGATTTCCGGTTTGTTTTCGCACTGTATTCATAATTGAAGTTCCGGTGTGGTCTCTACGGGATAGAAAATGTAACAAAATGTTAGAAGGTAGAGAACACTTGAAAATGTTTTAGCTTTTGTAATATAACTTGCTTTGAGAGAAGTCTTTTGGCGTACATATAAATATACGACAAAATACTTCTTAAAAATGTTTTGTCGTATATTATGTACTAGCTATTTGACCGAGCTTCGCTCGGTATTCGATAAGACACGAATAAAATGACATTTTCTAAAAATGATTCCTAGCTAGATCGATTTATCGCCCCCGAAAACACCTATATACTAAATTTCATGAAAATCGTTGGAGTCGATTCCGAGATTGCAATTATATATATATATATATATATATATATATATATATATATATATATATATATATATATATATATATATATATATATATATATATATATATATTGCCATACAAAAGTGAAAAAAAATTTTGGTCTTTCAGTGCTGCTACTTTCACAGTGAACTCTGTACAAGGAACATGTACACACCCTAAACTATTATCACTTATTTTTGTTACACCCTGTATATATATATATATATATATATATATACAAGAATTGCTCGTTTAAAGATATAAGATAATAATGTAAAGTCGAAAAGTAAGTGTTTATGTTTGTTAGTATTTCACGTAAAACTATTGAACAGATTAGGATACCAATTAACCTGTTCAAGTTTAACCTGTTAAAGGAGAAATTAAAATAAAAAAAAATACCTAAAATATTATATGAAGAAGTAAAGTGTTCTCGAAAGATATAGTAACTAAGATTATTCTAAATAGTTTAGGCTTATTAATAAAACGATTTTATCATAAAAAACTACTGTACGTGGAATAATATTATGGGCAAGAGCCTTAAAGGCAGATCTTCCGACCGATCTAGGCATTATGCTCAGTCAGGCCGAAGCCTTAACGTTGATAGCGCGATGCAGAATTACGTGGCCATGGTTAGTCCGCCGCATGTGCTTTTTAGGGTTCCGTACCCAAAGGGTAAAACGGGACCCTATTACTGAGACTTCGATGTCTGTCCGTCTGTCCGTCTGTCAGTCTGTCCGTCTGTCTCCAGGCTGTAATTCAAGAACCACTATAGCTAGACTTCTGAAATTTTCACAGATTATTTATATCTATTGCCGCTATAACAACAAATACTAAAAACTAAATTATTTTTAACAAAAAATTAAAACCGACTTCCAAGGTAAAAACAATAATAACATTAATATGAACTAAAAAGTATTAAATAATTTCTACTATCTAATAGTGCCTTTTTCCGAATTCGGCTAAACCTCAACTATTTCTGTACTCAATCTTCATAATTTTGAAGTCGGTACCAGATAGCTGAAACTTCAGTCCTCTGACAGAATATTTGAAACTTTTGGAACTGGCACCGACTTCAAAATTATGAAGATTGAGTACAGAAATAGTTGAGGTTTAGCCGAATTCGGAAAAAGGCACTATTAGATAGTAGAAATTATTTAATACTTTTTAGTTCATATTAATGTTATTATTGTTTTTACCTTGGAAGTCGGTTTTAATTTTTTGTTAAAAATAATAATAATTTCACTCTTTTTAGTTACACTAGTAGATAAACCTTCGCGTATATTTTACCTAAGTATCTTATTACAATTTGTTAAGAGTCACAACTCACACTCACAAAATAATATATTATCAGTGAAGTGAACATATTGTGCTAAGTAATTTAACAATTTTAATGCTTCAAGCCCCAAGCGGTCACCGGCGATTGCGATAACAATAGAAAGGCTATTGTGTCTCGTTTTTCCACGATCGAAGGATCTATCAGATAAAAAATTGTATAAACTTGCATAGGATGTAGCGTAGCTACTCATAATATTTAATATTATCATAATTATTGACAGCTGTTCTTGTAATAAATAATTCAAATCGATACTTAGTGCGCCATCTATCGATTAATAAGTATAACTAATTAAAAAGACTTAATGACTTTGTTTTGTTTAAATGCTCTTTTTAAAATAACTTTATTTCAATTCTATTTGTCTATTTAAATTTTATAAAGTAGTTAATAAAGTATTCGATCTGTATATAAAGTAGTTAGTAAAGGATTCGATCTGTCGTCTGTCGCCATGCGCCGCGCGGCGGCGACGCCGTCGCCTCTACGGCGCCGACCGCCGTCATATATTAAATAAACAGGTGTTGTTATACAGTAAGTACATAATTATTATTATTAGTATATCCATACCTATGCCTTGTACTATTATCTAGTCTGTGCCATGAGACATTGGTGACCTTAACACGACGTGGTAATGATGATGATGACGATGATGATGATGATGATGATTATGATGATGAATATAAATTGCATAGTAGCATATGCCTTCTGTTCTTAAAACAACGCCGAAACTCCCAAACGTGTATCTATAAGGAGTCAGGAGTTCTCTCAGCATCTTCGAAACCATGGTATACCTTGACCCAATATTTGACTTTTTGGTAGCATATTCTTAGTACGCTTCACATAAAACCAAAATCACCATATGTTTCCATATAAATTTCGAGGAGTTCCCTCGATTACTCATGGATCCCATCATCAGGTCACCACTTTTGTGAACATGGTACCAAATTGGAGTGAAACCTAATACAACAAAACAAAAATTTCGAAAATCGGTTCACAAACGGCGGAGTAATCGTTGAACATACAAAAAAAAAAAAAAAAAAAAAAAAAAAAAAAAAAAAAAAAAAATCCACAGCCGAACATATAACCTCCTCGTTTTTTGGAAGTCGGTTAATAAAATTAATATTTAAGGGGGGCTCCTATACAACAAACGTGATTTTTTTGGCCTTTTTTGTTCTATATCATACATGGCAACAGGTAGGTACTTGATTTTTTCTCAAAGTCCTTAGTTATATGTGTACTTTAATTATTCAATAATAATATTAAAATAAAATAAATAATTAAGGGGGGCTCCCATACAAAAAACACAATTTTTGGCCTAATTTTCCTCTATAATGGTACGGAACCCTTCGTGTGCGAGTCCGACTCGCACTTGGCCGATTTTTATTTATTTATTATTTTATATAATAAGGGGGCAAACGAGCAAACGCGTCACCTGATGGAAAACTACAGTCGCCCATGAACAATCGCAACACCGAAAGGGTTGGATTGCTTGACTGGTACGTTTTCAGCCTTATAAGAAAGAATACGCTCTCTTCTTGAAGGTTTGCTGGTCGTATTGGTCTGGAAATATTGCTGGCAAGGGATTTTTACGTCCGAATTCGAAAACAAAAGCTAGTGCATTCTTCACGTTATTGGCGAACAAAAATGGCGCTTGTTAGAAGTAAAACAGCGAAAGCCGCAGTAAGAACTTCGTACATAAACATTCACAGCCCATAAAGAAACCAGCGGCATGGAACAGGTTCCGTACAGTCAGATATAAATACGAAGTATTCCTTTCAAATATACGTAGAAATTCATAAATATTCCTTCTTTCTTCTTGTCTTTAGTCGGGAAAAAAAGACATGATAATAAGGTAACAGACTTTTGCATTCATTAAATAAAAGAGAAATTAAAGATAAAAGAAAATAAAAAAGAAATAATCACAATAAAAATTAAAGCAATAAAGAAGAACTAACTGAAAATGTTAAGTATGGATGGAAAAGGAAAAGAAAAAAAAATATGGATATCTACCTAAATCAATTTTAGTTCATTTTTAAAAACGCTGAAGAGTAACTGTACTTACAACTATACTGTATTTAAGTTAGCTCTAAACCAAGAACAATAGAAATATAAAGTTGAATGATTAGAAATCAATAGTTTGTGCAATTAACTGTCCGACTGTACCACAGTAAAGTTTAAAGTCTTGTACAATCACTTGTAAACTAATTAGTAGTTGTGAGTGTACCTGATCCTCCTTAGCCTTGGACTACACGATACTGAATCCAGAATTTAGAACACTGACCAGTAATGTGCAACTCTGAAATATTATTTCATTATATTATTCTTTTAAATGTAAATCTAAAAGAAACAACGAGGTACACTCCGAAAGTGCCGGCAGAAGTGAAAACAAAACAGCAGGAGCAGGCATACATTTTCGTCGCGCAGTAGAAAGAGAAGCGGATCAGTTCGGACTAGAAAGGCAAGAAAAGTCGGGACCACTTTCTCTTAACTCTTAATCATATTTTTTTTCTTAGTACAATTAGATTATTTTCAGTGTTTTGAATCTTCTAGAAATTCCGTAACGTATACCCTCAGCCTTATAATCCCAGGGCAGTAGTTTAAATAACGACGTGAGATGTGTGAAAACTAAGTTCATAGTTCAACCCGATTAAATAAAGAGAAGGCCTGAGACAAGTATATCTGCATAATTATATAATCAGTATTATTATAATATAACTAGCTGTCCCGGCAAACGTTGCTTTGCCATAATATTATATTTGCCATATGACCCTATTTATGCAAAATGAGTCCAATCCACACCATTGCCAAAATTGAGTTAATAATGCAGAAGTATTCCAAAATGGCCCTTTTATCGACCCTATGAAGATCGTACTAATCTAACAATTTTTTCAGAACAAAACAATGTTACCAACTAACAAATTAATGAGTATTGTTTTTTTTATATAGATCCAAACTACATATTGGTCTCTCGATTTTTTTTTTAATTAGGCAAGTAGAATCATGCGACTTGTTTGCATATTAAAAAAGGTTAGTTCTTAATATTTTACAAAGACTCACGGGTCATTGTGACACAGGCCCGACACAAAATAGACATATCCCATTTTTTGATAGGGTAAAACGACTAGTGATTAGAGTAGTAGAGTACCAGTTATTGGACAAAACACAAAAACGCAATATTATTTATAAAGTTTGCTTTAAAAACTGCATTTTTAAAGTAATAAAACGCCTGATTTTAAAGATAAACAGGTACCTATTAAAGCAACCTTAATAAATATTATAGTGTTTTTGCTGTGTCCAATGACTAGTACTGACTACTGTCCAATCACTGGTCATTTTCACCCTATGTAATATTTATATTCAAAATCAGTGGCTAAGACGTTATTTTATTGCTTACTTTTTTTCTCTTTAGGCCCAGTAAGAAAAGTGCTAATACGAAGAATAAGAATCGTTATTTGCATGTTTTTTGCAATTATATTCAATATCAGTGGCTAACACTTAGTAATTATTATTTTCATACCGTGCCTAAAGAAAAACACAAAACCAAAAAAAAAATATTTTGTTTACTTAGGTACATTTAAAAAGAAACCGGTCAAGTGTGAGTTGAACTCGAGCACGAAGGGTTCCGTACCATTATAGAGCAGAATTAATAAGTAGTAAAAAGTTTTATAGTGCCCGTGTAAAAAGTCGGTCGTGCACCTGATCTCTCACCGTCATGTCGGTCTTCCGCTTCGTTGGGTTACGAGAGTAAAGAATAGTGCTCTTGTTTATTGCGCACACACTTGGGCACTATAAAATTACTCCTGCTTAACTGGCCTGGTTTTATTGAAACCAAAGTGCTCTTGTGTATTGCGCACACACTTGGGCACTATAAAATGACTCCTGCGTAACTGGCCTGGTTTCATTGAAACCAGAGTGGTCTTGTGTATTGCGCACACACGACCGTTACGACACGATCACTCAAAGTTTGACATTGACAGCTCGGCAACTGTCAAACGTCGAACAAAAGCGACCATAACTCCGCTCCCAATGGGCCTAGAGGAACGGGGTTTCTTCTAACATCAAAGGCAACATCTCGGCTACCCCCTCCCTGAATTTGAACTAAATCGGAGACATCAAATTTTGTCTCAATTCTGAAGCCAGGATCGAATAGAGGGAAAAAATCCAGGAAGAACGAGCCGAAGAACCCCATATCCAGAACAAATAGTTGCCGAGTTACAAGCATTCAAACTTTGACATTGACAGCTCGGCAACTGTCAAATGTCTTACAAAAGTAGCCATAACTCCGCTCCCAATAGGCCTAGAGGAACGGGGTTTCTTCCAACCTCAAAGGCAATACCTCGGCTACCCCCTCCCCGAATCTGGACTAAATCGGAGACATCAAAACTTCAAGGACGATTCTTCTAGTATATACTTACAATACTTTTAAATTAGTAATGTAAAATTTGTCTATTACAGTAATGTAAGTGACAAATTTTACATTACACATTCTTTGCATTTAATGGACAATAAAGGTCCGATAATGGCTCATTATTTTGTAAAATGGCAATGTAAGATACTCCATTACTATTATTTTTTGTATTATTATTATTATTTTTTACATTAAGATTTTTGCAACGTTGCTTAAAACCATCACTACTAATGCGAAAGTGTGTCTGTCTGTCTGTCCGTCTGTCTGTCTATATGTCTGTCTGTTTGATATCTCTTCACGCCCAAACCACTGAACCGATTTTGCTGAAATTTGATATGCAGATACTTTGAGTACCGGGAATGGACAATTTATCCCGGAAAAATGTACGGTTCCCGCAGGATAAACGAGTTTTGGCGAAACGGAGTTGCAGGCATCATCTAGTTTTAAACATCCTTGTAAAAACCAGAAAAAAGTAGTAGCCCCACATTATATCAGGTAGGTACTTACTGCCGAAGCATACAACAAGATATATTTAGGATATGCTCACCTAGATACAAAAAAATATTAAGTTTTAAATCTAAATTATATATTTTTTTCATTTCAATCTTTTTTTCGGAAATATAAGCAACAATATAAACTAAAAAATAATGAATATATATTTAATTCTATTACTACATAACCGAAAGAAAAAAATGCCGGTTTTCTTCAAAATTTGAAAGTTCATGAGGCCTCAGTTTATTTAAAAGCAAATTTTATAAGTTAAAATCGTTGTTTCTATAACTAATTAGATGTTAGACATCCAAATCGGGTGCACAGATCTCATGCACGAAAATCCTGTTGACTTGTGTAATAAATCTAAAAAGATGATTCACTTTGGATTATGTGTATCCCACACTAATATAGTTTTCCTAAAAGGAACCCTCCTGTTTTTGTTTAATTTTTGTTGGAAATAGTAGTTATATTTAACATATTTATGTTTGTACGCATAGAATAAAGTACCAAATATACTATTGTAAATTAACTTTACTTAAAATAACAATCAGTTTTAAAGAATACACAATTTTAATAAAAACAGCTTTTTCTCAGAACTGTCATCGTGTGAGTTGAGTCCGGTATGCATAAATAGGTCCATATTATTTTATTGAAGTGACTAAATAAGTATGTCATCATGGCAACGTCGATCGCTATCCCGTCGCAAAAACAATGGTCGCCGTCAGTCTCAGGTTGTAATAATTTACAATTATTTATTCAACAAATGCACTTATCAATATATAAAGTACCGAGTAGCCGATTCTCAGACCTACTGAATATGCATATAAAATTTGGTAAAAATCAGTAAAGCCGTTTCGGAGGAGTTCGTGGACTAACATTGTGACACGAGAATTTTATATATAAGATATATAAAATTCTCGTGTCCACGGTGTGCGTGGTTGAACCCCTCTGAAACGGCTCGACCGATTTTCGTGAATCTTAGCAAGCATATCGGCTAGGGTTGAGAATCGGACAACATCAACTTTTTATATTGATAAGTGCATTTGTTGAATAAATAATAGTAAATTATTACAACTCGAGACTGACGGCGACCATTGTTTGTGCGACGGGATAGCGATGGACGTTGCCACGGCGACATACTTATTCAGTCACTTCAATAAAATAGGGCGAAATACTTTATATAGCAAAACAACAATGCCGGGATAGCTAGTATTAAATATAATATTACAAAGATTATATAGTATACATATAATCAGTAGGTTAGTTTTTCTGTCAGTGTTCTTAAAAAAATAACGTACATTGCAAAACAAAAAGCTAGTAGGTAAGTAAAACGGATAGTTTTTAGTTAGCGTAGTAGGTTTGCGTGAAGAAGTGGCAAACATACAGACTTAAAATCCATACTAATATTATAAATAAAAAGTGTGTCTGTCTGTCTGTCTGTTGCCTCTTCACGTCCCAACCGCTGAACCGATTTTGCTGTTTTTTATGGAGATACCTTGAGTCCCGGGAAAGGATACAGGATAGTTTTTATCCCGCAAAAATGTACGGTTACGGCGCGATAAACAAATTTTGGCGCAACGGAGTTACGGGCGTCCTCCAGTATTTAATATATTAAAGGTGAAAGTGTATGTATGTCTGTTACCTTATGACGCCTAAACCGCTGAACAGATTTTGCTGAAATTCGGTTTGGAGATTGTGTTATATTATATTATATTATATCCCTGCGAATAAACTTTATAGTTATAGGCTTATTAATGTAAGCTACTTCTATGTTTTTATAAACGTTTAAAAAAATATACTTTGAATTCCGAGAAAGCGCATAGGATACTTTTTAACCCGGAAAAATGTACGGTTCCCGCGCCATCAGCGAATTTTGGCGCAACGGAGTTGCGGGCGTCATCTATTTTGTAAAACAACCCTACTACTATAGCGGCAAGGCAAACAAAGAAAGTTTAAATGGTAATTTTCCAACTGAATTGTGCTTAGTCAGTAATGATAGCTAGAATTTGGCCGTAGGGAACTCAAGTCGGGCTGAACTAAAATATTACATTGTAACTACGTAAATGCTGGTTTAACTTCATGAATACAATATAATGTTTTGGAATATTAAATGGAAGTAATATTACGCAAAAGTTGGAGCAAAGGGCGCTACAAGCACATACAGTAAATAATCCGACCAAAATTCGAAACACACGTCATATCAGAATATTGACAAAAACTTTGTCCAGCGTTGAACAAAACTTTTTGTTTACTGTGTCTAGCATGAAAACTTTGCAGTAATATTTAACTATTCATGAAACTAAACAATTACTAACTCCGTTGCCTAAAATGTTTATCACGCGCGAATCGTATTATATTTTTCCGTCATAAAAAGTATCCTGTAGTGTATTGATAAATAAAGATGGCCGCTCTACCAATCATAGTGGAGGCTGGGAGAATATGGCCGCCAGTCGTGAGAGCTGTCGTCCACTTCTTCACTAGCCGCTGCCGAGAGTAGAGTGTTCAGTGATACAGTATTCTGTGTTTAATTTACTCCTCCAACGATAATGTACAAATTGTACATATCTTATGTCCTTTCTCGGGACTAAAAATATCTCCATACCCACCGAAATCATTTTAGCGGTTTGGTCGCGAAAAGGTCACAGACAGACGGACACACTTTCGGAAACAACATAATATATTTTAGTATATACTAGCTGTCCCGGTGAACTTTGTGTCACTTTAAAACCTTCCCTGGACGTCAAGGATTATTTAAGACTAAAATTAGCAGAATCGGTTCAGCCGTTATCGAGTTATAGCGTTACTAATAAAATTAGAAATCCATTTTTATATACAATACCAGCGGTCGCCCGCGGCTCCGCCCGCGTGGATGTCGGTTACCGCTACAAAAAGCCTACCCAGAAAAGACACGGTCAGCAAAATGATTCCCAGGTCAATTCACAGAAACTTCGACGACGCAGTCATTTTCCACTGGCTGCAGAGATTATCTTTCTGTGGATGTAAAAGTTGTTCCAAGTTAAGTTGATCCCAAGTTGAGAATATTTTAACGTACTTATTTTCGTGAGTGATACACACCACGTACTGGCGCCGTTGAAGTACATGTTATGTATCAGAGATGGCGCTGTATGTGAAAAATGATTTTCTCTGTTTTCCTGCCTTTCTTTTGAAGTTTTTTCTGATTTTTTTTCTATAAACCTTACAGAGCCCAAGACTTTTCCAACGAATGCAAAACCGTGGAAATCAGTTCGTGCGCTCTGGAGTTATAGCGTCAGGAAGGAAAACCCGACTTATTTTTATTATATACAATATAATTAGTAAGGATAACAAGGCGCGCGCACGGCATAGCAGACTTTGCACTCACACTTTCATATTATTATGAGTTGAAAAATATCAATAAGTCGATCTACAAAAATATTTGAACCGGTCCACAAAGAAAAAATATTACTTGCTGTTATCATTATTTTTTTATAATTGAATCATATGCTGGTAGATTTAACAAACTACGGAAAGTAACTGCAATATTCCATAAAAGGTGTCCTTCCCAGTGAAACATCCCCGTCCGTTCCTAATAACGGTAGTAACAAAGGTCGCAGGCATATTAAAATCGTTTGACTGTGCCGAATAACTACCGTCCTATCACACCGCTGACGTGGGCGTAAAAAGGTTCAATAAATGTTTCATACTGGAGTTCGCACATACTTGTATACTGACATACACGTGAAGGCTTAGTAGGAGTCCGGGTAGAGTCAGACATAAGCTTGTTTAATGCGTGTTTGGGCAAACATAGGTAATATAGAGCTATGAATGTATAATTTGTATGAAAATTCTACAAATTTTGGACGATTTTACTTAGCATTGATTAGTTTTATTAACAGAAAAATCGTATGTGCTGCGCCAGCGCGAGCAATCTCTTCGCTGGCGGTCTTACGAATTTTCGATTAGGTCACGTGTACTGACGTGTTTGACATTTTTACCCAAAAGAAGTGTACAAATCTGCTAAAGAAGTTTGAACTTAAAAAACTGCAAATGATATCTGATTTGCTTCTCGGTTTTATTTCAGATTTTCATATACTATGTATCCTGGCACTCACAATGCAGCCAATTATTGGTTCCAATAAAGTAGATATATAAGGGTGAAATGAGCGAGTTAATAAGTGAACTGTGTACCGTAGTCCGTTGGTGCGAGAGATCGTCGCAACTCACATGACGCTCATTGCTCATCGAACATTTTACTGTCTGATATCACTTGCAATGGCTGATTTTGCAGTAATGATCTATTTCATAAATACTGTAATATTTTTAACTGGTCCCATATTTTTATGGATCGCGGTAAATTTTAGTTTCATTACTTTCGGCAAAAAATCTGGTAATGGGCTTTGTTTTCGAGAAATCTGAATCGATCCATTGCGGCTTGCCCTGAGAGAAGGGCATTTTTGGCTACCATTTTTAAAATTTATATTTTCGACGTCGAAATCACATGCAATTTGACTCAAGACCCTGTAAAATCTGAAAATGAAGTTGATAAATTAATTACAATTAATAAAGTTGGGCTAGCACTATAAATTGCAAACTTAAACAGATTTCGGAATATGACGGCGGATTAGGCGGTCTGGCTGAGTTTGGAGTTGCGAACTGTGAGCCGATTCTGCTAAATTATCTCGCAGTCATGCTGTTTCGATATGGTTTTGATGATGCTAACTCAATTTGAGTCCCTAGCCTAATTAGCTCTCGGGTAGAGCCTTAGTCCGCTAATAGAGCCTAAGAGGGGTTCTAGAGCACAGTAGAATTGCAAGAAAAGAAGCACTGACAGTTTTTTTATGAGATAAGGGGGCAAACGAGCAAACGGGTCACCTGATGGAAAGCAACTTCCGTCGCCCATGGACACTCGCAGCATCAGAAGAGCTGCAGGTGCGTTGCCAGCCTTTTAAGAGGGAATAAGGTAATAGGGGAGGGTAGGGATGAGAAGGTAAGGGAATAGAGGAGGGTAGGGAAGGGAATAGTCAATAGGGTAGAGGATTGGGCCTCCGGTAAACTCACTCGGCGAAACACAGCGCAAGCGCTGTTTCACGCCGGTTTTCTGTGAGAACGTGGTATTTCTCCGGTCGAGCCGACCCATTCGTGCCGAAGCATGGCTCTCCCACGTATAAATTTTAAGATTGATTTGATTTTACGTCGTTAATTACTTTTCTGCGGTCTGGTCGTCCGTGGAATACCATTTTAATTAATTCCATTTTGATGATAAATAACGGGCAGAATTGAAGAAGAAACGAAGATGCCCTGATTACCCTGAATACGTACAAGAAGTAATGTATTCAGGGTAAACGGGGCAAGTGAGCGTTTATACTCAGCCCTCTACATCAGAGGTTCCCAAGCTTTTTTTTTCATAGACCACTTTAAACATTTTGCTGGATCCGGTGGACCCCAACAGCTACCCCAGTCACAGTACAAGGAACCAATAAGCTTCCACTTCGGAGTGGTAAAAAGTAAACGCAAATAGTTTCTTGTTGTGTACCTAGCTATTTAATACAAAAATTACCACACTTTTACTTATTTCTAAATCTTCTCGCTCTGTAATATTTAATCTGCTAATATAATATTGTCTACCTATATTCATAGGAGAAGTCGAGTCGGGTCATAATTTTTATAGACCCCCGTTAACGACTCGTGGACCCCCATTTTTTTTCCACGCAAGCGTAGACCCCTATCGGGCTCCCGTGGACCCCTGAGGTCCACCTGGACCACTTTGGGAATCAACGCTCTACATACTTGGCGCGGCATGACGAGCGGCAGCGCGAGTGACTATTTACATTCTCGCGCTGCCCACTTCCCTGCCTACTTCCCTGCCCTGTTGGCTTAAAATACCAGAATATGGTCGTTAGAGTTTAGTAGTTGTGAACGGCCGCGCGTTTACACCTGCGGCAGAGGTTCTCTATTCAAAGATAAACCCAATTCTCGAATTTGTGTTAATTCCGCTCTTATTTATAACAGCATTATTAAAGAGCTGACCCGGCAAATGTTGTTTTGCCATAAATGTTGTTATTCAATGTCGTTATACTATTTATATAACGACATTTTTGAATGACTGACATAGTATTTTTAATTCTGGATCATGTCCAATAATAAAATTTTCATGTTTGTCGCGCCTTCCGAAGCGGCTGGACCGATTTTGAGAAAAGTTGGTGTGCTTATGTAATCTGAAGATCAACATCTATTTTCTATACCCTTAGTTGTCGCACACTGTCCTAAATCGGGCTATCGAAGTTGTTAAGATCATGAGCATGGCTACAACGTCCAACGACTACTCCTCGCTCGACTTTCAAGCATACGTCAAAGCAACGTCTGCCGGAGCTATCATGCTTGCTTTGAACTAATTGGCGCTGGTCCAACCATAAAATCGATGGAATATTCGCTTCCCTATTAAGTCCTTATTGTCTCAAGGCAATCCAATAACCGAGAACTGCGGTGCCATGATTGCCAAACCGTTCAGTGAATAACTAATCACAGTGAGAAATACTATTGATACTCGTAACTAGATGACTTGTGCTTGTTTTGATTTATTTTGATACTAGCTACCCGCTCCGGCGACGCACGGGTATAAAATATATAGCCACTGAAAAAAATGATTAAAATCGATAGCCTATGATCCTTTACGTGGTCTACTTATCTGTGCCAAATAACATAAAGATTGCTTCAGTAGTTCGCGAGATAAGCCCTCTCAAATAATTTCCCCCGTTTTTTCCACATTCTCCTATTAGTCTTAGCGTGATAAGATATAACCTATAGCCTTCCTCAATAAATGGGCTATCTTACACTGAAAGAATTTTTCAAATCGGACCAGTACTGAGATTAGCGCGTTCAAGTTAGCCCTTTCAAATAATTTTCCCCGTTTTTTTCTCGTCGTTCGTCATTTTCCTCTATTTTTTCGCTCCTATTAGTCTTAGCGTGATTAAATATAGCCTATAACCTTCCTCGATAAATAGGCTATCTAATACTGAAAGAATAATTAAAATTCGTTGCGTAGTTTTAAAGATTAAAAGGAACAAAGGGACATGAGGGAAAAAAAGCGACTTTGTTCTATAATAAGTATAGATAATGTGTCCAAAAACAACTTAACAGTAGGTGTAGGCACACACCTTGCCGGTCGGTAGTGAGAGAGGGGGATATTTCCTACCTTTCACCGCGCTGGCGATATTTTATTTTTTTAGCTATATTGCATAGCTTTTATCGCGCGCTTTGTGTCTGGCGACCGAATCAAGAAATTCCGTAACGAAAATAAACCTAACACCCCCCACTCCGGCTGCGTGTGCGGCTTTGCCGTAATCCGTTTTAGTTCGGCAGACGGTGTTTGTGTGCGAGCGACTTGACGTATGCGAATTATAATTGCATAAGTGCCATACGTATTTCGTTTCTTGTACCACATTTATTCGATAGAAAATACCCAAATTACCCCTAACGTGATATATGAATTCGTTGAAGCAGCAAAATAGCAATCAGACAGTAAATCGGGTGAATTTTTACACAGCGACGTACCATACAAAGGTACACGCACTACTTTTTGTTTAGAGACCATAAACAATGTCTCCCACACCGGTTTCGGTAATGCCAACCGCCCGAAACCTCACTGAAACTGAGCTTACTACTTAGGAGTAATTGTAAAGAGCTAAAGCGTCTGCGCGATACGCAAGAGTCTCTTCTATTAGCCTCATACACCAGCGGGACGGATGACTAACACGACTGGCGGGAGATCAGAAGCAGAACGGACTTTTTAAATAGGTACCCATTCAACACATTAAACATTTTTCTCATCAGACAATCACATGAATATCCATAACTAAATTTGGTAACAAGATTTTTCCAACGCAGGAATCGAATCCTCGACCTCCGAGTCAAAGTGTCTAAACACACTAGGCTGAATTACGCCGGCGTAAATTCCACCGCGTTTTAAATGCATACAAAATACAGACGGAACGCGATGGACGACACACTATGCGATATTCCGTCGCGAGCCGAATTTCCGTCGAACCGAGTCGAGCGTAAAGTTCGGCAGCGATTCGGCGGTAATTTTTTGTAAAGCAACACACTATACGCGACGGAATTATCAAAACCGAACAGAGCAAATCCAACCTTAAGGGTCTATACAGACGGACCGCATTTCAACTGCAATCCAACTGCAAATTGCAGTTCAAGTGCAGTTGGAAATGCGGTTCGTCTGTATAGACCCTTACATCTGAGAATTTTAAATACTCACTTCCGCAACGGAAATTACGCCGCGAAATTTCGGCTCTTCGCGTAAAGTGTGTCGCATCAGACGTAAGCGACTGAACGTAATTTCGTTTCGTAATGGCGTAATTCAGCCTAGTGTGTTTAGACCCAAAGAGCTGCTCTTAAGGGTCAATTCAGATCGCAACGCGACGCGTAGACTATGCATTTCTGAATTTGTACTGAATTGACAGATTTCGTTAGGGTGTGACGTCTTGCAAATATGTCAAATCCATACAAATTTAGAAATGCGTTGCGGTCTGATCTGACAATTCAGACGGGTCAATACCCGTCTGCACCTAAGAACCGCGGTGGCGTTAGAGACGTCAAAGCATATGATACGTCTATGTCGCCACACGACGGGCGCGTAATGTGTTTATCTAACCCCACAAGTTGTTGATTTGTTTGGAAATCGCGTCAAATCTAACTCCGTACGAAAATATTGAGATGCAAATTTAGGGTTCCCTTAGGCCGCGTCCCCATCAACGTGGTTACGGTGTTGTGTCGTCGGTGACGGCGCCGCACCGTGTTTGATAGGTATTATGTGCCACTACTTACATTCGTAGAACATGCTAGCCACTGTCGATGAGAAACCTGCTATCTTAAAGGTACAATTCCGTGCATCGCGACAGTCGTAAGCCGCGCGCGGTCTACGACTGTCGTCGGCCGCTCCCGACAATAGTCATTGTATGAAAATGTATGACACCGCTTCCGAGGCCCGCGACAGACGCGCGCGGCCGACGACTGTCGTGAGCCGCGCCGTGCCATACGTTTTCATACAATGACTATTGTCGCTAGCGGTCGAGGACAGTCGTAGGCCGCGCGCGTCTTACGACTGTCGCGATGCACGGAATTGTACCTTAAGACAAGTTAAACTTGGAGATTCGAGAATTTAGCTGCGACTATTTAGACTAACACTGTCTTGTTTCCACCAAATAAAGTAATATATAATTCCGCTATTTGACCATAAGTAAATTATTTTAACAGCATAATATGTGTCGCAGACATCTGGTTGAATCTGCTATTTGATTGAATGACTAGCGTATTCATTGAATGAAACCATTTAATGACTAATTGCCAACTCTTCATGTCTTTCACTGGAAATGAAATGGTTTCATTAAACGAATTCGCTAGTCATTTAATCAAATAGCAGATCCAACCAGATGACTGCGACATATGCAACAGCATTTAAATCATAAGGTAGTGTACACTAGTATACATAGGGATAGCATCGCATACAGTACAGATAGGGAATGTCTGCCACGGAAACGCATCCGGAATTTCCCTTCCGGTTCGAATTTATCACTTCAGCTCGACGCAACCGGCGTCTGTGGCTATCTACTTCATACTAATAACAAAATCTGGACACCACATAGATTAAGGGCTCCCGCACACGGGCCACCTGCCACAACCACAAAACGCCGCTACCGGTATATTTCCTGTTTTTCATACATTTTTTGACGCTGGTGGCCGCCACACGCTACAACGATTCAGATTCATTCAATCAGAGTCGACCAATAGACTAGCTTAAAACGTTTGTGGCTGTGGCGTGTGGCCCGTGTGCGGCGACACTAAGAGCCAGCGATAGTCAGACTTTCGTCATTTTATAAAAGTTGAAAGTTTACCTGTATATAGAGGTGAGAATGACCAGTAACTATGGAGTTTCGGTCGCGGGCACCTTAGGAGGTATCCAGTTCTGAAGGTCTAACTAGCCTTCGGTAAAGTATATTAAAGCTCAATTTACAATACTGGCTCTTGGGCTATTACTAAATAGTTACAACGTAAACTAAACGCTGCTAAAGTATATTTGTTAGTGAGTGCAAAAAAGTTTTTGTTAATATTCTGTCGCTAAATAGCTATTTAGAATATTGACATTCAAAAACTTTTTAACAATTAATAAATCAATTAAAATTTATTTATTAATGTTGATGGATGATGTTTGGAATGAGCAGAAAATATAAAGAGAAAATACTTTGACCTTTGTTACTTGTTAGCTGCTTATTTTGAGAGATTTACTTAAGAGCCTCTTACGTAAATCTCTTAAAATAAACATTTAATTAGTATCCTCTTCCTAAGAGGATAATAATTATGTACTATCAGAGGAGTCGATTCCTATGCAGATCGGGGACCTACGTAGTTTGGTTGCGTTACGTCAAACCCAGCCGACAGATCACAATTAACATTGAGTTGACATAATATTCGACCAAATAACGTTGATCTATCAACTGCATAGGAATCAATTTCCTCGATGGTACTTTATTTTCGGAAAGAACTTTAACATTATCTTCTTACACTCTTCTTATTCTGTTCCTACAGTGCAAACACACCAATATATTGTATGATGTAATCAGATGACGCCCGCAACTCCGTTGCGCCAAAATTCGTTTATCGCGCGGGAACCGGGGAATTTTCCGGGATTAAAACTATCCTATGTCCTTTCCCGGGACTCAACGTATCTCCCAGCAAAATTGGTTTAGCGGTTTAGGCGTGAAGAGGTAACAGACAGACAGACACACTTTCGCATTTATAATATTAGTATGGATGGATACGTTATGCAACGTTTTGTCCTTATTTAAAACATTGGAAAAGTCGCTCGAAAGACGAAGATAAAACATTTCGTAGATTATTCAATGTATTTTTTATTAGTTACGCAATATAATTCAAGACGTGAGTGGAAGAATATGGTAATTTACATGAAAAAACCTCCCGTTTTGTTGCTTAAATGGAGGATTTCGGGCCGGAAAAATTGTTTGAGATAGAAAACTGTGGATTATAATATGTGTAGCCAGATATATTAGCTAGGTTATGACGTTGATAAGTAACAAGTTTTATTAAAATAATTAGGGAAAAAATGAGTTATTGTCCGTATGTTACGAAATGTTACTTGTTCGATTCTTTTACTCACGTCTTCAATTATAACTTGCTTTAGCAACACGTGTATCAAGCAGGTAAATATTAATATTGAGGAAATTAATATAACATTATTAGATAATATCCGTCATTCAAGTTTGTAGAATATTAAATTATAATAATCCTGAAGCAATATTATACCCTCTAGAAGTGTTTATTAATTTTAAAAAAAATTTGAAGCTCGAAGAAGCTAAATGATTGTAACCTCAATTCTCGCATTCAAATTATACTTTTTAATTTAACATTTCAATTAATATTTAAAACGAACTGTCCTAATATTATTTCGATATTATTAACTTTTTTTTTTGATCAGAATGTTCGTAATATTTATTTTATATTCTTTTACCATTTTTTAGTTTTATTGAATTGAGCTGCATCGAAATTATTAGGTATTGCAAGATTATCAGGGCGAGCGAAGCGAGCCCTAGTATATCCTACAACCTGAGCACTTGTGTGGTAGGTACCTACAATTTACGGAAAAACTCACGCCTATTGATTTGTGCTTTAAGGGGAAGACAGCTGCCAATTCGCCATCTTCGTGCAGTTTTCTAGACGTATGTATTTTATTAATATGCACAAAAAAATATATGTGATTTTTGATTATATTTGGAAAAGCTTGTCGAATTTAAATAATAAAATAATGTACTCCTACTGGATGAAAAAAAATACCAAAGTCACATCTTTCCGGAACTTTAAACAGTTCTAACTAAAGTAATAATACAATCCATGCTTTAATTTTTGTTTATTTGATACCTTTTACAAAAATCCAAAGATTGCCGGATTTAATTTTCGGTTCTGACATCTAGATTCCCCATAATATTTATTTTTTCCTCGAAAAACGAAAAATGTATCCACGCTACCGAGTGAACACTTCACATCTCTGTCTCTCTGGCATGAAAATCGACACAGGAGCGAGAGTGATGCGAGATCAAGGTCATTGGCAACTTTGTCAACGTCTTAACGTAGGCTTTAACATAGTAAAAATTGCTATGTTAAAGCTTATAATATGGAGATGTGTTATCATCGGTCAATCAAGGTTTGGCTACTATTAAAATATTTAAAAAAACTGCCTTAAAGATTACTAGCTATTTGAACGAGCTTTGCTCGGTATTCGATAAAACACGAAAAATGACATTTTCCAAAAATGATTTCTAGCTAGATCGATTTATCGCCCCCGAAACCCCCTATATACTGAATTTCATGAAAATCGTTGGAGCCGATTCCGAGATCCCAATTATATATATATATATATTTATATATACAAGAATTGCTCGTTCAAAGATATAAGATTACCACGCAGACGATGTGAGCCCTCACAGGTCTACCGTTGTTAAAAAATACCTGTGTGACCATGATAACCATGATTGACGATTCTGAAGCTGTCTACAACAGTGGTTCTCAAACTTTTCTGGTAGTGGAATTATTTTAAGAAGCGATACTTTTGCGGACCTTCCAAAAAGAGAGAAAGGAATGTCTTAGAATAAATTGTCTCCATGCCGGTCAGATGGTGTTAGTATAACATAATATATGGAAAACAATTTATGTATCGCTCGCAAAGCCCCTACAAGGCCTATGCGGAGCCCTGGGGCTCCGTGAAGCATATTTTGAGAACAGCTGATCTACCATAATAATTATAGTAAATCAGCTATTCTCAAAATATACTTCGTTGCGCCAAAATTCGTTCATCGTTCATTTCGGGGTAAAAGTGTCCTACGTCCTTTCCCGAGACTTAAAGTATCTTTATGCCAAACAGCCAAATCGGTTCAGCGATTTGGGCGTGAAGAGGTAACAGACAGACAGACACTTTCGCATTTATAATATTAGTATGTATTTAAGACGAATACGCCCTTCTACAAGTGATCATCTATTTTTGTCCATCGTGGGCAAACGTAAGGGCCGGGACACAAAAACACAGCACGACGTACGGCGTCGTACGACGTCGTGCCGTAGAAACTCATCTTGAATTTCTACGTGAGTTTCTACGGCGCGACGTAGTACGACGCCGTACGGCGCTGTGCCGTGGGTTTTTTACGACGCGCGTCCGCACGGCGCCATACGTACGACGTCGTGCCGTGTTTTTGTGTCCCGGCTCTTACGCATTAGATCCCACAAACTCTTAAACCCATTCAAATTAACCTTCATGTGAACATTTAAATACAAATCAGTTTGCGTCCACTTGATCCTGTATTAGTCTGGGTTTTGGTTTCAGGGGTATTTTATGACCCTTTCATTCCAAGACCCCTACAAATCTACGTAAGTCACAAAGACCCCGATTCAAATATTTTAATACCACATCAATGCAGTTTTGTTTAACTATTTTTTATCGTTTGGTTCTATCGATCTATTGGGCAAAAATTTATTCTCATACACCGTATCTTACAGGTATGTTAAACAAACGTGAAGTACGTTAGAGAGTTCATCAGAATACTATTTTGTAAACTAGAAGACGAATTGGATTAGTCCATTCTCTCTCTATAAGGTACTTCACGTTTGTTTAACGACGTTGTCCCTTGTCTAAACATGAGACGAAGCAGCAATAAAATGGTGTATTAAAACAGTAGAATATGAGTACTTCTTTCACTCCCTTTACATAGCACAGGTTACAAAGCTAGGTAGCTAAGTTCCCTTTCAAAATTACAGACCGTTTTTCACGGACCTAAAAATAAACTTTCGTTTAACCCTCGTATTCAAATTAGACGTATTTAGCGAGGAATAAAGCCAAGACCCCAACTCAATGTCCACGAGTCTTTGAATAAAAAAAATCGGCCAAGTCCGAGTTGTACGTGCGAATTAATGGTTTCATACCATTTAAAAAGGAATATAAAACATTGAAATGGCGTTAAGGATTAATTTATTTTATAGTATTCCTTGTAATTGCGGCGCGGCAACATAAAAAATTATAGAAATTTTCAACTGTCTGGCAGTCACGGTTCTTGTGATGACAGACAGACAGCGAAGTCATATTCACAGGGTCACGATTTTGTTACGGAACCCTAGTATAATAGCTAGTGCCCGTTTTTACCCTCTTGGTTCGGAACTCTAACAGTATTTTTCATTTACGTTGTGTCTGTGGGAGCCCCCGTACATATTTAACCGCGTGATAAAATTTTCACGACAATCACACCAGACCGACCCATTTCGGTCGGGGGATGAATATTTTATTTTTTGTTAAAAACTGAAGGTCGCTTTGTTACTGGAGACAAATCGAAAAAATCCTTTTAAAGGTTTAAGGATGATTCTGAAGCTAAGTTTATATTGTTCACCTACTTGATAGAGATAAATAATTGGTCTAATATTGATATTGAGAATTAAGATGTACTTATTACTTTACTATATTATAATAATATAAGAATAATATAATATTTATGGACGCTTCACACCACGTCAGTCTGGCCCCGTGGTAAGTACCTGAAGGACTTGTGTTACAGGTACCAGACAACGGAAATATATTTAATACTTTTATACTATACATATATTTACGATTTTTATTATATCATACACATATATAATACACATCCAGACCCGGGAACATGGAAAAAAGCTTGAGCTGCCACACACACAATGGGTAGACCATTGAGCCACAGAGGTCGTCGATATGGATTTGCTATGTGTGGATTTCGTGAAACTTTTGTGTGAAACGACATGAATTTGTCCATACAATAATTTAAAAAAGTAACTACTTCATCGCTGCTACTTAAACAGTGAGCTCTATACAAGGAACACATACACACCCTAAGGTATTATGAATTATCACTTTATTTTATAACATTATGTTTACCCAGCTCCCAAAGAAACTCAACTTATAATAACTATACATGCTACAACCCTAACTGCGTTAATCTATAGCAAACAATAACTGCACATTGTTTGCCTAGAGTCGAGCGGGGTTGAGCTCATAAATCTACAAACCTCGCTGATAGAACACCGATAAATAAAAACAATAAAGAGTTTATCTAGAATCGATATTCTATTACGGGAACTCCTATAACGTGGAGTGCTTTGTTCAGATTTAAACGGAATTGCTAGAATACTCAATTAATATTATTAACGATTCAAGAAAGATAATAATCGATACAAAAATGGGAGTCGAAAGCTTATTGAATTTGAAGATGAACAATAAACTGAATAAACCGGTACGATGCAAACTACAGATGATAATAAGTTATTCCATTTCAAAACTTTGGAGAGGATTAATATTATATTTTTAGCAAGTACAATGGAACTCTACATCGTTACATCGTGTAGAGAGGGCAACGGGCTCACTCTACGCATCTCTAGTTTCGCGAATGATCATTTTTACAGTTTGCACATCGACTGCTCGATACGCGAAAGAGTTGCTAACAAATCTTCTGGCCAACTTCTTCAAATGATACATTACAACGGAACAAACATACATACATGTCCTTTATTTAATTCGGTTATGCTGCATCGCTACGTTAACGTAATGTAAAATCTCTCTTTCCAATTCTCGTGTTTTTTTCTACTAAAGAAATCTATCGAAAGATCAGGCTTAACATATTTTTTTACCCATCCCAAAAAAGTGCACAACGCCGCTTTTCTCTCCAAACCCTTGGTTTGAAAATCCTACTTTTAAAGTCGGTTAAAATGTGTTTGAAAATGATCAACATCCAATATCGCGTCTGCCCCAGATCGCTGAGGGTCCTCGACTGTCCTGAGACTGCTCGAGAGCTGTCGTGACAGGACAAAAGTTCTATCCTCCTTTGTTTCGCTAATTTTGCAGTAAATAAGTTCTTTGTGAAGATGCCAGGATTTTATCCGGTGAAAGAATGATGATTTTAGGAACGTCCTTTTACAGATTATTAAATAGTAACTTACTTAGTAAAACAGTAACAGATTACTAAGTAGTAACGTAACTAATTGTTATTAGTGAGTCTATATAAATAGTAATATAAAATGTCTATATTATATAAAAATATGTTGATGTGTGGCAAATTTAGAGTATCTAAGGATCAAAATCATCTGAATTTAGGTCAAGTGTATTAAATCACATTTCCGTTTTAATGTCGATTCGAGTGCTCCCAATTAGGCCACCTGAGATGTTCTGAACAACTCTGATAGAATGGCATGATCCTCAAGTTTTCGAAATTCGAATTTCGAAATACATTACGTTATCCGTAATTTGGCATGTTCCAAAATATAACTCAGTATTTTGGGCAATGCTTATGACGTCAAAAATCGACGCTACTGTTGATTTGTTTAAAAATATTCTTGACGGTAACAATGTTGAGCCCCCAGAAGACAGCTTTGACATAGACGTAGAAGAAACTGAAGAAAGAAAGAGAGGTATGTTGGATCTCACAAGTTATTTTGTAGTCATTCATCTCTCCTTGATATATAATATGTGTCTCACCTCTTTTTATTTTCCAGGAGAACGACTCCCGACGCTGACGATGGAGCAATCGGACCCTGAACCAGGACCCGATGCCATCGAAGAACTTCAGTACGATGCGGAAAGTATGTTTAATCTCACAATCTATTTTGCAATCTTCATCTCTTCTTGATAAATGACTTAACTTTCAACTTTTATTTTCCAGAACAAGCAGAACCAGGACTCATCGTTATTGAAGAACCTCAGCCAGGGCCTTCCAAAAGACAACGGCTCAAATAAATTTTGCATATTATAATTTATAATCATAATAATATATGATCATAAGTAACGAGATTTTAAGTTTTATTTTGTTACGAGTTCAACCTTTTTTGCTACCTACTGAATTTGCATAATTTTTGCCTTTTTTCTTTTTAATTACTCGTGTGGAAAACAAAGGTGACATTTATTAAATTAAATATTGAAATGTAAAAAGTGAGTTTTGCAGAAACTGCTAAAAATTTTCAACTCGCACTAGAAACCGAACGATTCATCTGAAAAAAAAAACTAAATACTGCTATTTGTAGAAAATTTTAAATACTTTAATTTCTGTAAATAGACCATTTACTAATTGCTAACGAGATACCTCTGACAGTTATTGGTGGTGGGTACACTTCCTATACATTTCTGTCCATCCTCCTTTGGTATGATACTTTGAGTCCCGGGAAAGGACATAGGATACTTTATATCCCGGGAAAAATTAAGGTTTCCTCGCGAAAAACGATGTTGAGCGCAACGGAGTTGTGGGTATAATCTTGTCACCTATACGCTTAATACTTTCATACTCCTAATCCAATATTATTATAAATGCGAAAGTAAGTCTCTTACCTCTTTACTTGAAATGTTGTTGGAATTCGAAGTTGAGAAGCTTAGTCTACTTACCTGAAAATGACAAAGGAAAGTTTCAGGTAAAGGTCCACCGGATCGGAATCGGAGCGTACGCAGCGGACGGATTTGTTGCCTTGTATTGATTTGTATGGTACTGCGTGCACTGGAACGTCATTTCTGCCCCTGAAAGATTATAAATGACGATGCTCCGTCCGAACCCTACGCTCCGATTCCATCTCGGTGGACGCGCAGCTTAAAAAAATAAACAAAAAGGGAGTGCCAACAGAAGTAAAAACTAAAGGGGTATTTTTCTACTTCCTCTACTACACCAGGCATATCTTCCCTCAGTCTTATGATTTTCCAATGAGGTCACGTGTCCAAATGCAAGTTAAGTATTTTGCCCATCCCAAATAAGTGCAAAACGCCGCTCAAGAACTTTTCACTTCAATCCATAATGCATAATAATATTATAAAAGCGAAAGTGTGTCTCTGTCTGTAACCTCTTCATGCTTAAGCCGCTGAACCGATTTTGATAAAAATCTGGCATGAAGTTACACTAAGTCCCGGAAAAGGACCATAGATACTTTTTATCCCGGAAAAATTCACGCGCGAGAAACGAATATTGGAGCAACGGAGTTGCGAGCGTCTACACTGTACTCGGCGAAACATGGTGGTAGCGGTCATTGACTCTCTGTCAAAAACTGGTCATTTTCTATACAAAGCTACGATTGACAACATCTGACACTTCATTGTCAATCGCGGTTTATATAGAAAACTAGATGATGCCCACAACTCCGTTGCGCCTAAACTCGTTTTTGACGCGGGGACCGTACATTTTTTCGGAACAAAAAGTATCCAATGTCATTTCCCGGGACTCAAAGTATCTCCATGCCAATGACCGCTACCGCCATGTTTCGCCGAGTACAGTATAGTAATGTATATAATTTATCGAGCCTTTATTTCCAATCCAGTGTTTATACAAATCGTTCGTTCATTTGTACAATCCTTTTAGCGGCTAATCCTTTATCAGTCCAATAGCTACAACTCGAGCTAATTGCAAACAACATAAAAAGAAACGTCAATATAAACGATTTCTAACAACCTGTATGGAATGTTTATCTATTTTATATATTATGACATATCTATATTAATCTTTTCTTAATAGAATATTAGGCCAACAACTACGTTGTTCCGTTTGATTGTCGCGTGGGAACCGTACTCTTTACATATTATAAAACAAAGTTGCTTTTTTTTCCCTCATGTCCCTTTGTTTTTCATCTTTAAAAGTACGCAGAGGATTTTGATGATTCTTTCAGTGTTAGATGCCCATTTATCGAGGAAGGCTATGGGCTATATTTTATCACGCTAAAACTAATAGGAGCGAAGAAATACAGGAAAATGTGGAAAAAACGGGGAAAATTATTTGAAAGGGCTAACTTGAACGCGTTAATCTCAAGAACTACTGGTCCGAATTGAAAAATTCTTTCAGTGTTAGATAGCCCATTTATTGAGGAAGGCTATATGCTACATTTTAACACGCTAAGACTAATATAGGAAAATATAGAAAAAACGGGGGAAATTATTTGAAAGGACTTATCTCGCGAACTACTGGAGCAATTTTTATGTTATTTGGCACAGATAAGAAGGATCATAGGCTATCGATTTTAATAATTTTTTCAGTGGCTATATATTTTATACCCGTGCGACGCCGGGGCGGGTCGCTAGTCTATATATATAAAACTCAAACGTCTGACATGGTGACAACTGACTGACATGGTGATCTATCAACGCACAGCCCAAACCACTGGACGGATCGGGTTGAAATTTTGCATGCAGGCAGATGTTATGACGTAGGCATCCGCTAAGAAAGGATTTTGATAAATTCCAACCCCAAGGGGTTAAAATAGGGGATGAAAGTTTGTATATAATACTTCTTGACGCGAGCGAAGCCGCGGGCAAAAGCTCGTTTAATATAAAACAAGACTGCCAGGAACCAAAGTTCCTTCTACCTTTCATCAAACGTTTTCATCAAATTCTATCAAAAGAACGAGAGACGTAATTTCTCATTTGGCGATTGACGCATTCATAGTGTTTTTTTGATCTAGCGCAAAAACTACCATGATAGCGTCAAGGACTTAAGTGTCCCCTACTTTAAGTATCGTTTGAGAGTCCGTCAAAGTTTATTAGCCATTAACATAAGCCGTAACGGTCGGCGTCACATGCTCGCCGTAAAACATAGTGGTAATACTGTGACCCATATGCGCCTAGATATTGAAAGATGTTGCGGTCAAACCGGCTGGACGTTTTGGTAAATGTCCAAAATTTGACGTCATGTTGCAAATAAGCCCGTTAAGGCCCTATAGACCCGAAAATTAGCAGGTCGATGTCTGTCAGTAGGAATATCGACGTAAAGGACATTAAAATAACATTCATATCAGCGCGCCTTGTACAGTGGCGGTTACGACGCTCGCCGCGTACTTGGTAGGGCGAAATAGGAGAAAAAAAACCCTTTTCTTTGTTAACTAAACCAAAATGCAAAATGTAACCACAAATTATTCTTCTTTAAGTTATGGGCTTTTCGTAAATATGATTTTTGAAAGTAAAACTATCATAAGCTTCATGAAAAATAAGAAAAATATCACAAAATATTCGAATTTAGCCTCCTCTTCGGAGTTATTTTTGATTGAGTGAAGTTTTCAATATTATGTTTCGAACCACAAATTGTCAAAGTACATTAAGTAAACAACAATGTGTATTTTTTTTTTGGCTTTCAAAAGTCACTATTTGTTTGTTTATTATTGATTCAAAGTCATGTAAAATTGGGTCTATAGGGCCTTAATCTTGACCCTAGAAATTCAGCGAGATAACACGAGTACTTATCACGTCGAGTTCACCAATGGAATATACGAGCTGGTCACAAAGGAAGATTTTCCGACCGAGGTAGGAATATGCTCTGTAGGCCGAAATCCACCGGATTGATCTCAGCTGCATTGTATTATACCGACGCATGTTGAAAACGTTGATAGCGCGATACACGTGTGGGCCAGGGGTTCTCAAACTTATTTTGTCTACTGCTCACCTTGAGAGCAAACTATGTCTACGAGCCCCCATTTTTTAATTTAAAATACATCCAGATGAAATAAGTCCCCTCCAAGCCAAGTTGTGTAGAGACACAACGCCCCCTTCAGCACCCACAAGGGGGCGTTATCACCCACTTTAGGAAAGGCTGATGTAGGCGCTATTGCGCCATTAAGTCCACGTTTTATAACATCGATACATCAAAAACTAGTACATTTATCAAATACTTAAAACTACACAGTAACGGTAACATCAATAAAAGTTTCAGCGTTGGCGGAGAGTTGGCAGCGCGCGGCGTCATAATATAACATACCTGTCAAAGTTTAAAAATTTTATTTGTCGTTAAATTACGTTGCACCTTTAAAATATGAAATACTTCGTTAAAATACAAGTAGTAGAAATGCTTTTCTCTAGGAAGAAATACTTTATTTGAGAAAGAAAATATTGTAGTCTAAACTTTAGCATTGTTTTAAATCGGTCTTGATCATGTTTTCCGTGAAATAAAATTTAAGCTATGGCTCCAAAGTTCTTTTTAAGTTAGTATTTAATGTTGCTAGCAATATCTTGCGAGCAACAACTTACAATCAATACTAATCCATCCAAATTAATATTATAAATATGAAAGTGTTTTTCTTGAAAAAACGAATTTTGCTGATGGAGACAGGATACACATTGAGTCCCGGGAAAGGACATAGGATACTTTTCCCGGAAAAATGAACGGTTCCCACGCGATAAACGAATTTTGGCACAACGGAGTTGTGGGCGTCATCTAGTAACTTATTACAATTTACATAATATTTATTTGATATGATTTGATTTGATTATATATATTTGATTTGATAATATTGGCTTGTCGTATAGGATGGCTGGTATAAACTGTCCAGCACGCTAATGTTGCCGAAACGTTGCTGAGATTATTATGTGATCCGTTCTATAGGTCCGGTACTCACTGTTGACGACTGCTAGTGGGTCGTTATAGTAGGTACTTATAGTTACTCATTTATAGCCAAGGGCCCCAATTCTCACTAAACTTTAATTTAACGATCATTAATTTATCACATAATTTGATGATGTCTAAATCCTAAACGTTATATCAGGTGAATAATAGTTTTTATTTCAGCAAAACATTTAATTCCAGGGCAAATCACGACATTAATAATTTTATCAGTACACTTATAAAAATAGAAAATTCCTTCAATTGAGTACCATAAAAAAGTTTATACGATTAGTGTTCATTAATATGACAGTGGGTACACAGCTTACATCGTTTACAAGTTTAGACCCAAACAAATATATAAATCACGAGCCAAGGGCTAGTTTTAATATGACATAAGCAGGTCCCTCGATTATACATGAAAGTCGAGCTGGGCCTGTCGTCAAGTTGCATTCGATTAATTCGAGAACCAAGTTAGAAGTATACATTTTTGGCATTTGATGAGGGCGCATTTTCATTAGTCGTTAACTCGTGCGGTATACAGCATACGGGGAGTCTATGACAACTAATGGCGGATTTTGATTGGTCGTGGCATGCGTTTCAGAAATTTCCCGCACCCCGCATGCGGGCCCTGTCGACCAGTGAAAATGCACCAGGCATCGCAAATGCCGTGTCACTTAACGATGCACTATGTCAAATATCATACGTTTTTGATTTTAACTTCATAGTCATAATAATATTGGATCCGACCGTAAAATTCTGCATGAATCGTTTTTTTCGATCACATATATTTTAAAATAATCTTTAGAACGTATAGAATGGATTAATGTTGGGTTGCCTTGTCAAAAGTAGCCGCAAGTACCTCTAATTAAGTTTAATTTTCATGAGATAAATGCATTAAATTGCATGTATATTTTTTAAAATAAATTTTACATAATTTGAAAGAAAATGACGTAACAAAATAAGGTTTTGCCAGCCCTAAGTCGGCCGCAACCTAGGGTTGCGAGCCCGTAAACAGACATAGTTCTTCATCAAAATTGAAGCATCGATTTTTTTAATAATTTTGATACAAAATTAAAGTTTTGTGCATTTTGTACATGAATATCCATGGTTGCCAGTTGCACGATAGCCGCAAACTGGGGTTGCCATCACTTTTGTATATGACAAATGTTCAGGCCTACAATTATGATGCCTGGCAGGATTTGAGGACGTCGAGAACCCGCAAGATTGCTATTTTTATTTAACAGGCGTTTTTATTTTTATGCGTAGTGTCCTGTCATTCCTCAATGACATTCCTTCTTAGTTCTTACTTTTCTATTGAATACACGCAAGTTTGTATTACGGGCTTTCATTTTGCTCAATTAGAGGTACTTGCGGCTACTTTTAACAAGGCAACCCAACATTAATCCATTCCATACGTTCTAAAGATTATTTTAAAATATATTTGATCGAAAAAAACGATTCATGCAGGATTTTACGGTGGGATTTTAGGATATAATTATCGAATGCAATTAGAGTAAAAGGCCAGTAGATGTATCTAAGAGTAAGAGTAGTTCTATGTCTAAAAGAACCTTTTTAGATGAAAACTTTTAGCTACCGGTAAGGAAACAAAGCTATTTGTTTTTAATCAAGTAAACTTCGAACTAAGACACATGCACGTCTTTCTATTAACGTTGTAACGTATTCGTTGTTTTTTTGTCTTTGCGAGTGTCCTGGATTATCTAATCTATCTATTTATCTTGCTGGTTTATCTAATATATATAATATAAAATTCTCGTTGTAAAAAAATGTAAAAATGTAAAAATGTTTGTGCGCAAACTCCTCCAAAACGGCTCAACCGGCTTTAACGAAATTTTGTATGTACATTTGTTACGCCAGTGAATAGGTTTTTATGTAATTTTTATATTGATACTAGTAATCATTTATAAGGCATAACAACATTTGCCGGAACAGCTAGTTTCTTATAAAAAATAATTCCCAATTTCGCACAAGGCATAACATTTATACTAATATTATAACTTTAAACTAGTGTCCAGACGGAAGCTTCGGCTTCGGCTGCCTTCGGCCTAAAACCCGGCCGAAGCCGGTTTCGCCGATGGTCCGAGCAATCATCGGAATCGAACGAACTGTTACGAAAAACTGAGTGAGTAGTGAGAGAGCGACGGACCGTTCGTGTAACAATAAACAAATACTAACTTCTTAATTGTTTATTAAATTATGAATTTAGAAGATTACTAATAAATGTAAGATTGTTAATCCTTCGATCGCGGATTCTTGGAAATCTATTGTTATTCTATTCTTTTCGCGATCACCGATGCTCTTATGGGGCTTGATAGGTTAATAAAGATTATTAATAAATTAAATGTTCTTAATAATTATATTAATATATTATTAAGAACATTTTATTATTAAGAAGTTAGTGTTTCTTTATTTTATTTATTAGTCTAGTTTCGGTCTAGTCGAGTAAAACAAAGACTGATTGATTGGTCTAATTATTGCTATTTGTAAAATAAGAAAGATTTTTTTTTTATTTAAAAATAATTTATAAATAAAGCACAAAACCACTAACTTTTAATACGATCTCTAAATCAACTTCTATTTAATGAGACAGTCAATATTATAAAGGTAAGCCTTCAATATTGAAGTTTTGAAATAATTTTAATATTAATTGTAGCTTTTAGACAATTTTTTATTGATTGTTTATCGAATAAAATATTGAATGAATATTGAACAAAATAAATTATTGAGAGTCGAGAGATTAAGATTAAAAACCTTCGGCTTCGGCTTCGGCCGAAGGTTGTGGCGATTGCCGATTAATCGGCTTCGGCCAAAAATAGACCTTCGGTCGGACACTACTTAAAACCTAGGTAATTACTACGAAAGTATATTATGTGCCCCCCAAATTTCATGTAATCCTTCCATTAAAATTTCAGGCAACGACCGCTTCCCGAAACACAAAGTATATAAAAATATACATCTGCTTACGCTACGTCAATCAAGTGCGGGTCCTTTGTTCCATATTCAAATTAAATTACAAAATATTCTGTGTACCGTAAATGTATGAAATTTTGTGTCGTTTAAAACAAAAGAATTTGCGCGTGGTTGAATTCAATTTGTTGAAGTTGAATGATATTTGGTTGAGGCCGAAACTGTTTAATTTTGTTAAAGAATTAAAATCTTATTAATCTCCACTACCGTCGGCCGAAAATGAAGTGATTCTAAGTTCTATGTAAAATAAATCCAGATTAAAAAACTAGGATGAATTTTAAAACATAAATGTTTACCAACTGTTTTGTTGACTATGAAATATAAAAATAGGATTGCAAATGTTAAAAATTCTAAATAACATTTAGGAACCATTCTGGTGATAGTGCCAATTTGATTGTTTGAAATTTTTGAATATTCTGCGCCTTCAGATGTGATTTCAGACCGATCTCATTCTTATATATATAAAATTCTCGTGTCACAATGTCGGTTACCGTTCTCCTCGGAAACGGCTTTACTGATTTTTACTAAATTTTATATTCATGTTCACTAGGTCTACTAATCGGCTACTGGCTACTTTTTATATTGATAAGTACATTTGTTGAATAAATATTAAATAATAGTAAATTATTACAACTCGAGACTGACGGCGACCATTGTTCATGTGACGGGATAGCGATGGATGTTGCCATTGTGCCATACTTACACTCACTTCAATAAAATAATATGGGCAAAATACTTTATAATATGGCAAAACAACGTTTGCCGGGACAGCTAGTAAGTCTATAATATAATGGAGGCAGACTCAAGAGTCTAGAGTCTAGACAGCCGAAGATATGCTTGTCAAATCCCATTTTAAATATGAATTTAAAATGAAATGCAATTGTAACAACGATAATATATTTTCTCTTAAAGCTCGAGAATACAAAATCTACATCATAGTCGGGGAACGATATCAAAAATTTAAAATATAAAATCCTTGCAGACCAATAAATTGAAGATGGACTCCACGATATTATTTCAATTTTCTTTACAACTTGAAAATATCATGCTTGTATTTCTCGGTTAGGAAAATCAACATAATACTTGTATTTCATTATTTGCGAAAACTTTTGTTTATACTCGTTTATGCTAAGAAGTTTTAGTTTGTGTTTTGAAATTGAATTATTTAAATTACTTTCTGCTCTTGTTATTATATTATTTCCTAATAAAATAAATCGAAGAGTTTCTACGTCAAATAGTAAGCATGTAATGAGTTCTTAACTCATTACAACGAATAAAGACACAAATTATTTACATGATATAGTTATTTAAAGTAAAGTGGATCTTGGCGTTCATTGAGACAGGCCTATGTCCAACAGTGGACGAATATAGGCTGATATGATGATGTTGATAATGAAAGTAGATGATACTAAACTAATACAAAACAGTGAAGATTAAACGTTAAATACTAAATAGTCGGAGCTTCTTATTGTATTTAGAGAGCGCAGTCTCATAGAAAAGCTTTTGCAATTACAGAACTTTTTTACGTATCAAAGAAAGCTTTTAACGTTAAGAAAGAATCTTTAAAAAGACGTCAGCTACGTGTATTTATATATCTCTATCGATCACTTGTTTTTATTTGTTGCCCGGGGACCTTTTTGAATAGGTAATGTACCGTATAAATTCACTCCCTTGGAGAGACATAAAAGGTGCTGTGAATTAATTTTGCCTACCTTTGTAGTATGGCGAGAATATCCCTAATGAGATACACCGTTTGACGAAACAATGTTAGTGCCTTAAAAATTATATTAGCAACGCGACGTTACAACTTTTGCCGTGATTTAAATGAGTTACTCGTGCGTTGTAATCTTCGTGAAACTTGTTGCTAATAAATTACGTGATTGAACTTATAAAATACGTGAGGATATCAAAGTCTTTGCGTAAAAGTTTTTTTCTTTACCTTTTTAATATTTTAAAAGTGAAATGAAAGTAAAACTCACACCTTTTATAAAAAAAACGGTACTACAGCACTTTAAATACGGTATCCGTGCATAATATTTTATGAAGGCATAAACACATTCTATAAACCCAATAAAAGATGTTCAATGTATAAAATTAAATTCATTACGGATAATGGCATAAAATGTTTCGTGCGTTATTGAAAACATGAACCAATTAAATTAATTAACGAACATTTTCCGTTTTAATCACCCTTTGTGTTTTGTTTAAGCTTCTGCTACGTTTTTATGTATGTGCCAATAAAAAGCTATTGATGACTCTTCAATGCTTCAGTCAAATGGCGCAGCGCGAATCAAAAGCATTAATTAAATTTTTTGTTGGAAAAATATGAGCCGTCACTCGTTAATAAAAAAATATTCATATATTTTTAATGAATTTATTTATAGCAGCTCAAAACCTGGTACAAATAAATCCATTTGCCAAAAATTTACAGCAGTTATATTCATATTTTATTTGCTAACCAAGATGAACAAAATATTAACTTTAATTATGATTATTACAAATCCTGGTATGAATGTGTGCGTGCAAAAATTCGTGTGTTACACACACAATAATTGTCTATAAGTGCATTGTGTGTGGAAAGAGTAGAACTCTCTTTTGTTCTTTACTCAAAGTGCGTTGGGATGCTTAATATTGGAAACCTATAAGTACTCGATAGTCAAGTATCGTGTAAAACCTTCTCAGTTTAAGTACTAACAACAATAACAAGCTCCCAGTGTTCGTATCGAGTTGCCAATATTGATTATGTACGGAACCCGCATAAATATCTTAGCGCTTAGCTCCAAGTTTACCCCAGTGTTACCAACTTCGAAAAATATTTTCCCCAAAGCTTGAATATTATTACTGACATTAGATTTTTTTAAAGTGCATGTTTCACCGGATAGATGATAGACGGAAAATTACATTTATTCACCACGTCTAGATGACGCTCCGTTGCGCCAAAATTCGTTTATCGCGGGGGAACCGTACATTTTTGCGGGATAAAAAGTATCCTATATCCTTTCCCGGATCTTAAAGTATCTCCATGCCAAATTTCAGCAAATTCGGTTCAGCGGTTTGAGCGTGAAGAGGTAACAGACAGACATACTTTTGCATTTATAATATTAGTATGGATTGTTACATAATGCTCATAAATATTTTTTTGTTTTATTTTTATTTAATGTAATTCATTTTGCACTTTTATTTCTTTTATTTACTCATTACTTCGTTACTACCAGATAATTATTTATATAGGTTAGGACTTAGGTTGATTTGTCAATTAAAAAAATTTCTTGATTAAACCAATAACTGAAAAACCTTATTTTAAAATTGTCCCTCTTTCAGAGCAAAAATCTCTTAGAGGGTATTACTGATCCACCGCAATTTTATACAACACTTGGGACCCAATAATCCAATCATCGGATGAGCGACTTATGACTTTAGTTTATACTGTATAGTATGCTATAATATGTTAGCTACTCAACTCGCTTGATATTATTATCAGCCTATAGTGTCCCACTGCTGGGTAAAGGCCTCCCCTCTCTGCTAATCGTAATTACTGCTTTAAATCCTCAAATCAAAATATCTCGTAGTGCTACGCCGTAGCATCGAACGTAGTGCTACGCTGCCCCGTGGCATCGAACGTAGTGCTACGCCATAGCGTCAACCGTAGTGCTACGCTGTAGTCCTTACAGTAAAAATATATCTACGTTGTAACCTAAACTATAGACTTTTCTGTAGCTTAAAATAAGTAAAAAAAAACCATTTCGTTATATTTTTGTGGTTATGTCAACTTTTAAAATAAAATATGTATCTATATTAGTATATATAACAACTGTAACACAGATTAAGCACGAAAATGCACACAAACACGCACACACACACACACAAACTAAATTATAGAAAATATATAATTTCAAATAACCCTTAATATTATACTTAAAACTTATTAAATTATTAAACAAGCATAAAAAATTAAAAATATATAATTTAATGTTAAAATATCATAACAGAATGAAAGAGCGGGTCTCTCCACAAGTTCTACTTAAAGCAGGGATTAATCTCAATCCAAAACGATAACCTTGCACACAACCAAAGATCAAGCGTATACGCATCGCTATAAGATTCATTTTAGCTTAGCATAAAACTGTAGTTACTAGGGGCGGATCTTCTCTATTTTTCATGTTTTTTTAGAATATCTTTGGAAATAAATATTAAGAAACAAAATTGTTCGGTTCAGAAGATTTTAATATAAATAGATTTACTAACAATTTATTCAAATAAAACGTATAACTATCCTAGTTAATACTTATATTTCGATGAATTAGATTTTTGTCGGAGGTGAGTTTGTAAATTAATTACAGCCAAAGTATTACGTTTTATAAAAATGTTTATGATTTAAAGTCTTTTAAATATTGTACTTTATATCAAATATTTTTACATTTCGTTATTATATTGGAACTAGGTAAACCGAGAGTCACGGAATAACAAATTGGGGTTTATCCCCGCCTTAAAAGATAAACCCACCACATTGCAAACATGTTTTAAAGAAAATAAAGATTTTTTGATTTTGATTTATATGCAATTATTTGAACTCCATATGAAACGTATGAAGGCTTTTATTTAAAGGTATTTATTCGTTGGAGAGTCTGTACCGAGCAAATAAATTCTTTTGACCCACAGGTACGGAACATGCGGGCTTGGATTCTGCAAATATTCTGTCTGACCTCTATAGTGTATACTTTTAAATATATTTTTCTTCAATTGCTTTATAGAACTTGATTTATTAGAATTATGCAGTACTATAGTGAAGTTTTAATATTTATTAAAATTGTAGGCGTAACTTCTAATCAGAACGAGCAAAACGAGCCCTAGTATATCCCACAACCTGAACATTTTGTGGTACACTTTACAGAAAAACTATCACGCCTTTTGATTTGTGCTGTTACATAGTAATTTTTGTTTGTATCTAATGTGTTATCATCAGTCAGTAAAGGTGTGTCGACGCGAGCCTTTTAGCTAGTAATAACTGATTGTTTTGAATTTCTCATACCACAGTCTTTTTTGTAAAATACCTTAATAGTTGTTACCCAAGACTTAATTAACGTCAACACATTATACTTACAAAGATAAATAATTTTACTTGTTTTTTCTAGCTCAAAGCTTTCCTTAAAAAATGGACTAATATAAAAATTATTTTTAAACTCCAACCGGTACTTTCTGAGATAAGAGCGTTCAAAGAAACAAATTCTTCATTTTATAATATTTGTATATGTTACTGGAAATGTATGTAATCCGTCATTGTATACAATTCCTAAAATCGTACGGATATGTGTAAAATTAATGATATTAGACACATTTCCTAGGAAATCTATACATTTCCTAAATAGTAATAGGAAATGTAATTTACAAGAAATTTACATTAGAAATTTTCGTAATCTTGAGATAAGGTCATCTGTTTTCTGGTGTTTATGTGTTACTTACTAGGGACCAGTTGACGAAATGGCTGCCGGCGCGCGGCGCTGTATCAAGCGCATCATTTTTATTTCATTTCATTATTAATGAAAAGATTTAACAGAAGGTCTACTTAACCACGGATACCGAAGCGGGGGGACGGGGGTCGGGTCGCTCAAAAGGGGGGCTCAGCGGGCGCAGCCCCCCGCCAAAACAAAAACAAATACAATCCAGAAAGTCCAAAAATAGGTTAGAAAAAAAATAAAAAATAAAAATAGGTTAGGTTAGAACTTAGACCACAACACAGAGGGAGCCGAGCGAGCGCAGCGAGCGTGCTGCGGCAGCAGCTGGCGACCGTTAAAAATGAAAAGGGGAGCTCGGGGGGCGCAGCCCCCCGCCAAAACAAAAACAAACACAATCCAGAAAGTCCAATAGTAGGTTAGGTTAGAACTGTGACTGTGCTGCGGCAGCAGCCGGCGACCGTCACAAAACACGCCTCAGTACTTTAATATAAATGAATATTCTCATTGTAACAACGCGTTTCATTACAGTAAGCATTGTCTTTATACATTTCCTAATGAGATACTGGAATTGTATACAATTCCTAGGAATTATTTACATTTCCTAGGACATTTATGTATTAAATCATTTTTTAAACAATATTTTATACATTTCCTAAACAGTTTCGGAATTGTATAAATTTCCTAGGATTTGTATACAATTCCTGGATTTCATACATTTCCGGTAACATATACATACGCTGGGTCCATACAAATCACAAAAAAAACATTTTAAGCGCTGTTACTTTCCCCCTGTCCCCAAGAGATACAGGGGACACATACACACCCTTAACTTGTATCAGTTTGTTTTGTTACATCCTGTAGATTAATTTCTGTCTGATATTGAGAAGCAACTAGGTGAAACTGGCTCGACTCCAGTCGTGACTTGTATCACTAACGATCCAAACTACAACTCCAGATCTCCTAACTCCAACTCTCAAAATTCATATCCGACTTTATCAACTGATTCCGTCAATAATCAATACCCATGCAGCTTTGACGTGGCTTTGATGCAGTCTTTCATGAACGAAGCGTTTCGTACCATTTAGGGAAGATTTCACCAATCATCCGTTTTATAAAACTTACACCTCTTTGAATGCGTTCATGCGACGACGTAAATCTCGTTTTGTTTCAAATGAATCACAATATTCTTTTAATTATTGCGATTAATAAATCTAAGTTTACGTGATGTCACGCGAATATTTTGCATGTTTCATCATTTATGAGCCTTGTCACGTTATTTTATCAACAAAATAGCAAGAAACGATACATAAATGTTTTTCTATCCGCCATGATACTACACTGACAGGACTTGAACGGGTTTCATGAAGTAAACCTCAAACGTTGGGCGTTCAGAAGATAAAACTCTGATTTGCTGTTAACGCATTTAATCTATGTTGGTGAAATGCAGTTCGATGTTATAAACGCGTTCATACGTTTATAACCGGTTCAGTGTGCACTGAACGCATTCCATTCCTTTGGTAAAATCGCCCCTTATTGACATCAAAGAATAGATTGAATATATTAAACTAGGTATTGTTCAACTACGGGAATATTGCAAGTTTTATCGAAATCGTTAAGCGGTTTTTTAATGTAATTTTTTTGAATTCGTCTTTATTTATTTTTTAATATTATAATTCTTCTACTATCATAATGGATGTAAGAAAGTCATAATTTGTGCAGTGTTTGCTGAATAACTGACACCGAATCGAGATAATGATGTTTATTTAGGTTAATATAATGAATCAGCCCTTGGCTACATAACTTATTCATATATTCATACGAAGCCTCAATTTAGCCTTCAAATGTTCAACAAAATTTGCCCTCCTTTAATAAAATAGACATTAAAGAATTCCTCAGTGTAAATTCCATTATATTAAACAATTCAATTTATTAGTTCTAGTACTAATTTATTGACGTAGATATTAAACCAAAATAATGTATAACTCGGGCGAATTAACTTGACACCTGGTTCAATTGACGTTTCTCTAAAGTACTGAGTGCAAAAAAAGTTTTTTTTATTTTAAGTTAATTCAAAAAAATAACGTTACCGGAACTAGTTATTTTTATAGGGCTACACTAACCACAGTATTTTATGCAATTATTCGGCCAAGTACGAGTAGGTTTCGCCCAAGGGTTCCCAAGCAGGAATACGAGGTTTATGGATGCGTCCGATAATTTGTATCTAGCTTCATATTAATATATTCCGTGAGTAGCTACTTCATACCACTCAACGCAATAACGTTATTAAAATCACTAATCCACTACATGAGACTGACCAGTAATGTCTATTTTGTATTGCTTATCAAATTTAATGCCAAATTATGTAATAATAATTACTAATAATTGTGCTTCACATGTGAAAAAAATTGTAAAATTTTCCCGCCGTAAAAAACGTAACAAATAACACAACAAAACTCAACAAAAATCCAAAAACTGCAATGTGCAGGCTTGGGAGACTAAATGAAAGATGAGTTGTAACCGCGAAAGATGTTTAATAACTGACCTATGAACTAATTACATTATATTCTTATATAGCTAATATCAGGGAGGTGTGCCGCACACTACACCTCCCCCGTTTTTTTTTTTGAAAAAAAAAAAATCTTTTTTTTTTTTTACTAAATACTATTCTATTATACTTTTATCTCTATTATATGTTATTACTATTATTTACTCTATTATTATATACTAATCATTTCATAATAATTCTATCAAAAACTTAAACTATGTAGTTTTTTTTATCTCTAACTTTTCTTTAATCTAAATTATTACAATAAATACAAATCTGTGCTGCTGTATTAAATTGAAATTATTATTATTTTTTACATCAGTGATGGGTTGTTGACGATGTAATTTTAAATACCTACACAAAAATAATAAAAAATTAACATATCCTCAGAATTTTAATTAAATTTTTCACAATATGGTTACTTTGCCTTTTAGATTTTTTACGCCCTTCAATGTATCTCCTTTATTCAATGTCTTATAAACTTCTATAAACCTCTATTGATATTATTATTATTACACAAAATACAATATTTTCTTTTATTATTGATAAATTCATCTTTTTTTTTTTTTTCACCTTATTACTAGTTACTGTTTCATACTCATTATTACTCATTGATTAACTTATCAATATTTTACTAATCCCCTTGATTAGTGGACTGGCCAGTCACTTACATTTTAAATTGTCGTTTCATATTAGGTATACCTTAATTCATTAGCTCTTAACTCTTTTGTCATTTTTCATGCATGTATGCCTTTCATTTATTTATATTACTTTCATAACATTACTGGTACATTTTATTTTTATTTATAGTCGACTGTTTTATTTATTTTATGGTACTTTTATTATTTTATATACTTTGTGCGCACTTTTATTTGGTACAATACATTTTATTTATACAAAATTAAACGGGACCTTTTTTAAGACTAACCAACAACAAAAAAAAAATGTCTCCAACCATTTTACTTAAATGAAGGATTGTTCCCGCCGAGCATGCTCTAAGTACCATTTATTTTGTACCATTTTGTACCATATTTAATACCAAGGTTCTTTTAAGGCAACTTGACCTCCAACTATTCTCACAGAGAAAACTCGTTTACACCATGATCGAATGAAGGATTCCCTTGCGTATTTTTTTTTTAATGCTCTCGGCATTTTATTTATTACTCAACGATACGTAGCATTTAAGCTAGTATTTTATAATGCTCTATAGCATTTTTAAACCTATTCTATACCTATGCCTAACAAAAGACCCATTCCATAATTTTATGCAATCAATATTTAAAATATCCTTAACTATTGGATGATCAGGCCAACAGCTACTAGACATTTTAAACATTGATGCAACCCTATCGACCTAAAAACAATCCTTTTTCAATCAAATACCTACTAAAACACTAAAACCCTTATTCCTAACTTCAAAATAACCATTTCTATACCTAAATAATAGCTTTCAGCTATTTTGCAAACCAAATATCACATTCCTAATCTTTTCTCACAATAATATTACGTGATATCTCGTACGAACGTAATAAATTTTTTAAGTAAATCCGTGTAAGTCATATCCAGTGTAATTTCTCAGTAAATGTAGCTAATCAACTTACTTAAAGTAGTTGAAAAGAATTTAATACATTGCCAAGAATTGTTTCTCCTTTTCTCTATTTCTAACTCACTTAAAACATATTTTTAATTTGTTTATGTTAAAATATACTCAACTTCCTTTTATAACAATATGCTTCTTACGTAATAATTATTAAGTATATTATTTTCTTTATTTTTCTCACTCTTCTTTTTCTAAAACATTTTGCTGTAAGATATAGATATATACAAAGTAACCATGGAACCAAAACAATCTCAAAATTATCAATATACCTCTAACTTTCTATCTTCTTATTGATATTAATTGGGTTGGAATACATAGCAACATAACATTCTATAAAAATCATAACATCCTAATCCCCACTTAATTTATTTTAGTACTATTTCTTTAAAAAAATGCCTCTTTTGTCTTTAAATAAAATGTTTAAGTCGTTATTGTTTATTATTCTTTATTATTATTATTTTTCTTACAAAATTATTCATTAATAACTTCTAAGTTCAAATTAAATTGAATTGATATACATACTGCATAGCAACATAATAATTATTTTTAAAATTATTTTTTATGTAAGTACGATAAAAAATGCACCTATTACATATTTTAAATACGCATCCTATCCTTTAGATTTTAAAATATTATATTTATTACACTTCATTTTTTTAACACGAAATGTTTTTTATTTATGTAAGTAATTAAGTTATTGCGCATTTTCAGTTACTTAATTTGAAATAGTCATAAATTGACAACTAAAAATAAACCAATGTAAAATTATTATTAATAACTATTGAAAATAGATTTCAAAAGGAATTCATACTTCCTAATTTGAAAAGAAAAATGTTATCAACTTCTTGACGTAGGTATAGGTACTAAAGTTGACGCGTTGTCAACGACCAGAAACAAAAATCATTTTAGAAAATTAAATGTATCTTACAGAAAGTTAATTTTAATCTATAACTAATTTTAAATGTTATTTAAAAACATACATTCTGTTATTAAAATATTCGTTCTAAGAAATTAAATAAAATTCATGCCCTGGAATGTATGCTAATTATGTTTGTTAGTTTTGCAACAAATTACTGGAATCATATTCAAACATACTGGTAAATATGGACTGCGCTTACATGACATATTTGGATGCATAAACTCATTGCATCACGTTTCTTTGTACCAAATATGATGCACGAAGTGTTTTGATATTGTTATGCGAAACCAAAATATGATTATCTCTTTTGGACCACCCATATTGTAGACTGTACGTAAGGATTAATTAAATTTTTGACTACTGTGACACAAAACAAAAATATTTTGCATTTTCACAAATAACAACAAAATAAATTTAACATTTTAGTTTTTAATCTAGTGACCCATTTGAAACTTTAACTGCCTTTACCAAGAATTCGGAAAAAAAAAGATAGATAATACGTGACACAAAATAAAGAATGAAACTATTAGTACTATTGAATTTGAAGAGAATATTATAATTATTTAGCTAATTAAGTGCAACGACACTTTAAAGTCAGTTGTATTGTGGAAAAAAAAAATCGTAAGGTTTTCCAATAAAGAATCAATATCGCAACGAAATTTCTTACTTATACCTTTTTAAGGAATTTATATTGATTAAAGTTCTTTAAACAAAAGTCATACTTGGTACAAACCTATGAATAAAATATATTTAGCTGAACAAAGAACATCATCCTTTTTGTAAAGTCGGTTAGAAAAGATATCTACTTACATTTCGTTGCGCGAATGCTGAGTTGGCATCGCGGACATTTGACGCTTTTCCCACAAAGGCGTTGCATACCGTGGAAACTTACATAAGGTGTTTTAACCTACCTGCTTTAACCAACTGCGCATAATATTCGATTAGTTATGAGTTGCTATGTATTCCGCTATCAAAATTTAAATATCAAAATTTAAAATTATTCAACTCTATAAAATTACCTTAGACAGTTAGATGTCCTTCACAGTTATCTACTTTCAAAATTATTTTGTCAAAACTCATACCACACAATATTTATATTGCACTTTACTTTAAATCAAAATATTTTCGTACTGCTTATACCGAAACTTTCTCCATACAAAAATTCATCGTCAACACCCTAGTTTTTAAATTTCTAACTTTTGCTTTATTACACAATAACAGCACCAAAACACATTTTATTTTAGAATATTATTCCAATTATCATTATTTTCAATAAATTATTTTTTTTTGACATTATTTTCTTTAAACTTCTAAATTAACTTATCTTCCAGTACCTAAATATTTTACAAGTTGCTAAGCTGCAGAATAATACCATTATTTATTTATTTATTTTTACTCTCAAAACATTAGACCAGACACGTAATCTCCAAAAAATAAATCTTTTCCAAAAATAATGCAGAATAATTTGATACCTAATACCTACCTATTAAATCAATGAAAACAAAAATAACATGCAAACAAAAAAAAAAAAAATACTAAAATCTATTAAATATCATCTGCAACTATTTTGAAGATTCCAATTAGTCAGATATTGTAAAACATAATATAATATGAAAATATTACCAATATTATAAATTTCGCAAAAACTTATTTATTTCTTATAGCAATCTGACTTTCCATTAATTAATTAACTGTTAATTTATAACTTTACTTATTTTTTACCGAAATCTTTATTTCTAGAAATTAAATTACTTGTATTCAAAATATTTAAAATCAAAATATTATTTATTTAATTGAAAATACATTTTATACCTTTTACGTTTAATGATTATACATTTTTTTTATATATTTTGGCAAATTGCTTAAAATCATATTTTATTTTTCTAAACGGAACATTCTATGTAATTTTCATATCAAAATAAAATTAAAATTTAGACATAAATTTAGACATAATTTTATACATACCGCTGCAGTTACAAATAAGACATATTATAATTTATTTTTATATTTAAATTTAGACAAAACAACTTCAATCGCATTTTTCTATCCTCCTCTCTGTTCTCCCGGCTGCATCCACTTCCGACACGAACATCTCCCGGCCGCCTGCTCTACATTCCTCTCATCCGACTCCAATATCTCCCGGCTGCCAGCATATTCCACTCATCTGACACCATCATCTCCCGGCTGCCTGCTTTTCATTTCCACTCCAACATTTATTTTTCGATTTAATATTATTCTTGCAACTTTTCAGTTTTTATAATTTAATTTCGAGTTTAAATTTCGATTTCAATTTTTTTTTAATTTTTCACTGAATCACTGAGTCATTTTTTTTCATAACGATTATATTTAATTTTAGCAACAGATTTGCATTTACTTTTTATTTTAGTTTCTACAGTATATTTCACCCATTTTTACCTATACTATTTTAAATCACTAACAAACGGCCTTAAGGCTCAATTTCTAAGTTCATTTTTAGCACCTTTATTGTCCACATTATCAAAGTTCACTTTCTAAAGAGTCACATTTTTTATTTTTCAATTTAAAGTCCAATTTCATTTAAACACATTCCCTGTACCTTCTGCGCAGCGCTGCCGCAAGGCAGCACTGGCAGGGTCGCCATGCAATGTGCAGGCTTGGGAGACTAAATGAAAGATGAGTTGTAACCGCGAAAGATGTTTAATAACTGACCTATGAACTAATTACATTATATTCTTATATAGCTAATATCAGGGAGGTGTGCCGCACACTACAAAACAATAACAATTAACTACTAAAAAATAACTCCGAAACGCAAACTCAATAACACACGTGTAACGGTAACAGATATGCTAACGCTACTGGACGCGTACGACGAGAGCGGGGCGCTGCGCGGGGAAGCGAGGGAGGGGTAAAATTTAAGCCAGGTGTCAAGTTAATTCGCCCGAGTTGTACCGAAATAATTTTTCAGATATCATATACTGCAGCTGGTATATTATATGATATCTGAAAAATGTACCGTTCCCGCGTATTTCTACCTGTGCGTGCAGTGACAGAAAATATCCAGTATGAAATAAGCTAGCTCGATTTGTATCTTTAAACCAATACAATATTGCACAGGTAACACAAGATATAATAAATGAAAGCCATGAGAACTGTAAACATAATATAGTAAACATGTTTGTGCAAACGTTCAAAGGGCCTAGGGCGCCACTTATCTGGAATATGGCCCTTAGGATCAGGGCTTCACACGTTCTAATATGTCCTTTTATAAGCCAGTTATGTTTTATTGCATTTGTGTAACAGAAAATTTACTTTCTAGACCACATCAGAAATGCCTTGACTGATTTTATGCAACTTTTTGAGTGTATTTGATTTGGATATTTGGTGGGTCTTATAGGTCATGTCGTGTCATGTCAAAGAAAAAACTTTCTTAACATGTAACTACATTTTAGGCAGTCGGTTAAACTTAAGCACGCTTCTTGTTAGTACCATTAGTTATTCTGCGAATAAACATGTAGCTTCTATGTAGATATCTAAGCAAAATTACGACTGTATTTGTTGAAGCGCAAGTAAGTAACTAACAAACGGAGGCACTAGTTACACCAAATATTAAGTTTCAATGCAATATTCAATTGAGATTGCAATATTTCATTGAATATGTTTCAAATTAATACTGGGCGGTTAACCAGTGCATATAGATGTGCAATTTGGGCATGGATCATAATTAACTGTAGGATATAATTCAAAACTAAAGACGGGCTATGACGTCTAACTGAAAATGGCACATTAGTGATAATATAGTGGCCGCAAAGATTAAAGCGTATCGTATGAAGACGATTTCATAACTTTTTCTTTCCTAAAATGTACCGTGCCATGGAAAAATTTAAGGTGACGAATTATAAGCAACACTTTTTATAACGAGACGAAATCAGAACCCATAATTTGTAAGTTGGCTCTGTTAGAAGACTGCTGATAAAACAGTAAAAAATCTTCAAACTTTTACAAACAATTCAATTTATGTGTACGAAATGAACATTTCGAGTGTCAGGTGTTTCGACCCTAGTAATAACATACAAGTGCATAAAATCATTAGGTATTTGTATAAAAAGTAACATCACTTTAAGTTTAGATGGAAAGCAGGGGCCTTACTCCCCAAACTAATATCGATTTCGATTTTCGATTTCAACGGTTTTTTGACACTTTAGACATGCATTAGACATCTAAAATAGCGCACGATCGTGCTGCGGATCGATTTGAAACTAATTCAACCTCAATGGATTTTGCTATTCCTGACAGCTATGCTGCGGCTCAATTTGGAACTAATCAGCATCGAAACATTCGCCAAATTGAAATCTAGGTGCTCGCGATAAACAAATTTGTCTGAGAATCGACTTACAGATAGATTACAAACGTCAAATTTCACGGTAGCAACAGAAGCATCGACATCGATTGAGATCGATTGTTGCCGAGTTGAGCCGAGAGGTATTGTAAATATTTTTACTAGGGTATCGGTGTGGTGTCGTTTCATTTTTTGTTGATAACAATTATTAATTCATTATTATTTTAACATAATAATATGGCTCGTTTGCAAGAATTTTAAAGTGATCAATGGCACCTCCAATGGAGTTAAAAGCTCCATAACAATACGGTCCCATTTAAGTTTGGTATCGTGCTTAGCTTGGCTCGCCCGCATGTACCCTTTAACGATTACTGGATTTTCTTCCAGGAATCTCAACAACATCTCCATTTGTAGGTGCATAGGACGGACCATTATTTTCCAAATAAAAACTAATTTTTAATGTCGGCATGCAGGGATACAAATTTTACAAATACTAGAATATGTATGACAAGTTAAGTGTAACTACAAAAGAGAATTTACATATTTGTATAATGTTAAGACAAAAATAAGCATTTTAAACCTACTAAAGTAGAAAATGGGTACATCCATCTAAAGTTTCTATTTCTATTTTTCATTATTTTTCGATATAATCTTCTGCTACTTTATGACAAGGACGTTGCTATAACGACGTTGACAAGACGCCATGGCAACATCTCGATTTTGATACGATTTTGTTCCGGAATTCCTACACATTACAATGACATCAAAAACGAAATCGAAATCAGACTCGTATCAAGTTGATATCAGTTTCGGCAGTAAAGGCCCAGGTGTCAAATGTCAAAACAATTTCTAAGGGTCCGTATACGAAATTTGCCGATTTCGCTGATTTAACAGACGTGATTTAACAGTTAAAATACAGTATTTCCATAATTTTTAATGCACAACATGTAAGATCATTTCAATTATCATCTAATGTTGGAGCTAGATTTTCTTTTTTTTTAAGTATTTTTAAATAATCCAACTCAAACCCACGACAGTTTTGTGATTTTTGCTGTAAAAGGTTTAGAATATCACCTGTTTATGGATTGTATTGACGTCTTAACGGCATGAAAAAAATACAATGTGCTGTTGAGAAAGTCGTCTATACAATATTGGAATTATTTTTTACTACTTTAATATGTAATAGTTGAGTAAAAAAATATGTAACTCGGCAAAATTTTAGAGAAAATGGGCAAAGAATTGCTGTTAATTTCGGCAACTTGGAGCTGTAATTCATAAAAAAAAAACGACAGAAATAATCTATAGATAAAATTCTATTCAATTCGAGAAAAAAGAAAAAAAAACAAATTGTGCCAAAAAACACGATACAAAACAATCTAAATCTCACATTATATTACTCGCCGCAAGGCTCGAGTCGGCAGTCCGCGTTTAAATATATTTTTAAATCTAATAATTAAGATATAATATTTTTTTAATGTAATAAGGGGAAACAACGAAATAATATTTCTGTAGCGAACCTTTGCAATTTCATTATCATCGGCAAAATTTTGTATACGGACTCTTAAATGTTCCAAGCAACAAAGTGGGGCAGTTCATATGGAGACATTTTGAGCCACGTCATGCTTCATCTATAATAACATATAGGTCTATGGCAAACCAATTGAAATTAGGTCTAGCGTTTGAAGCGCGCTGTGTGTATTTGTGTATGTACATGTAATATGTATGTGTGTTTGTCCGTGGAACTCATTTGTTTGTGGTTTAATTTACACCGAATATCGGCGGTGTTCGGAGAACTTCATCATGAGTTTTTGCCCGCTGCTTTTCCTGCATCAAATATAGTATAGTAAATATAAACTTTAGCGAACCAAACAGCGCAGTAACTCAATTATATTACGTGAATACAGTTTATTGAAATAATTGAAGACGTGAGTGGAAGAATCGAACAAGTTACATTTCGTAACATCCGGACAATAACAAATTTTTTCCCTAATTTTTTTAATAAAACTTGTAACTTTAATCTACTTCATAACCTAGCTAATGTATCTGGCTACACATATAATCCATAGTTTTTCTATTTCAAATAAATTTTCTGGCCCTAAAGTCTACATTTAAGCAAAAAAGCGGGAAGTTTTTTCATGCTACTTATCTTATTCTTCCACTCACGTCTTGAATTAGGTTCATTAATTCAGATGAATAAATGTAGGTTTCTGAATTGAGACTGCAGAATACGTAGGTCCTAAATTTATTTTAATATCTGAAATGTTAGAAAAAGGCTAGGGGCACAAGACTGGACTTTTTTATTAATAAGGAAGACACTACGCTATTAGAACATTAAAGCTTAAAACAAACCTAAGCGTCAGTGAGAGGGGACGTGGTACGCGATACGGGAGCGTCTGCAACGCGAAACTGGCCGTGCACACCTGCGCGACTACGGTGCGAACCGTCAAACGTTAATATCATGACACAATCTATCAAAACGTATACAAATCAAAAAATCATAAACTAAAGAGTTGTAGAAAATAATATAAAAAAGGTTTTAAAAAAGAAGTCTAGTTATGTACACTTCAAAATACGTGTCTGACAACTTGACGCGCACGTTTCGCTTGTCGACGCGAACATTTCGCGTCGCGGTCGTGCAGGTGTGCACGGCGCCATAAGATTACATGGGCAGCGTCCGCCGCGCGGTAGACGCTACCGCTTCGCAGTCGCTTTGGTCGCGTAGGTTTGTGCAATCCTTTAAATGTTGAACAGTATAAGGCCGTGTTCAGACCAAACTGACGACACGCCGCTGAATGTGAGCAGGCTCACTGTGAGCCCCAGTGTGAACGTAAGTGAACGTGAAAATATACGGTATCGAATGTCCGCGCCTACGCCCTGCGTAATGGCTTTAGGTGTGAACGAACGCTCGCTCACATTCAGCGGCGTATAGTCGGTTTGGTGTGAACACGGGCTTAAGGGTATTTATTGCTGTAAAGGTGCTCCCTAACCGAGAGCATTCGACTTTAATCATTCCATAGCAAGTTGACTTCACTGTGACGTAGCATTGCTATTACAAGTTGTATCAAGATATTACACATTGTATCATTACAAGGTGCGCATTGTAATGCGCGGTTCTCCTCCCTCGCTGATGTAATACTCGACTCTGTAACGTTATATTACAAGCGAATGCTCCCGTTGAGAGAGCACCTTAAAAATATTATACGTCTATGAATTATGCGGTCATGTCTTAATATTTAATCCGCTGAGTTATATCAGAGACAATAATCTAAACTCGGGACTGCGTACGCCATCAATTTAAACTTCGCGTACATAAATCCACCGTTCCCGCCAATAATAATTTCAAAATGTCGGAACGCATTCGAACACAGATGGAAAAACTTCGTAATTATTAAACTTTGAACCAAATAGCTGTTTTAATTTTCGCACCTCGTTTTAGTATGCTTTTTGTTATTATTTTATTATTTTATATATTTAGTTATTTATATTTTATATATTATTTATATATTTAGTTATTTTAGACCTAAAAGAGTTTTTATGTGATATTTTTGATCAAGCTTAAAACAAACTAGCTATATGACCGAGCTTCGCTCGGTATTCAAAAGATTCAAAAAACACATAAAATGACATTTTATGAAAATGATTCCTAGCTAGATCGATTTATCGCCCCCGAAACCCCCTATATACTAAATTTTCATGAAGATCGTTGGAGCCGATTCCGAGATTCCAATTATATATTTATATATATACAAGAATTGTTCGTTTAAAGATATAAGATTAGGGTTTGAGGCAATTTTAAGATTTGATAAGAATTCTGTAATAAGAGCCAAATATTCAGGCCATAAAATAATACATGAACTTGTTTCAAACATTAATGATATGATCATTGATCAGCGATCTTAATATACTTATCCATACTCTTAATAACATTATAAATGCTAAAGTGTGTCTGTCTGTCTGTTACCTCTTCACGCTCAAACTGATTTTGAGTCCCAGGAATGGATATAAGATACTTTTAATCCCAAAAAATGTACGGTTGACGTGATATAAACGAATTTAGACGCAAAGGAGTTGCGGGCATCATCTACTTATGATTTATAGCTTATCTTATCTTCAGGATAAAAATATCACCAACGAATACACTTCATTGCATAAAGCTGCTTTCAGACTACGCTATAATATAATAGCAGTCTATATGCATAGTATATTATATAGCCCATAATTCATAAATCATAATACAACAAAATAGCGCGCCATACATTGTAATGATAAGTACTTTTATACTGTACTGTACTCGGTGTAACAAACAAAGTTATAGTAATATTAGTTACTTTAGAGTTTACACTTTAGAGCGTGTATGATATTTTTTAGTTTACTGTAAAAGTAGCAGAACAATAATTATAATATTACTAGCTGTCCCGGAAAACGTTGCTTTGCCACAATATAAAGTATTTCGCCCATATTATTTTATTGAAGTGACTAATAATTTAGTTACTAATGTATGTCGCCATGGCAACGTCGATCGCTATCCCGTTGCACAAACAATGGTCGCCGTCAGTCTCAGGTTGTAATAATTTACTATTATTTATTCAACAAATGCACACTTATCAATACTAATATTATAAAGCGGAAGAGTTTGTTAGTTTGTTTGTTTGTTTGTTTGAACGCGCTAATCTCAGGAAATACTGGTCCGATTTGAAAAATTCTTTCAGTGTTAGATAGTCCATTTATCGAGAAACGCTATAGGCTATATGTTATTACGCTAAGACTAATAGGAGCGAAGAAATAGAGGAAAATGTGGAAAAAACGGGGGCAAATTATTTGAAAGGGTTTATTTAAACGCGCTAATCTCAGGAACTACTGTTCCGATTTGAAAAAAATCTTCAGTATTAGATAGCCCATTTATCGAAGAAGGCTATAGGCTTCATTTTATCACACTAAGACTAATAGAAACGAAGAAATGGAGGAAAATGGGGAAAAAACGGGGGAAATTATTTGAAAGGGCTTATTTGAACGTGCTAATCTCAGGAACTACTGGTCTGATTTGAAAAATTCTTTAAGTGTTAGATAGGTCGTTTATCGAGGAAGGCTATAGGATTTATTTTATCACGCTAAAACTAACAGGAGCGAAGAAATAGAGGAAAATGTAGAAAAAAACAGAGGAAATTATTTTAAGGACTTATTTGAACGCGCTAATCTCAGGAATTACTGGTCCGATTTGAAAAATTATTTTCGTGTTAGATAGGCCATTTATCGAGAAAGGCTATATGCTTTATTTTATCACGGTCAGACTAAAAGGAGCGAAGAAATAGAGGAAAATGTGGAAAAAACGGGTGAAATTATTTGAAAGGGCTTATCTTACGTACTACTAGAGCAATTTTTCTCTTATTTGGGTCAGATAGAATGTAGAGCACGTGAAGGATCATAGGTTATTTTTTGTGGACTAATTTGTCTGTGAAATATCTAATTTACGCGGTCGAAGCCGCGCGGAACCTCTAAAAATAATAAAAAAGAATCCACATTTCCCTTGGTTACAACATCACACGTAAACAGCTGGAACGATTGTGATGAAATTTGGTATACATATATTATATACTTTGAGTCCCGAAAAAGAACATATGATACATTTTGTCCTAAAAACTGTACGGTTCCCGCACAATAAGCTTTTATGTTTTTTGCCTAAACTATTCAATTTATTTTGCTGAAATTTGGTATAGAGATACTTTGAGTTCCGGGAAAGAACATAGGATATATTTTATCGCGGAAAAATGTATGGTTCCCACAAAATTTACCTTTATGATTTGCGCGTAAGCTATTCAATCGATGTACGGGAACAACTATAAACTGAAGTCCACGCGGACGAAGTCGCGGGCAACAGCTAGTCAATATATAAAGTACCCAGTAGCCGATTCTCAGACTTACTGAATATGCATATAAAATTTGGTGAAAATCAGTAAAGCCGTTTCGGAGGAGTTCGCTGACTAACATTGTGACACGAGAATTTATATATAAGATGTTTTTTTATAATAGCGTAGTCTGAGAGCAGCTTAAGTCTTCCAAGTTTAAAAAAATCGGCCAAGTGCTAGGCGGACTAGCGCACGATGAGTTCAGCACTATTAAAGAGCAAAAATTGGCAAAAAAATCGTTTCTTGTATGGAAGCTTCCCTTAAATGTTTATTTAGATTATTCTGTGAGTATTTCAAGTGCCTAAGTTGCCATTATTGATTTTATGCAAAAATGCAAAAATATGGTTTGTTGTCTGGGTCTCTGGGAGCTCTCATACAACTTTAAATTGTGATAATTAAAAAATACGTATAAAAATACTGCCGCGATATAGCTATTTTATATAAGCATAGCGTTTTTTATCAACTTACGTGATAACTAGCTGTCCCGCCAAACGTTGCTTTGCCATAATATAAACTTATAAAGTATTTCGCCCATATTATTTTATTGAAGTGACAAAATTAAAGTATGTCGCCATGGCAACGTCGATCGCTATCCCGTCGCACAAACAATGGTCGCCGTCAGTCTCAGGTTGTAATAATTTACTATTATTTATTCAACAAATGCACTCATCAATATAAAAAGTAGATGTTGTCCGATTCTCAACCCTAGCCGATATGCTCGCTAAGATTTACGAAAATCGGTCGAGCCGATTCAGAGGAGTTCAATTACGCACACCGTGACACAAGAATTTTATATATTAGATTATAATTCGCATACGTCTACTCTAAGTAAAAGACGATACACGACAACGCCGCACCGCTATGCCGGTCGAAGTGGGGGATTAGGTTTTTTCGTTACGGATTTTTTTATTCGGTCGCCGCGCTCAAAGCCCGCGATAAAAGCTATGTAAGAGCTTAAAACAGACGAACAGACACACAGGCAGACTGACGGACAGACGGTGAAGTTTTAGTAAAGGTCCCGTTTTTACCCTTTGAACAACGACAATTTAAAAAAAAAACAGACGTGGGAACGAGATAGCACGACAGACCGGATTAAGGTGATAAGTGGCGATCGGAAAGCAATTCCAGCAATCGGTATCTGTCAGTGAGGTGTCAGCGTGCGAGATATCTTCTATCTGCGGTATTTTCAGCGCCATTTGCCGATTTACAAAAGCTTTGTTTTACAAATACGAGCAAAATGTCGTTGAATCGTAGAGCCGTTCACCTATGTATAGGTCTACCAGAATCTGACGGCTGACAGCAGATTTTTAAAAAAATATCCTTGATCATTGGATAAATTTACATATTTGCATGCACGGATTAAAAAAAAATACGGATGTAGCCTTGTCTAATCCCGAGTGAAGCATAGTAATGGCCGCCCGTGTAGGATGTGTGCGTGTCATTGGCGCCGTCACTCTATGTACAAATGACAGCGAGTTGTAGTACCTAGTTGCGTGTGTGAGTATCGGTCACGTGTACAATAAACGAAATTGTGACGAAATTGTCGTACCTTGCATGCTTCACCTCTTTATAGTGTAATGCTCCATCTGTATTTTTTTTTAATCCGTGTTTGCATGTTTCACACACAGAATCAGCCGCTATAAGGGAAAAAAAAGGATCAAAATGTTTTATTCCAATTACCCCGGTATTGCTAGAGTCATGCTAGAGTCAATTTACTTTCTCACTTTTTATCATCAGATTCTGGTAGACCTATAATATGATTTCGGCTGGATAGGATCAATATCAGGCTTTGTTTTACAACCGACAAAATGACGTAGAATTATGCAACGTAGGGTACGAAATGGGATTTTGGCTGGATTGGAACTACGCGTACGGTTGCACAGAAAACCTAAATTCTGCGCTACTTTCTGCGGTATTTTCGGCGCTATTTGCCGATTCATAAAAACTCTATTTTACAGTTTACAGTATCAAAATGACGTTGAATTGTACAGCCGCGACAATTACTGTCTAACTATCGCGGATAAAGAAAGAAGAAAAATCTCGTGAAACCGATTCGCCTCGCGCTTGGCCGTGACATCTAGGACACATTTATACTATTCTAGACCATACAGATTGTGTATAATAAAACAATACAAGTCAACAAACTTTTCCAGTTCTACCACTTTTATAGTAAAAAGAGAAGATCAAAATTGGAGCTGTTACTGAGGACTTCTATTTAAGGGTGTGCACTGGAAAGTCCATTGGTCAAACGGCTGGTTAATACTTCAAAAACTTACAAAAATCTACGTTATATGAAAATCGGCCATGTTGATATTTCATTACATAGAGAAGTCGTCTTAATAAGTCTCCTATACAATATATTCAAGGAGAGCTTAGATTTTTTCTTTGATAAACCTATTATGTCTAAGACGCAAAATATACCTTCCCGGCTTAACCTAATATTGGCCAAGAGGGCTTAAGAGTCCGTATACGAAATTTTGCCGATTTCGCTCATTTAACAGACGTGATTTAACAGTTAAAATACAGTATTTCTATAAGTTTTAATGCACAACATGTAAGATCATTTCAATTATAATATAGTTTTGGAGCTAGATTTTTTTATTTTTTTTAAGTATCTTTAAATAATCCAACTCAAACCCGCGACAGTTTTGTGATTTTTGCTGTAAAAGGTTTAGAATATCACCTGTTTATGGATTGTATTGACGTCTTAACGGTATGAAAAAAATACAATGTACTGTTGAGAAAGTCGTCTATACAATGTTGGAATTACTTTTTACCACTTCAATATAAAAAAACCCTTTAAAAACAGAAAACCTCTATCTGCCCGCTAACTTGGCGATCGTCCTTTTTCACCCTGCATTTGAAAGACGGGCGTGAGTGTGAAGAGAGCAGTAGAAAAGAGAGGACGGGCTCTTAAAAGGGCCTCTTGGCCATTCCTGGACCCTAAAAAGATACAAGGACACAATAGGATTACGTCATAGTTACAAAAATAAGCTTGTCATTTCTTAGTGTAGGTATTAGGTTAGTTGTTATATATATATATATATTACACAGTGGATACGCTAGAAAATGTTTTGTCCTTTTATAATACCTTGTATAATTCGCTTAACAGAGTAAGATACAACATACATACAAGGTGTAACAAAACTAAGTGATAATACTTTAGGGCGTGTATATGTTTCTTGTATAGACTGTGAAAGTAGCAGAGCTGAAAGATCAAAAAAAAATTCACTTTTGTATGGGGAAACTCGTGACGCCGCGCCGCGCTGGGGTGCTTGCCCATACAAAAATTAAAAAAAAAATGGTCTTTCAGCGCTGCAACTTTCACAGTGAACTCCTTACAAGGAACACGTACACACCCTAATGAATGAATGAATGAATGAATATGCTTTATTGTGCTCAAAATGTACAAACATAATAAAATAAGTTACATGGTCTCAGCATGAGCACAAAGGCGGCTTTATCGCTATGAAGCGATTTTTTCCAAGCAACCTCTAGAGCATGGAAACAAATTACAACACAGTACAGCTAGAGTTGGAATAATACTAAAGTTGAAGTAGGTTTATCATAAATCTTATAATTAAGACTAATCTAACACACACCTTACACATACATAATATTGGGTTGTATGTATACGATTATAAATAATATTACAAATACACAAAATATTGGTTATAAACAAACTAATATATATTTTAAAATACAATACATATATTATATATACATATACTAGCTGTCCCTGCAAACGTTGCTTTGCCATAATATAAAGTATATCGCCCGTATTATTTTATTGAAATGACTAAATAAATATGTCACCATGGCAACGTCTATCGCTATCCCGTCGCACAAACAATGGTCGCCGTCAGTCTCAGGTTGTAATAATTTACTATTATTTATTCAACAAATGCACTTATCAATATAAAAAGTAGATGTTGTCCGATTCTCAACCCTAGCCGATATGCTCGCTAAGATTCACGAAAATCGGTCGAGCCGTTTCAGAGGAGTTCAATTACGCACACCGTGACATGAGAATTTTATATATTAGATAATACTCATACCTACATACACAAAAGTAAATACTTACAATATTTAAATATAAGGTTTTTTCGCACGAAATCTTTACGAAATAATGAGGTAATGAATTTTGAGCATTTTTTTGAAAAATTCAATACTTTTAGCTTGCCTAATTTTAGCTGGTAAGGAGTTCCATAGTAGTATTGCCTTGACTGCAAATGATTTGTGGTAAAAATTGGTGTTATGTTTTGGGATATGGAGAAGAAGATAGGACACAGAGCGCAGTTGGAGCTCGGGCGTTCGATATTCAAACCTTGATTTGAGATAAGAGGGTGCTTTTGGGTTGAATAGCAGGGGTAAAGCAAGGTAAGGACTCGCATGTTACGTCGCAGGCGAATGGGCAACCAAGAAAGCATAAGGCGATATTCAGATATGTGGACATATTTACGCAAGTTAAATATAAAGCGAATTGCCATGTTCTGAAGACGCTCTAGTTTGTTTAACTGTTCTTCAGTGATGTCAGAGAAATAGGCATCTGCATAATCCAATATGGACAAAAACAACGACTCGGCAAGTAGAATTTTAGTCTTTATAGGAAGAACGTTTTTTAGCCTTCTGAGCGAGCTCCATACTGCATACACCCAGGGCTTCAAATAACGTTATTTTTTCATAACGTTATTGCTTCAAGGGCATAGATAACTTTATGAAAATTAAACCGATACTAGAAATAACGTTATAAATGTATTTAATAACGGTAAATGTTATAACGTTATATAGGATTTATAACGGTAAATATATGTTCTTTGATAACGTTATAGTCCGTCAAGAAAGTCATGACAGGCGGGAAAATTTTCTAAACGTAATCACGCTTTTAAGGTGTATTTTTTCTTTGTATTTTCACAGAGAACGCTTATTACATTTTAAATATGAGTGAGATTTGGTGCACCGTGCACGATCGCATACCTGATACCAGAAAATAACGTTATATTTACCGTTATTATTATTACGTTATTTTTTTGTTATGCCATAACGAAAAAATAACGTTATAATAATAACGGTAAATATAACGTTATTTTACTAGATATCGTTATAAAAATAACGTTATCTGGCTACCATTATGAAAATAACGGTACGTAACGATATTTTTTCTGTTATTCGATAACGTTATGAAGCCCTGCATACACCCTGCTGCTGATTAAGGAGGTATGGTCTGACCAGGAAAAACGATCGTCCAAAAGCACACCCAAGTCTCTTACTTTCATACTAAAGGGTATTGGAGTACCATCTACGAGCACCGGGGGTATATTCTCCTAGTCAATCTTGGATACTAATCCTTGACTCCCCACAATGATGACTTGTGATTTTATTGGATTGATGGAGAGGCCGTTATTCTTACTCCATTCGCAGACTGCTTTAAGATCACAATTAAAGGTACTGATTGAAGTAGGAAGATCCACCAAGGAGGACTGAGTGTAGATCTGAAGGTCGTCTGCGTATAGATGAAAGCGAGAGGAACAAAAATAGTTTATGGAGTTAATAAATAAGGCGAACAATATTGGGGGTAGTGCTCCACCCTGCGGAACTCCAGCGGTGATAGTTGACCACGAGGAGAACTCGTTATCCACACGAACTCGCTGCTGTCGCCCCCCAAGGTAGTTACGGAACCAGTCGGTCGCTGAAGGTGAGAAATTAGCAGCACTAAGTCGTCCCTAAAGTATTATCACCTAGTTTTGTTACACCCTGCATAGCTTATTTATTGTGTAACTTTCATGTGAGAACTTTTGTAGCGACGTTGAGCGATTTTTGGGATGGGTAACGCTAAACTCGAGTCAGGAGTGGCTTGATCGAAAATTCTTAAAACGGAGGAAGTACAGACCGCTCCGAGTCAGCCTCCCGCAAACATCGACTAGAAGAAGAAACAGCAAAACAAGAAGAACTGGGGAACTATTGGGGAAATATTTGGAACATCGTATATAGAAGAAAGGCTGGCCGGAAATCGCGTTTACCTCGACCCCCGCTATAGTACATAGTGATGACGTGTTTTATTCGACCACGCCAGTACAGAAGCCGTTCTCGAGTGAATCCTCGCACGGCAACACTGCATATTTTTATTATAAACCACCTGCACGACGAAAATTTATGCCTCTCATGCTGTTTAGATTTTAATTTGCAAGCACCTGGACTACAACCCATTTTTTATTAACACCTTATATGGGACCTTGGAGGTGTTATGTTTATTAATAGCCGGTGCAGTAGGGTTGCCACTTGCCAGGCGTCCAAATAAAGCCGGGCATACTCAGGCTTTTTGATGGCGTGTCCGACCAAAATATATCGAGTGCGGCTGGAGCATTGCATTTATAATTTCACATACAAATTCTACTAATATTACATGATATTAAAGAAAATTATAATATAAAACCTACGAACTATTCACGAACCCATTGACATTATACTAAATGTTGAAGTTGTTAATCGCAGGGCGTCCGGCCTTTTTATACAAACCCAATTTAAATTCTACTAGAAAAGCCTTTTTGTGCATGTCTGATTGTATCAAATGTTGTCTATATTGTTGTATAATGTATTTGATTGAGTATGTTTGTGCAAAATAAAGTATAATATTTGAATTTAATTTAAGCTGACTACTATGTCCGGCTTTTAGGTTAGACGATGTGGTAGTTACGGAACCAGTCGGTCGCTGAAGGTGAGAAATTAGCAGCACTAAGTCGTCCCTAAAGTATTATCACCTAGTTTTGTTACACCCTGCATAGCTTATTTATTGTGTAACTTTCATGTGAGAACTTTTGTAGCGACGTTGAGCGATTTTTGGGATGGGTAACGCTAAACTCGAGTCAGGAGTGGCTTGATCGAAAATTCTTAAAACGGAGGAAGTACAGACCGCTCCGAGTCAGCCTCCCGCAAACATCGACTAGAAGAAGAAACAGCAAAACAAGAAGAACTGGGGAACTATTGGGGAAATATTTGGAACATCGTATATAGAAGAAAGGCTGGCCGGAAATCGCGTTTACCTCGACCCCCGCTATAGTACATAGTGATGACGTGTTTTATTCGACCACGCCAGTACAGAAGCCGTTCTCGAGTGAATCCTCGCACGGCAACACTGCATATTTTTATTATAAACCACCTGCACGACGAAAATTTATGCCTCTCATGCTGTTTAGATTTTAATTTGCAAGCACCTGGACTACAACCCATTTTTTATTAACACCTTATATGGGACCTTGGAGGTGTTATGTTTATTAATAGCCGGTGCAGTAGGGTTGCCACTTGCCAGGCGTCCAAATAAAGCCGGGCATACTCAGGCTTTTTGATGGCGTGTCCGACCAAAATATATCGAGTGCGGCTGGAGCATTGCATTTATAATTTCACATACAAATTCTACTAATATTACATGATATTAAAGAAAATTATAATATAAAACCTACGAACTATTCACGAACCCATTGACATTATACTAAATGTTGAAGTTGTTAATCGCAGGGCGTCCGGCCTTTTTATACAAACCCAATTTAAATTCTACTAGAAAAGCCTTTTTGTGCATGTCTGATTGTATCAAATGTTGTCTATATTGTTGTATAATGTATTTGATTGAGTATGTTTGTGCAAAATAAAGTATAATATTTGAATTTAATTTAAGCTGACTACTATGTCCGGCTTTTAGGTTAGACGATGTGGTAGGCGGCAGGCCTACAGGCAGGATAAAGTGAACGTGGCATGCAGGACGCCGTCGTGTGTGCGGGACGTCCGGTCTTTTTGTACAACTGTCCGTCTGAGCTTATCCGTCTTTTTCGTGTAACAGCCCTAGATGCAGTGGACGTGGAATGCAGGGCGCCACTGCTGTGAGTGTAAGAGGCCCGGCTTTTTAATACAAAATAATGTCCGGTTAAGCTTATCCGACTTTTCTGTTTTGGCAGCTCTAGGTGCAGTGGACGTGGCATGCAGGACGCCACCGCTGTGAGTGTAGGTGGTCCGGCCTTTTCGTAATTCCGGCTAATCTGTCTGCTTTTTCCGGTATGCAGGACGCCGCCGTGAGTTCAGGAAGTCCGACCTTTTCGTAATTCCGGCTAATCTGTCTGCCTTTTCCGGCATTTAGGTATGATTTGGCAAGTGGCAGCCCTAGGTGCAGTAGACGTGGCGTGCAGGACGCCGCCGTGAGTGCAGGACGTCCGACGACCTTGCGCTATTTGTGCATCTTGCCCACTCGTGTGTACAATGCATCGCTATATCCATACTAATAAATGCGATAGTATGTTCATCTGTCACCTAAACTGCCCAGCTCGATCATCCTATCAACCTACTGTTACTAATACTAAAATATGATTGAAAAACAAATAATTGGAATTGAATAGAACATATCACCTACTGCAAAGTTTTCACGCAAAACGGCTGCACCAGCACTTAAGTCTTTAAGTTCCGTGTTTGAACTAAGTTTTTTGTGACCTTAGATCTAATTATCCAACAATTAAGTGTCACTACTTTGCGTATTGGACTTCCAAATTCAAATTACCAAAGTACTATTTCTTGTCTGTGGTAGTAAGAAGACACACAAAGTGATCAAATACATACGACGATATGTCTGAGACAACCAATTATTATATATGCAGTAACACCCCAAAGTTAAATGCAAATCAAGACGTGAGTGGAAGAATAAGTTAAGTAACATGAAAAAAACTTCCCGTTTTTTTTTGCTTAAATGGAGGCATTAAGGCCGGAAAAAATATTTGAAATAGAAAAACTATGAATTATATGGTTAGCCAGATATATTAGCTAGGTTATGAAGTCGATAAGTTACAAGTTTTATTAAAATAATTAGGGAAAAATGAGGTATTTTTCGTATGTTACGAAATGTTACTTGTTCGATTCTTCCACTCACGTCTTCATTAATAGTCTTCACATTTTCCATATTTTTAGGGTAATTGAAGACATTACCCTAGAATGAAGACATGAGAGGATGAAGTGACTAACAATTTAATAACTGTCGTTTTTAGCGGCTTTAGGACCGGGAAAATGATTTGAAATAACAAATGTGGATTCTAGGTATAGCTATATTAATTAGATGATGAAGTATGTAAGTTACAAGATTTGTTGAAATTGTAAGGGAAAAAATTAGTAATTGCTCTGATGTTGTAAAATGTTAGTTACCCACTTCTTCTTCTCGTGTCTACAATTTCAAGAGGATATAAATTAATAATTTTACAAATCATCGCCATCTGCCCTATTTTTAGGCAGATTTCAATAAACAGAAAATATATTTTGCGTAAAAGAATAGCAGAGCTTATTAATAAGATACGTCTAAGAAATACTCTGAAGCAAACAGGGAAAATGGAAAAATTTCCATAACAATGTAACTTAATACGAAATTGTTTTTCTTTGAATTATTATTATCATTAGAGATTTTAATTAAAAAGGAAGACGGAGACAAAACAAAGATTTTTTTCAGTCTATGTGTGTATGAAAAAATATGGTCAACGTATTTATGTATGGTATCTTAACTTAGGGTCGGCTCATATTGCAACTTGACGAGGCAATGCAGTGTTTTGATTATTGATTACTAGATGACGCCCGCAAATCCGTTGCGCCAAAACTCGTTTATCAAAGTATATTCATGCCAAATTTCAGCAAAATCGGTTCAGCGGTTTGAACGTGAAGAGGTCACAGACAGACAGACAGACATACTTTCGCATTTATAATATTAGTATAGATAGCCTTCTGCAATAAATGGGCTATTTAAGGGTCCGTATACGAAATTTGCCGATTTCGCTGATTTTACAGACGTGATTTAACAGTTAAAATACAGTATTTCTATAAGTTTCTATAACATGTAAGATCATTTCAATTATAATCTAATGTTGGAGCTAGATTTTTTATTTCTTTAAGTTTTTTTAAATAATCCAACTCAAACCCGCAACAGTTTTGTGATTTTTGCTGTAAAAGGTTTAGAATATCACCTGTTTATGGATTGTATTGACGTCTTAACGGTATGAAAAAAATACAATGTACTGTTGAGAAAGTCGTCTATAAAATGTTGGAATTACTTTTTACCACTTTAATATGAAATATGTAACTCGGCAAAACTTTAGAGAAAATGGGCAAAGAATTGCTGTTAGTTTCGGCAACTTGGGGTTGTAATTCATAAAAAAACGACAGAAATAATCTATAGATAAATTCTATCCAATTCGAGAAAAAACAAAAAAAAAAACAAATTGTGCCAAAAAAAACCATTCAAAACAACCTAAATCTCACATTATATTTCTCGCCGCAAGTTCGAGTCGGCTTTCCGCGCTTAAATATATTTTAAATCTAATAATTAATATTATATTTTTTTAGTCTAATAAGGGGAAAAAACCAAATTATATTTCTGTAGCGAAACTTTGCAATTTCGGCAAAATCGGCAAAATTTCGTATACGGAATCTTAACACTGAAAGAACTTTTCAAATCGGACCAGTAGCTCTTGAGATTATAGCGCGTTCAAGTTAACCCTTTCAAATAATTTCCCCGTTTTTTCCACATTTTCTTAGCTCCTATTAGTCTTAGCATGATAAAATATAGCCTATAGCCTTCCTTGATAAATGGTCTATCTAATACTGAAAGAATCATCAAAATCCGTTGCGTAGTTTTAAAGATTAAAGGGAACAAAGGGACATGAGGGAAAAAAGCGACTTTTTTTTATAATATGAAATAGATTATTGTTCCAATTTTAAATAGCTTATTTTTTAAATCTGTAAGCTATTTAAAATTGAAAAAATTAAAAAATTCTCTGTTGACGACACAGGAGTTGCAGTGGTGGGTATCAGGTACGTGTGGTGGGCCAATAGGGTTTACTACTGCAAAGTGTTCACGCTAGACGGCAGCACCAGCATAGACAGAAAACAAAAAGTTTTGTTCGACGTTTGACATGTCAAAATCATCATCGATGAAATGTGCAACATATCGGATTTTGGTCGGATTATTTATTGTAATTATGTGCTGTAAGTAGGGATCTAGACTCTAGAGCAGTGGTTCTTAACCGGTGATCCGCGGACCACTGGTGGTCCCTAGAGGCATTCCAAGTGGTCCATGAAGCCATCCTAATAATACGTGAGAATTCAGAAGTTAGTAGAGAGTATGCACATGCAGTCACAAAAATCTGTAACTTTTAGATTTTTGCCAAATAAAAAAATGAGTGCTAATTATAAAGTTGTGCTTCTTCGTCAAACATCCCGGCTGTACCTAGTGGTCCCCGGCTAGACAAACATTTGGTAAAATGGTCCTATGGTATGACTAAAAGTTTAAGAACCACTGCTCTAGAGTCTAGTCTAACGTTTGCGTAAAATTCCCTATTGGCTATGACTTTTTAACATTTAAATTTTAAAAGTCTGTAAAATAATAATGACATCAATGATACTTTAATTAATTAGTAACATTTTAAATGTTAAAATGATAATTTTAACATTTAAGTCTGTGAAATAATTAGTAACTTTCTACAACAAAACATCTTACAATAAATACTGAAACAAAGACAATAAAAATTCAACTATAAATAAATTAATTAATATATATAAACACTATTTATAAATAAAAAATTAAATCTAAATCGAAGGCTGCGGGCAAAGTACCAATTAGGCTGGCAGCATTACCTCGCTGAATGGCCAAACTACGTTGGCCGAGGTAAGCGCCAGCCCTGGGGTCATTTGATTTGGCGACCAGTCTTTTGGAGACATCTTTATAGAGGGCTTTTGCGTCTGGCCCCCACGAACCCAAGGTTTCAACAGCAAAAGGCAGAAATATGAAGTCTTCGCCTAGACACTCATATTTCCGCCTCTTGCTGGTTTCCGCGTGAGCGGCGGCCGCTCCCGCCTCTTTCGAGGTGGCCGTTAAGTGCGACGCCGCCAGCGTGTCCACGCAGGTTGCGTCCCAAACCAAAGGCCTGCCCCGGCTCCATGGAATGAGCATCATTCCATCAGGTCTCGTACCAATTAATTAATTCGTTACAATTAATTTCATCTCAGCCCTAAAGACTTGAATTGTAACTGAAAAGATCATAAGTAAACAAATTAAAGAAGTAGAAGCAATATTTTTTGCCAATTAAAAGAGATTTTCTCCACAAAGCAAACTTTTAAAATTAAAAGCTTTGAGTTGTTAAGTGTTAAAATAGAGTTGCATCCTGCAAAAACCTAGGTCTTATATTATATTTTAGTATAATATTATTATATGAAATATAGTCTACACCATAGATTTAAAAACTTATAGAAGTCTATTTTAGAGCCAAAGTAAGAGAGAGAGAGACACTTTTTTTTTAATTATTGACATTGTTTTACAATTATTATTGAATAATTTAAATCCCGCTTGCGATAGTTTAGGTTAAAATAACATAGGGTTACTGTGTTATTGTCCTTGTTATATATGAATGAAAAGATAATATTAATGCCGGCAGAGCGATTACATATCTTGCGACACGTAAGCAAACAAGCAGATATTGGGAAACATCTGATCTGTAAAAAAATTACATGTTCGTACAATTAATATACGCTTAGTTAAATTATTACCGGTCGAAAGAAACTTAATCACCGCAGAAGTTAATTTGGTCTCGGATTGGCGCGTGGGCCTGTCTGCAGCGTTTCTATTCGCACGTAGATCAGAGTGTTGTGTATTCACAATAAATGTATGAGCCTCGGGGGAAATTGCGACCATATATGAAGTTGTTATTCACTCAACTGTCCCTGTTTGGGCTCACAAATAAATATGAAAGGATATCTACAAATGGCTGGGTAGTTGGTACAATTTTTATGCGTTCCTTACAACGTATTTTTATTTCACGTAATTCTTTGTTTTGATTTTTTTAACCGACTATATTTAAAGTAAGGCCGCACGAAATAACACTACGCTGTAGCAGAGCTACTACTCCTTTGTATGAAATCGCATATTCGACGCTGCACTACGCAGCAGAAGCTTTGCTGCCGCGTAGTGCGGGTCATTACTCATAATAATATGATATTTTCATACAAAAAATGTTTGGCCCACAGACATTCTGTGGTTTGGCCGTATCTTGTCGTCGCTCCGCTGCAGTGTGCAGACAAGATACGGTTACTCCTAGTCAATGATATTATATAAAAAACTCAAAGCAGATATGTTACTACCGCGCGCGTTGTGAAGACTCAAATACGACCCAATTGGGTCGTCTTTTATTTAGTCTGTCTCTTTTATGTAAATTGCATTTCGTATTTTTTGTTTCACTTATCTGTCAAAGCCAAATTTTGAATTTGAAAATTGTTCGGAATAGATTTAAGCCGGAAAATAGTATGAACGTAACATATCTGTATAAGTAGAATATCATTGCTCGTAGCACAATAGACATAACTGCCAGTACTTCGACTGCTAAGAGACGGACAAGTATTAATATCTGTCATTTCTTTCGGGTTTCGCCAGGATAAGTTAAAGGCTGGCGCGCTGGCTGGTATAATTTATTTTTAAAAATAAGAATTCTGACAGTTTTCTTTGCATGTGCCAAAATATAAACAACAACTTAAGTATTTGTAGGTAACGACCATGGAGCTTATATAGAGAGGAGCTGTCGTAATCAAGTTTCCTTATGAAACGACGCGTGACGATTTGCGGGGTGAGGGGGTGTCAAGCTCCGCCCACTTTTCAATATTTCCTCTATCGGCTAAAAGCAAAACTACTAGCTTAGGTCGATGTTGATGTTATTACGTAGTTCAGCTATCTTACACTAGATATCATTATGTCTTGAATATTATGGGAAGTTCTCAGAACTTTAAAAAATGTATATTATGAATTATAAATAACCTTATTGTATCAATAAAATTAGGGTTAGCATTTTGACCGATTTTTATGTAAAATAAGGGGACAAACGAGTAAACGGGTCACCTGGTGGAAAGCAACTTTCGTCGCCCATGGATACTCGCAATTCGCAACATCAGAAGAGCTGCAGGTGCGTTGCCGGCCTTTTATGAGGTAATAGGGTAGGGGAGGGTAGGGAAGGGAATAGACTATAGGTACTAGGTATTATTTAGGAATAGGTAATAACCGCTCATACCTACTTAAATCGACATTTTTTCGTGAAAATTTACTGTGTTGTTATAAGAAATATTTTTTCTGACGATTTTTATGGATAATAAATGTTTTTATACTCTCAATCCCGTTACCTGTAGCTTGAATAAAAAAAATAAACGCAACAAACATCTATCAATTTCGCCGGTCAAAGTTAAGGTTAAAGTTAAAGCTAAATTTAGCCTTAACAAAATACGGGCGGAACGCGACAGACGACACACTATGCCGAGATTCCGTCGCGAGCCGAATTTCCGTCGAGCCGAGTCGAACGTAAAGTTCGGCAGCAAATAGGCGGTAATGTTTTGTATAGCAACACACTATACACGACGGAATTATCAAAACCGAACATAGCAAATCCAACTTTAACTCCAAAGCGTTAACGTACGTACATTACATCTGAGAATTTTAAATACTCACTTACGCGCGCGTTCTGCAACGGAAATTACGCCGCGAAATTTCGGCTCTTCGCGTAATTTATAGTGTCGCATAGTTTTGTTATTCGTAGGTCGCATCAGACGTAAGCGGCTGAACATAATTTCGGCCACGTAAATTACGGCGGCGTAATTCAGCTTAGTGTGTTTAGACCCATATACAAGAATGTTTGGCCGTCACGCAAGCGACGGCGACCGACAAAATTCAAATAAAACGTCACTTTATGACATGAAACATACTCATATGTTTAATTTTCTACCCACATATTTGAACATTTTTCACTTTCAAATTTTGGAGAACGTTATTTTTTTAACCCTAAAAAATTTTAATTGCGGGCCGCAACACCAAGACAAAAACGCGTTGGTCAGTATAAAAAAGAATAAGTACTATGACTGGCCTAGAGCATAAAGTGGTATTTTAATTGATTTTTTCCTTAGGATTGGTTAGTTCCATATTTTTTTGACACTATAGTCTGCTTCACAAGTGCCATTTTCCTCAAAACCTGATCTCATGCACCGAAAATTATGATTTTAGGCTCATTCGATTCGGAATACCATCTAGAACATTCTATCAAAATTCCAAGAGAGGCTGAAAAAAAATGCAAAAGTTATAAACAATAAAGTAAAAAATCGGCCAAGTGCGAGTCGGACTCGCGCACGAAGGGTTCCGTACCGTTATGGAACGAAAATTGGCAAAAAATGTTTTTTTTTGTATGGGAGCCCCCCTTAAATATTTATTTTATTTTTATTTTGTTATAAATTATTAAAGTACAAATATAATGAAGAATATTGTGAATATTTCAAGTGCCTAGCTGCTACCATTATTTATTACGAGCAAAAAAGGCCAATATGATCACGTTTGTTGTATGGGAGCCCCCCTTAAATATTAACTTTATTTTCTTTTTAGTATTTGTTGTTATAGCGGCAACAAATATACATAATCTGTGAAAGTTTCAACTCTCTAGCTATTACCGTTCTTGAGTTACAGCCTGGAGACAGACAGACAGACAGTCGGACAGACAGACGGACAGACAGACGGACAGATAGACGGACAGACAGACGGACAGACATCGAAGTCTCAGTAATAGGGTCCCGTTTTTACCCTTTGGGTACGGAACCCTAACAAAAAAGAAGGGTTTTGTTTTTTTTTTATAATATTTCAAAAACTATTTAAGATAGTCAAAATTTGAAAATAGATCCTTAAAGAGCAGGAAATTTCCTAAAAAAATCCTAACTCCTGGAACTGTACCAACAATACTTATAACTTTAATTGAGCGGCGAAAGTAACGGTAAAAACGCGTAGTTCGTGTTTCGCGTGATCAGGTTTTGAGGAAAATGGCACTTGTGAACCAGGGTACTACAGATTTATAAAGAGCTGCGAATAATAATTAATATTACTAAGATGTTGTTAAAAGGTGTAGAGTATATCTCTCTACGACAACCAATAGTAAATCGTCATAAATATGAAATTCTCGTGTATTTTAGGAGGCTCTGATTTATTGGACAATGAGGGAGGCATGTATCTTCATTGTCACACCTCTAGCGCCGTGACACAATACAAATATATAGAGTAAAGTAACTTTTTCATATTCTTTAAGGCCAATTCGTGCAGCATAAAGACAAGTTTGAAGTTACGCGCGGAACGTGAATAGAATACGGTGTACATCTGAGTGCAGTGTTTTTGGCATTTTTTACAATAAAATTTAACGACTTTTATGTTTATGGAATTTTTTGTGCAGTGACTAACAAAGGTAAGTTATCAACCACATCGTAAAAGTCCTAACTTCTACGGTTAGAAGTCATAACTTATTAAATAAATAACTTTTCCTCATTTTTTTCCAAACACTTCCGTGCAGTCATATATTGAAAAAATATTTTGTTTAGTCTTTTGACCTCTGTTCTATAAAGTTATCTGAAATTACGTTGAGGTGGTCTACTGTATGCATATATTCTATGCAAGGTGTTACGTTAAGAGAAACAAATTGCACTCTTCGTATAGATTTGCATTACAGGGGTACCTTTGAATAACAATGATTTGTATCGTTATTCGGCTTTCATTTTCCCTTTTTTGGACGTAACTTGTACTTAATGCGAAAGTGTATCGGTCTATCTGTCTATCTATGTCTGTATATATACCTCTTTAGGTCTTCAGATTAATCAAATTAAGACTGAACAATTCAAGACGTGAGTGGAAGAATAAGGTAAGTAACATGAAAAAACTTCCCGTCTTTTTTGCTTAAATGGAGGCATTAGGGCCGGAAAAATTATTTGAAATGGAAAAACTATGGATTATATGTATAGCCAGATATATTAGCTTATGAAGTAGATAGGTTACAAGTTTTTGGGAAAAAATGAGTTATTGTCCGTATGTTACGAAATGTTACTTGTTCGATTCTTCGGTCTTACACTCACATCTTCAATTTACAATTTAATGAATTGAAAGAAAAAGATGTCATGATAAGTTCAGCAATTAAAAGCATTATTAGGTAACAGACAGACGAACAGACAGACAGATAGACTTTCGCCTTTATAATATTAAATGTTAATGAATTTTCCCAATATAAGCTTTTCCATTTTCAATGTCCCTTTGTGTCCTTCAACTAATTTTAATAACAAAGTTCGTCTAATTTCATTATTGTTTGCGTCAACGTTCAAATTGATAGTCCACTTCGATTAATAGAATAGTTTATATCGACTCATTTACTATGAACAGGCCGAAATGTAATATTCCATTATCCATAGATAGCGGTCGTATTATATTACCAGCTTAAAATATATATAATATTAGGTATAAAATTATATATTTTATACCTAATATTGCCACTGAAAAAATGATCAAAATCGATAGCCTATGAACCACGTGAAGGATCACGTGGTCTACTTCTTATCTATGCCAAATAACATAAAAATTGCTCCAGTAGTTCGCGAGATAAGCCCTTTCAAATAATTTCCCCCGTTTTTTCCACATTCTCCGTTAGTTAGTCTTAGCGTGATAAAATATTATAGCCTATAGCCTTCCTCAATAAATGGGCTATCTAACACTGAAATAATTTTTCAAATCGGACCAGTAGTTCCTGAGATAAACGCGTTCAAGTTAGCCCTTTCAAATAATTTTCTCCGTTTTTTCCACATTTTCCTCTATTTCGTCGCTCCTATTAGTCTTAGCGTGATAAAATATAGCCTATAACTATTCTCGATAAATGGGCTATATAAAACTGAAAGAATCATCAAAATCTATTGTGTAGTTTTAAAGATTGAAGAGAACAAAGGGACATGAGGGAAAAAAAGCGACTTTGTTTTATAATAAGTATAGAATTCACGTCCACCGGCAAGCTAGTACAAAGTCTTCGTGAGTTGTGAATTTTTTTTTTCTCTATATTTGCCTCTAATTTTGAAGAACGTTTTTATTAACCCTTAAAAAATTTAGTTTGCTGCTGGCGACAGCAAGACCAAAACGTCTTTGAGTATTAATAACAGTAGCAAAAAGTGGTTGTGGCCCGTATAAAAAGGTTGAGTACCACTTTATAAGTCAGGGTGCTTATAAGTCAAATTGCATTCACATAGTTTCGAGAGCGAAGTTAAAAATATTTACATAAGAGTCCGTATACGAAATTTTGTCGATGAATATGAAATTGCAAAGGTTCTCTACAGAAATATTATTTGGTTTTTTCCCCTTATTAGATTAAAAAATATATATATTAATTATTAGATTTAAAAAATACATTTAAGCGCGGACTGCCGCGGCCGACTCGAGCCTTGCGGCGGGTAATATAATGTGAGATTTAGGTTGTTTGGAATCGTGTTTTTTGGCACAATTTTTTTTTCTTTTTTCTCGAATTGGATAGAATTTTATCTATAGATTATTTCTGCCGTTTTCTTTTTATGAATTACAGCTCCAAGTTGCCGAAATTAACAGCAATTCTTTGCCCATTTTCTCTAAAATTTTGCCGAGTTACATATTTTTTTACTCAACTATTTCATATTAAAGTGGTAAAAAGTAATTCCAACATTGTATAGACGACTTTCTCAACAGTACATTGTATTTTTTTCATACCGTTAAGACGTCAATACAATCCATAAACTGGTGATATTCTAAACCTTTTACAGCAAAAATCACAAAACTGTCGCTCTGTTGAGTTGGATTATTTAAAAATACTTTTTAAAAAACTAGCTCCAACATTAGATTATAATTGAAATGATCTTACATGTTGTGCATTAAAACTTATAGAAATACTGTATTACGAAATACTTAAATAACGACTGTTAAATCAGCGAAATCGGCAAATTTCGTATACGGACCCTTAAAGTATCTTAGATATATACCAAATTTCAGCATAATTGGCTCTTGGGCGTGAAGAGATAACATACAGACAGGCATACTTTCACATTAATAATAATATTATGGATTTACCTTGCTGTACCGGCGTAGGAGTACGCGGGAAATCCGCAAGTGCGTTGAACGAGGCCAATTGTGTCGGTCTGTCGGTCTGTCTGCGACCGTGAACTTCCGAAACTGGGTCAGTGCATGCTGTTGTCAGCTCATAAATAGCTTCATTATTGCCGCTTCCGAATACACGGGATAAATGAATCAATGTAAATCTTTTTAAGGCGCTATATTGAAAAAACTGTCCTTTTTGACGTAATACTATAGGACCCTCAGAAATGTAACAAATCTGGTAATGAGATATACATATCTTCATGGCCTTATCTAGGTTTAAGAAGAACTGGAAACACGATTAATGTATTTTGCCTCGATACATTTAATTTTCGAAATGACCTCTTAAAAATACGAAATTTGAAGATTATTTTTAAATGAAAATAGATGTATTGTAGGAAATAAGTATAATTGATAGACACCTTTGCAACTCAAAATCGTATAGAAGCATTTTGCTTAAATGCTCCTAGTTATTTTTTAAATGATTATAATTACGTTTTTTCGCATGTTTTCCGAGCGAGCCGATAGCTTCTGGCCGCAGCGTATTCACGACTTTATAGTCATACAAATTAAGTATAAAATTGCCCTTACGGTAAAATTATTTATATATAGCGCCTTAAGTGGGCGACTAACCCAAAATTGACGATTTTTTAATTCATTTTTATACTTGAAAATAAGCCCCAAATTGTTTCATTTTCTAAAATTAGATACTAAATTATAATTCCGAGAGTTCAATCTGAGCAAAAACACAATATATTAAAATTTTCTCGATAGAAAAAAATCACAAAGATTCATCAAATTTTCACGAATTTTTCATTTATTGTCATAACCGTGCATTGAACTAAGTTAATGTTTAAACACATTGTATAAAATTCTATTATTGAGAGATCGACCTAGCGGATTTTTAAAATGTTTTATATTTATCGAGTTATTGAGAAAAAACTAATTTGGCGATGAATCCGCGTCGTCCTTCTTCACCTGGCATATGAAAGATGGGCGTGAGCGTGAAGAGAGAATTTTAAAATTAACAAAAAAAAAACGTGTTTTCTTCACTTTTTAAACAATTATTATTATTAGTTGAAGTTACATTAATTATTCATACTAATAATATAATTGCGAAAATGTGCCTGATATGGATTCCCTGGAAAAGTTTTTATCTCGTGAAAAAAACAATTCCCGCGCGATAGACAAATTTCATAGCAACGAAGTTTAGGGCAATATTAATCTACCTATTTTCTTTATCTATTTCTTAATATAAAAGCCAGTTCCCAAGAGAAAAGACATCTTCTATAACAATATAATATAATCAGACTTGTATGTAAATCTTTTCCATTGTACGTAAGGCCGTTACTTTTTAAAGGAGTCGAAAAAAAAACAAAATAACAAATAACCTCTACGGTAATAAATTCCCGCCATTTCTGTCGGCCATCTTGTCAGGGTTTTGGCGGGTATTATAATTTGAATGATGCGGCAGAGGCGCCGCATTGCAGACTGATGACCTACATTGTTCACTACAATGTAACTCGCACCTCCACTATCTGTGAAGAAATTACGCCACTGAAAAGGGAGTTTCCGTGTATCACGTGAGACTTTATTGAGGTATTTTTTAAATATGAGTGAGTCATCACGTAAGATACGAAACTCCTTTTTGAAATCTCACTTTTTTAAATCTAATTGAGAATTGAGATTTTAAGAAGCTATCCTGAAGAGTTCTGAAAAATTCACGTAAGTAAGATAAAAACATTGAAAAATGTGTAAGTATATTGAATAAAGTACAATATTTTACATTACTTTTATGTACACCAGCAAAAACCAACTGTTATTTTAGTTTTATCTTAACAGCCTTTTAGGACGTCCAGAAGGGTTAACATCTTTCAAAACATTACCAAACTGGTATTCACATTAAACTTTTCGTAGAACAAAACGTGATGCTTTCTGAGATATTGTGTCTAAACACACTTGGCTGAATTACGCCGGCGTAAATTCCGCCGCGCTTACGCCGCGTTTCAAACTCATACAAAATACGGGCGGAACGCGAGAGACGACACTATTCCGTCACGTATTTTTATGCGTTTGACATTTGCGGCGGAATTTACGCCGGCGTAATTCAGTAAGATTCGGCATAATCTTCTCCCCTCCCTTTGCTAAATGCCTCACGTAATTTATGGAACCCTGTACCTGTATAAATGGCTCCGAAGAGAAAAAGCTTTGTCGTTCAGTTTCTGTTGTATACTGACATTTTTATTTCTTCTATTCTTTATAGAGTACCTCGATTCTAACATCTTTTTGCAATATCAATGCAGCTATGTTTCTTGTTCGACTCAATCCGTTTTGTATCAAACTAGATAGGGGTTTTCTCATCTATATTAAGAGCCCGTCCTCTCTTTTCTACTGCTCTCTTCATACTCACGCCCGTCTTTCATATGCCAGGAGAAAAAGGACGATCGCCAAGTTAGCGGGCAGATAGAGGTTTTCTGTTTTTAAAGGGTTTTTTTTATATTGAAGTGGAAAAAGTAATTCCAACACTTTATAGACGACTTTCTCAACAGTACATTGTATTTTTTTCATACCGTTAAGACGTCAATACAATCCATAAAAAGGTGATATTCTAAACCTTTTACAGCAAAAATCACAAAACTGTCGCGGGTTTGAGTTGGATTATTTAAAGATACTTAAAAAAAATAAAAATCTAGCTCCAACACTATATTATAATTGAAATGATCTTACATGTTGTGCATTAAAACTTATAGAAATACTGTATTTTAACTGTTAAATCACGTCTGTTAAATGAGCGAAATCGGCAAAATTTCGTATACGGACTCTTAAGACGCTGACAACTGCCAATGACCTTGATCTCGCATCACTCTCGCACCTGTGTCGATTTTCATGCCAGAGAGACAGAGATGTGAAGTGTTCACTCGGTAGCGTGGATACATTTTTCGTTTGTTAGAGGAAAAAATAAATATTATGGGAAATCTAGATGTCAGAACCGAAAATTAAATCCGGCAATCTTTGGATTTTTGTAAAAGGTATCAAATAAACAATTTTTTTAAGCATAGATTGTATTATTACTTTAGTTAGAACTGTTTAAAACTGTTTGTGTGTTCCTGAAAGATGTGACTTTGGTATTTTTTTTCATCCAGTAGGAGTACATTATTTTATTATTTAAATTCGACAAGCTTTTCCAAATATAATCAAAAATCACATTTTTTTTGTGCCAATCAATGAAATACATACGTGTAGAAAACTGCACGAAGATGGCGAATTGGCAGCTGTCTTCACCTTAACAAAAACGAATTTCAATTTTTGTAGATTCGCTAAAACTCGAGAACGGCGAAACTAATTTCGCTAAGTTTAGACTTTAAATATTCGTGGAAGCTTAGGGAAGGTTTGTACGATGAGAAAATGGTTTAGGAGGGAAGTGATGCGAAGTTCACGAGTCATCTAGTGTGAGGCTGCGTTTCCACCAGAGCTGTGTTGCAAGGAATGTATTTTTGAGAACTAATAGAATTGGATTTTAAAAACACATTCCTGGCAACACATCTCTGGTGGAAACGCATAGCAGCAAAAGAGAATATAATCACTATGATAATTATAGTTGGGGAGAGGAAGAGGGGATTTCGGGATTAGCTCGAGCGTGTCAGATTATGCTTGCATAGGCTTCCGACATGTGTCTAGTTATCATGGTATAGAAATCGAATTTCTCACGTGGTGGAAATGTCATCGGATCTGTCAGATTAAGATGATAGATGTATGTTTAGTATAACCCAAAGAAGCTTCCATATAAAGCACTGACGATTCAAAGGTCAGGTAAGCCTGTAGGGACATTTTAAAATATAAAAAATAAAGCTTCATATTTTCCGAACCTTTAAGCTTCGCAGAAATTTTATTTTGCACTAAACTAAATGATTTAGTCCTTGTTGTCTTAAATATATTTATAATTTACCTAGAAATAAGCAATTTTTTGAATATATTTTCTTTTTCGAAATTTTAAAATGGCTGCAGTTTCTAAACCCACCGCTTAAATAAAGAAACGCTCTTATTATTTTTTATCAGTTTTACCTAGTGTAAAAAACCTACTAGGTCTCCATGACGCTCGAGTGACTACAAAATTAGCACCTTCCCGTTCTCTACTATTACAACTAGACAACTATATAGACATTTTATGACAATGCAACTTTGTAGTTTCATAGAAAAGATACTATATCTAAGAATAAAAAATCAAGCTGCATTAATATTGAATTAAAATATAGAATCGGGATTTCTAGGAATTTACGTTGTTTCTACAAAAAGGCCTTTATGTTGTCAACATAAAGGTGATATAAGAGGGAAAATAATTCCGAACATACTGTAGCAGCTTAGATGAATTAAAGTTTTCAGCGTCCCAGCTGAAAATACTTTTATTTAATAAAATTGCCGGCGGTTTAGTTTTTTATTTTTATAGCTCACCCAGGGCACGAAATATAAAATTTCTTGAAAAGTTTTCACAGCTAGATACATTATTCATAGTAATTTATTTTAGTCCCAAGAACTAAAAATATTGAAATTTTAACCTTACGAGGTTAAAATTTTAATATTGCGAGGTGAAATTGTTAAAAGAAAATGAAAGCAATTTTCGTGATGGAATCTGTAGGTATAAATAGACTATTTTCACATTTGGTTCTGAAGTCTTAAAAATTAAAATATATTCGCTTGATTGTACCAGCAAAATATTAGAAATATTCAATAGGTACCAAAAAAATAATTATTAATTTGTTTAACTCAACATATAATATATTAATCTGTCCTGAGAAATAAAAATATAATATTTAGGGGCTGCTTCATCACTTCCTGATAAGTTGCTATCCACAACATAACTTGACAGATAGAGTATGGACTATAGACTATAGAGCATCTATCAGATAAGTTGTAGATAGCCTATCCGGCACTTATAAGAACACAGCGACTCCAATGCATTTTCCTATCCTCATAGTAGGGGAGGTAGTGCTAGCGTTTTCTAAGTCATTTCATACCGACTAAATTTTTGTCCAGCGGTAGCTCAATATTTATCAATCAATATAATCAGCGTCAGTCACCGCACTCGTGGTGGAATGTTAACAGAGTATTTCAAAGTTGTAAAAAAAATTGTTGCGAAAAGTGATTTTACACCGAATGAAACTTTGATGGATGATTATTGAGGTCATGTTTAACCAAAAAATCACCGTCAGCCGTATTGCAGACGGGGGATTCAACGTCAGTCGCGTTACTGAACATGTAAAAATTTTTTGAATATAAAGTCATTTTATACCGTACAAAATTTATACAGGTGAATGTTTCTACTTTGTAAATAATAAAGAAAACCGTCAGTCGCTAATAAGACGGTGGAAAACCCGTCAGCCAGCGATATAAGTTATGACCAATATAGCCCTACTTCGCGCTCAATGTATCCTAGGGCGTCGCGTAGACGACATTTCCACCTGCAAACATTCAGCTGACGGCGATTTTCGTTTGAATTAACCATAAAATGATCTCACATAGCAATTTTAAGTAATTACTTCGATAGTCAATATTTGTGAAGAAGAATTATATACATTTTACTTTAAAAGCGCCATGTGTTGTTGTTATATACTAAAACTAAAATAACACCTACCCAACCTAAACGTTTATAATCTAAATATGAACCTTTATTGGGTGCGAATAGGGATCTTTTTAATGTCAATTCAATACGATTTCCAACAACAACTTTGAGATGCTCTCAATTTTTATTCCACCCATTATGAAGTGGCTGACGATCAAAGCTGTTATGTATTAGTGGAATACTATTATTGTAACGATTTTCGCTCGGTATGAAATGACTTTTTAAACTGAGCGCGACCTCCCCTACTATCAGAGATATTTCCGAAATGTTTCCGAAATTACACAACGTACCGAAAATTATGAAATGTTCGACACTGAAATTTCCGTGGTTTTGCAACACCTAAGTGGCTTTAGTGAAATAGTTAATTCTTATACACCTAGCCAATTCCATTAAAAATATACTTTTCTAGTTGAAAATGTTCCAGAAATTGAAAACTTAATGAAATTATCCATTCTCTACAAACAAAAAGTATTTTAATAAAAAGTTACCTAACCTCGAGTAACATACTTTCATTTTAATAAAATTATTCCTTGTTATATCAGAATGTTTTTCCATTTTCGCCTCGACAGCGTACTTGAAGTCGACAGCAATATAAATAATTGAAAAGAAGGACACGTCGCTTACAATATTGTTTCTACCGTCTACGTCACGGCAACGAGTAGTGTACGTCCGCTACGAATATTTCCAGTGTAACGCGCGCGTGCGATACAACTCCTTGGCCCGCAAAGATGATTGTAAAAAAATAAGAAATAAAAAAAACAAAGTCACAGAAATTCGAAATTTAAAAATACAGTTTTTCTAGAAACTGACGCTGAGAAAATAAAAAACAAAGTCACAGAAATTCGAAATTTAAAAATATATAGTTTTTCTACTGACGCTGGCTGGTTCTGTTTCGTAGTTTTTCTTAAGTGTTAAAGTAATATCGCAGATGGCGGCAACAAAGTTTAGTACAGAGCCAGGATTACTTATCCTAAGTGTTGCAGCACTCATTATGTTAAGTGGTAAGGTTTCACAACACGTAATTATATTAAACTGGAACATTTTCTAAGCACCCAACTTCTTAGTGCTTATGCTAGCTTTTACCGTTGTATAATATAACAAACAGAAAAAGAAACAGCGGAATTAAATTATTTGTGTTTTTGATATTATTTTAATTTTTACTTATCATTTAAAAGTCCTCTTAAAATCTGTGTGTTATCAGTTATGTTTACCATAACATTTAACAAACAAGAAATCACACAAAACTTTTTATGTGACTTATTCCTGTTTCTCTTTGTTATGACGAACGTCGGTAAGGCTCTGTATTTAAAAATATTTTAGACTTAGGGTTGATTTAGACCGCGACGCGATGCGTAGATGCATTTCTAAATTTATATTACGTATTTGGCGGACAGATTCACAAGACGTCTCACGCAATTGAAATCTGTCAAATCCGTGGTCAAACCCATACAAAATGCCGCGCCGCGCCTCGCCTCGCTTCGTCACGTTGCGGTCTGAATTTTAAGGCGCTATATTGAAAAAACTGTCCTTTTACAGTACAGTAATACTATAGGACCCTCAGAAATGTTACAAATCTGGTAATGAGATATACATATCTTCATAGCCTTATCTAGGTTTGAGAAGAACTAGAAACACGATTAATGTATTTTGCCTCGATGCATATTTTAATTTTCGAAATGACCTGTTAAAAATACGAAATTTGAAGATTATTTTTAAACGAAAATAGATATATTGTAGGAAAGTAGTCTAATTGATAGACACCTTTGCAACTCAGAACCGTATAGAAGCATTTTGCTTAAATGCTCCTAGTTATTTTTTAAATGATTATAATTACGTTTTTTCGCATGTTTTCCGAGCGAGCCGATAGCTTCTGGCCGCAGCGTATTCACGAAATTGCCCTTGCGGTAAAATTACTTTCGATATAGCGCCTTAATGACGTCCGCAACTGCGTTTCGCCGAAATATTTTGCTTATCGTGCGGAAACCGAATTTCGCGTCGAAAACTATCCTATATGTCCCTTCTTAAACCGTTTAAGCTTAAGGGCGTTCCCTACGGAGATTCCGTAATTTACCGTATTTAGGGGCTTATAAACTCATAATTTGAAAGCTACGAAGTAGGGTTGCTGAGGATTCCTCTTCCGCTTCCTCATAATGAGGAAGTTCCGCAATATTTTGGGTTCCTCAACCGTTACCGCATCCTCATAAATAAAAATAAAATCCTCATAAATAAAAATAAAAAAATCCTCTTCCGCTATCGCTTCCTCAAAATATAAGAGGAATTTATGAGGAATTTCACTGCGCATGCGCATCGCGTATCCAATCATGGCAAGTTTTTGTGTGCGTGTGTTGTGTATGTTACTGTATGCCGAGTGTGAATTTTTTTGTTTCACATTCGATCGTGTTTCACGCGTTTGGCGTTTATTAAGATTTTGTATGGGATTACTCACTGGGCTGGGCTCACTCCCGTCAGCAGGTGGCGCTGTACAAATCCCATACAAAATCTTGGTAAACGCCAAACGCGTGAACACGATCGAATGTGAAACAAAAAATTCACACTAGGCACACAAACTCCTCCTTAATTGTTGGACCGATTTTAATGATTCTTTATTGTATGTGTTTGGAGAATCGTTTAGATTCATAGTTTGGTCCACTGGAAAATGCCCCTTTTAATAATTTTTTGTGTAAGTATTGTTATGTACATAACAGAAAGGACAAAGGCTTTTGGCCGCAGTGTTGCCAACTATGAGGATTTCCCACAAATTTAGTGGGAAAAAATAAATTTTGTGGGTTTTTTGGGGGTTAAATATTTTGGGGATATTTTTGGGGGTAAAATTTTTGAAGAATGGAATAATTTTTTTAATAACAACCTTAAAGTGGCTTTCGGATCTTTGCCGCGAGCGATCGCGACGGACGAAAATTCAAACGAAATGCCACTTTATGACATTGGCTTCAATTTACTCTACCACTAGCTTTTACGCCGCCGCCGGCGGCACCATGGGTCGCCACGCAAATGTCAGTAGAAAATGATAACTATATTCTATATCATAAAGTAGCATTTTATTTGATTTTTTACCGGTCGCAGTCGCTTGCGGCAAAGATCTGAAAGCCACCTTTAAGATGGAACTGCCGCACAAAGCACATTGTCTCTATAGTCTAAAATCTCTAAATGAGTCGTAACTCGTACGGCGTACCAGCTGACACTCCTGATAGTAGGCTGACAGATTATTATATTTTTTGTCGTTGTATGTAACGAAAAAAAAGATTAAAGTATTTTAAAACTCCTGGCCTGTTTGTTTGTTTGGCCTCATCTACACTCCATAGTTTGGCCTGTTGTACATACACCTTACATTTCAGCGTTTTTAGCGCTTATAGTAGAACCCCAGGTAATTTTAAATATTTTGATCTTTTGGGGAGTTTTGGTTGAAATTTAGTGGGTTTTTAAGTTGCTTTAGGGGGAAAAGGTTTTGAATAGTTGGCAACACTGCTTTTGGGTCGGGTCCGCTGCTATTTATAATTTCCTATCATCCTATTCTTCATCCGCTTCCTCATCCGCATCCTCTTCCTCAAAAAATATCCTCTTCCTCATCCGCATCCTCTAAATTTGCGCGTGACAATTCCTCTACCTCCTCCTCTTCCTCATGATCACTTCCTCAACAACCCTACTACGAAGTTATGATAAAAATACAGCAAAAATTTTCAGCCTATCAACATTCCTTTCCACGTTTTAAATTCTCTATTTTTGTTTATGATATCAGCTTCCAAAGTAAAATCGATTTATTAAAATTTAAGCATACATTCAGCATCTCCTTAGTATTTACAAATTACTGTTATTTGAAACACACGCCAATAGATCGACAATATCATAAACTACATATTCCACGTTTTAAATTTTTTTAGGTCAATTTTGAACTAAGATAAGTAAAAAAATAAGGTTTTGGTGTGATCTCGGCGACGCGGCAAATGTATGGTCAAGGTCGTTTGCTCGGGGGATGGCCTTAAAGAGAGTATTAATTATTAGTCATTACAGAAAAAATCATTTTCGCATTCATAATATTACTTAGTAAGGAAAGTATGGTAGTATTAGGTATAGATATACCATATTATAATATACCAACTATACCAAATACATACCCTGTTATGTTTTGTTTCTCTTTGTTATGTTATCCTAAACAATTCTCCCACTAAAATGACGTGGAATATAAAATAAGCCTCTTCTCGGGGTGTTTAGGTACATAAACTACAAAATACGCGATGAAAACTGCGTTGCGATTTCCAGCCGAAAGAAGGCTTTAAAAAATTATTACATCACATGCTTAGATTTTAAACAACATGGTTTCATACATTGAACTATTATTATACGTAGTTATAATTATTATACGTAGTAATAATAGTTCAATGGTTTCATAATATATTTTTTCGGCTTATTCGTGTTCAAAACGGCCTACAGAAATTTACACACGGACGCAAAACATATAAATGAATAAATAATTGGCCTACTTTTAGGTTGTTTATATGGCTATTCCTACATTTAAACGTAAATGGTGTAACCTTTTTGTTTCGCGATTTTTTCTACGTCGCCAAGCTTGGTATCGTCCGAAACACGCAGACATTAAACGCGTTTGAAATCTGCGTTTTTTGAAACGACGACGCGCGATGCCGCAGTTTAGTGTGAAGTCCTAGCTCAGTATGTACACCGCCAGTATTAACACAGAGAGAAACTTTAATCGCGCCGAAACAGTTGAAAATTGTATTTTTGCGTTAAAAATTCGACACTGAATAAAATTAAGTCGGTTGTTTTACTCCGTTTATCGCTAAGTTATTTTTGCTGTGGTTTTTTCTTCAACTGTTTGCAAAATAGAAGACAACGTGAAATATTTTTTTAGGGTACCGTAGTCAACAAGGAACCCTTATAGTTTCGGTCTGTCTGTCTGTATGTCCGCGGTTTTGCTCAGAGACTATAAGACCTACAAAGCTGTAATTTGGCATCAATACACAATATCTTGATGATGCCGACAAAATGGTACTTACATAAAATCTTAAAAAAATATTTTTTATGGTACCTTCCACACACACTACATCAAGCGGGGATGAATTTTTTATTTCGCGCCCACCGCATCGTGTTGGGTGTCGTTGGATAGGTTTTTTAAAAACGAACGAAAACAGAAACGGTTATTTCTGGAAATGTGAAAAAATTCACGGAAGTAGAAAATATGCTGAATTTAAAAGGAAAACTATCACAGCTAAGAACACTTTATAAGTTATTGAGTAATAGTCGATCAACTAAAAATATATATTCGGCGAAGTATAAAGGATTTTTTCGTTCAAATTCCTTTGAAAGTAACTGAGATGATGTTGTTAGTAGTGTAAAACACGTTATAAATGTAGAGATAAACTATGATAACATGGCGCGCCCCTCCAAAATTCAAAACGTTTGAAGTGCGTTGTCAAAACGTTTGAAGTGCGTTGTCTTGCGCAGTCGGCTAGTTATGATTAGTTGACCAACAAATCTTGGTAATAAGTGACATTAACTGAAATATTACGTGTACTGTGATTGGTTGAATACTTACTACATACAAACTATTTCATAAGGATGTGACTACACACATTGAAACAGTCATTTGGAGGGGCGCGCCATGTTATCGTAGTTGATCTCTACATTCATTGACCATACAAAAATTATCAAAAACTAGCGGTACTACGCCAACGGAACGCTATATGGCGCGTGGCCCGACACGTACTTGGCTGGTTTTTATTTATTAATTATGATCTTAATTATTATAACATGTACATGTACATTGACTCTATGTCTATCCAACCACTATTGCAATTATATAAAATATAATAAATATTTACTTTTCATGGATAAACGTAGGTATGCATTCTATCAAAATTTCAAGATTTCGCGGATCTTGATCCAGCCTGGTGGCAGACAGACGAACAAACGGATAAGTCTTAATAATAGGTTCCCGTTTTTACCATTTAAGAACAGAATTCTAAAAACTGACACCGTATTTCTGATATACTTATATCTGAACAAGACGATATATTTTCATTACCGCTAATATCTACATCAACCAATCAAAACCGCTATCGATAAACTGTCTACAACGTTAATGAAGTTATATTTATAAAATCGACGTGACTCGAAAGTCTATTTTGTTAAAAATGTATGCGTTTGGCCATCGCCTTCGGAGCAGCTGACTCTTCACATATTTTTATATTCTAAGGCGGTTTCATCGTAATTTTCGTTATTATATTAAATTTTATATGATTGGTGTAGCGTTTGTTTAGCTTCGATGCCGTTGGCAGCGGACGTGGAGGGAATAAGATTGTATTATGTTCCTTCAATTTTATCCAGACTATAATATTATAAATGGTGTGTCTGTCTGTCTCACGCACAAACCGCTTAACCGATTTTGCTATGTTTTTGGTATTGTTTTTGGTATAGCAATACTTTGAGTCTCGGGAAAGGACGTAGGATACTTTTTATCCCGGAAAATGTACGATTCCCGCGCGATAAACGAGTTTGGCGCAACGGAGTTGCGGGCGTCATCTTTAGTTAACTAATATTTTTTTATTAAGAATTAAAGTCTACAAGCTAAAGCCTGTGCTTACACAAGAAAAACATAACAAACTTTGGCGCAAAACAACACCGTATAACATTATAATAATTATAGAACTTTGTGAAGTTGTGTGTTTCCCAAGTTAGCCAAAAGACTCATTGACGTACTATACTTAGGGATGCTGTACTAAGGTGAGATATACCTAATATAAATGCGACCCACATAATAATATTGTACTTATCACTTGTACAATCGAAGAAATTGATTTTATTCATCATTGCTATTTTATGTTGACGCGGACGAAGTCGCGGACTATAGTTAGTTTCTAAGATCAGATTTTAAAGATCAGATTTTAAGGTTTAGGCCGCGTTTCCACTAATGCGAAGCGGAGCTTTTCAGTGCCGAATTGACCAATCACCATGCTCGAAATCTTCGCTGTCATTCCGCTGGAATAGCACGATTGGTCAATTCGGGCACCGCTAAGCTCCGCTCCGCTTCAGTGGAAACGCACCCTTCGGAGAAAGTTGGAGATTATCATTCTAAGAGTTACCAAGAGGTTTTCCGGTGAATCTGTATTCTTATATCTGTGTCTTTATATAAGAGGACAATTTTATACATAAACTAGCTGTCCCGGCAAACGTTGCTTTGCCATTAATATATTTGCCATATTATTTTATTGAAGTGACTAAATAAGTATGTCACCATGGCAACGTCGATCGCTATCCCGTCGCACAAACAATGGTCGCCGTCAGTCTGAGGTTGTAATAATTTACTATTATTTATTCAACAAATGCACTTATCAATATATTAAGTACCCAGTAGCCGATTCTCAGACCTACTGAATATGCATATTATAAAATTTTGTAAAAATCAGTAAAGCCGTTTCGGAGGAGTTCGTGGACTAACATTGTGACACGAGAATTTTATATATAAGATATTCTAAATACAGGGCGAGCATTTTTCATTTAGCGCCTAGACTAAAAAGGTCAATGACCGCTACCGACATGTTTCGCCGAGTACGGTATACTTACCATTACGTGATATCTATATATTTTGTCTATGACACGTCTATGGACTATGTGCCTGGGTCAAAATTGAAAGGGAGCCAATCTTAATGCGCTTACAATAACTCGACCCTTATTTATTTCTTATTTGGGTCAGACACATGCATTTATTACTCCCGTTAAGGGAACCTTAAAACGTTACGAAATCGACTTATGATCGCAAAGGTCTTAGGAGAGTTTCACATTTAATTATCTTACTAGATCAGCCTTTCCCAAAGTGGGCGATAACGCCCCCTTGTGGGCGCTAAAGGTCTAAAGGAGGGCGGTGTAGGACCCAGAAAAGAAATAAAGGCGTTATGCCAACTGGCCCGTCTTTTATTTAGTCTGTCTCTTTTATGTAAATGGCATTTCGTATCTTTTGTTTTACTTATCTGTCAAATTTGACAATTGAATTTGAAAATTGTTCGGAAGCAATATAAGCCGGAAAATAGTATGAACGTAACAGATCTGTATTTAGTAGAATATCATTGGCTACCGCCATGTTTCGCAGAGTACAGTATAGCTATATTTATCCACATCCACATTTTTTGAAGTGAAAACTTCTTTAGCGGCGTTGAGCACTTTTGTGGGATGGGTAAAAACTGTGAAACTCGCGTCAGATTTTCGTGTTGATCGAAAAACCATTAAAAAAGCGTAAGACGGTTGGAGAGTAGTGTTTTGTGTCGAACTCGAACTCGAACGAAATGTACAGTCGGGGAAATGAGTTGTTTAGCAGAAATGTACAGTCGGGGAAAATTATTGTGCTAAGCAGAAATGTACAGTCGGGGAAATGAGTTGTTTAGCAGAAATGTACAGTTGGGGAAAATTGTGCTAAGCAGAAATGTACAGTCGGGGAAAATTGTGCTAAGCAGAAATGTACAGTCGGGGAAAATTGTGCTAAGTAAACAGAAATGTACAGTCGGGGAAATGAGTTGTTTAGCCGAAATGTACAGTCGGGGAAAATTGTACTAAGCAGAAATGTACTGTCGGGGAAAATTGTGCTAAGCAGAAATGTACAGTCGGGGAAATTAGTTGTTTAGCAGAAATATACAGTCGGGGAAAATTGTGCTAAGCAGAAATGTACAGTCGTAGTCGGGGAAATGAGTTGTTTAGCAGAAATGTACAGTCGGGGAAATGAGTTCTTTAGCAGACGCGCTGATTAAGACCGCGTTTCCACCTGCAAGACAACTGTCGCGAGAAGTGTCTAAAAGTCTGTCTGACAGCAGCTTTTTTTTCGATTGCCGATATTTTTTAATCGATTGTAAGGGTTTCGATTAATTAATTAAAACGATCTTTTTTTTATTATTATTTTTTTAAATCGATTTTCATAAAAAATGGGTTAAAAAAATAATGCACATGTAATAATGGAGTGCAACCCGTCCTTTTTTTATTTCAAATAATTTTCCCGGCCCTAGAGCATCTATTTATGCCAAGAAACAACAGTTTTAAAATTGTTAGTTACCCAATTAGTTAGTTACCAAATTTATCCAATCGTGTCTTCGTTTATAACTAAGGTTGATTATTAATTTCTAGATTCTAGAAATGTCTAGACTCTAAAGAAGTGCTTCATGGTATATCTTGACCGCTCAACCCGCGTCTTGGAAGTAAAGAGGTCAATTAATGGAGGTTTTGTATTTCTATTTCCGCACGAACACAATTTAAATTACTAAACATAGAAAGTTCTAACGAAGATTGAGTTGGGCTTAGGTTTTATTTGGGGCACTTATTTCATTCTACCGTTATCGCCAGCGGCCTTAGCATGGCCACAGTAGGAATGCAAAAGAATAGAAACACTGTAGAGATAAGCTAAAGGTACCGTTTCGTAGCATTTTATTTGAACTTCTGTCGGTCGCGGATAGCCGTGGTAAAGATCGGAACGATACCTTTAGTTTATCTTTTTTTTTTATTGAATAAGGGGGCAAACGAGCAAACCGGTCACCTGATGGTAAGCAACTACCGTCGCCCATGGACACTCGCAACATCAGAAGAGCTGCAGGTGCGTAAAGAGGGAATACGCTCTTTTCCTGAAGGTTTGCAGGTCGTATAGGTCCGGAAAAACTGCTGGTGACAGTTCATTCCAGAGTTTTACAGTGCGCGGCAGAAAGTTACGCGAAAAACGCACTGTGGAAGACTGCCACTCATCAAGGTGATGAGGATGGTATGTTTTTCGCGTGGGACAATGGCGAAAAGTTGCAGGTGGTATGATTCCGAACAATTCCTCAGAGCACTCCCCGTGATACAACCGATAGAGGATGCAGAGTGAAGCTACATCTCGGCGTAATTCCAAGGGGTCCAAGCTGTTTGAAACACTATGGCAGTCAACAATTCGAGCGGCCCTTCGTTGGATACGATCCAGAGGGAGCAGTTGGTATCTTGGCGCCCCTGCCCAGAGATGAGAACAATATTCCATATGAGACCGAACCTGCTCCTTGTAGAGTTGTAGGCGTTGGTCCGGACTGAAGTACTGTCTCGCTCTGTTAAGAACACCAAGCTTCTTCGAGGCTAATTTGGCCTTACCCTCTAGATCAGGGGTCACCAATTAGTTTCGCTCGGGGTCCGTTTTAAGAAATAAAAAGACCTTCGCGGTCTACACATTAAAAAAAAAAAAAACAAGTGTACATAATTACGGAAATTACAAAGGTAACTATATTTTGTTTGTATCATTGAGAAAATTGACAATTATTGTTGCTACATTTTCATTAGTATGTCGAGACATGGTCGAGACCGAAATTAATTTTTAACGAAGTTCATCTTCGAACATGCTTGGGAACATGCTTGGTCCGCACACATTGGGTCGGCGGTCCGGATGCGGACCGCGGTCCGCCATTTGGTGACCCCTGCTCTAGATGATGTCGGAACTGGACTTCACTCGATATGTTGACGCCAAGTATCTCAATGCTAGGGGAGATGGTTAAAGATGTGCCCTCGAAACGAGGACATACGACCATTGACAACTTGTGTCTTGGCGGGGTTGAATTGGACCAAGTTACGTCTACCCCATAAAGGTCTAAAGGAGGGCGGTGTGGGACCCAGAAAAGAAATAAAGGCGTTATGCCAATTGGCCCGTCTTTTATTTAGTCTGTCTCTTTTATGTAAATGGCATTTCGTATCTTTTGTTTCACTTATCTGTCAAATTTGACAATTGAATTTGAAAATTGTTCGGAAGCAATATAAGCCGGAAAATAGTATGAACGTAACAGATCTGTATTTAGTAGAATATCATTGGCTACCGCCATGTTTCGCAGAGTACAGTATAGCTATATTTATCCACATCCACATTTTTTGAAGTGAAAACTTCTTTAGCGGCGTTGAGCACTTTTGTGGGATGGGTAAAAACTGTGAAACTCGCGTCAGATTTTCGTGTTGATCGAAAAACCATTAAAAAAGCGTAAGACGGTTGGAGAGTAGTGTTTTGTGTCGAACTCGAACTCGAACGAAATGTACAGTCGGGGAAATGAGTTGTTTAGCAGAAATGTACAGTCGGGGAAAATTATTGTGCTAAGCAGAAATGTACAGTCGGGGAAATGAGTTGTTTAGCAGAAATGTACAGTTGGGAAAATTGTGCAAAGCAGAAATGTACAGTCGGGGAAAATTGTGCTAAGCAGAAATGTACAGTCGGGGAAAATTGTGCTAAGTAAACAGAAATGTACAGTCGGGGAAATGAGTTGTTTAGCCGAAATGTACAGTCGCAACCTGCAAAACAACTGTCGCGAGAAGTGTCTGAAAGTCTGTCTGACAGCAGCTTTTTTTTCGATTGTTGATATCTTTTAATCGATATACAGTAGCTTTATAGCTTAAAATATACAGTATCGATTATCCGAATATCGATAAACCAAACACGTCGCTCTCCAAATTTTCGCGATCCCAGCACCCAATGCCGGTTTCAGCTCATCTCAGGTGGAAACACAGCCTAACGCCGCTACTGCCACCAAAAGGTCCCAGAAAGACTATCCAATTTATGGTCTAATTTTGTGTAAAAAGTTATTTTTATAGTATTAAGTAGATAATATTTGGACTTCAATTAACTCAGTATTCAATTATCCGAATAAATCGATATTCCGACCACTGCGCCCAACGATTTTGGATAATCGACGTTCTACCATAAAATTACAGGTGCAGTAGTGACGCAAGGGCGGCAGTGCTACTGGTGCGGGCCGCTAGCGGATCAGGTGCACAGAAGTGCGCGCGCCCCCGCCTGCGACTCCCCTCCACAAGTCACAACGTGCGACCCCGGCTTGGACTTCTGTGCCATCGTCGCTACAGCACCACGTGAATAGTTTTCAAATCTTGTGTAGCCAGGATTCGAGAGTTGATTTAAAATATCATACTTTCTGGCCATTATAGAATATACTTACGACTAAACTTTAATAATTTCAATTTTTACTTTATAACCATACGGGTCACAGATTTATAAAAAAACACGCTATATAGCTTTCAGGTATTCTAAGGCTTCTTACAGACGAACGGCACATGTCGGCGGCACGTGTCGGCGGCAGTCGACGGCTGTCTACGGCACGTGTCGGCGGCAGTCGGCGGCAGTCGACGGCAGCCGTTGATAGTTTATGACGCTTGCAGGGGGCCTACCACGACCTTTCCTAAAACTATAATGCTGAAAACGCTCGCGTGTTGTCAGCGTGCATGTTTTCAGCGCGCATTATATCAGCGCGCTTGTTTTCAGCGCGCGCTATTTCAGCTCGCGTGTTATCAGCGCGCATTATTTCAGCTCGCGTGTTTTCAGCGCGCGTTATTTCAGCTCGCGTGTTTTCAGCACGCAGATTCAGCTTGCGTATATTCAGCGCTTCAGCAGGCGATACGGTGGCATCCGTTTCGATACTACAAAAGGTTTACACGTCCATATTATGATGTCAATCCATAAAATTGACATTAACCTCACTATCACAAGCAAGCAGCTTTTTCAGTCATCCGAATTTAACATTTTTTTTAAACTAGACGGGATCCCGAAAATTCCGGGATTTTGCGGGATTGATATTTCTAATCCCGCGGGATCTCGAATTTGCAACCTTGAGTCGGGATTGCATTCCCTAGTTGTAAGATTACAATAACATTACCGTACTAACTTTTTAAATATAATTTTACTAAAAAACAGTAAAATATGCAAAACAATTAGCCTAGTAAACGAATGCCCAAAACGGGGGTCTGCTTGGAAAAGTCGAAAGCAGAAATTTAAACTTTGGTACTTTGTTTAGAGTACTTAGGAGATAAACATACTAAAAGTCCTGACCCCTCCAAGGTGCGCCTGGGGGGGAGGGCTAAAAGGTCCCGTTTTTGGTTTTTTGCTTACTCATCAAAAACGGTGCTTCGTACGAAATTCTCTTGTACTACATAATAAAAGCTAATTAAATTCTCTACAACTTCGTCCTTTACACTTTGTATCTATCTCTAATAATTGCCTCGCTATGAGCTTCTAAAATTGGCCGATTTTCAAGTTTTTTTTTAGGGTTTCGTACCCAAAGGGTAAAAACGGGACCCTGATACTGAGACTTTGATGTCGGTCCGTCTTCCTGGCCGTCTATCTGTCCATCTGTCTCTTCGTCTGTGAGTCCGTCTGTCTGTCCGTTTGTCTGTCCTTGTGTATGTCCGTCTGTCTGTCTCCAGGCTGTAACTCAAGAACGATAATAGCTAGAGAGTTGAAATTTTCGGAGATTATCGACGGTCCCTACGTTTAGCGACATGTCAAAAGTAGTGGTTTTCAGGAGAGCGTTTTTAAGATTCAAACTGTTACTGTAAAAACATAAACACAATTATTTTTGTTGATCTGTAAAGCATAATGTAGGCCGTTTGTCACAATATAACACAATTTTAAATATTTACTGTATTTTCGACAAAATTGCAAGATGGCCGTTTTTACGGTGACAATTCAAGACTGCCCATAACGGTTAAGTCATACATATCCGTTTTTACTTTGGAAGAATTAAAATATTATACTAGGTCCTAAATTCATTCAGCACTATATAAAATGATTCGTATTGTCATAATTTATAAGTTTATAACATATAAGTAATACAAATTCTGGCTCTTCAGTGAGAAAAACTAAAAAACACAGACATATATTTTTATACGCTGCTAATTTAAGTAGTTTTTCTATGTTATAATGAACGAATAAAAGGACATGTCATCAATTACTTTAGGTCCATAATAAAAATTGTAATAAAATGTGATTATTTGATAAATTAAACTGTTTAGTTTTAAAGTCTACAAAGTTTATTATCAATGTATTAATTAATTCTGTTTTACTAAAGGGTAAAGCATAAACATAATAATGTTGAAGATGAAGAAGACTGACTTAATTAGTAACAAAATGCATCGTTGCTATGATTTAGATTTTTTATATAATATTTTTGAAAATTTGTCAATGATACTTGTATATGGATATAATGTAGAAAAAAAACTTTTTACATATTTTACATGTTGAAGATAACGAATGCCCAGATACTTTGCCTTTTTCTTCTTCTTGGTCATTTCGGATACTTGAGCAAGGTCAATTCCTTTTCCAATTTTGGGACCTAGGTGACCGACCATTCACGACCTTAGATTTTTATTGCATCTTACATGAGTAAATTCTTTGAGGCTTCGTTATAACTTCTACGTTAGACAAGTCTGGACAGTAAAATATATTTCTGAGTCGATTATTATATTCAGCTTTAACTGACTCTTGAGCTTTTATGAAGGTCGTCATTTTTAGTTTTAGCGTTGAATACAGAGCTGCATTGATGAAATCGTTTAACACGTTCCTCGCAGGAAGAAAATAGTATTTCATCCCAATTTGCGACTGCCAAATTGACTACAGAACACCTTATCAATTCTATACTAATATTATACAGCTGAGATTTGTTTGTTTGTTTGAACGCCCTAATCTCAGGAACTACTTATCCGATTTGGAAATTCTTTCAGTGTCAGATAGCTCATTTATCGCGGAAGGATATACGTTATAAATTATAGTGCTATGATTAATAGGAGCAAAGAAACAGGGGAAAATGTGAAAAAAAAACGGAAGAAATAATTTGAAAATGCTTATCTTACAAACTCTATTGGAGCAAAAAAAATATCCCATAAACTTTTTAATTTCTAGGTTAATCATGCACCAATGTCCCTTTAGATTTTTAATATGAGCTTTTCCGGAATTTTTTTCAAGCCCTTCTCAACCCATCCATCTATCAAGTGAACAAGGAATGTTCTTAATAGTTTTTAAATAATTTTATATAATTTACTAGCATTTTTAATACTGTTTTATATAAAATAAATAACATTCATATTCATAATTAAATAAATACATATTAGACTTCGCTTTCTATCTGTCGTCCGTTCGTCTATCACCAGACTTTATCTCAAGAACCGCAATAGTAGAAATTTTCACAAATTGCGTTTTTTTGTAGGCGATATTTAAAGAAATATAGTAAAATTAAAATAAAATAAATGATTATTGTAGGGACTCGTACAACAAACGAAACTATATCGATAACGGTAAGGTCCAGATGGTTGTTCATCATGAAAAGGAGCCTCAGCCTCTGTTGCAACTATTATTTCACGTTGCTGATTATAAAACACTCAGATGCTCATATTGGTTTGAAATTAATTGAATTTGTGCCACGAGTCCCACTAAAAAAGAACTAAAGTCTCATAATAACTGAATGTAAATGGTAACAAATATACAAATAATTCGCTACCTTAGAGGTAGAAACGGACATGTACGACATGACGCGGAATGGCGCGTAATTTCCAACGCGGTACAAGACGGTAAGTATAGATGTCCGTATATACAACAGTAAAATCTAATACAATGCCCAACTTGTTCTCATTTACGTCTTTTTATCTTTGGAATTACTTGTGGTAGAAAAATAATAATAATGTAGGAATATGCGTCTCATTATAGGGAAATGCATGATGCAATAAAAAATTTTTGCTATTTTGGACATGACCTTTTATACGTAGGGACCGTCGTTATGTATTTCTGTTGCCGCTATAACAATAAATACTAAAAACAAAATAAATTAAGTATTTTAGGGGGGCTCTCATACAACAAACTTGATTTTTTTTCATACAAAAAACAATAAAATGTTGAATATTGAACCTTTGCCTGATTTTTTCTTTTAATATCACTTTGGAGAAATTGTTTATAATTAGAAAAACTAGCGCGTGGTGTAATAATAAAGGGTGTTTTTTTATTTTATTTTTTATGAAAAATAAAACACCCTGTATTATTGCATTAATAAACAAATTCTCCAAGGTAACGATGTACGGTTAAATCCAGGAAAGGTTAGATTTTTAAGGTTTTATTGTTTTCCCATACATTTCTTAAAATATGAAACAATATTCTAAAATACAACACTTTCTTCAAGTTTGCCATATATGATTACTTTACAGAAGTCATTCCTTTCGAGGGCGGCACTGAAAATTTCGGGATTCAAGGAGGTGACACAACAGTACTATTTAAAAATGTGTTTATTGCTTTTCGAAGTATTCTCCGCGAAATTTGACACATTTTTCCATACGATGGAACCAATCATTGAAGCAACCATTCCATTCGGAAGTTGGGGTCTCCAAAATGGCCGTTTTGTAGGCGTCCACAGCTTCTTCAGGCGATGAAAATCTCTGACCACGCAATTTATTCTTTATTTTAGGGTAAGTATAGAAATCATTAGGGCTTAAGTCGAGGCTCTACGGCGGATGGTCTAATAATTCTATGTTGTCTTGCTCTAAAAACTCTTTTGTTCTGTGCGCGGTGTGAGAACTCGCATTGTCGTGATGGAGGATGATGCGGCGGTTGCAGTTCTCTTTACGGAGTTCAGATACGACCTGTGGTAAACAAATGCTAGCATACCATTCTGCATTAACCGTTCTTTGTCCCTCAAGAGGAATAGTCGCAATATGGCCGGTTTTGGAGGTAAACGTGGCCACCATTTTTTTTGCAACACTCCGTGAACGAACAATTTTTGTTGGCTTTAACTCATTTTCGAACACCCAAACTCGTGACCGGTTTTTAGTTTCGGGTTTGTACGAGTATATCCAGGATTCGTCACCTGATACGATGTTGTATACAGCATTTGAGGATCCTGCGTGGAATCTTTCGAGAGTTCTGACGCACCAAGTAACGCGAGCCGCTTTTTGCTCTTCACAGAGCAAATGCGGTATCCATCGGGAAAACAACTTTTTTAAACCTAATTGTTCATGCAATATTATTTGTATTTGACTCATGCCAATGTGTAAAGTTGCCTGAATTTCGCGGTATGTCACATGTCGATCTTCCTCAACCAGCTTACGCACAGTATCAACGTTTTCTTGGGTGACTGCAGTTTTTGGACGACCTTGACGGGGATCATCACTGAGCCTGACACGTCCACGTTGAAATTCAGCAAACCAGCGATAAATTGTGGTTTTGGATGGGGCTTCATCACCAAATGCAGAAATCATCCGATCAACACACTGTTTTTGTTAAACCACTTCGAAAATCATAATAAATCATCGCTCTTGAATTTTCTCGAGTCAATTCCATTTTCTCAACGACTAAACACGTTTGACAAGACCTTGTGACAAGACCGAGAATCTTTTTTTAAATAAATAAATGGTATTCGATTTTTAAAACCAAGGAGTTTTCAATTAAAAAGATTTTAATATGACAGGAATAGTGGAAGTATTCCATTCCCGATATTTTAAGTGCAGCCTATGTAACAGCAACCAGTGTTGGGCAAATTTTAATTGCAAGAACAATTAAAGATTAACAATGAATCAATTGTAATTGCGAAAATTTACAACTAACAATTAATCAATTGTAATTGTGAAGAATTACAACTAACAATTAATCAATTGTAATTGTGAAAAATTACAATTAACAATTATTTAATTGTTAACTGTATTAGTAACAATTAACAATTAATTAATTGTTAATTATTTTGTTAATTTTAATTAAAAATAACAATTATAAAATAATATAAAGCCGGTATTTCATACTAATAAGTAATAATATTATAAATTTGAATATCTGTCTGTCTGTCTGTCACCACATTTGACGTGGGAGAGCCATGCTTCGGCATGAATGGGCCGGTTCGACCGGAGAAATACCACGTCCTCACAGAAAACCGGCGTGAAAGAGCGCTTGCGCTGTGTTTCGTCGAGTGAGTGAGTTTACGGGAGGCCCAATTCCCTACTCTTTTCCCTTCCCTACCTTTCCCTATTTCCTTCCCTACCCTCCCCTATTACCCCTTAAAAGGCCGGCAACGCACCTGCAGCTCTTCTGATGCTGCGAGTGTCCCATGGGCGACGGAAGTTGCTTTCCATCAGGTGACCCGTTTGCTCGTTTGCCCCCTTATTGCATTAAAAAAAACCGACTTCAAAAAAAGGAGGTTATCAATTCGATGCGTATGTATGTAATATTTCCAGAACTACCCAGCTTTTGTATAATATGTTAGTCTATTTCAGTGTCTGAACAAATGTGCCAAATTTCAAAAGTGTATGTTACATGTATGTAAATATGTATGTTTTTGTGTTTGTGTTCGCATATCTCCGGAAGTCCGATTTAAGTAATTCTTTTTTGTTGTACTTACTAGGTATTGTTCAACTTATAGGGAACACAACAAGTTTCATCAAAATCGGTTCAGTAGTTTTTGAGATAGGGCAATTATAGTTCTTAATTACTTACGTACAATTTTGAAGTCAGTTTTATCTTTTTAAAATAGATAGATATTTTTTTTTGTTCGTCTCAAATCTAATCCTCATAGCCTAACTTTCCTAAATCTTAACTAATTTCATTTTGATACATAAAGTTAATTGTTAGTTTTAATTGTTTTATGAAACAAATAAAAAGGTTAGTTGCAATTATTTTAATTGTAAATTGCAATTAACACACGTTAATCGAATTAATAATTGCAAGGTGCAATTAAAAGTTCAATTGCGATTAATTTAATTGTAATTAATTTAATTGCAATTACTTTTTTAGTCAATTGACAAGATAATTGACAAATTAATTGATTAATGCCCAACACTGCCAGCAACACTATATATTGATGCAATAATATAGGGTGTTTTTGTGTGATTTTTTCTTACCTTCTACCCTCTCATTTACTTTTTTCTCCCATGGTTTAAAGATTTTTCGTCGTACAATAAAATGTTCAACTTTTCAAGCCCTTTCATTTGGCGTATGTCTCAAAGTGCTACATTAGTTTGGACGATATGCCCCTCCTTCTTTTAAAAATTAATTATTAATTATTTATTTTATTGAAAATTTATTTTTAATTATTAAAGTATAAATATAACTAAGTATTTTGTGAACATATCAGCCTACCTTATGTCATGATAGATATCGAGCAAAACAATGCAAAAAAAATCAAGTTTGTTGTATGAGAGGCCCCCTAAAATATTTAATTTCTTTTGTTTTTAGTATTTATTGTTATAGCGGCAACAGAAATACATAATCTCTGTAAATTTCAACTCTCGAGCTATTGTCGTTCTTGAGTTATAGCCGGAGACAGACAGACGGACAGACAGAAGGACAGACAGACGGACAGACAGACGGACAAATAGACGGACAGACAGATGGACGGTCAGGAAGACGGACAGACATTAAAGTCTCAGTATAGGATCCCGTTTTTACCTTTTGGGTACGAAACCCTAAAAAACACTCGGCCAATTTTGGAAGCTCATAGCGAGGCAATTATTAGAGATAGATACAAAGTGTAAAGGACGAAGTTGTAGAGAATTTAATTAGCTTTTATTATGTAGTACAAGAGAATTTCGTACGAAGCACCGTTTTTGATGAGTAAGCAAAAAACCAAAAAAACGGGACCTTCTTTGCTCCCCCCTCCCTCGAGCGCACCTTGGAGGGGTCAGGACTTTTAGTATGTTTATCTCCTAACTAGTCTTAACAAAGTACCAAAGTCAAAATTTCTGCTTTCGACTTTTGCAAGCAGAATCTTTCGTTTACTAGGCTAAATATTAAATCCGCTGTGAAATATCAACTTTTTTAAGATCGCTAGCTTGACGTTAAAGTAATAAATTCTTATCTGTCAAACGGTGTCGCTTACTAGAGTTGGTGGTAGACCCCCAATTGTGACTTGTGACGTACCGCCTAAATCCGCTGTGAAATATCATTTTTTTAAGATCGCTAGCTTGACGTTAAAGTAATAAATTCTTATCTGTCAAACGGTGTCGCTTACTAGAGTTGGTGGTAGACCCCCAATTGTGACTTGTGACGTACCGCCTAAATCCGCTGTGAAATATCATTTTTTTAAGATCGCTAGCTTGACGTTAAAGTAATAAATTCTTATCTGTCAAACGGTGTACCTTAATAGAGTTGGTGGTAGACTCCCAATTGTGACTTGTGACGTATCGCCTAAAGGTAAGCGTCCATAGGTCGGTATCGTACGCAACGGACATCTCGCATCAAGCGGATAAATTTTTCACAGTACGTCAGCTGAATCAGGAGTGTACGGATTACCGATTGGCCTAGTAAATTAATGCCCAAAAGGGGGGTGTGGATGGAAAAGTCGAAAGCAGAAATTTTAACACGTGCCGTCGTCTACCGTCGACAATCGCCGACGCGTGCCGCCGACATGTGCCGTTTCGTCTGTAAGCGCTCTAAATAGCTGATAATAACCCTTCTATTTTTAAATCCCCTGAGATAAATAATATCTCAGGGGATCTCAGCTAAATAGCTGCTTAAAATATGTATAATATGTAAATATTATACATATTTTAATATATATGTATAATATGTAAATATGTATAATATGTAAATATTATACATATTTTAATATGTAAATGTCACGTTTTTTATCCGCGATGGACTCTTAAAAAACAAAATAACACAAATGTTTGTTGCAGCCTATATCGAGTCGAGATATTGCGTGAAGAACTATCGAGACGAATGCTATCCGCTGTATTGTAACACAACTAGAGCTTGGAAGATGATCTGTCCGTGCAAAGAAAACCTATGCAACGGACCCAACACCGAACGGGAGAAAACAGCGTTTGCCACACTTGTGAAACTCGTGGAAAGCAATCGTACGAAACGAATCGCAAAACGCACGGGAATCACGGGACAATTCATCAAATCCAACACGGAGAGTACTAAAATCATCACTAACATATCTGGTATACAGGAGAATATGTTGAATGGGACATTCGAAGAGAGAAAAGATCTCACCGAAATAATTTTCTCCAGCGAATCAGCAATGGATACATTAGGAAATCATGACGACAATATAGAATCTACAACTGCCAATGACTTAGAAGAGGTTACAGATGAGCCAGATACAACTGTTGATGATATAAAGCTAACTGAAGTAGAATCTGTTAAAGACGAAATTTTATCTGTCGTAACAACGAATGCGCCTATAGTAACAGATGTACCACAGATGAGCACAAGTATACAGAAGCCAATGATTTATAAAATGGACGATACTCCAAATAACATGGACGATGCTTCCAACAAAATTGACGAGATTTCAAACAAAATGGAAGATACTTTCAATAAAAAGGACGATACTGCAAATAAAATTGATGATTCCTCAAATAAAATAGACGATTCTCAAAATAAAATGGACGATTCTACAAGTAAAATGCACAATACTCCGAAACCCAGTGAAATATTGCCAACAGCAGAGGCTCTGCAACAAAATGCCAGTCCGAGTCTAGTAGTTAGCGAAAAGACAACAGAGCCTACTACAACTGTTGAAACCACTACTCTACTTACGACACCCAAAATTGAAAAACCTATTAACCAAACAAAAAAGAATGGAGATATAAAAGTGAATTTGAGTATATTTTTGGTCGTTATAACATTTTTCGTCCAACTTACTGCACTATGAGTGAGACATTTAATTAATTTAAAATTGATCTCTATAAGAATATTATTATTTATAAACCTGCACGTGATATTAGTTTAATGGTTGGAATAAAAGATAACTTATAAATAATACTTTTACTTATGTACCCTTGTAATAACAAGTATGTATTATAAATCAAAAAAGTCGTATTGTTTGGAAATACGAGCCTTGCTCTCTTTAGGTTCTAAACTTTTAGACCCCTGTGCAAACGCTTCTGATAAATCAGAATCAAAAGGTTTTAGTGGTTTTCTGTGTTTAGATACAGGTCCATAGTAATCAAAGGTAGGAGGAGGTTCAATTTCCGCTCCTTCATTAGGTAATTTTCTCTTTTCTATCCTCTTTTCACTACTAACTTCCTCGTTATCTAATTCATTTTGTATGGGCACAGGTTCTTGTTGTTTAACAAAATTTTTATAATTTACCTTCTTTGGCTTTTTACTGGTAAAAAAGAGACCTTTTAAATGTTCATCCATTTCATTGTCTACAAATTCATCGAACATCATACTCGTTTCTTCTATTTTTCTAACGCTAGCCCAAGTTTTCTCTGCTGGCTTATCGCTTTCAGCATTAACTTTTCTACCGTGCTCATCAAAAACATATTTCGATGCTTTTGAGTGGTGATCATCTTTAACAGGGGCAAACTCGTCTATCCTTTTCGATCTTTGTTGTTCAACATATTCTTCTTGGGTCATTTCACGGAATTTCTTAACTTTCTGTTCTACGCCTTCTTTGCCAATGTCCCAATCACGTACGTATGCCTCACGCAATTTTTGTCTCTCCTTTTCAATTTCTTCTTTTTTCTTTCTTTCTTCCTCCTTAGCTTTAGCATCCGCTTCGTTCTTTTGTTGATTTAAGAACTCCAACAAATGTTTTGTATACTCCTCTTTTTTCTCTGTAAAACAAAAGACACGATAATAAGTAAACGTATATTAAACGCAATAAAAAATGAAATTACTGTCACTAATGAATTTAATGCATACTTATTACTTTTGGAAACTACATTTTTCTGGCATGTGAGCAACTTCGGTTGACTCTTCCAATGCATCAAAACATCTTTCATAGAACTTTTTTATATATTTTTTTATTTAAACTTTATGCACATCGAGGAACTAAGGTGGACTTAATACTTCAGTCGGAATTTCCAGGAATTGCTATTGTATTCTATTGTTGTCGCGATCACCGGTGCTCGCGCGGGGCCTGAAGGATTAATGACTCATGGGCTCTTCTTCTGGCCATCCTCTTCTATTCTTTCACTAGTTTTAGAATAGTGAACCACTTATTTAAGAATAATTAAGAAAAGTTGGTTAATTTCGCATATTCTTTAACGTAATTTAACTGAGTAAGTATAATTATTTATTACATATTTTGATACGAATTTGACATATAATTATTCAGGGGTAAAAAGAACCCAGATCCATTCCACTTCCTTTCAGAGTTATTAGTTACAGAAAAGGATTAAAATGGACTCCTATATAACATGCCTAAGATTGAGACTCCTTCCAGCAATAAGGCCGCCAATTCAAACATTTAATATTTTCTGCATTTTACCATACTTATGACCATGACCAAGGACTTATGACCATTGTAGACCATACTTATGTTCAAATTTTTATTTTTTATTTTATGTCATCTCCAACTTGTAAAACGCAAATATCTTTATTGCAAAAATGGTGTTGGTACAAAGGTCTTATTATATACACATGGTTCCAACATTCTGCCATAATAACTCTGTAAGCCGGCCCCTAGACGATCAATTGTGCAATATCACGCTTCAATTTTATTGAACATGTATAGATTTTATTTGACAATTAGATTGAAGGCGCGCGATGTTCAATATCAACCCTAGACGGCCAATAATATTAAGCAATACGTGATATTACACAGTGAAATTGCTTGTTTAGGAGCCCGCTAAGTAAAAAAACACAAGAACCTACCTTCAGGATCTTCAGGAGGTAATCCAGCTCTAGCTCGTTGTCTCGCTCTAGCAGCCGCCACTCGCGCCGCGACCAACTCTTCCCTCTTCCGTCTCGCCTCCATAGCTTGCTCCTGCGCTTGCTCTGTCTCTTTCCTTTGTCTCAGCAACTCCTCCATCTGTCTCTTTCTTTCATCCTCGTCGGTGCTAAAAGAATAGTAGCCGACACCGTGAACTCTGGCCTCTGAAAGGTAATTTTATTTAATAAAAGGTAAGGTAAGCTATTATAAGTGTGAAAGGAGGGTTTAAGGGCTCCCACACGTAACTGCGATTTCGCATTGCATCGCAAATATCTGCGACAAAATTCTGTGCAGGAGCCCTAATGGCGCATTTTCACTGGTCGATAGAGCCCGCATGCGGGGTGCGGGATATTTCTAAAATGCATACCACGACCAATCAAAATGCGCCATTAGTTGTCATAGACTCCCCATATGCCGTATACCACACGAGTTAACGACTAATGAAAAGTCCTTATCACGTAAACCACTAAACTGATATTGATAACATTTAAGATCCTGAAAAGAATTTAAGTTAAAAGGTAAGATGTACGGTTTTAGCACACCAACTTATTTTCTGCGAGAATTAGGGTTTGTCTGCGATATATTTAGAAATAAGAATTCAGATAATGTTGTTAATTTGTTATGAATAATAAAGAAAAATGTGAGTATTTGAGATATTTGTAAACTTTTCATTTACCGTCAAACAGCAAATCTTGGTAATGTATATCTCTGTCTTTTGCCAGGAGTTCTCTTTCTTTTTGCTCCCATTTCTCCCGAAGTGACTGAAGATAGTCGGTAGTTGTTTGTGCTAGCAGTGTCTTCTCAACTTTCTTTTGTTGTTGTTCTTGGGTCTGCAAATTATCATTCTGAAATAAATATGTATTATATTTGCAGACATTATATATTATATCCACGAGATTTTTACCAATTACTCGGCATTTACGCACCGAGTGCCTAATACTAAGGGTAGTTGTAAATTGTAATACATGTGTTATATACAGGTGCAAATAAACCTTCCTGCCAAATTTTTTCCAGGGCTTAAATATCATTAGGAGAGTCCATTTAGCCAAAAAAATGGGTGTTATTTTTTTATGACATATTTTATCCCATTTAAAATCGTTGCCGAACGGACACTCGCGGCGCGGGGCAATGAGCGGGGGTGACGCGGGGTGAGCAGCGCGCGCGGTGGCACGTCACGCGCTGGTGACGCGTCGTGTCCATTAATTATAGTGTTTTTTAGGATAATTTTCGGAAGCTATTTCTCAACATTTTAGTATTGAGTGATTTTAAAAGAAAAAATACATGTATTTTTATTTTTAACGAGGATCAATATATCAAAATTTGGCAGGAGGGTTTAATTGCACCCTATATATGTTAGGTTATAATGCTGCTAACTTCAATGTTTACATTTACAAATGTAAACATTTGTTGTGAATAAATGCTTATCTTACTTAAATGTTATTTATTAATAGCTCATATTAGTAAAGCCAAACTTCAAACTTTTGTTTTAAATTCAAAAAAATTAATTCAGTCAAAACCGTTTATGGCGACATCGTTTAGAACAACATACCGGTTAGATTGACCAAAATCAAAGGTCCCGGCTGAATGCTAAATGACCACTTGTTATTACAACTATCGGTTTTTACGACTAAATATGAGTAGTCCCTTCGATGTCGTTATAACAGATTTTGACTGTAATTGAAACAAAGTATACACCACTTTTGCCTTTTATGTAGTAAGTAGAGTAATAATAGCTTATTATTACTCTACTTGCTGCATTATTACTACTTACATTTTTATTTTCCTCAAGGTTTCTTTTAGATAACACCTCTTGAAGTTTTTCATCCCTTTCTTTGTAATAATCTAAGTCTGATTTTAAGCACTTTCGAGTTCTGCCAAGAAAATCTGTAAATTCCACCCTGAAATACAAAGTAACAGTTATACAGAACTTATAGTAGAGTATTAGTTGTAATTACTATAGAAAAAATAATTTACATATTCATATTTATCGTGCCAACATCATAGAGACGCGCAAGGCTTATACGCGGTGTGGGTTACAGGGGGTAGGGCGTGCAGAGCAAGGGGGCGAGGGCTGCCGCACAACAATTGAAAATCTATTGTGTCTGCAATACCCACAATGGAGGTGTTAATTACACTAACTTTTATATCTGACTTAACTGCAAAACTATTAATCAAAGCATCTTTTTAAGGATAAAAAGTTGTATTTATATTAAATTTGAGCCTACCATTAAACTACCACCATGCCATTCTTAAATAAAATCTATTCAGTAGCTTTTGCATGAAGAAACAACAAGACTCCAAAACTTTTGCATTTACTCACCAATCACTATCATCCAAAGTTGTATGGTCTTCCTCAGCTTTTGTCTCCAGTTCTGGTGGTTCAGGGGGAGGTTCATTTTGCTTCTTCTCTTTGAAGTTCACGAGGAAACGGCCAGAAAGTTGAGAGTCACCTGCCCCGTCTGCCAAGTGCTCATACAGCTGCGCCTTCTTCTCTAAAGCCAACCTGGAATATCAATGAACCATATATTAATCACTAGATGACACCCACAACTCCATTGCGCCAAGTATCGCGCGGGAATGGTACATTCTTCAGGGATAAAAAGAATCCTATGTCATTTCCCAGGACTCAAGTACACCCATACCAAATTTCAACAAAATTGGTTCTTTGGTTTGGGCGTGAAGGTTACAGACAGACAGACAGATGCACTTTCACATTTGAAGAGCACAAGGATAGAATGATCAAAGTCACCATAAAACTATTTTTGAGATAATAACGCCATCTTGTTGGCAATATGCTAAGCTTGCTTTCCTCGAAATATGAAATGAGTAAAAACGTTCTAAGTCTCAAAAAAATTACTATAAAATTTTGGCCTAAAAGTTATTAACGATCACAGTCCAAGCGTTAAAATGCAAAAACGATCAAAGTCAAGTCGACATTGATTGTTTATACACGTTTTTGAACGAGTAAACTAACTTTAAGATGACAGTTAACGTTTCGTCGATTCCGCATTTTTCTCAACGATTGTGTTGTGAATAAATTTACGCCGATCATTATTTATAAAAGATTATCGTCATGTCTGATAGTGAATGTAATTTGGATGATGTGGACAGTAATATGTAACACAAAAAAACGTAAAAAATGTAGTTGTGTAAGTGACACTACACATTATTTTGCAGAACCATTGTTACACGCAAGGTGAATGGTTAATTAGGATAATATTAAATATAATGAATATAAGTACTGTATAACACAACTTCCCAAATATATAAGTAGTTATCTTGTATAATAGAATCTTAATGTGTCACACTCATTAATTAAATACAAGTCTTCAAAGTTAAAAAATGTTTTATCTAATAACTAACGTAAGTGTGGCTTTGATCATTCTTTCCCTGTGGTCTTCATTTATAATATTAGTATGGATGAATTACAATGGAATACAATTCAATTGTCTTAGTAGTTAATCTGTTGATCGCCAATTCCTGGAAATCTTTTGTTATCGTGGCCCATATGTGGGCCTTACGGGGCTTAATAGGTTAAAATTCAAGCGACCATAGATATTGTAGATTATTATTGTTATAGTCACCGGCTACACGGTCAATTTTTCATCAATCTAATCCATCAATCTGGTATGGATTGACGAAAATTTGATTGTGTACGCCGCGGATTGATGGATTGATCGTATTTTTAATATCAATATTCCGTCAATCAGATTGACACCAGATTGATGGATCAGATTGATGAAAAATTGACCGTGTAGCCGGTGACATAGAAGCTAAGAGATAATAATAAAAACTATAATCCTTCAGGCCCCGCGCGAGCACCGGTGATCGCGACAACAAAAGAATACAATAGCAATTCCTGGAAATTCCGACTGAAGTATTGAATAAGAAATAAAAACTTCTATTAGTAATGTCATAATGAAAGACATATAAAAAACGACGATATACGAAAACCATCATAAACTTAGATATACAATACTAACTTTGATTTCCTGCAAGCTTCAAGTTCATCAGTATCTACAGCTTTTAAATTGTCAAGCAAGGTTCTTTTGTTTTTCTCAGTTTCCTTACTCTCTCCTTTCTTACTTGATCTGCACTTGGGCTTGAAATGTTCTATTTTATGCTGAGAGTAGTTTTTCTTTTCTTGTACCTCCTCTTGTTTTTTGAGAAGTTCTGCTTTTAAGCTCAATAGCTGTAAGTTAATGCATTATGATTATAATTTTCTGTGGTGCGTCATTGACTCACATAAAAATCGAAAACATAAAGAAAGATAATTAAAGTAGGTAATACATACAATCGATTTGTTGTATAATATTTTCTTTGGGTTCTCATCACTCATTTTTTCCTTGATGAATTAATTGTATTTATGGGATGAAGATATTAAACGTTAATAACGAATCACACGTTATTATTAAACTTTATTTTTTATTATTTACAAGTAATAGTAATTAAAAAATACATAAAACTAAAATAATTTTTAGAACATCACCAGTGCAACTTTGCAAGTGCAACTGTTTACTATTGAGACAGCTGTCAAATCAAACAGTGAATCAAACGGACCAGTAGGCCTACTACGGTCTACGAAACAGTTTTGAGACTCAAACAATCGGACGAGAATGCCGCGTCCTGCTCTAACAACGTCATTTCAAGATAGTTAGAGTAGGACGCAGCATTCTCGTCCGATTGAGTCTCATTACTCATAACAGTTTCATGGTACAAGGCCAGTATACTGGTAACAGTTTAGGAACACGCAAATTGTCAACCTGAAAACTGACAACTGAGAGTTTTGGCGGACATGTCACTTTCAAACTTCTTCTACTTTTTATTGTTGGTGTGGTTTTATTATTTTTCCCAAATTGTGTTATAACTTATAATTGGGTCTTTGATGTTCATTATTGGTAAAATATTAGCAATAAAATATCCGTTATCGTATCTTGCACAAGTGCAGGTAAGATGTTGTCAAAAGACAAAACCAAAATGTATAATTCCTGTGACATTTGGTGTGAATATCGGTAAAAAGGGCTATTTCTTCCGTGAGTTTTAACTAAAATATCGTTGTAATAACTTTGATAACCTAGTTATTGGAATATTATTGCGTCTTTTTCAAATTGAAATGTGTCAAGTTTTACATTCTTTTGCCCGGTTTTGTAGCAATTATTGATGGTATTCCCTGGTATTACCGATAGTTGTCTACCCATACGCCATATATACTCTACAGTCACTGGCACAGAGATCTTTCTTTGTACTCTGGCCCAGGGCTTCATAACGTTATCGAATAACAGAAAAAATATCGTTACGTACCGTTATTTTCATAATGGTAGCCAGATAACGTTATTTTTTTAACGATATTTAGTAAAATAACGTTATATTTACCGTTATTATTATAACGATATTTTTTCGTTATGTATAAACGAAAAAATATCGTTATGATAATAACGGTAAATATAACGTTATTTTATGGTTTTAGGTATGCGATCGTGCACGGTGCACTAAATCTCACTCGCAGCCCACTTTTTTTGCGAGATTTGTTTGAAAATACAAAGAAAAAATACACCGTATAAGCGTGATTACGTTTAGAAAATTTTCCCGCCTGTCATGACTTTCTTGACGGACTATAACGTTATCAAAGAACATATATTTACCGTTATAAATCCTATATAACGTTATAACATTAACCGTTATTAATATCAATTTTTAACGTTATTTTTGATATCGGGTAAATATTTCATAACGTTATCTATGCCCTTGAAGCAGTAACATTATGAAAAAATAACGTTATTTGAAGCCCTGCTCTGGCCACAGGGCTTCATAACGTTATCGAATAACAGAAAAAATATCGTTACGTACCGTTATTTTCATAATGGTAGCCAGATAACGTTATTTTTTAACGATATCTAGTAAAATAACGTTATATTTACCGTTATTATCATAACGTTATTTTTTCGTTATGGCATAACAAAAAAATAACGTTATAATAATAACGGTAAATATAACGTTATTTTCTGGTATCAGGTATGCGATCGTGCACGGTGCACCAAATCTCACTCATATTTAAAATGTAATAAGCGTTCTCTGTGAAAATACAAAGAAAAAAATACACCTTAAAAGCGTGATTACGTTTAGAAAATTTTCCCGCCTGTCATGACTTTCTTGACGGACTATAACGTTATCAAAGAACATATATTTACCGTTATAAAACCTATATAACGTTATAACATTTACCGTTATTAAATACATTTATAACGTTATTTCTAATATCAGTTAAATTTTCATAACGTTATCTATGCCCTTGAAGCAATAACGTTATGAAAAAATAACGTTATTTGAAGCCCTGTCTGGCCACGGTTAAATAGCCAAAGTGCCATAATAAGAAAAAAAAAATGTCATGACTTGGTTGGATGACATTATTTTCGTCGTTGACGTTTGTGCTTTTTTTCCAAGTTTTTCCGTAGGCTCCGTGTGTAACATTTTTTTTTGATAATTTCATGGTCATACTGTCAACCATTTCATCAATAGTGAATAGTGACGAATCGCCCTTAATTTCCAAACAAAGAAATAGTAAAATTCATATTTTCAACATCTGCGAGGCCTAATCTGCGTAGTGAATTATTATTTCAGTTGGACTAACTCGCTCGAAAGTGCTGTGAAATCAAAATGTCAACTCCTGCCAGAAGACGTCTGATGAGGGATTTCAAGCGGTTTGTATATTTTAATATCATCATTCATCAGGCATCCTAATATTTAATGTAACATTACTATTCTTCTCCTTTACTAGACATAGTGAGTCATTAAATTACATCACTGATCTCCGTCAATTCCATCGATTTCTACTTTGTTCTACTTATGAAACCGTTTGCTAACCCTCGAAAGCGGTCGCGTCGTAAACCGTTAGCAATACTGTAAAGCAGTAACAAGGTAATATTCAATGTTGTTATACATTTCAGCCTTCAAGAGGACCCACCTACTGGTGTTTCTGGAGCCCCCACAGACAATAACATTATGATCTGGAATGCCGTTATTTTCGGGCCCCATGATACTCCATTTGAGGATGGCACTTTCAAACTAACCATAGAATTCACAGAGGAGTACCCCAATAAACCACCTACAGTTAGATTTGTCTCCAAAATGTTTCACCCCAATGTGTACGCCGATGGTGGAATATGCTTAGACATCCTGCAAAATCGGTGGAGCCCTACCTATGATGTGTCTGCCATTTTGACTTCAATACAGGTAATATAATATGTGTAGCTAAATATAATGTCATTAAAACAAATAATAATATTATTGAATCAAAAGTCTTAATTAGTTAAGACTTTTGATTCAATAATAATTCTTATAATTGTTACTATAAGAAAGGTCTTGTCTCGGAAAAACAAGACACAATAGCCTTTTTATTGTTGTCGCGAGCACCGGGGCTTGATGTGTTAATATTGTTAATCAAGAAAAAATCTATACAGGCAAGTCACAAAACAAGACAATATTATTGCTCTTTCCCCTAGCATTACCCCCTTTATAAGTCAATTGTTTTCTTCTGGTTTAAAAATTAAATTATTAACTTTTTCTTTTCAGTCTTTATTGAGTGATCCAAACCCAAATTCACCTGCAAACTCAATGGCGGCACAGCTATACAAAGAGAATCGGCGGGAATACGAGAAACGGGTCAAAGCATGTGTGGAACAATCTTTTATTGATTAGCAGGGATTATGTGGCATTAAATGCGAGTGTCGTACGAGATTCTCACTGCCTGGGTTGGCATGTCTCAATATTAATTCATCGGGACAAATGTGTACATTACAATCTGTTCCAATAACTCAATAAGACATGATATTCATCGGTGGTCAATAAACATGATACAGTCTATAAAAATAGTTTTAATAACATTTGCAAAATATTACAAGTAGTAATAAAATATAGAAGTGACATGTATAGTATTTACAAAATTCATTGTAGGATCGTGTGCTTTTATTACCATTAACAATAGGATAATAGCAAGTATTGAATTCAATGTTTTAATGTATCTAAGTAGTAGTAACACCACTATAAATCTTAAAAATACATTTTTTTGTTTAGCTGTACAATTTTTTAACAAATTCTCACTCTTTAATTTAGCTTTTCACTGTCCTTAAATTATTACTTTAGTAAAATAATAATAAATTCTTAGAATGTCATCTTTGCAATTGATTTAAGCAATAAAATAAATAAAACAAGTACATTTTGTAAATTTTAATATTTACTTGAAGTACAAGTCTATATTTTTCAACAAAATACACCCCACGCTTTTTTATTTCATTGCTTATAACAATCACCAAATTTTATTTTGTATATCATGTTTTTCATCCATAAAAATGCACTTTTTGTTAAATAATATATTAACATATTTCTTTATTTAATATGGAATACCTTGCAAATGTGAACATGGAATTATGTTGGTGTCTTAAGTAAAGATATATTGGTTTTGATAAAGTTGTTTTAATGATGTGTAACATCTAGAGATAAACATAAATCATTATTATATTCCCGACCACCATGAGGAAAACAATCAGACAACAATTTAAATCAAGAAATGCTATAAACTAATTCACAATTAAAATAAGATTTTTTTACTAAAGAAAATAGTATTTAATGATGAAGATAAAGAAGTGTTATGCAACATATTGTATTATTAACCATGACCTTAATACTGTGTTAAAACATCAAATTTTCGAAAATCTTCCTTTAGTAGAGCTTTACGTACAACATGAGAATCAAGGAGGATGTCAAAACATTAAGAAAAAATAATTTTCTAATGGAGCCAAGCTATATAGCTTCATTATAGCACTGTGACACACAACATCAAGTTGTATATTATGTGAAAACATAAAAAATATAATAAAATAAAAATAATTCTCATACTATTCACCAACTATTCGCAAATTATGTTACATAGTAACACAGAAATAAATTCATTTTATTTTAAATAATTTCTATAGTTATTCCCCTTACTAATGTAACTACTTACTATATACTACTTATATACAATCAATCCTTACTTCCTTACTAATATTATAAATGCGAAAGTGTGTCTGTCTGTCTGTCTGTTAACTCTTCACGCCCAAACTGCTGAACCGATTTTGCTGAAATTCGGCATGGGGATACTTGGAGTCCCGGGAAAGGACATAGGATACTTTTTATCCCGGAAAAATGTACGGTTTCCGCGCGAAAAACGAGTTTTGGCGCAACGGAGTTGCGGGCGTCATCTAGTAAGTTATAATGTTTTGTCCTTGTCTGCTAAGTGTTCTGAGAGTGCCCTTCACATTAGGTTGCCAAGAGTGGCAGCAGCGCAAACTTCTATACTATAAAGAGCAGTGTGACAGCTGGAGACTTTTTAGTATAAGAGGCACACTGCTAGCAACTTAATGTGAAGATTGTGAAGGCACCCTTACTCATTAGACAACAAAACATTGGTTAGCTTATCCACTCTTGAATATTTAAATTAGTAAGGGGAATTGTCATCTGATTGGGGGGCTACCAGTTGGTTAACTTATTTGGTAATTATACAATGTAAGCTTATAACCCACCTCAATTCCTTAAATTAAATAGCTGAACTTATCAAAAAATGTTCAAACCCACAACATGATATATACAGTACTCAGAAATTGATACTTTAACAGGCTCGTGATTTCAATACTTGAAGTTTGTAAGGTTCAAAGGCAAAATTAAATATTTTTCTAACTTATTAATTTGATATGAGAATAAATACTTAAGTTACAAGAATATTTAAATACGATTGCTTTTATATGTTCATTATTGTCATTTATGTATCCACTATTTACACTTAATAACATCACCTAGTTTTTAGGTCTTCTTTTAGTTTATAAAGAATCAGCTCCATACATACTGTGGCATCTTCTGCGCTGTCATGCCCATCCACTGAGTTCTGTATAATCTTCCTTAAATATTCAGAAGATAGATTTCTCAGAGCTCTCTTATAAGGTGGACCCATTTTGTGTGGGAACAGTACACTTGTATCAACCACAGTGTCATGGATAAGTTTCAGAGCTTTAAAATCTGACTCTAGACTGTGACCTATTAATATTGTTTTGCTATTGAACATTGACAGCAATGTTGCCTGTACATCTAACAATGTAGTTTTTACTTCAGCCATCTGTTCTTCTGTAATGCCAGAATACCGTGTGTTGTAGTCTATTATAGGATGCAGGGGCTTGATGAGCGTTTCGTAAATCACTTTACAAGCAGAATTAATTACAGTTATCCTAGTTAAATCCAAACCGTGTGTTGTATAACACATTTCACAATCAAGTGAGTAAACACCATAATCATCCTTTTGTCTATCGGGAGGCATTGTCCTCACGAACCCTTTAAGATTATCAAAATCAACATATTCATAAACATGACTTGAAGCAATACAACAACCGTCAGAGGAACCATCTTGGCTGCAGCACTGGTAGCGAACCTCACCGCGAATCCTGTATTTGTTATTTGGATGGTAAATGCACTCTTCCTTAACAGCAGCAAAACCTTTTTTATCAACGGTATAATCCTTTTTACACCTACAACAAGTCCTTATGTAGCCTTTAGGGGGTTTCTGTTTATTTTTACCAACTATTATAGCTCTTCCCTTTTCCCCACTGCTGTGGGGTCTCGGGAAACCATTTTCTACTAGCTGTTCCTCCGTCAGTATCCATTTAGAAATGTTATTATATAACTTAGCACCTGTATATTGTTGTACATCATCAAAATTCTTTTTATTTTTACTTTCTATACTCCATGACCCCATTGGCTTGGAATTGGAGTTGGCTGTATTAGTTTTGTTCAATGATGTACAGTCTGATCCTGACTTTTTGACTCCATTGCATTCTTGGAGTTCTTTTTTTAATCTACTTATGGCAAGAATTGCTGAGTTTTTATAAATTTGTACTGTGGAACACTTTTTGCTCGTGGCTAGCTCCTCGTTCTGAGCTCTGGCATAGGCATCAGTTACATTGATGTATATTTTCAAACAGTGGTCAATCATCATATTTAAATAAGTGGACCTAATGTTAGCTGGAATTTTTGATGCTAGAGGTTCTAATACCCCGGGCCTATCTATAAACTTTTCACTAGGCATATGGGCTACTCTCTGTGCCCCTTTTTTTACAGTTTGAATTGCTGTAGAGCTTGTGGAGGGTTCAGTAGTTTTAGTGTTATTAGTGTTAGGCTGAATTTCTTTTTTTGCTGTGACTAATGTCGACGCGTAAGGCACATGAGCTATTCGAACTTTTGCATTTCCATTACTTGATGCACTAAAATATTTAGCTATATCTGGTTTTAATGGTTTATTGGCCATCTCTTTATTTAATGCTTCTAACTTCTTTGCTGCATGATATTCTTTAACTTTTGCTAATCTTTCTGCCATTGCCTGTGCAGCACTTACTTTAAAATCTGGCTTTACTGGAGGCTTAGGTGTTATCTTAATGTTCTTTTCAGTTGTTCTAGATATTCTTTTCTTAGATGGTACATATTCATCATTGTCTGCCACAATAATATCTTCTTTATGGTCATCTACAGTTTTTGATATTTTTGTGGGGACATATTCTTCAAATATTCTTTTGCACTCCATTGCAATAGATTCCTCATCAGACTCAGACATAATCTCTAATTCATCTTCAACTAAATCTTCATAATCATGAGATATGTCTTCTATATCCTTATTTTTGTCTGACTTTTCTTTATCTTTTCTATGTTTTTCTTTAGAATCATGGGACCTCTTGTGCTTAGATTTATGTTTTGTATCATGTTTGGAACTACTACTATGTTTTGATGAGCTTTTAGAACTTTTGGTTTCATTTGAATTGTTATTAGAATGTTTTTTGTCTGACTTTTCACTTTTATCCTTTTTTGCATCTTTGTCATGGGATGATTTCTTGTGGCTTGACTTTCTTTCTGTGCTTTTAGACTGGTGCTTTCTATCTTTATCTTTATCATTTATATTAGTAGACTCTTTTGATTTGTGACTACTTTTCTTATCTATTTCCCTTACATGACTCTTTTCCTTAATTTCAGACTTATTTTTAATTGACTTTTCATCTTTGCTACTACTACTTTTGCTGTCTTTGTTCTCTTTTGTTTTACTTTTACTTCTGTGATCTGTTGTTAGTTTTTCTATCTTGTTTCCTTTTACATTTGGTACATCAGTTTTATTATTACTTTTACTGGTCTGATCTGTTGCTAGTTTTTCTACCTTGTGTTCTTGCAAATTAGGTACATCAGATTTATTACCTTTTTCTTCATCAAGTATTTGATCCAAAATATCAAATTCGGGTCCTAAGTCATCCAGTCCATTCAGATCATTAGAAAGTTTGCTTTTCTTGGGTTCTGGTTCATCTTCATCGCTTGAAAAACATGGTACTAAGGATTTTGGAGTGGGTTGATATGTGACAGTTTTAACATCATTTTTTGTAGCCAATTTCACAGGTTTGTATTCAAGTATTTTCTTTTTGTTAGTAGTTTTATCAGAAGGCACATAATTATGTTTGCTAGAAGTTTTAGATTCATTGGGTATATACTCTTGAATTTCTGTCTGTTTACCAGGTAAATACTGTTTTGTAGACTCTGTAGAACCTGTTGGTGTGTATGTTTCAAGCTTAGCGCTTTCTGAACCTGGAGAATATTCAGCTGGAGGTATAATTGTCAATACTTCACCATTTTCACTTGCAGTCCGTTTTATTGGTATGATTGGCTTCCTGGGAGTGTATGGTATTGGAATATGCCTTCTTGTAAGTTCCGGCTTGTCTTCATTGTTCTCCAAACCACTATTTATTTTATTAAGTTCTGATATAGGAGTAGGGTTATACGAGGGTTTTGAGGAAGTGCTCTGACCCTCATTGTTGGTGGATACCTCGCTGGACGCGGGTATCGGTGACGTTACACCAGACCCATCTGTCTGTTGCAATACTTTTTGCACAGCCGCAGATACTAGTTTCTGTAGTATTGCTCCACTTTCGATAGATTCGTTTTGTGGCTCCTTTTTAACATGACGGAAGTGACAATAAGGACGTTCACATAGCCCACTATCATAAAATGGGCAGTTTATTCCTTTGAAATATCCTGTTGATGGGAGCATTTGATCAATTTATAATTAATTCTGTGAGAATTATCATTTGTGTACCTAAAATTGTAGACAAATTACAAAAGTATAGCAAGTAGCAGAAACATCAAACAATAGACTAAACTGTCTAAAAGCTATAGACATATCTACTTCTTCTTCTTACAATCTTACATTTAAGCATAGATTTTAGCAATGAGGGTCCATTCACGGCAGGCCACGGCTTATGCAGGATAATGAATGGTGTTGCAGACTTGTAGCACGCAGGGCTTCATAACGTTATCGAATAACAGAAAAAATATCGTTACGTACCGTTATTTTCATAATGGTAGCCAGATAACGTTATTTTTTTAACGATATTTAGTAAAATAACGTTATATTTACCGTTATTATTATAACGATATTTTTTCGTTATGTATAAAGGAACAAATGTCGTTATAATAATAACGGTAAATATAACGTTATTTTCTGGTATCAGGTATGCGATCGTACACGGTGCACTAAATCTCACTCGCAGCCCAGTTTTTTGCGAGATTTATGTGAAAATACAAAGAAAAAATACACCTTATAAGCGTGATTACGTTTAGAAAATTTTCCCTCCTGTCATGACTTTCTTGACGGACTATAACGTTATCAAAGAACATATATTTACCGTTATAAATCCTATATAACGTTATAACATTAACCGTTGTTAATATCAATTTTAAACGTTATTTTTAATATCGGGTAAATTTTCATAACGTTATCTATGCCCTCGAAGCAGTAACGTTATGAAAAAATAACGTTATTTGAAGCCCTGCCTACACGGCGGTCTGCAAGATGCAACACCGAGCAAATCGCGACCTGACCTGATCCTGCACAAAGTATGCAAGCTCCGCCCACCGCTTGCAGTCCGCCGCAAAGGACCGTAACTCGTAAGTGGCTCGGCGTCCTGCGTGGCGGACTGGCGACTGCCGTGTAGAAAGTAGAAACTAGAAAGCAGGAGCGTGAATGTGGTTGTAGGACTGCATTTTGACATTTTGTTGACACTCGACAGCAAAAAGACTATATATGTTACGCTTAAAGACCGAAATCGCTCAGTGAGCGAAAAAATAGCTCACAACGCGTTGTGGTCACAGTGAAGTAGCCACGATGCGAATTTCGCGTCGTGGCTCTAATGAAAACGATCACGACGCGTTCTGGCAATCACAAAAAGGCCATAACGCGAAATTCGTGTCGTGACTCGTGGCTGATATGCTATTCGTTTTTCTTGATTTATTCTAGATTGATTAATCATCCATAGGTAAAATATCCATAGTTTTATACTACCCGTACAAATAATTATTATTAATGTAATCTATCTGTCTGTCTGGCGCAACGTAGTAGCGGACATCAACTAGTAGTATTATATTTAAATTATATTAATTAAAATAAAACTATATTTTTATTATTTATTGAGATCAGATTACTTTACTTTTACATATCCAACCAATGACCATGAAATGTAAAAGGAGCCAAGCAAAATATTGCATAGCTATTCAATTCAATACTTTTATAAGTTTTCAGATCACATTCAAGCCAAGCCTTCAACTTATTTTGTAACTTAAATCAACATTCAGTAAATGTATCAATAGATTTCTTTATTTTATAATTATTATAGTGACTTGGCAATGAGCTTATTTAATAATAATAATAAGTTTATTTATTTAAGTTTATTTAAGTTTATTATAGTTTGTTTAATTCCATATTTTTTCCATTCCATTATTTCCACATTCCCATACAAATTTACGGTACGGAACCCTATGTACGCCAGTCCGACTCGCACTTGGCCGGTTTCATAATTTTTCCTTTCACTGTGAATAAAGACCTATCCGGGTACCAAATTTCAAGATTCTAAGTCTGCTAGAACTACCTTAGAATTTTGATGATCTGTCAGTCAGTGACAAAATGTAGTAACTTTGACTATCCGTAACTACTAAACTATTTATCGAAATTTCATGTAATTTGGAGGTTAAGCTAGTTTTAATACTTGTTCCTAGTGACCAAAATTTGAAATCCCTAGCTTTGTTAACATCGAAGATAAAGGGGGTGTGAAATAGCCGCGAACCGCTTCGAGAAAAGTATGGTACGGCCGTGCCTTTGCTAAAAAGCTTGGCTGGGGCACTGCCGTGCCCCCAGATATTAAAAAACAACAAAAAGACGTTGTGCCAGACAGACACACGTATGGATATTTTATAAATAATAATGATAAACACGTTATGCAGTGATTTAGTAAAGGAAAAAATATTTTGTAGTACGCGTGGTAATTCAAATATAATCATCCATATGGACCACACGTCTATGTCTTAATCAACCAAGAACAAATCAAGCAAAACGAATAGCATATCAGCCACAACACGAATTTCGCGCTATGACCTTTTTGTGATTGCCAGAACTGATTGCGAAATTCGCGTCGTGGCTGTTTCACTGTGACCACAACGCGTTGTGAGCTATTTTTTCGCTCACTGAGCGATTTCGGTCTTTGAACGTAACATATATTATAAGTCATAACAAGCTGTTGCCCGCAACTTCGTCTGCGTGAAATCATTATATTTCTCTATGGTTATCATAAATCGAGATTTAGAAAATTGAACACCCATCTACCACAATGTTATTTGAATGTATATTAATACTCACGAAATTTTTAATTTACATCAAAGACCCAGGAAACTTGAACCACAGATACTTATACTTATCGTTTTGAAAAATCCTTTCTTCCAAGACCGCTCGGCATGGACAGGGGATGGGAGCCACAGCCCACAGGACAACAGGACAGGGGAAAGGAACATGTGACGGAGTTAAGGATAGACTACAGAAGACGGTATTTAATGTAGGCATCTATCCCTCCCTCAGGGCTGTGTGCTATCGCCTACTCTATTATTACTGCATATCAATGACATGTTGCAGACCAGCGGCATTCATTGCTATGCGGATGACAGTACAGGTGATGCTGTATATACCGACTCCCCCAATATTTCTCGGCAAAATGTCACTGAGAGTCGAAACGAACTTGTGTCTAAGGTGGAGAATTCATTGGAGAAGGTCTCTGAATGGGGTAGACGTAACTTGGTCCAATTCAACCCCGCCAAGACACAGGTCTGCGCGTTCACCACAAAAAAGTCAGCAATGGTCGTATGTCCTCGTTTCGAGGGCACATCTTTAACCATCTCCCCTAGCATTGAGATGCTTGGCGTCAACATATCCATAATATCCATAATATCATATAAGTCCAGTTCCGATATCATCTAGAGGGTAAGGCCAAATTAGCCTCGAAGAAGCTTGGTGTTCTTAACAGAGCGAGCGAGACAGCCGCTCGAATTGTTGACTGCCATAGTGTTTTAAACAGCTTGGACCCTTGGAATTACGCCGAGATGTGGCTTCACTCTGCATCCTCTATCGGTTGTATCACGGGGAGTGCTCTGAGGAATTGTTCGGAATCATACCACCTGCAACATTTCGCCATCGTCCCACGCGAAAAACATACCATCCTCATCACCTTGATGAGTGGCAGTCTTCCACAGTGCGTTTTTCGCGTAACTTTCTGCCGCGCAGTGTAAAACTCTGGAATGAACTGTCACCAGCAGTTTTTGCGGACCTATACGACCTGCAAACCTTCAAGAAAAGAGCGTATTCCCTCTTAAAAGGCCGGCAACGCATCTGCAGCTCTCCTGATGTTGCGAGTGTCCATGGGCGACGGTAGTTGCTTACCATCAGGTGACCCGTTTGCTTGTTTGCCCCCTTATTTAATAAAAAAAAACCTTCCCTACGGCCCATTCACTATCCTGCATTGCAGTCCGCCGTGCAGGCCTGCAACACCATTCACTATCCTGCGTGCAGTCCGTCGGGTTATGCAGGATAGTGAATGATGTTGCAAGCCTGCACGGCGGACTGCAATGCAGGATAGTGAAGGCATTAACTCTCAGATTCCTAATAGGGACAATTCACTATCCTGCATTGCAGTCCGCCGTGCAGGCCTGCGAAATGGACGTAGCCCACACATTATCCTGCTTTGCCGTCCTGCTAGGGATCTGATATACTTGCAAAACTCAATATCAGGACTTCTAAGTACGAATACGTAACGAAACGAAGCATACAGGCATGCTCTACGTGGAAAATTAAGATGATTTTGTTCAGAGCAGAACTTTCTAAAGTGTAATTTGGGGGAGAAACAATAGTTTTTTTTAAATGACACGGCTCACGAGTCACGTGTCATACGTCACACGTTAAAAATATATATGACACGGCTGCCGTGTCATCCGCACTGAATCAGTAAAGTATTTTTTTATTTACACGATTTTGCTCCTTATTTTCATATAACTACAGATTGAAGTCCTATGTAAGTATTTTCAGGGAGCCTTACGGGGCTCGGCGCGCTTGCCCCTCTTGCGCCTTGCCGACGTTGCAAGCTTTGCCACTTGCTTTGTTTGCGAGTAAACGCGTCGAGGCCCATGGTACCCTGAAAATACTTGCATAGGACTCCAATCTGAAATCCAATATATATATATATATATGAATTTAATTAAATTTAAATCATTTTAATATTATAATTATATTAATTGAATTTAAATCAAAACTGCTATACCCGTGCGAAGCCGGGGCGGGTCGCTAGTAAATTAATATTCATATTCATATTCATATTCATATTCATATTCATGTTCATGTTCATGTTCATGTTCATGTTCATGTTCATGTTCATGTTCATGTTCATGTTCATGTTTATGTTCATGTTCATGTTCATGTTCATGTTCATGTTCATGTTCATATTCATATTCATATTCATATTCATATTCATTTTCATATTCATATTCATGTTCATATCCTTTATTTCCAAGAAAAATGATTAGAATGATGTTATTAGGTCTATGGGTTTTAAAATTTCAACCTCAATGAGGTGTGGCAATGTTATATCTTACGTCCCTACTGGTAACATAATCTTAAAAAGAAAATAATATAATTTACAATACCCGGCAATAAATATTGCACATCGACCTTTGGAAAGAGACAATCGGCTAATTTCGGTTTCATAGAGCGTTATCTTTGTAGCATACAGTGTTGTCACATCTACCAACTTTTTGGTAGATCTACCTATTTCACCTCCCTTCTACCTATCTACCAACTTCGGTATCAAATCTACCTATTTTTATACATAATATATCATTCTTTTTATACATAATATATCTACATATTTTTATACATATTGGGTCCGATTGCGTTTCTTCGGTGCACTTAAATAAGGCCGATTAATAGACTTAAATTAGTCTAAAATTCGTACTAATATTTAAGCTATTGCGTTTGTGGATTGATTATGTCCACGACACTATTTATGTCCACCTCGGACATAAATAAGTTCAAAAGCATGTTTTAGCTATTTTGATTCTGTCAGTTTGACAGTTCGTCGGCGATAAAATGAACTAAAAGATTGTTTTATAAGTTCACACTTGTTAAGTCCGTACGTAAGCGAAGTTACTTTAGAAAATTGTGAAATGTTAGGTACCTTATGGCTGGGCTATCATTCAAAGAAGATACAATGAGGAACGGCAACGGTATGCGTATGAAATATGAATAAAATTTAGATATTTCTTGTTTAATCATAAGCATGACTTATCCAAACTTTTTTCGTTTTATGACTGCGAGAAGGTTAGCGAATAGCGAATCGACGTATTCGAGACCATTCCGACCCTTTCGACGTGCCTGTTAAGCACGCTGTAACTGTTCACTTCGATTTTTTTAAATGTATTGTTTTAAATTATCTACCTGATATATTTTGTGAGCGTGACTCTAAACAAATTGTAATAAAGATGTAACGTAGAATAATATACGCGGTGGCTTACTAGGTAACTAAAAAGAGTGAAATTATTATTTTTAACAAAAAATTAAAACCGACTTCCAAGGTAAAAACAATAATTTTTTGTTTAAAATAATAATTAAATTCTGGGCTTCTTTGTGTCCATATTTATTTATTTTTCTTTGCGAAGAACACGACTTTTTAGGAATAATAATTCACCCAACGGTACCATATCGCATTCCCGCCTACTCAATGACATTTGGTTTGGCAGTTGGATGACATTGACATCTGTCAAACGAACGTTATTATGTCCATTTCCATGACGCAGAATTAAGTTCATATTTAGTGACGTGAACTTATTTTAACAGGAATGTAATAGCTTTTGGATAAACTGTACATGGACTAATTTAGTAAAGTTTTAGTCTGTCCTTATTTAGATACGGGGAGAAACGCAATCGGACCCAATATATCATTGTTCACGTACAAATAATAAACGTTACAGGCTACTCGGATAGAATTTTGGTACATTGCATTGATTCGTCTTGGTACAATACCTTCTTTAGCAAAATTCATATTTAAAACAACCCGGCCGAGTGCGTGTCGTGCCACGCGCAATATAGGGTTCCAAAGTACCGCTAGGTTTTAAATTTTTGTATGGTCAATACAAGGTACAAGTTTATAACGTGTTTTACACTACTAACAACATCATCTCAGTTACGTTCAAAGGATTTTGAACGAAAAGTTCCTTTGTACTCGTACTTCTACTAGTACAATTTTTGTAGTTGATCAACTATTACTCAATAACTTATGAAGTCTACTGAGCAATGATAGTTTTCCTTTTAAATTCAGCATATTATTTCCTACTCTCGTGAATTTTTTCACATTTTCAGAAGCAGCTGTTTAGAACTTTATCTGGTAGAAAGGAGGGATACTGGACTCTAACGATTTTTTTCACTTTAAAACTTTATATAATATCACGTAAATGGATCCCTAAATCGGAATATTTTGAATACTCGTATTATTTTTAAAAAACCTATCCAACGACACCCGATATACGGTGGGGTGAACGCAAAAAAAATCACACCCGCATTGATATGTAGGGGGGGTACCGTAAAAAATCATTTCAATCAAAAAAATTTCAAAATCAAAACTATTTCAAATCATTTCAAAGAACGAAGAGCTTAGTGCTGAACATTTAAAATTATTATTCAATAATAATATGTATTTAAACACCATTAATAAAACTCTATCTATGTATAAACTAGCATTTTTTGACCGACTTTCAAAACGGAGGAGGTAATACGTTCGGCTGTATGTTTTTTTTTTTATGTATGTTCACCGATCACTCAGCCGTTTGTCGTCCGATTTTCAAAATTTTTTTTGTGTTGTATAGGGTTCAACTCGAATTTGGTACCATGTTCACAAAAGTGGTGATCTGATGATGGGATCCTTGAGGAATCGAGGGGACTCCTTGGAATTTGTGTGGAAACATATAGTGATTTGTTTGAAGCATTCGAGGTAAATGCTACCAAAAAGTAAGATTTCGTACCAGGTCATACCCTGGATCTGAAGGTACCGAACAGAACTTTAGAATGCTTATAGGTACAGGTTCGGGGATTTCGGCGTTGTTTATACAACTGAAAGCATAAGCTAACACATCAATTTGATTGGTCATCATCATCACAACCATAATTATACCATGGCTCATCACACTATGACCCAATTATTGGTACTTTTCGTGATATTTTCCATCGAAGCAGATGTTTTTGATGATGATTTCGCTGTTTGAAGACAGATTTTCAAATTTCTCGTGTTGTTGTATAGGATATAATCTTAATTTTGTATACTTAACAATTACGAAAGTGGTGAGCTGATGATGGGATCTATGAGCAATCGAGGGAAATCCTTGATATTTATCAAAACACTCATAGTGGTAAAAATATTGTTTCTAGTAAATTAAACATAATATTATGTTACGAATAAGAGGAATTTCATACAAAGGTGTCTCTTGGTCCAAAAGCACTGAACAGAACACCTGAACCTTTAAAGATAAAAGTTTGGAAATTCCAGCATCGCTTAGATAACTGCAAGCATTTACCACAATTTCGCTTACAGTAACATAATGTGAATAGTTAACATTCGTATTGGTTATTTACGCCTAAAGCCTTATTTTGTGGATACTTAACTAAAAAGAGTGAAATTATTATTTTTAACAAAAAAATTAAAACCGACTTCTAAGTTAAAAACAATAGTAATATTATAAACTAAAAAGTATTAAATAACTCTTACTCTTTAATAGTGCCTTTTTAGAATTCGTCTAAATCTCAACTATTTCTGTACATACTACAGTCTTCATTAGTTTGAAGTCGGTACCAGTTCCAAAAGTTTCAGATATTCTGACATTGACTGAACTCACGATTAAATTAGCTGGTACCGACTTCGAAGTAATGAAGACTGTAGTATGTACAGAAATAGTTGAGATTTAGACGAATTCTGAAAAAGGCACTATTAAAGAGTAAGAGTTATTTAATACTTTTTAGTTCATAATATTACTATTGTTTTTACCTTGGAAGTCGGTTTTATTTTTTTTGTAAAAAATAATTATTCTTAAAAATTTACTGATATGAGGGTGGTAGATCTACCAACTTTTGGTTCTAACATCTACCTAATTCTACCAATTTTTGGCATGACGTCTACTGATTTTCTTAAATTTGGTGTGACAACACTGGTAGCACACACCTATTTGACATTATGTCAGTCGTTGTTCAAATTCAATAGAGTGCAGTCGCGTCCAGTTCAAAATATATATATCTAGAGTTGTTAACACCCTTAAATTTGCTACAGCTGTAATTTTCCAAAAGAATTTTAAATACGTAAACATAATTTGAACACCCTTTATTTTATTTTACCCGAACCTAAAGCCATAACTTATAGAAAATTTTGTGTATTTTATACAAAGAATAATAAAATTGTCAAAAGAAGCAAACAATAATTGTTTTAACAGCTCCTAATACATACCGGACTTTTTGTATTTCCTGCGTAAGAGATAACGCTCTACAAAACCGAAATTAGCCGACTGTCACTTTCCAAAGGTCGATGTGCAATATTTATCGCCGTGTACTGTACTACATATTATTTAGGACTTACTACTAAAATTTATAGTTTAGATTTAATCATTTTAAGTTTTAACCAATCAAATAATACAATTAAATTAAAATAAACACTCTACTTCCTTAAAATTATTGTACTTAGTCATTTAGTCAATTTACTTAAATATTAATTACTAATGTCCATTGTTAATACAATATATTAAGTCATTCCATTATTATAATTTAATAAAATTATCACTTGGCTTATTAAAGATAAATTCTGTCATTTAGTCAATTACATATAAAATAACATTAATAAAAATATTATTATCTCTTTGCTGTCAAGTGTCAAAAAAAAAAACAAATTGCGGTCCTGCAACCACATATAAAGGGCCCATTCACTATCCTGCATTGCAGTCCGCCGTGCAGGCCTGCGAAATGGACGTAGTCCACGCATTATCCTGCTTGCAGTCCTGCTAGGGATGTGATATACTTGCAAAATTCAATATCAGGGCTTCTAAGTACGAATAGTACGTAACGAAACATATAGGCATGCTCTACGTGGAAAATTAAGACGGTTTAGTTCAGAGTAGAACTTTCTAAAGTGTAATTTGAGGTAGAAACAATAGTTTTTTTTAAATGACACGGCGCACGTGTCATACGCCACACGTTAAAAACATATATGACACGGCTGCCGTGCCGGGATTTTTGGTCCCACAAACAGAGATTTTATTTATATATTTCGATAAACTCCACTAATCCCGCGTTGTCCATTGTCAACCACGTAGTGATTATAACACAGATTAGTATACAACTAGTTAATAGAATCAGGCGTTACTTTGCGGAAATCCATAGCTTAAAATTTAGTTTGTTATTATTTTTAGCAATATTCCGCGAAAAAATCTTCCACCTTTAAGTAAATGAGTGAGTGCACGCATAGGCATGCGTACAGCACCTCCCTCCTCCCACACTGCCTATGCGTACACTCGCATGCAAGAACTTGCAAGCACCACCACCACACAAGCATATAGAAGCGTTTAGTTCCTTGTCGAACTGTATTTAAAAATGGTGAGACGTAGCTTTAACGGCGGTACCGACCATGCGGGCCACGGGTAGTAATAATGAATATAAATCAAAAGTACTAAAATGTAGCAGTTTTGAATCGATTTTAACTATTTTTTCAGTGGCTATATTATATTTTATACCCGTGCGAAGCCGGGGCGGGTCGCTAGTAAATTAGTAATATTCATATGCATATCCTTTATTTCCAAGAAATTGATTACAATGATGTTCTTAGGTCTATGGGTTTTACAATTTCTACCTCAATGAGGTGTGGAAATGTTATATCTTATGTCCCTACTGGTATAGGTGTACCAGAATCTGATGGCAAAAAGTGAGAAAATAAATTGACTCTAGTCTCTAGCAATACCGGGGTAATTGAAATAAAACATTTTGATCCTTTTCTTTTACCAGCTAATCTGTGTATTAAACATGCAAATATAAAAATTTATCCAATAATTTAGGATATTTTTTGAAAATTTGCTGTCAAAAATTGCCATCTATAACTTCGCTGGCCCCGGGCAACAAAGCGGTAAACGCCGGTTACGCCCTTTTTAATATTATTTGATTTTTGGCTTCTCTGAGTATTAGTCTATCACCCCTATTTATTTCATATTTTTAAAATAACATTTTGGGTATAATAAATGACAAAAGCTTTATTGAATGGAAAATTCTCTTAGGACTAAAACTGTATTCTTGCATTACTCTATGAAACATAACTAAAAAAACCGGTGAAGATACGATACAGCTAAGCTTTCGCTGTAAGATTCCCCAGAAAAGGGAGTAATCGGCTGGCACGCTCGAAATCTAAAGCGAAAAATACGTCGTGTTATGTTCTTACAGCCGTAAATCTCAAGCGGTTTGGTGATTTTATAAAGTCAATAAGTAATGTTACAATTGAAACAATATTGCTTAATAGTTGTATTATACATTTTTTCAATTATTTCAACAATTTTTTACACAATTAAAATTATTTTGATATGGTTAAATAGGTAAAAAATGTAACTTTCATATGACACTTCAAACTTTTGTTTTGGATTACTGTACGCTGCTCTATATACAAATTAACTTATTTTGTCTCTCCTGAACAAAACTATTTTTGATATTACGCCTTTATTGCCCGGGGCCAGCGACTTATTCATAAAAATAAAATAATATAATTTACTACATATTTAGGACTTACTACTAAAATTCTATAGATTTAATAATTACCAATCACATAATACAATTAAATTAAAATAAACACTCTACTTCTATAAAATTATTATACTTAATCTTTTAGTCAATTTACTTAAATATTAATTACTAATGTCCATTTTGAATACAATATATAGTCATATAATTGTTAGTCATTATAAATTAATTACTAATAATTTATATGACTTATATTGTATTCTGTCATTTAGTCAATTAATCATATTTCAAATATTATCTCTTTGCTGTCAAGTGTCAAAAAAAAACAAAATGCAGTCCTGCAACAGCATTCACGGTCCTTTGCGGCGGGCTGCAAGTGGTGGGCGGAGCTTGCAGGCTTTGTGCAGGACCCAGGTCGCGTCCTGCTCGGTGTTGCAGGCCTGCAACACCATTCACTATCCTGCATTAGCTGGCGGACTGCAATGCAGGATAGTGAATGGGCCGTTTATAGCGCTTATTAAATTTGACTAAATTTAGAAGTTCTAAATGATTTAGTGACTAAATTTAGTCAAGTGAAATAACATTTAGAAAGCTAGGATCTTAATTAGAGTACTAAATCGGAAAAAGCATGGCTTCTAAAACGCTCCATTCACTATCCTGCATAAGCCGGCGGACTGCACGCAGAATAGTGAATGGAGTTGCAGGCCTGCAATGCAGGATAGTAAATGGGCCCTTTAACACTCACAACTGATTTAGTTACTAAATTAGGACAAGTAGAATAAGAAGCTTCTAATTTGTCTTCTTTTTAGGATCCTACGTAGGACTTCTAAATTTAGTGAAATGGAATAAGCGCTGTCGGCGCATCTACATCGGCCGAATGTACCCGAGCGGACCGCCACGGGTGTTGTCGCCTGCGCGTGCGCATCGCGGACACCGCCGCCGCCCGCCCGCGACCCCGCGCCCCCGCCGCTCCGCGCTCGCCACTTCACCTTCTGAGCTTGTACGCGTCGCACATGGGCATTCTTTTGTATATATTGTAATTACGAATACATTAATGTTAATACAGTCCATTGCGTTTATATTTTAACCTCATCAGGGCCCCTTCAAGCGCCTTACCTACACTTAAACCAGAATAAAATAACGCTTGTAGTTGTTTACTTACTTACCCAAAGGGGAATTTCTTTATCGGCGTTGGCCCACCGGCCACCACACATTCTGACATTCCCATCACTGTATCTCCTGTCACCACTCCGCTTTCCTACTTTAAACGGCCCATTCACTATCCTGCATTCATAAGCCGGCGGACTGCACGCAGGATAGTGAATGGTGCTGCAGGCCTGCACGGCGGACTGCAGCAGGACTACAATTCTATTCTGTCCTAATTAAAATTCTAAAGTCCTAAATTAACCTATTAAATGTAGTACCTATAACCAGATTTTAATGGATTGTTTTCTTTTTTTAAATCTACACCAGACCGCGGCGCGACGATAGACACTTCTAGATTTTCTATTGGTCTATCTATCCCAACCTTTCACACTGCATGCCGGTGGCTTCTTCTGCCTCTCCCATACAAAATCCTGCATTCGCTTCTGGTGGAATTAGTTTTAGCGACTTTCTAGCGACTTTTGATGTGAGTCTAGCGACTCGAGCTTCTAGGAGTTGGCAACACTGGTTCTGTGTTTGTGACTGGAAGTAAGTAGTAACCAGGGCTTCATAACGTTATCGAATAACAGAAAAAATATCGTTACGTACCGTTATTTTCATAATGGTAGCCAGATAACGTTATTTTTTTAACGTTACTTAGTAAAATAACGTTATATTTACCGTTATTATTATAACGATATTTTTTCGTTATGTATAAACGAACAAATATCGTTATAATAATAACGGTAAATATAACGTTATTTTCTGGTATCAGGTATGTGATCGTGCACGGTGCACTAAATCTCACTCGCAGCCCACTTTTGTAAGATTTGTGTGAAAATACAAAGAAAAAATACACCTTATAAGCGTGATTATGTTTAGAAAATTTTCCCGCCTGTCATGACTTTCTTGACGGACTATAACGTTATCAAAGAACATATATTTACCGTTATAAATCCTATATAACGTTATAACATTAACCGTTATTAATATCAATTTTAACGCTATTTTTAATATCGGGTAAATTTTCATAACGTTATCTATGCCCTTGAAGCAGTAACGTTATGAAAAAATAACGTTATTTGAAGCCCTGGTAGTAACTGTTCTTGATCTGTGTGTGACTGCAAAATGCAAATCTACAAATAGTTAAAAATGTTATAAAAATCTATTTTATGACTAATAAATTTATAAATTTCATAAATATTTTTATGTAATTTGTAATGGCCTTGAGGAACAAAATGTTGGAGAAAGAAGTACTGGACTACACCGGCTATATAAAGTTAGACTTAACCAACAATTTTCAGACTGTCCAAGATGTTATTGATAATATGATAACGAGGCTGGAAGAATTAACGAGTGTTGTTCAAATTATTAAGCAGAAAAATAACGACTGCCGGTCTATTTCAGAAGACGTATGTAAATATCGTACTGAAATATCATCTTTATCGAAGAAAGTGGCGACTCTTACTAACGTTATCTTAGAACTCCAGAACAATATAGATGCTATTGAGAAACAAGTTGAAAGGGCTGAGTTAGTCTTTGGCGTAAACAGTGATAGTAAATTGACTAGTTTTTTGAAACCATTCTTCAAGAGAAACAAGGAACAAGCTCCTGCAGTACACAGCACACTTGCAAATCCAGAAACAATTGCAATTTCATCTGTTCTAGATAATTTCGATAGCAATAAATCATAGCCTTTAACAATTTTTTCCCTTCAACGCTTCTACACATGTATCCCTTTACATCTTTTCAAATGTATTAAAATAAATAACATTAAATTGCCATACATAGAATCAATTTATTCTATTATTATGGGTGTTAAACTAACACTAATGAGCAGCTCTTGCAAGGTTTTCAGCTGTTTCCTTGTTATATCTAAATAATATATTAGTATTGAAGAAACCGATTAGAACTTTGGGTTGGCCTGAAGGAAATGGGGCACTATGGGAAAAATACTAAAATTTTGACGAAAAAATACAACCCCCAATGACCACCCCTTTTTATTATACCAATCGATAGGGGGCGCCAAGGGAGCAAAAAAGCTCAGATAAACTTTTCTCAAAAATCAACCCCCGGCCAGATAGAAGCTGATATACGAACCTCATTAGTATGGCGAAAATACTTATAAAAATTTTGACGACAAAAATACAACCCCCTATGACCACCCCTTTTTATTATACAAATTGATAGGGGGCGCCAAGGGAAGCAAAAAAGCTCAGATAAACTTTTCTCAAAAATCAACCCCGGCTTAGGAATTGCACTCTAGTTATTTACAAACTACTACAAAAGAAAGTGGATTGCGTTTGTTTTTGTTTTGGCGGGGGGCTGTCTGTCCCTGTCTCCCCGCTTCGGTATCCGTGGCTGAGTAGTTAAGTAAGACTGATGTTTAATTGACGTTCGTTTCTAAACCTTAGCCAAATTTTTCTAAGTATTTTCGCCATACTAACGAGGGTCGCATTTCGGCCTGTCATTCGACAGGGGTTGATTTTTGAGAAAAGTTTATCTGAGCTTTTTTGCTTCCCTTGGCACTCCCTATCGATTGGTATAATAAAAGGGGTGGTCATAGGGGGTTGCATTTTTGTCGTCAAAATTTTTCTAAGTATTTTCGCCATACTAACGAGGTTTGTATATCAGCCTCTATCTGGCCGGGCGTTGATTTTTGAGAAAAGTTTATCTGTGCTTTCTTACTTCCCTTGGCGCCCCCTATCGATTGGTGTATTCAAAAGGGGTGGTTATAAGAGATTGAATTTTTTCGTCCAAATTTTTTTAAGTATTTTCTCCGTACTAACGAGGGTCACATTTCGGCCTGTCTTTCGACAGGGGTTGATTTTTGAGAAAAGTTTATCAGAGCTTTTTTGCTCCCTTTGGCGCCCCCTATCGATTGGTATATTCAAAAAGGGTGGTTATGAGAGGTTAAAATTTTGACGAAAAATTTTTCTAAGTCTTTTTTCCATAGTGCCCCATTTCCTTCAGTCCAACCGGAGATAAAAATAAGATTGAAAGCAACAACAAAATGGATACCCATTAGTCATTACAATATAAATAAATAAAATGTACATACTTTCAATATTTATTTCATGAAAGCTTACTCTACATTTTTCAAAGGAACTTAAACTTCTAAACACTTTTGAAGTAAAAAGAGGAGCTTCTTAACAATACAATTAAATCACAGCAATTATTATAGTAGTAACAAATATGACAACCCTCTTACAAAAATTGTTATATAAGTTGAAAATTAACTTTTTATAACTCTATTGGGTGCCAGTTGATCCAAAACCTCCGTCAGCTCTTTGGGTTTCAGACAGGGCATTAGCTTCAACTATTTCCGGATAGAAAATTTTCTCACATATGAGCTGGGCAATTCTATCGCCTTTATTTACTATGAAGTCATTGTCGGAATGGTTGAACAATACCACTCCAACATTCCCACGATAATCTTCATCTATTACACCAGCTGAAATGTATAATGGGAAGTTAATAACTATAACCTAATTATTATGCAAATTATATAGCTTGAATCTTAAGTATAATGGGTGGAACATACATACATACACAAAACCTAAGACTATTTTAAAATTTCAAATACTAGAATTCAGTAGTCCCCAACCTTTTTTTTCATGCGGGCTACAAACCTGTTTTGGTCTTGGTGTCGCGTCGCGGGGCGCAACAAAAATTTTTTAGGGTTAAAAAATAACAATCTTCAAAACTAAAGATTTAAAAGTGGAAAAAATTTAACGACTATCACATACACTACGTTATTTTGCCGGTGGGCGTTAATTTCGAAATTGTTTAACATCACGCAGGCCACAGATAAAGTCTTGGCGGGCCGGGGATAGCGGTACTAGATGATGCCCGCAACTCCATTGCGCCAAAATTCGTTTATGACGGGAGAATCGTACATTTTTCCGGGATAAAAAGTATCCTACATAATATGTCCTTTCCGAGGACTTAAAGTATCTCCATACGAAATTTCAGCAAAATCGGTTCAGCAGTCCACACGCCCGACGTGAAGAGGTAACAGACAGGCCGACGGACGGACAGACAGACAGTACACTTAGTATGGATCTGATTTCTGAAACCAGCAGTCTCAGCATTTTGATCAGATAGACATTTTTTCTATCTGATCAACTCAACTTTCCACTGTGAAAATGGCCCTTCCTTTGACTTTTTCAGCAGTCGGGTACAATAATTTTACAAATAGTGTTTTACATCACAAAGTTTTTCATAGAATGTAATTAAGGTCAATGTGTCGAAGTCCGGCATACTTTTCTCAAATTAAAGTTTAACATAATTTTTTTACTTCAGATTCGCTTTTTAAAGTAACTGTGCCATTGCAAATTATAGGCTATATATTAATTAGACCTATAATGATCTAAAAATAGTCTTAGTTGCAGCATTTTTTTATTAACGTACTATTTTTTAAAAACGCGGCGTGTAGACGGACTTCTCTTTCAGATTGAGGTAAGTCCATCTAGTAGCAATATAGCCCTAACCTGTGAAGTAATATGCATGGCAACGGTTTCTAGCAAAGCTGCAAAACGGCCATTCAAATATGTGTTTAAGGTCAGTAATAAGGTTCGCATTCCAGAGAAAATTAATTGTATAACATTTTAAGGCGAGTCCGGCATATCGTAAGTCTAAGTGGTTACAAACATTTTTTGAAAAATTAAACAGTAAATATAAACATAAAATAATGTTTATTACAAATTCAAAATTATAATAATTAGTGCCGGCAAAATCAACAACTTTGCTTCATTATCATTATTTTATGGGATAAGACATTTTTCAACATACTCCCCTACTTAATTTTGATTCGATTATAGTTTATTGATAATATCAAATACGTCTACCTACTTAGTACCCAATTTTTTTTATTCCTTAATATTAATATTTAGTCAGTTGAAATAACTTTTTACATGCACGCGAAAGTTACGTGTTTTTACCATTATTTTCGCCACTCAATTAAAATTATAAGGGTTGTTGGTCCGGGAGGTAGGATTTTTCATGGAGTGTATAAATCTAAAAAGAATAATTATGGCATTTTAAAAAGAAATTATTTTTACAAGTTTTTTTGTTTACGATAAAGGGGGCAGATGAGGAAACGGATCCCCTGACAGTAAGTGAACTACCATCACCCTTGGACACCTGTAACACCAGGGGAATCACAAGTGCGCTGCCCACTTGTTAAAAAGGAGTACGCTCTTTTCGTGCAGTAAAGTTTGGGCAATGCTATGATCTTGCAGTCCTATTTTTTAATGCAAATTAACAATAAATACATGTAGGTCTGAAAAGGTTGACAATATCTGATTCGAGGCAAGACCGGCATATGACGGCCTTTCCTTATGCAAACTAGACGGACTTCCCACTTATTGCAATTTTAGGTTAGACATGTTGCAGGTGATAATAACGAAATTAAAGTGATATTAACGAATTGAACATCAGTTATAAGTAAAAGGATCACTAAATTACTTACGTAATCCAAGAAACTCCAAAAATTCCTTCGTATTCCCACATTTTTCATTTGTTCATTCATTCTTTATTTTGTTTTTTTTTTTTATTTTGTCCCAAAGATCGTCAAAAACTCAAAAAAATCATTGTTTTGTATTTGTTTGTACTCCAAACTCCATAAAAAACAATATTTTTTTTTTAGTTTTTAACGATTTTTACGAAAAATACGGATATCTATCAACTCAGTGACAAAATAAAAAAACAAAAAATATCATGTTTAGAATGTTGACAGGGAAATACATGATAAATGTTTTTTTCTTTTTTTACTGATTATTTACAGAGTTATGAGCCCCAGAATGATCAAAATAAAAAATCAAAAAAATAATCGATATCATCTTTAAAGAACCTAAAATTGAGCATATTTACAAATTTTTATAAATTTTCAACAATAGGAAATTGCGTGAGAGCTTCCCAAAAAATTTTTTTTTGTTTAAATTTTTTTTCGTATGTTGTAAAAAAAAATATTTATTATCATGTTTAGATAATTTGACAACACACAATTATCACTTTAGTTAACTCTAAAAACTTACGTGGGCTCGCAGATATCCCTATCCAAATATGGCAGAATCAGGTAGTTAGTAGCGACATGTCTGTTTCTTAGGTCAAACTAACTGCAATATTGTTTTACCCACTGAGCCATATGAAACTAGTCGTTCAAATATGAAAGTTATTGCCGATAGACGGACTTACCTCTCAAACGGACTTCGACACATTGACCTTACATTATGTTTAAAAGATAAAGTTACATATATTAAAAATAGAATTTTGCCATTTAAAAATATAGGACTTTACAAACGAACAGCTCTGTAATAAGTAAATAATCTTACCTCCAACATCAATAAAGTTTTTAACAGCAAGTCCGGAGCGAGGTGCAACTCTTCCGTAGCAGCCAGAAGGTAATTCTATCTGTATGTCTGTCTTTATTAACTCCTTACCCCGAGCTGGTACCACATAGTCATATGCACTGTATTAAAAACATAAACAACTTTCTGTAAAACTTTGATATCCATTATATTGATACTAATATTATAATTGCGAAAGTGTGTCTGTCTGTCTGTTACCTCTTCACGCCCAAACCACTGAACCGATTTTGCTGAAATTTGGCATGGAGATACTTTGAGTCCCGGGAAAGGACATAGGATACTTTTTGTCCTGGAAAAATGTACGGTTCCCGCGCGATAAACGAGTTTTGGCGCAACGAAGTTGCGGGCATCATCTAGTAGGAATTTATAAATGATTTAAAGGGCGCTAATACCTTTTTAAATCAAATCCGGCTGCTTTTTCAGATCCTTTCGAGGGTGCAAATGCGTTGTTGGTTAACCGTGTGAATTTCAAAACAGTTTTCACGGTGGCGGGCATATTTAAAACAATGGTCTGAAATGTATTGAAATGCTAGGTAAAAAGTAAATTAGAGCTAGGTAAAAATTATGCTCAAAATCACAAAAAGTTATGCATCCACTGCACCAATGTTGCAAAATTTGGCGCCAATTGCCAAATGTCAATAGCTGGCAGCTGCTCTCTGTCAAAATATGTATGACAATGTCATTATATTTTTTTACAGGTAGCAGCACAGATTAAAGTCATTGGATAGCAGCAATTTCAAAAGTCATGACTTATAGTCTGTCAAGAAAGTCATGACAGGCGGGAATTTTTTTAAATGAAATAAAAAATATGAGAACTTTATTAATTCGAGATAAAAATGTGCAAGGTGACAATATTTAAAATGTAATAAGCGTTCTCTGTGAAAATACAAAGAAAAAAATATACCTTAGAAGAGTGATTACGTTTAGAAAATTTTCCCTCCTGTCATGACTTTCTTGACGGACTATAGCTAATAGCTTACTGCAGTATGTCAAGAAAGAGTAGACACAGGACACTAGCTAGACCATAAAATTTAATGTTAAATCCACGTGTTTGAGGCATTCTTTGGCCATTCTTATGGTTTATTATTTAGCGGAACCACAAAACTCAACAATATCTAGCATAAAATGTTCACTAAAAACCTTTATTAACACGTTTTTATTACATGAAATATGCAGACCGACTCCTTTGTTATGTCCTAGTAAGTAAGACATAACATTACACGCTTTTGACGCTTATACACCGATATAAGGCTCTCTCCTAGTCTATAGTATCTCAATGAGCTAGACGCCATGTAGACGCAGTACAAAATTTTCTCAACGTATTATAATCACGCTCAAAAGGTGTCTTTTTCTATTTGTATACAACGCAGAAAACGCTTATACATTTCAAATATTATCACCTTGCACATTTTTATCTCGATTGATGAAAAAATGACATAAAAATATGAAAAACTTAGGTATTAGTTTAGGGTATGCGCGCACGGGCAACTTAGTTGCTCGACGATCTATTTGTCTCTTGATCAAGTCTAGGAGCTAGTATGAAAGTGCGCGCACGTAGCGACGAAACCACAGACTAACGTTGACGTAATTCTGGGCAACTTTTTCGTTCACGGGGTCGGAGACAAGCCCGCGACGCAACTGTCTGCTTCCTGGTTTCTAGTTTAAGCTATGAAATTGCGCGCACGGGCAACAAAAAGTCGCCGACCGACCAGTTGCCACTCGACCGCCGCGGCGTGAGTTTGTGTGTATACAGTGTACGGACGGATACGCGCGCGCATTCTATGTTCCGAGACGGTCGTAAGATTCTGTCAGGTCAGGTCGTAAGATTCTGCACAGTTCATCGAAACTTTCGACACTCATTCTAAAGTAACGGATAATTTTTTTTGGGTATGCTCTCAATTTCATAAACAGTATGAAATTTCCTGAGAGTCACTAGTCAGCAGATCGCTCCTTATTGGATGTACCCGAACGAACAATTTCTATATTTTTTCGACGCTTTCTTCGGTTTTTTATTGCGAGTGCAACGACCACAGCCATCTCAACCAAATCCATGCTGATGACTGTCTAGAAAAAACTGAAAAAAGTTGAGTTGCTGTCGGTCTCGTGCGCGCACCCCGGCGACATGGCGATTATTTTTTCGAAAGAGACAAATAAATCACCGAGCAACTAAGTTGCCCGTGCGCGCATACTCATTCATATTTTTATGTGAGCGTGAAGCGTCTACTCTTTTTTGACAAGCTATAATAAAATTATATATTTTCTTCAAAACGCGTCTGAATAATAGGTAGGACGTGCGGGTAAGATTTTGAATGGTCAGTCACGATTCTCTTAATATTTCAATAATTCTTCTTATATATTTCAATGAAGAACAAAGTCGGTGTTCTATTGGTTCTAACTAAATCTAACACTTCAAAACATATTAAAAATAATGACACAGTCATAGATTTAAATTTCAGAACAGGAAAATAAGGAGAAGTGTTATGTAGCGCCGTTTATATGGAAACCTATGTCGCCAACTTCAATGACACTACATTGTCAGCATAGTGTCAACGGTACACGGTCTAGTGATGTCCGGTCTATCTTCGGTGTCGATTAATTATTACCATAATATTACGACGATATCGATGTGTTTTGGTAGGTATTTAAATACTATTAAAAGAATGAAAGTGATAATTAATAATATTACAGAGACTAACAAAAATACTTAAGGGCCGAAAGGGGTTGAAATCATCCATGATTACGAAAAACTTTTACTATGGAACCAACTCAATTCGGCAAAATAAATTACGAAAAACTTTTACTATGGGAATCGTAACTAGGAAATAATAACCTAGTTACGCTTTTGCCAAACAGCTGATTATTTTGCCGAATTGAGTTGGTCCCATAGTAAAAGTTTTTCGTAATCATGGATGATTTCAACCCCTTCCGGTCTTTAAGTTACTTTATTTTGCCAAACAGCAGATTATTTTGCCGAATTGTTGGTCTCATAGTAAAAGTTTTTCGTAATCATGGATGATTTCAACCTCTTTCGGCCTTTGAGTTATTAGTTTTATATCGAAGTCTTTAGATAAACATGCATACCAATTATATAATTTTTAAGATTCCGAACCCAAAAGGTAAAAAAGGGACCCTATTTCGATGTCTTATTGTCTGTCTCAAGTAGGCCTACTACGAAACCGTTTTGAGACTCAAACAATCGGACGAGAATGCCACGTCCTTCTCTAACAACGTCATTTCACATTTGTTAGAGTATAGGATACGGCATTCTTGATCGATTGTTTGAGTCTCAAAACGGTTTCGTGGTACAAGCCCAGGCAGCAGGCTGTATCTCAATAACCGCTAGACTTCCGAAATTTTCACAGATGTGTACGGTATGTCTGTTACCGCTATAATAACATATATTGAAACAAAATAAATTAAATATATAAGGGGGGCTCCCATACAACAAACGTGATATTTTGCTATTTTTGCTCGATATCAATTACGGCAACAGGTACCAGGTAGGCACTTGAAATGTTCACAAAATACTCTGTTGTATTTATACTTTAACAATCAATAATAAAATTAAAATAAACTAAATAATTAAGGATCCATACAAAAACACATTCTTCGCCTATTTTTGCTCTATTATGATACGAAACCCTTCGTGCGCGAGACCAACTTGTACTTAGCCGATTTTTTTCATGCATTTATAGAATATAATATGCAACACAAAACCAAGAGAAACATCTAAAGGTGACGCTACGTTAAAGTAAAAAACCGTGTCGGATGTGTTTTAGATTGCTTGTTTTCTATGCAAGGCCGGCCCAGCCTCTCATAGAAAACAAGCAATGGAACAGCAAAAAATGGAAAAGGCGTAGCGACAAAATAGTTTTTGTTCAATCCCTTTTTTACAGAGGTCTTTTTGATTGACTATTCCACACAGGATTATTCTGTGTTATAAAAGTTAACCAATCGTATTATGCTATGGGTAATTCAAAGACAAAGACATGATGAATACTGACAATGAATTTTAATTTATTAGCTTTATTCATTGCCGAGAAAAATCGACATTGTTACAGCCAAATTATCAAGGCGTCGCCTTAATGCACACAAATATTTGTTTTAAGCGGGAAGCCTTTGGCTTAAAAAGCAGGATCAGTTTATTCTTCGTCAGTCGTCCGCCAAAGTAAGGTAAACTTCAAAAGTAATGGAAACAAATACAGTATTTGTTCCTGTTACTTTCAGTTCAGTATTTGAAATACTGAAAGGACGAAAAAAGATTTATTAACTTTTATTACTTTATAAAAACAAGCTATCTAATTCTGAAAGAATATTTCAAAATTTCAAATCGTATTAGTAGTTCCTGAGATTAGCGCGTTCAAACAAACAAACTCTTCAGCTTTATAATATTTGTGTAGATAATAAAGCAAACGCATTAAAAATGTCGATAAAAATATCGATACCAAAATCTGCATCACACCACATCACTAGTGCCTTAGTTTGATAGTTCACGGAACATCAAACGGCCTGAAAATGACGGTGTAGCGGCGAATATTTTTCGTGAAGAATAATTGATTTTTAAATTAAAAAGTCGTATAAATTACAGTTGGCTGTGATAGGTGACCCGCAATTTTTTTTTATTTAAAGTTTCGCTGCGACTTCTGCACATAATTATTGCACAAGTCGGCATTTTGTTGTTTAATTTACAACGAAGTACAACGTGTAAGCCGTGGAGCGATTTACATGTGACTGACAACTAGTGCCCGAAGGGGCAAAATTTGGCGACATGGGCCACGCCCACATAACATATCTCGACTCTTACTTCTATAATCTGTGATTTAAATATACTTAAGGCTGCAGTCTTGCAAAATTTACTCGCTGCGAATTATTTGCGCATTTTTGTATATAAGTAATATATATTTTTGACAAACTAACACTAACTAATAAAATAACACGAAATATTATTATCGCGTATAATAATTATAAGTAATTAATAGCTAACTGCTATTTTTTTAAGTTCATCTACATTCTACGTGGATAATGTTAGATAAATCAAGCGTTAAAAACAGGGGGCGATACGGTCCGTCCACGCCGTGTCCCTGGGCACCTCCCCCGTGCCATCGTGAGCTTTTTCACAGTGACACGGGAGGGGTGGCTGAACGCCGGTATGTGTGTGTGATTGTGTGTGTGTTTGGCTGCGCCCGCAGTGTGACGAACGGGCCCGCGACCCGGGGTGTCGGAGTGTCTGTATGATGGAAAGTCGCAATAGTCAAAGTATTCTCCGGGTGGGTCCCAGCTCCTCAGGAGCTGGAGAATCCCATGCGCCGTCTTCGGACGGTGGTCGGCCCTCGTATACAGAGGGGCCAACTAGTGCGATGAGGGTAGAGGGGGCCGCTGTGGCGGCGGGTGATGAAAAGGGCGCGACTACGCGCGATTGTCCGAAGCCGGCGCACCTAACCGCGCCGGCGGCGGACAATATGACGATTTCCGGGGGCATTCCTGCCCCCAACAACGACGACCCCAGGCTTACAACTCAGACACCGATCGCACTTGTGGAAAGGCTAGTGTCGAATGGTATGGAGGAGGTTGAGGTGGGTGAAAAAGATAGTGGGGGGGAGGGTCTCCCAAGCGGTAGCGAGGGAGTTAGCCAGAAAGGCCGCACGCGTGCTGGGCTCACTCTGGAGGAGGCCCTCGACTGGAATATGCGCTCCGGTTCGGAGTCGGAGATATCTCGGAGTAGGAGCAAGTCGAAACGCTTGTTCTCCGGGATCTCCGACACCGAAGACCCGGAGAATGCTGTGGAGTTGTTGGGGGTGAAGCCCTCGGCTAAGCGCGGGAGGGTTCGCGGATCTCGTCAGCCACGCCGAGGCCGTGCGGAGGCTGCACGCGAAGCCGAATTCGCGGCCGCCCTTGATAAAAGGGCTTTTTTGAAGCCGGCGTCTGAGGTCGCCCAAGAAGCTATCCCACCTGGTCCCCTCGACCTGGACGTGGACAAAATGGGGGCAGATGAGTTGGTGGATGCCGCCATGGCTAACCTCCAGGAGATCCTTGGCATTGCTGGCAGATCCACCAACCTGAAGGGAGGGTATGCCAACAAAATAAGAAAGGCTACTGGGGCTGTGAAAACAGTCCTGGAAGCGCTGGTGTCCCGCACAGAGGCACAAGAGACACGTCGCCTCCGTGCTGACAATGGAAGGCTTCGGCGGGAGGTGGAGAACCTCCGTGAAGAGGTGCGCGCCTATAGACGGGATTTTGAGGAGGCCAAAGCAGCGGCGAAAGGCCAGCCGTCGGTGCCGAACCAAATGTCCAGCGAGCAGCTAGGCATTTTGGAGAAAAGCGTTGCTCAGCTTGTCGGCAATATGATTGACAGTCGTCTTTCGTCGCTGGAGGCACGTCTGCCGCCTCCTCCGATTATTCGCCCGCCATTGGCGAGTGACAAGAAGAAGGCAGCTCGAGAAAAGAGGGCTGCCCAAAAGGATAAAGTATCGCCGACGCCGAGAGAAAGGTCTCCGGTTCTGCCGGTGCGATCGACCCAGGTGGCAACTGTGGCGCCCGAAAAGACTCCGAATCCGGCTCAAAAGATCCGTGAAGAATTTCCGGATCTACCAGTTCGTCCTCTGGTGCGGCAAGGACATCCCCCAAAGGGGAATAAAAAGGGAGGAGATTGGTCCAGCTTTGGTCCGGTAGCCTCCAATGGGTCCCAAGTGCCTGTGGTGGTGGAGAAGTCGGCGGAGGTTGCAGCACCAGCTCCTTCCTCGGCGCCTAATGAAGCATGGACCGAGGTTGTTAGGCGTAGGGCGCCGAGGAGGAAGAAGGCACGGGATGCTCCGGTGCCACCTGTCCCCCAAAAGAAAAAGGGGGCAAAGTTGGTCCTTCCTAAATCTTCGGCTGTAGTTGTGAAACTGCGGCCAGAGGCGGTGGCTAAAGGGGAGACCTATGGGTCTGTGCTCATTCGGGCCCAACAGCAGCTGAACCTTGAGGAGATGGGGATTGGACCCATTCGAGTAAAGACGGCGGCGACAGGAGCTCGCCTCATAGAGGTGCCAGGGCGCGCCAGTGGTGAGCAGGCAGACGCCCTTGCAAAGAAAATGGGAGAGCTCCTGTGTGAGGTTGCGGATGTGGTCAGGCCCGTCATGAAAACCGACTTTAGGTTGACGGGTCTGGACGAGACTGCCACAAAGGAGGGCATAAGGGCGGCTATGGCTGCTGAGGGTGGATGCTCCCATGGAGAAGTGTGGGTTGGCGAACCACAATTCAATTTCAGAGGTGTGGGTGCTGTGCGTGTCTCTTGCCCTGTGGTCGCTGCCAAGCGGCTCATAAAGCTTGGTGCGATTCGCGTTGGCTGGAGCAGGGTGCGGCTCATCCATGAGGGCCACAAACCCAGGCATTGTTACAGGTGTCTGGGTAAGGACCACATGTCCGGAATGTGTAGTTGCGAAAAAGACCGCAGCGACCTCTGTTATCGCTGCGGCAATCCGGGGCATAAAGCTGCCGGCTGTGAGTCGTCCCTGTTACGCTGCGCAATTTGCAGCGATGCTGGCCTGAAAGCAGATCACGTGATGGGGGGTAGAGCGTGTAACCCCCCACCAGTACGTGGGAAATTTCCCTCCGCCCCGGCACCATCCGGGAGAGGGCTGGTGGTGCATGATGCCGAAATGACAGAGTAATGATTGGTCATCTCGGCGTCTTACAGGCTAATGTGAACCACTGCGCCGCGGCTCAGGACCTCCTCCTGCAGTCGATGGCGGAGTGGTTGATTGATGTGGCGGTCGTATCGGAGCCCTACTTCGTTCCTCCCTTGCCCCACTGGGCTGGAGACAATTTGGGCTCCGTGGCAATAGTGGTGAGGCCTGGTGCTGGGCCCCCCCTCATACCCAGAATGAGGGGGGATGGATACATAGTTGCCGCTCGGGGAGATGTGTACATCGTCGGGGTGTACTTCTCCCCAAATCGCAATCTTGCCGCCCTTGAACAATTCCTCGATGTTCTGGGGCCGCTGATCAGGAGGCTGGCCCCATTTCCCGTCATAGTGGCAGGGGACTTCAATGCCAAGTCCTCGGCGTGGGGCTCCCCTGTCACTGATCCGAAGGGGAGGGAAGTAGAGGAGTGGGCCTTAGCCTCGGGATTGTCCCTTCTTAATACGGGGACAGTCCTGACATGCGTGCGGCGGACAGGCGGTTCAGTGGTGGACTTGTCGTTCGCCACTCCCGCCGTCGCGCGCAGGGTGGAGGGGTGGAGGGTGTTGACGGAGGTGGAGACACTCTCGGACCACCGCTACATTAGGTTCGAGGTGTCTTCAGCCTTCGCATTGAGTCCAGCGTCTAGGTCCAGGGGGCGTAGCAGGTTCCCGCGTTGGGCACTTACCAAGCTCAACCGGGAGCTGGCGGAGGAGGCGGCCATCGTCGGTCGCTGGAGCCTCCCGTCGATGGAAGGCATGGGGGTGGATGAGATGGCTGTCTTGGCAGGGTTTTCACAAACATATGTCAGGCTGCCATGCCTAGAGTTTGGGGTACGCCCTCTCCGCGACGGGAAGTGTATTGGTGGACGACCGAGTTGGCTGACCTTCGTGCCGCCTGCAATGCGGCGCGTCGAGCATATACTCGCAGCAGGCGGCGCCGCCCCCAAGATGTGGATCGGGATGACCGGCTACACAGGGTCTACGTTGCGAAACGGAAGATCCTGCAGCTGGCCATCAGTCAGGCCAAGGAGAAAGCGTGGATGGAGCTGGTGGAGGGGATAGACAAAGACCCCTGGGGCCGACCGTACAAAAGGGCGCGAGACAAACTTCGCACCCAGTCGGCCCCTTTGACGGAGACGCTCCAGCCAGACCTGCTGGGGAATATCGTTCGAGAGTTATTCCCGAACCCCCCGGCAGGATTCGCTCCACCGCGAATGGCCCGACGTACGCCGGGCTCGATGGAGGAGGGTGTTCCGCCACCCGTTACCGACGCTGAAATGGAGGCGGTTCTGCTCCGCCTCCGTTCCAAGAAGAGGGCGCCTGGTCCGGATGGGGTGCACGGGAAAATTCTTTTAATAGCTCTCGTGCACCTCGAAGACAGTATTCGGGAACTGTTTGACCGCTGTGCGGGCAGTTCCCGAAGGTATGGAAGGAGGGCCGCCTCGTCCTATTACCGAAGGGCGGGCGGCCACCGGACAGCGCGTCGGCAGTACGACCGATCGTTTTGTTGAACGAGGTGGGTAAGGCGTTTGAGCACATTTTAGCCTCTCGCCTAGTTCAGCACTTAGAGCAGGGCCCTGGGCCTGGACTGTCGGATGCACAGTTCGGGTTTCGGGGCGGTCGGTCGACCATCGACGCCATAGGGCGCCTCAGGTCGGTGACGAAGGAGGCGGAACGCAGGAGGGAGGTGGTGGTGGTGGTGTCCTTGGACATCGCCAACGCCTTTAACAGTCTCCCCCACAGCGTAATACATGAGGCACTGGAGTACCAGGAAGTGCCTCTGTATCTCAGGAGACTGTTTAAGGCGTACCTCTCTGATCGGGAGATCGTGTTCGTGGATCGGTCGGGGTCTTTAGTGAGGGTGGAGGTCGAGTGCGGCGTTCCACAAGGTTCGATTGTGGGTCCGAACCTCTGGGACTCCGGCTACGACTGGGTCCTGCAGGAGGAGTATCTCCTCCCCGGAATGGATCTCGTCTGCTATGCAGACGACACTTACATCACATTTCGGGGAAGGACGTACCAGGAAGCTGCGCGGCTGGCCGAAGAGGGCACAAAGCTCGTAGTCAGACGCATTGAGCAGCTTGGGCTTCGGGTTCGTATGGAAAAAACCGAAGCCCTGCTCTTCCGCGGGCCCGGGAAGAAAGGACCCCCATCGGGTGCACGACTTATGATCGGAGAGACGGAGGTCAGGGTGAGCCCGACACTGAAATGTCTTGGGCTCATCCTGGACGGGAGGTGGACCTTCGGTCCTCATTTCGAACAGTTGGGACCGAAGGTCGTGAGGGCGGCATCAGCGCTGGGCCGGCTCCTTCCGAACATAGGAGGGCCCAGCGAAGCCTGCAGGCGGCTATACTCCGGGGTCTGCCGGAGTATAGCTCTGTATGGGGCCCCAATTCGGGCGGATTCCCTCACCGTTAAGAACAAAACCCAGCTGCGGAAGGCGCAGCGGGTCATAGCGGTGAGGGTAATTCGGGGCTACCGTACAGTCTCCTGGGTGGCAGCCACTGCCCTGGCTGGAGATCCCCCGTGGGAGCTCGTGGCGTCGGTGCTCGCCGAGATGCACCTCTTCATTTCAGAGAGGAGGTCACTCTTCGGTGAGTCGCCGACATGGGAGGAGCTCTCGCGGGTGCGGAAGCTGGGGCAGGAATGGCTGCTTCGAAGGTGGGGTGAGGTTCTGGCGCAGGCCCAGTACGGTCAACGTACTGCTCAGGCTCTGCGGCCAGTTCTTGCGGCGTGGATGCGTCGAAAAAGAAAACCCCTCACATTCCGCCTTACACAGGTACTCACCGGACACGGTTGTTTCGGTGCGTACCTGTGTAAGATCGCCAGGAGAGAGCCAACGCCGGCCTGCCACGACTGTGGCGCTGCGGAGGACACGGCCCAGCACACCCTTGAGGTGTGCGATCGTTGGGCCGTACAGCGCCACGATCTGGTGGCAGTACTAGGCGGGAACCTCTCACTCCCGAGCATGGTGCGCTGCATGCTCGAGAGCGATGAGGCCTGGCAGGCGGCGGTCTCTTTCTGCGAATTTGTTATATCGCAGAAAGAGGCCACGGAGCGGGACAGAGAGAACGATCCCACCTCTTTGCCGCTCCGCCGGCGTAGGACGGGAGTGCGGAGGCGACGCTATGCGAACCTCCTAACTCTCGTCTAACGGGGCTCCGGGAGATGATGGGAACCTCCCCGGCTTAGCCAGTCCCGGCGCCGAGGGGAACGCTTTAGTTTGCCTAAGCGTTCCCTTACTTTTGGTGGAAGTCCGGTCCCGAGGTAGACCGGCCGGTCGTGGAGGGAGTCTCGTGTTTGTTAGATCCGGGACATCCCTCCGTTATACGGCTGAAGGCGAACCGCAGGTGGTTTTATTGAGTAGAAGTCTCACATATCCCCGGGGTACCCAACCCGGGGCACCCATGATGGGTTTCCCCTGCGTAATAAAAAAAAAAAAAAAAAAAAAGCGTTAAAAACAGCTTTTTCGTGCCCAATTTCATTTCGAGTTGTGTTTGTGCGCTAAGTTTATGGCAATAAATAATTAATTTAAAAATCTGTTCAGCGCATTATGAGCTCAACATTCTCGTCTTCAAAATGCGCAGATTTGTTTTTTCTAATTATCTTTCATTTTCTTAATTAAGGGAAAAGACCTAATGCTAGACACTGAACTAATAGATGACACTTACGAAAAAATACCATAAAAATAAGAATTGCTCTAATTATTTCTCAACACTGTAAATTTTATAAGCTTCTTATGCTATCTGTTGATGTGAAAAAATATATTAGGGACGCCTTCGGGAACAAAATTTTAAAATGGGATCAGTTTTCGTAAATGATGTGACCGCGTCAACACGCACTCGGCAATTTCTTAGCAAATAGGTTAAGGAAGGCGAAATTTTGCACGTAAGTTTTGAATACATTTATTAGATTTTTTGTAATTTCTACTGTTTTCATTGGATTAATGGTCATGTTGTTTACACTATTTAATGTTTATTTAATGATCTTTTATCCATTTTCCCTAACAATATAAAGGGTGTCTACTATTAGTTCTTGAAAATGTAAAAAACCTAATAGATGACATGGATCTCATCTTTTAGTTTTGCAATACATACTAAAGTTATTTTGTACTTTATTCTACTGCAAATATCATCACTATTCTTTAAAAATATAATTATTTTAATAATAAACTTAGAACTACTGTACCTAAAATGGACATGGTGTCTAATATCATACCTTGTACTGATCTAAAAATCGATTGCTTTAGTTTTGTAGCAGTAAAAAGAAGAAAAAGGAGAGATGAGAATAGAAAGAAGAAAAAAGAAGAGGCAAAAGAAGAAAGACCAAAGACGGAAAATAAATTTGCTAGGAAAAAATATGAAAAATAAAAATAAAAGGAAAGATAGTTTCAGCATGGAAGAAGAATGAATAGAATCTGGAGATAACGTGGATAATATTTCTGATGCATGTAGTTACTATGATGAAGTAAATGAAATCTTTTGAAAAACGGCAAATAAAGACCTGATAATATGAAAAATGTAAAATGTAATTTAATGTTCTATGTCAACTATTTGTTCATATTGGTGTCTACTATTAGTGATGTTCGTTTATTGTGATGTCATCCATTAGGGTTTATGACTAAGCTTACAAAAAGACCAATAATATATTTTTTTATTGATTGTCAGAGAATAACTATAATAGTTTTATTTTGTAAGAGTTACTGAAGACATGGAAGAAGTTATCAATCCTTTGTTTTCATAAATTATATATTTTATAACATTCAAATGTTTCATGTTTCCTTAAAGTGTCTGCCATTAGGTCTTTTCCCTTAAGTGGCCACAATTTCATCAAAATACTCTGTTTTTATCTCTTAATAAACGGGTTATTTCATAAAAAATGTGCATCGTAACGTAAGTATGTAATTATTAGATTATTTTGATGTCAAGAGTTCAATAAAGCAATTAGTACAAAAAAAAATCAACTAAATCACCTTACAACAAATAATAATAATCTCAAAAGACCAATGATTAAAGAAACACAAAATACCTACCAAAAAAGGGCTTATAAACAAGAATTGCAAGGGAAAGTGTAGGTATTGACGACCTCTGTGGCTCAGTGGTGAGCGTGTTGGTAGCTCAAGCCGGGGGTCGTGGGTTCGAATCCCGCCGACGCGACGGAACAAAAAGTTTTCAATGTTCCCGGGTCTGGATGTGTATTAAATATGTGTATGATATAATAAAAATCTTGAATATATGTATAATATAAAAGTATTAAATATATTTCCGTTGTCTGGTACCTGTAACACAAGTCCTTTAGGTACTTACCACGGGGTCAGACTGACGTGGTGTGAAGCGTCCATAGATATTATTATTATTATTTAATAGAGTAGGTGTTTGCCGGGGAAATGACTCAGGTACAGGCTGTGCCAAGTATCCTGATTCATGATGAGAAGTGTTAAGATTGTGATGAAGTAAATTATGATGACGGGTTTAAGAAGCGGCGAACGATGGAGCAGGTATCAATGACGACGGATTTTTGTATGTGGATGTATGTGTTTTTGTTTAGGTCGAGTGATTTCAGAGCAGCAGATAGGGTTTTCGGAATGACGCCAGTCGAGGACAGAATAATGGGTATGATTTTTACAGTTTCCTGGCACCACATTTGTTTAATTTCATCAGCAAGAGGTATGTAATCTTGAATCTTTTCATTATGTTTTTGTTTCAGGTCGTTAGTATTGGGTATGGCTATATCTATCAGGTAAGTAATTTTTTCAGCTTTTGTTGTAAGGGTTATATCGGGTCTGTTGCTTAGGATTGTGCGATCTGTAATTATATCTCTATCCCAGTAAAGTCTTGCGTTATTATTCTCTAGGACATTGCACGGTTTATATTTATAATAAGGTGTATGTATATCTATGAGTTTACACTTGATTGCTAGCAGTTGGTGAATAAATTTGGCTACGTTGTCGTGGCGATGGGTGTAATCTTTGTTTGCGAGTGAGTTACATCCTCCAGTGATATGGTCTATTGTTTCAGTGGTTTGGTGGCATAATCTACATTTATCGGTATCAATATTTTCTTTAAGTATGCATTTTGAGTAATTACGGGTTTTAATTATTTGATCTTGAATTGCAAAAAGGAAGCCTTCTGTCTCGCTGTATATATTGCCCTTGGTAAGCCAACTGAAGGATGCAACTTGGTCGATGTGATCCTGTTCTATCGGAGTCTTTAATTATTTTATGATTTGGATCAAATTGACTATTATTCAGTTGCAGGGGTGCTCCAGAATGGGCCAGATTTACTAGGGCGCTGTGTAGATGACTAGTTCGGGATTTGGTTTGGAAATATGTTCTTAGATTTTCTATCTGTCTGTAACATAATTTTTTTATATCAATACAACCACGACCTCCTAGTTTTCTCTTTAATGTGAATCTTTCGACTGCAGAATGAATGTGATGGATGTTATGTTTATAGCTAGCGGTACGGGTTGCGGTGTTAAGGGCCTCGAGTTCTGTGTCTGTCCATTTAATAATTCCGAATGAATAAGTTAGTATGGCTTTTATCTTATTTCGACCCGAAAGTTGAGTATGTAATATTTTATTTAGTCTTTGCTTGTACTTAGTTTTTAAAATATTTTTTATGTCTTTATGATTAACTGTAGTGCTTTGAATGTATCCTAAATATTTATATGTGTCCTTCGCTTGCATGTTATCTATTGCGTCTTCTTGTAATTCTAGATTATATGGATTTGTTTGCTGGTGTCTGCCTTTTATTAAACAATTAATTTTGCATTTATCGATGCCGAATGTCATGTTGATATCTGTGCTAAATATTTCCGTAAGTTTTAAAAGATGATCGAGTTGTTGTCTATCAGATGCATATATTTTTATATCATCCATGTATAGCAGATGCGTGAGTTTTACATTACTAAGTTTGTCTATTGTGTATCCGTGACCTGATTTATTAAGAATTTTTGAAAGTGGATTAAGGGCTAAACAAAACCATAATGGACTTAATGAATCACCTTGGAATATACCGCGTTTAGTTTTAATTGTGGATGTAGATAGGGTGGCATTAGTTGTCTTTAAGTGAAGCTTAGTAGACCAGATAGACATTAAATATTTTAAAAGGTGTATTAATTTATTATTTACTTGGTATATCTCTAAAACTTGTAACAACCATGAGTGTGGGACACTATCGAAAGCTTTTTGGTAGTCGATGTATGCAAAGTAAATATTTTTATGATTTTGTTTGGCTTGGTTATGTACTTCGGCATCGATAACTAATTGCTCTTTACAACCCATAGATCCTTTGGTACATCATCATCATACCCGAAAAACAAAAAGGATGTCTTTTTGTTCTTCGGGTATGATTTTATTTTGTGTGATATGTAAATTTAGTTTCTGTGCAATAATTGACGTAAGTAGCTTATATAGTATAGGTAGACATGTTATAGGGCGGTATTTTGTGGGATCAGTAGTGTTATCTTTATCTTTAGCTTTTAAGTAAGTAATTCCTCGTGTCATGAATGAAGGTATGCTTTGGGGGTCCTTTATGAATGAGTTAAATATATTAGCGATGTGGTTGTGTGTTGTGATGAAATATTTTAGCCAGTAATTTTGTATTTTATCAGGCCCTGGTGCCTTCCAATTCAATGTCTTCTTAATAGAAGAAGTTACGTCATCTCTATCCACTGTAAAATCTGATATTGGGCTAATATCTTGGTTATCCTTTGTTTCTGTATTAATCCAGGATGAGTTGGTATTATGTTGGACTGTTTTGGACCATAAGTTCTCCCAATAATTTTTAATTTCGTTAATATCTGGCGGCTCTTTACTTACTATGTTCTCTGAGTTAAGTTTTTGAAAGAATATTTTTTGGTTTGTATTAAATAGACTATTATCTATTATCTATTTAATACAAACCTGAATATATATGACCTGAAGTTTTGGAATTGTGGGCCTTAGAGTTGGATCTATATCGGTGTATTTAATTAGCATTTCTGTAAATACCTTTTCAATTTCTTGTGTCTCTATTGAATTAGGGTATGTAGGTTGTTCATGAGTGTGATCTGTATCTGTACCACATCGCTAATATATTTAACTCATTCATAAAGAACCCCCAAAGCATACCTTCATTCATGACACAAGGAATTACTTACTTAAAAGCTAAAGATAAAGATAACACTACTAATCCCACAAAATACCGCCCTATAACATGTCTACCTACACTATATAAGCTACTTACGTCAATTATTGCACAGAAACTAAATTTACATATCACACAAAATAAAATCATACCCGAAGAACAAAAAGACATCCTTTTTGTTCTTCGGGTATGATGATGATGTACCAAAGGATCTATGAGTTGTAAAGAGCAATTAGTTATCGATGCCGAAGTACATAACCAAGCCAAACACAATCATAAAAATATTTACTTTGAATACATCGACTACCAAAAAGCTTTCGATAGTGTCCCACACTCATGGTTGTTGCAAGTTTTAGAGATATACCAAGTAAATAATAAATTAATACACCTTTTAAAATATTTAATGTCTATCTGGTCTACTAAGCTTCACTTAAAGACAACTAATGCCACCCTATCTACATCCACAATTAAAACTTAACGCGGTATATTCCAAGGTGATTCATTAAGTCCATTAGGGTTTTGTTTAGCCCTTAATTCACTTTCAAAAATTCTTAATAAATCAGGTCACGGATACACAATAGACAAACTTAGTAATGTAAAACTCACGCATCTGCTATACATGGATGATATAAAAATATATGCATCTGATAGACAACAACTCGATCATCTTTTAAAACTTACGGAAATATTTAGCACAGATATCAACATGACATTCGGCATCGATAAATGCAAAATTGATTGTTTAATAAAAGGCAGACACCAACAAACAAATCCATATAATCTAGAATTACAAGAAGACGCAATAGATAACATGCAAGCGAAGGACACATATAAATATTTAGGATACATTCAAAGCACTACAGTTAATCATAAAGACATAAAAAATATTTTAAAAACTAAGTACAAGCAAAGACTAAATAAAATATTACATACTCAACTTTCGGGTCGAAATAAGATAAAAGCCATACTAACTTATTCATTCGGAATTATTAAATGGACAGACACAGAACTCGAGGCCCTTAACACCGCAACCCGTACCGCTAGCTATAAACATAACATCCATCACATTCATTCTGCAGTCGAAAGATTCACATTAAAGAGAAAACTAGGAGGTCGTGGTTGTATTGATATAAAATTATTATTATTTTTAACAAAAAATTAAAACCGACTTCCAAGGTAAAAACAATAATAACATTAATATGAACTAAAAAGTATTAAATAATTTTTACTATCTAATGGTGCCTTTTTCCGAATTCGGCTAAACCTCAACTATTTCTGTATTCAATCTTCATTATTTTGAAGTCGGTACCAGATAGCTGAATCTTCAGTCCTCTGACAGAATATTTGAAACTTTTGGAACTGGCACCGACTTCAAAATTATGAAGATTGAATACAGAAATAGTTGAGGTTTAGCCGAATTCGGAAAAAGGCACCATTAGATAGTAAAAATTATTTAATACTTTTTAGTTCATATTAATGTTATTATTGTTTTTACCTTGGAAGTCGGTTTTAATTTTTTGTTAAAAATAATAATAATTTCACTCTTTTTAGTTACACTAGTAGGTAAACCTTCGCGTATATTTTACGTATCTTATTACAATTTGTCAAGAGTCACAACTCACACTCACAAAATCATATATTATCAGTGAAGTGAACATATTGTGCTAAGTAATTTAACAATTTTAATGCTTCAAGCCCCAAGCGGTCACCGGCGATTGAGATAACAATAGAAAGGATATTGTGTCTCGTTTTTCCACGATCGAAGGATCTATCAGATAAAAAATTGTATAAACTTGCATAGGATGTAGCGTAGCTACTCATAATATTTAATATTATCATAATTATTGACAGCTCTGTTCTTGTAAAGCGCTTATTCCACTTATCCTAGCTAGGAAGTCCTAGCTAGGATCCTAGCTTTCTAAATGTCATTCCACTTGACTAATTTTTTTCCGATTTAGGATCCTAGCTAGGATCCTAGCTTCTAAATGTTATTCCACTTGACTAAATTTTTTAGGACCCTAGCTAGGACTTCCTAGCTAGGATAAGTGGAATAAGCGCTTAATCAAGAATTCAAATCGATACTTAGTGCGCCATCTATCGATTAATAAGTATAACTGATTAAAAAGACACTTAATGACTTTGTTTTGTGTAAATGCTCTTTTTAAAATAACTTTATTTTAATTCTATTTGTCTATTTAAATTTTATAAAGTAATTAGTAAAGTATTCGATCTGTTGTCTGCCGCCACGCGCCACGCGGCGCGGCGGCGCGGCGACGCCGTCGCCTCTGCGGCGCCGACCGCCATGTATTAAACAAACAGGTGTTGTTATACAGTACATAATTATTATTATTAGTATATCCATACCTATTATTAATTCTGTGCCATGAGACATTGGTGACCTTAATGATGATGATGACGATGATGATGATGATGATGATTATGATGATGAATATGAATTGCATAGTAGCATATGCTTTCTGTTCTTAAAACAACGCCGAAACTCCCGAACGTGTATCTATAAGGAGTCAGGAGTTCTCTCAGCATCTTCGAAACCATGGTATACTTTGACCCAATATTTGACTTTTTGGTAGCATATTCTTAGTACACTTCACATAAAACCAAAATCACCATATGTTTCCATATAAATTTCGAGGAGTTCCCTCGATTACTCATGGATCCCATCATCAGGTCACCACTTTTATGAACATGGTACCAAATTGGAGTGAAACCTAATACAACAAAACAAAAATTTCGAAAATCGGTTCACAAACGGCGGAGTAATCGTTGAACATACAAAAATAAAAAAAAAAAAAAAAAAAATATCCACAGCCGAACATATAACCTCCTCGTTTTTTGGAAGTCGGTTAATTATGTTACAGACAGATAGAAAATCTAAGAACATATTTCCAAACCAAATCCCGAACTAGTCATCTACACAGCGCCCTAGTAAATCTGGCCCATTCTGGAGCACCCCTGCAACTGAATAATAGTCAATTTGATCCAAATCATAAAATAATTAAAGACTACGATAGAACAGGATCACATCGACCAAGTTGCATCCTTCAGTTGGCTTACCAAGGGCAATATATACAGCGAGACAGAAGGCTTCCTTTTTGCAATTCAAGATCAAATAATTAAAACCCGTAATTACTCAAAATACATACTTAAAGAAAATATTGATACCGATAAATGTAGATTATGCCACCAAACCACTGAAACAATAGACCATATCACTGGAGGATGTAACTCACTCGCAAACAAAGATTACACCCATCGCCACGACAACGTAGCCAAATTTATTCACCAACTGCTAGCAATCAAATGTAAACTCATAGATATACATACACCTTATTATAAATATAAACCGTGCAATGTCCTAGAGAATAATAACGCAAGACTTTACTGGGATAGAGATATAATTACAGATCACACAATCCTAAGTAACAGACCCGATATAACCCTTACAACAAAAGCTAAAAAAATTACTTACCTGATAGATATAGCCATCCCCAATACTAACAACCTGAAACAAAAACATAATGAAAAGATTCAAAAGTACATACCTCTTGCTGATGAAATTAAACAAATGTGGCGCCAGGAAACTGTAAAAATCATACCCATTATTCTGTCCTCGACTGGCGTCATTCCGAAAACCCTAGCTGCTGCTCTGAAATCACTCGACCTAAACAAAAACACATACATCCACATACAAAAATCCGTCGTCATTGATACATCGTTCGCTGCTTCTTAAGCCCGTCATCATCATTTACTTCATCACAATCTTAACACTTCTCATCATGAATCAGGATACTTGGCACAGCCCGTACCTGAGTCATTTCCCCGGCAAACAGCCGAGACACTAACTCTCTTAAATAATAATAATAATAATAAATGTAAATGATAATAATATATTAGCTGAACAGCAAAAAGGATGCCGAAAATTCAGTCAAGGTTGTAAAGAGCAATTATTAATAGATTCTGTAATTTTGAAACACGTAGCTAAAACTAAATCTGACCTTTATTCCATGTACATCGACTACAAAAAAGCGTACGATTCCGTCCCGCACTCCTGGTTGTTGCAAATTCTGGAAATTTATAAAATACACCCGAAAATTATACATTTGCTGAAAACAACGATGACCCTCTGGAAAACTAAACTTAAATTCAAAACTCCTACTACTTCAATAGAAACCGAACCAATCCAAATTCAACGAGGCATATTTCAGGGAGACGCTTAGTTCACTGTGGTTTTGTCTAGCTTTGAACCCACTTTCTAATATCCTAAATTCCGTAGAAGCAGGATACCGCTTACATTATAATGACACGTGCAGACATACTGAGATTATTAACCATTTGTTGTATATGGATGACATCAAAATTTATGCGGACAATGAGTTTGACCTATACAAGTTGATTGAATTAACAGAAACTTTTTCAAATAACATCAAAATGGATTTCGGGGTAGATAAAACTAAAATAAATTCAATAAAGGCGGGAAAAATATATTTACACACTTACACATTACAATCTGGAGAACAGATAGAACCTCTTGACGAAGGACAAACATATAAATATTTAGGCTACCATCAATCGCAACAAATTCAATTTAAAGACACTAAAAATAAATTAAAACAAAACTTTCAACATAGACTGAACGCAATAATGAAATCTAAATTATATTCCCGAAATACTATAAAAGCCATAAATACATTTGCTATCCCAATTCTGACCTATTCTTTTGGGATAATTCACTGGAATAAAACAGAACTCATAAGTATACAAAGAAAAATTAACACTACGATGACTAAATACCGTAAACATCATCCAAGATCATGCGTACAGAGTAAGAAATGAAAGAGGAAGAGGGATTATTGATATAACAAACCTGCATAACAGACAGATCTTAAACTTAAAACAGTATTTCTTAACTAAATCCGAACTTTCTACATTCCACAAAGCAATAGTTAAAAACGATTATAATTTTACCCCTCTCAATCTACAGGACATTCATACCAACAAACTAAAAATAACAGATAATAAGATCAAACTTTTTGAATGGGCTAAGAAAGCTCTCCATGGAAGACATCTACACGACTTAAGCCAGACTAATGTCGACAAGGAAGCGTCGAATGCGTGGCTGAGTCGTGGGGATCTCTTCCCGGAGACTGAGGGATTCATGATTGCAATACAAGACCAGACAATAGAAACTAGAAACTACCAGCGATACATTACCAAAACACTTACGACAGACAGCTGCAGAAAATGCCATAGTTGCCCGGAAACCATTCAACACATTACAGGGGCTTGTAGAGCAATTGTACAGACCGACTACAAACATCGACATGACCAAGTTGCAAGTATAATCCATCAGAGACTCGCCCAACAACGACATTTTATTGCTGACCTAGAACCATATTATAAATATAAGCCTCAAAATATACTTGATAACGCCGCCGCCAAACTCTACTATGACCGAACTATACTGACTGACAGAACTATACACGACAACAGACCAGATATTACACTAGTAGATAAAATAAACAAAACTGCATGTCTTATCGACATAGCCATTCCAAACACTCATAACTTACAAAGTACAATAGCTGAAAAATTAACAAAATATATTGAAATTAAAGAGGAAATAGCCCGCCTTTGGAACCTGCAAAAGGTAACAATAGTACCAATAGTATTATCTACTACAGGTGTAATCCCTATTCAGCTATTTAAGTCCCTTGATACTCTCCAACTACCCCATAACTTAGTCTATTTAATACAAAAAGCTGTAATATTAAACACTTGTCGTATAGTAAGAAAGTTTTTACAAACAGATGATGAGACAACATTGCATACACCACAAACACAACCAAGCTCACACATTCATACATCACACATATCACAACCTGATCATACAACACAATATCACCCTTCGCCGGACACTCCGTCCATTCATACTAACAATTTAAACATTTAAATTTTTTAAGTACTTACCTGGTATCTACTTGGCTTCGGCCCGTACATACTAGTACGCCGGTGAAAACCGAGAAATTCAGAATAAAAACATAAAAATAATAATAATAATAATAATAATAATAATAATAATAATAATAATATCTATGGACGCTTTACACCACGTCAGTCTGGCCCCGTGGTAAGTACCTAAAGGACTTGTGTTACAGGTACCAGACAACGGAAATATATTTAATACTTTTATACTATACATATATTCAAGATTTTTATTATATCATACACATATTTAATACACATCCAGACCCGGGAACATTGAAAACTTTTTGTTCCGTCGCGTCGGCGGGATTCGAACCCGCGACCCCCGGCTTGAGCTACCAACACGCTCACCACTGAGCCACAGAGGTCGTCAATACCTACACTTTCCCTTGCAATTCTTGTTTATAAGCCCTTTTTTGGTAGGTCTTTTGTGTTTCTTTAATCATTGGTCTTTTGAGATTATTATTATTTGTTTTAAGGTGATTTAGTTGATTTTTTTTGTACTAAATTGCTTTATTGAACTCTTGACATCAAAATAATCTAATGATTACATACTTACGTTACGATGCACATTTTTTATGAAATAACCCGTTTATTAAGAGATAAAAACAGAGTATTTTAATAAAATTGTGGCCACTTAATCCTTCAGGCCCCGCGCGAGCATCGGTGATCGCGACAACAATAGAATACAATAGCAATTCCTGGAAATTCCGACTGAAGTATTAATATATATAATTATTCTCTGACAAATTAATAAAAAAATATATTATTGGTCTTTTTGTAAGCTTAGTCATAAACCCTAATGGATGGCATCACAATAAACGAACATCACTAATAGTAGACATTCCGTGACAATATCCAACAAATTAATGTAGAGTTCGGCGACCGGCCTGTCTGGATCAGTCAATCTCCTAAGATCTATCAATCAAAATGTTTTTGGATTAGAATTGATGGGTAAATAATATACACGATGTATTTAAAAATCAATAGACTAATAAGTAATAACTAAAGTAAACACTTGGTAAACACTAAACAATGATACAACGTTGATCTTCAAAAAAATAACATGTAGGCGTCACTTGCAAGCCATCATTGCAATAAGCCATAAAAACAAAAATAAAACTGTATCGGTCGTTAAAAATTACTTATCTTCAAAATAAAAATCAATAAAATGTATCTCTACATAGAGAGGTTTTATAAAACGAATGTGGTTCCATAAGTGACTCACTATTTACCTACTCCCACTAAAACGATCCGATGTGCATAAAAAATATCTACCTGCTCAAAAAGGGTCTGTATTATATTTAGAAGCTTTACGGATATGGGATCATCTGCAACGATTATTCTGCTTCTTACATATCGGTCCCATTGAAAAATGTCTACAGACGAAGGGAGACACGACTCGGATCAATATTTTGTTAAGAGGCACGCGGAAGTTAGCATCATAATTTCATACCGCCCAAATTTGAACGCGTACGCTTGGAACTCTGCATACAACAGTGTTTTTAGTAACGATTCAATAACGAGCGTGTTTCAAAAACTTTGCCGTGGTCGAGATAGTAACGTGTATTGCTGTGATTCATTCGGGTGAACCCCAGGAAGGGGAGTTTGTTCATTTTTATATTTACAGCGTGTCCCTTGCGGCATGCGCGGCGCCTCTTTGCCAGTCTCGTTACTACCGTTTCACGCACCAACACCAGTGCACCGAAAGCGATGTAAATATTACTCCTACTACTATATTTACTAACGACGATCTGTTTTCAAAATACAAACAAAACTATTTTGTGAAAGTGATATAAAGTGACTGAAAAAATTGTGTGGCTTGTGTGATAATTTAATATATGTGCACGTGATGTTTCGCTTCGATCGTACATAAATTCGACCGAGGAAATGCTACGGGCTACCCGTGCTCGATGTATTTCAGGAAATGCTTCAGGCTGGAACTTTTTGTTCGCATAATTCACACTAGAGGTCAGTATTTAATTAAGCTAGACGATCTTTCATATAAAATATCACGTAAATAATTATTTCTTCCGACCACGCAGCGTATGTATAGGTATAATTATAAGGGTCAAAGTACTGTTCTCTTCCCTTTTACATCCCTTCTCCGCCCTTTACGCATGATCGACCAGTTAAGTTTGGGGCTCCCTTCGTTATTAAAAATTTATATCACGCCGAAATGGCTGGTATAAAATGTAATGGTTTGCTCTTCGTTAACATCATTTTCGGCAAATATTTTCGTATTTATATAGTTAGGTATTATTTTATTATGTTTAAGTAATAAAAAGGATTACTAATAGTTCGTAATTTGCGATTAGTATTCCTTAATAATAAATGACGTTAGAAGTACTTATTATTAACAATATAATAATAATTGCAAAAATTTTATCAACAAAATATTAATATACTTACTTAAATAAATTGATTTCACTTAAAGTTTAAAGTATTCTCATTTAAAATCATTTAAAAATCAGACGGGGGTGATCATAATATGACCCATCCATTTTCGACATGGGCCTGTAGTCTATATATGGGTTTATAAGGCTCTAAATACGGTAAATTACGGAATCTCCGTAGGGGAAGGCCCTTAAGTCAAGATAAGCCTAACCTTGAATTACATGAAAATGACTTTAACGCGTCCTCATTTATTAATTATTATTTATCATACTGTCATCTCTCATCTAAAATATAGAACAAAAACAATTTGTTGACGACAATAATATCCTAATTACTTAAATTATTATTATAAACAAAACACTATAAGATTAATATTTATTTATTATTATTATTAATTATCATCTGTATTTAAATTATTTTACTGATAATAATCATTAATAATAATCAATAGGTGTAATGTGAACAAAAGGAAAGCTACGGAACCAATTGAGATGTACATCTCAATGACGGAACCCCAAAAATACAGTTTTTTGTCTATGCATAAAACATAAAAAAATAGTTTATTAGCTCTATGTTTTTAATTTTAATAAAAAATCGAAAATTATAAGCTCTACATTTTTTATTAAAATACGTTCACATTTACATTTTTGCTGTATGATAATTTAACAATTATTAGTGTAAATGCAAATCTTATTAGCTCTACATCATAGATAATACAATTTAAACAGCAGCTCTACATATAACATTTACAATGAAATGCGAAAAGCTAACATCATAACGTCTCGAGCGCAAAGTAGGTAAATTGCGCAGATTGATGAAAACATTACATTTTTATTGATAAAAAATCTCGATAAGTGAGTGAAGTGACGCATCTATGCAGATAGTTACCATATAGAGCAAGACGTAGCGAACGGCACCAGACATGTTTGTTTTCATACCAGTCTGAATTAACGTCGCGATTGGTTCAAAATCCATAACTGGCCTCCGAGAGCCAGGTGTCGTTCACACCGCGGCCTCGCGCGCCTCGTCTCGTTAATCACTCGTGTTCGCTATTGTTATAGCGCGTCGTACAGCCATCTTTGTCAAATTACAAGCGATTCCTTTCAATAATTTGATTGTAGTAACAAATGGAACTAAACATAAAATTTGTTACTGGTGCGCGATATGGTAGAATCGAACGAATAGTTACATTCTCTTTTGTTTTAACGTTGATGTTTCGATAAATATAAGCGTTACGAGTGCTTACGGCTTTAACGACCAGTCGACCATTAAAATGATATATGATGTGTTTCTCCGCAAAAACTGTGTAATGTGTTTGTTTAAATAAACAATGTGAAGGGTGCTTTTAGTGTTAGTATTTGACCGTATTTGTGATAAGAACTGCGTCGTAATTTCTCGTACACATTGCATAAATGAGTGGAATGGCGTTGCGGAGCGCGCGGGCCGGAGCATGCGCGCCAGTTTCGTCGCGACCGCTAGGAGCGCACTGAGTGTCTTTCGTTTGTGTGTATATCAAAATGGGACGGTCCAGATTCCCAGGAAAACCATTAAAATTTCATAATAGAAAGCGTATAAGTGTCCTATCTGGCACGATCTACCATGAAACCGCTCCAGATAATCAAACAGCGAGCCGAGGCTCTGCTTCTAACGACTATGTTGGAGATAAAGAGGTAAAGCTTGTTCACGGAAAGATTTTATGCTTTATTACTTGCATATATTCGATATTGTTACAGGATGTGTTAAGTTTACGTAATAACTAAAGGCAACAACAAAGCGTCAAATGTAGAGTTAGATGCCAATACGGGGACAACTTTTGACATTTAGATTATTAAACTTACAATTTGTCAACAAAGGAACGAAGTAAATAATATCTAAAAAACATATTTCAGTTATTTCTTGTGTATATTTTTAATATCTACGCTTTTTATGATAATACCTAACATAACCTAAGTACATCAAAATCACAAATGTAGAGTTTAAAAAATAAATGTCAAATAAATGTAGAGTTCCTCATTTTTGTTGCTGTTTTGTTGGTTTGACTTACTAAGAAATTATCAAATTTAATTTTTCAATGTTTTTGTAAATAATTTCAATATCTTCTACCAAGAAACTTCTTCTACGTTTATAGAAACTAGAAAATATTATAGTATTTTATTTAAATTAATTATTAAACATTTAAAAAGTTTGGTAACAAAATAAATTATAAGTAAGTATTAAACACTTGGCTATGTGATAAAACAGAAAAGTTTCTTGTAAAAATAGATCTTGATGTTAAGCCCCGTATTCACTTTGATTAGTAGTAAGTGCAAGTGATTAGTGCAGGTGATTAGTAATTAGGTAAAATTATGTGTGGACAGCGACTGATTAGTGCAAGTCTTTTGATTTCTACTAATCACTAATCGCTTCAACTAATCACTTGTACTCGCACTAATCAAAGTGAATACAGGCCCTTACTCACTAACATTGATAAGTTATTAAAACTCAATGTCATCTAAATGAACATAATAATTATTATGAGTGACCTTATTAAAAGTATACGTATTTTTAAAACACTGATAAGAAGTTTTCACTATTTCATTTGCAATAAAAATTTGTGGTTATGACTGTTTTATAATGTCATTGCTTTAGAAATATTTATTAGTTCCGGTATGTAACTGATATATTTAGTATTTATTTAGAATTTTCAATACATAGAATGTTAAACACAAACTATTTGCTCAAGGTATAAAATAAAAAAATGCAAATAAACATTGCACAGGACATTGGAGAGAATAATAAAAAGATATGGATGCTCTCTAAAGCTTGTTGAAGAAGACGCAGTAATCGATATCCCATACACTAACTTTTAAACCAACTTTATTTAATAAACCGCAAAGTTGGAATTAGAAACACTTCTATAGGTACTTATTAAGTATTATGTCATTAGATTCAATTATCCTTAGAGGGCAACAATATTATTATGATGTATGTGTATTATTTCAAAAACTTTGTATGCTGTACTAATTTATGTTTGTTTCTATGTAGAGCCATATTTCTAAAAAAAATATCTTATTTTCCTTCTTTTTGATAAGACTATGCTGAATGCTCTGTGGTTGAATTAAAATATATTAGTTTAGTTTATACTAACTCATCAAGCCCCATACAAGCACCGGTGATAGCGACAACAATAGAATACAATAGCAATTCTTGGAATCCCCGATCAAAGGATTAAACCAAATATATGAAATGAAGTTCATAAATTTGTTTCTGATATAATTAAATAATTAAAATAATTGATGTTACAAAGTAATCCTTCAAGCCCCATACAAGCACTGGTGATCGCGACAACAATAGAATACAATAGCATTTCCAAGAATCCTCATTTGAAGGATTAAAAATAAAAACTATATTCCAGAAAATAACAAGATTATATGATTTTAAATTCCAGGAAGAAGAAAAGAAAGAAAGTAATGGAGATAGTGAGGGAACATCTGTGAACAACGTCAAAGAGAATTCACCTCCTCAGAGTCCAGAGGATAAGCAGGACATCAACAGTGACCCTTCAAAGTCACCGGTCCGAACAAGATCACATCAAAACAAAATGGAGCCACCAAAGCCTGATAAACCAAAACCAGTGAAAAAGACAGTTACTTTTGGGACTGTCGAAAGTTGTGAGGACATTTTCTTTCCCTTAAAGAAGGTTCCTATCAAACATCATGCACCACTAGTGTCTATCATCAAGAAGAAATCAGCTCTAAAACAAACTGAATATTCAACATTTAGCAGCATTCTGAAACCAGCTAAACTCACAGATTTGAGTTCAAAATCATCATCTGAACACCAAGAGGGGTATTTGAGGAAAAATTTAAATCCATTGTCAAAACCCACTAATAAATTCTCTCAATTTAGTGACATACGGTGCACGTCTCCGCCTCCAAGAAATATATCTCCAGTTGATAAGGAAGCTTCAGGAACGAGGAGCTTTGTCTTACCAATGAGAAGCAGTCATTCCTCGAGAGTTATAAAACCAAACAAGAAATTTATTGATGGAGAAGATCAAACATCATCTATAAGCAGCTCTTTGTCCAGCAAAGTCTTGAAGAAACCAAAATTAAAACAACTTGTGTTTAACAATTTACCCAATGACGAGGATGACAAAGATGACACCAGTGAAAAGATTCCAGAAAAATCTGCACTCAAAACATCCAACCTATTCAAAGACAAAACTACCAACTCTTTCTCGAGTCTCGGTAGTTCAGTATCGAGAAAAAATTCCAGGGATCTGTTCTCTTTTGATAAATCTCCAGAACATGTACAGGATGAGAACTCTAATGTCGAAAATACTGATAAGTTAAAGTCTTCTGAGGGCAAGAAAGAAGAAAGATTGGGACACGCTATGAGGAAATTAATGGATATATCCGATGCTAGTTCCTCTAGCAGTACTAGCAGTGGCTCGGAGTCTGAGGGCAGCTGGGAGAGCGAGAGTTTGAAAGGAAGCGGTGATGAACAGGAGAAGCAGCCTCCAGCCAGTCCAGAGAAAGACAAGTCGTCAGCCTCTCAGTTGCTCAGCGGCAAAGTTATTATTAGAGAGGCAAGACTGCAGCTCAACAGTACAACACCCAGTGCTGCGGGCTTAGATGGACCATTCTCATCTTTGTCATCTGTCACAAGTAAGTGTATATTCCTACAATATTAAGGAAATGTTAAAAATATGGCAGTTGTTCTTAAAATATGGTAGGCACTAGGCTATATGACTAGGTATGGCAATTATGGCATATTAAAGCAGTTTGAGAAAAAACAATAATTGTAACATATTACTTATATTTCTTTTGTATATAATTATTTATAGTTATATACTAAAGAAATATAATATGTTATACTATAAGTTCTTGCTGTTAACAATAGGTACCATATCAAAAATGTATTTGAATAAAATCAGAATAATGCTTAGCAACCAAAAACCTTTATATTTACATATTTTTTTTATAATTTGTTTTGTGCATAATCAGTGGATGAAGAAATAGACGAATCTACATCACTTCTGAGTCCTCTTGGTGAATATTTACAATGCATGCATAAATGTTATGTTAAGCTTAGTACAGGATTGTAATTTTACTTGTCTATAAAATAAGTTTGAAGAGGGATAGAACTGTGGCGGTACCCACAATTCGCCTAACATTCCTGTATCGCGCTATCGAAGTTTTCTAAGCGCGTCGGTATATAAAATACGACAGCTGAAATGTATCACATGGGCTTCGGCCTGACGGGGCATACCACCTCGCTCGGTCGGAAGATCTTCCTTTGGCCGCCACACATTATTCCCACAGAACCATAACATAAGCCTTACATACATAATACTATGGAGGAAACTTTTGAAATGGCTTATTTTATTAAATACAGCTTTCTTATAGTCCATCTGGGGTAGAAACTGGATTTTTGGAGGGAGATGCTGCAACTTGATGTATTTTTTTTTTGCAACTTATAAGTTCTTGTCTATTTGGTGACTTACTCTATTTGGTGTTCTAAATGTTAAAAATACTTTAATATTGTTGTTTTAATAACAATTTCCTTTTTAGCCAACAACCTGCCCACAACTGTGACTTGTGGAGTTTGCGGTGCGGTGCGATTTTACAGATTTGTCCGACAAGCTCGGAAATTCGGAATCTACTCTTGCGAGTCCTGTCGCAAGTTTATATCAAAACTTCTCAAGAAGGATAAAGTAGCATTGCGATCCGCTCCTTTTGTTATGCATTGTGTCAGAGGAGAAGGTAATATAATATTTGTTTAACTTTCCACGCATTCCATTTGATGTTAAAAATGATCAAAATGCTCAAAATGCCTCCAATTTTGAGTGTTTTGATCATTTTTAACATTAAATGCAACACAGGGTACAAGTCCCTTGCTTGTAACTTTCCTGCGATTTCATAAGTTTAACTAGGCTAAGGGCTGGTTTACACGTATTAAGTAGATAAGTAATTAACTAAATTTTAACTTAATTTTAAGTTGTTAATTGCGCGTAAAGCAAGTAGCAAGTAGCAAGTTAGAATTTAGTAAGTCCTAAGCTAGATTAGAATTTAGTTACTACTTATCTACTTAATACGTGTAAACCAGCCATTAGTGACGTAAGTAGGAGTGAAGTGAAGTCAATAAATAAAAAAATATATTTGACCCTCATTTTTCCAGGTAACTGTCATGTTCCACCAATCGTTAGATCGCAACAATGGAAACTACTAAAGTGCACCAACAAAACGAGATGTCCAGCCTGTTGGCTGAAATTATGTCTCAAAGCATTCCAAGTGCCGCCGCATATAAGGGCGACATTGACTGCCATGCTGCCGCCGTATATGAGGAATGGGGCAAAAACTACCCCGAGTCTTACACCACCACAACCACTACGGCCAAGTACAACACAGTCAACGTTTGGTACTCTGGCCAACAGTGAGACTGAAAATAACATCTTTGCGGTTAAAACGACCAAGAAGGTTCCCGACGAAACAGAAAAGGTAGAGGTTGGTGTTCTTTTGTTTTTTTTTTTCATTCAGTATTTACCTATATGATGATTTATTACCTTCTACATGACATAAACCTCTCGCTTCTAAATATCGATATCGAGATAATTTAGAGCACATAATAAATATCGATTAGAATTCTTTACAATAAGTATTGAATTGAATTTTACTTGCTTTTTAGGATACCACATCTAAGAGCCAAAAGAACATCCAAGAGGACGATGACAGTAAAGACGATGATAACGGAAGGAAGCGTCGCTTGACAAGGGTTAAAGTGAGAAAGAAAGATAAGAGTGAATCCAAACAAGTGGAAGATCCCAAGCGACAGAAAATGGAACTCAAGGGCCCGAGGGTTAAGCATGTGTGTAGGAGTGCTTCGATCGTGCTGGGCCAGCCTATCGCGACATTCCCTGTGACAGAAGAGAAAGAGAAAGCTGATGATGACAGCTGTATGCTGCCTGTGGAAGACAAGGATAGAGTCACGCCGGACTTGACAAGCGGAGACTTTGAGGCAGACAACAAACCTTTACAGACTGTACCCGAAGTGAAAGAAGTTGATCAAGAAAATGTTGAGCCTAAGAAGAGAAAGGTTGAACCAGTTGTGGCTAAACAGAAAGCTGAGTCCAGTGAAGATGAGAATATCATGGATCTTATACCTAAGAAACAGCCATTGAAAGTTTCTAATGCGATTAATGTAAGTACTCAGGCTATAAATATCTCGAGTTAATAAGTTGTTGACAGGGTTAAAATTAAACAAGTATTATATTTCACTAGCTGTTGCCCGCGACTTCGTCCGCGTGGACTTCAGTTAATAACTATAAACTGAAGTCCACGCGGACGAAGTCGCGGGTTCCCGTACATCGATTGAATAGTTTACGCGCAAATCATAAAGGTACATTTTGTGGGAACCGTACATTTTTCCGCGGCAAAATATTTCCCTTGTCCTTCCCGAGACTCAAAGTATCTCCATACCAAAATTCATCAAAATCGATTGAATACTTTACGCGCAAATCATAAAAGTATATTGTGCGGTAGCCGTACATTTTTCCGGGACAAAATGGAAAAGAACAGGATGTCCTTTTCCGGGACTCAAAGTAGGTATATCTACTTATACCAAATTTCAGCAAAACTGGTCCAGCTGTTTACGCGTGATGTCGTAGCCAAGGGAAATATGGAATTCGCCCGCGTAAATTAGATATTTCACAGACAAATAAGTCTACAAACAATAGCCTATGATCCTTCACGTGCTCTACTTCCTATCTGTCCAAAATAACAGAAAAATTGCTCTAGTAGTTCGTGAGATAAGCCCTTTCAAATAATTTCCCCCGCTTTTTCCACATTTTCCTCTGTTTTTTCGCTCCTATTAGTCTTGGCGTGATAAAATATAGCCTATAGCGTTCCTCAATAAATGGGCTATCTAACACTGAAATAATTTTTCAAATCGAACCAGTAGTTCCTGAGATTAACGCGTTCAAATAAGCCCTTTCAAACAATTTCCCCCGTTTTTTCCACATTTTCCTCTATTTTTTCGCTCCTATTAGTCTTGGCGTGATAAAATATAGCCTATAGCCTTTCTTATTAAATGGGCTATCTAATGCTGAAAGAATTTTTCAAATCGGACCAGTAGTTCCTGAGATTAGTGCGTTCAAATAAGCCTTTTCAAATATTTTTGCCCGTTTTTTCCACATTTTCCTCTATTTCTTCGCTCCTAATAGTCTTAGCGTAATAAAATATAGCCTATAGCCTTTCTCGATAAATGGGCTATCTAACACTGAAAGAAATTTTTAAATAGGATCAGTAGTTCCTGAGATTAGCGCGTTCAAATAAGCCCTTTCAAATAATTTTCCCCCGTTTTTTCCACATTTTCCTCTATTTCTTCGCTCCTATAAGTCTTAGCGTGATAAAATATGGCCTATAGCCTTCATTGATAAATGGACTATCTAACACTGAAAGAATTTTTCAAATCGGACCAGTAGTTCCAGAGATTAGCGCGTTCGAACAAACAAACTAACAAACTCTTCCGCTTTATAATATTAGTATAGATATGTAAAAATTTGTTAATATATTTTTTTGTTAGCCTATAGTCTATACTATCCCACTGATGGGCAAAGGCCTTCCCTAGGATAATATTGTTAATATTGTCATATCCAGTCAGTTAATTATTGTCATATTTTAATGTTACAACAATTCATTTTTAATATCTCATTTTAAATATTATGTTTCTTAATTTTTAGGTCCGAGGTCGTTCTCAAAAGTACAGCCAGAATCGACCCGAGCTTATATGTGTGGACTTCTGGGAAATCTACGATCCAGATGAAGTGTGCAACTCCGGCTTTGGTCTGATTGGCACTGCTCCGTTTACGTTGGCTAAACTTTGCTTCTTGTGCGGAAGTGCTGGGAGAGAAAAGGTAATTTTTTAAAGGTTTATACCCTAATGTGATATACACTGTTACGTTAGAGTTTAGAAAGTAAAGAAACAGGTTAAAAGACAGTTTAGCCGTGCTGAAGTCTGGTAACGCCACACCGCTGTGCCGGTCGGAGTGGGACATGTTTTTTCGTTACGGAATTTCTTGATTTGGTCGCCGCGATTAAAACTTGTAATAGCTTAAAAATAAAGAAAAATACTTAACACTTAAAACCTGGACTCAGATGTTGGTGTGCTCGAGCTGCTGCGAGTGGTACCACACGTGGTGCGCGGAGGACACCGCGGGTGGCGTGTGGACGTGCGCCCGATGCGTCACGTGCGCAGCGTGCGCGCGCCCCGCCGCCCGCGCGCGATGCCGCTCGTGCGCCCGCCACTACCACGCCGCGTGTCTGCCTGCCGCCCCACTGGATCACCGCAGCGACTGGCCGCAGGTAAGAGCCTGTCCACACGGTGCGTTGCGTCAGCGTTGCGTCGACGCAGCACTGCCGTTGAGTTGTTTTACATACAAATAACTAAAGTGTTCACAAAGCAGCGCGCACACATGACGGACAGCAGCCCCCGAGACGAAGCGGGAGGGGGTGTTGACGTTAAGGGTCGACACAGACGGACCGCATTTCAACTGCAATCCAACTGCAAATTGCAGTTCAAGTGCAGTTTGAATGCTGCAATAGAACTGCGCCTATTTGACTTCCTAAAAATTCCATTTTATAAAAAAAAATATTAAATCCTTCGATCGCGGATTCTTGGAAATCTATTGTTATTCTATTGTTGTCGCGGTCGCCGGTGTCCTTATGGGGGTTGATAGGTTAATTTCACAACCAGGGAGCTCGGGGCGGCGGTATGGGGATGCCGTCGCCCATTGCACCGAGTCCCCGATAGGGTCGCGATGCGCTGCGTACTCTTCGCGCATCGCGACACCAAAGTATCAGGTCTACACAAACCCTGGAAGGGCCTCTGTTTGGCCACGGAGCCCATATGGGCTCGAGGAGGGCCTGCTGGTGATAAGCAGGCACGCGCACGCAGAGACGCGGAAAGAAAGCTCACGCGTTCTCGCAATCCAGCGTGCGAAGAGAGGAAGAGTATAGACGGGTTTTAGTGGGTAGGGCTGCGGTCAATTCACCATATTTACGGCCGCAACGAGTCCTACATACCCGGGGAAGTTGTCCCCAAACCCTCCGGCATGCGCAACAGCATTCCCCGTCTCGGAAAGAAGTTCCTTACCGCGCGTTGCGAAAGGGGGCTAGACGGAAAAAGTTGTAACCTTGACACTTTTTGACCGACACTTATTTTAGCACCTGTGAACGTAGGGGCAGAGGGATAGTATTCCTGGGCGTCAACTAGATGGCGTTTTTTGAGAATAAACAGCGACATCTACCGGACGATTAAATAAATTTTATTACAATTCCTTCACTAGCTAATTAATCGAAAGCAACTTCGTTCCATCCGGGTAGGGACACCTCTCATTCGTTTTTTAAATTCTATTGTTTTTTTTTTATCATTTCAGATCTGTAGCTCGTGTCTGAAATGCAAGAGCTGCGATAGCGACCGCGTTAACAAGTTCGTCGGAAGCCTGCCGTTCTGCAGACCTTGTTTCAAACTACGACAAAAGGGCAACTACTGTCCACTCTGCCAAGCTTGTTACAGAGACAACGATTTCGATAGCAAGGTACGATATCTCTGCACTGAGAGATTATGACTTCTAAGCGGACCCCTAGACCTACAATAATATTGAGCAATATTTTATTGAAAAAATTATTTGACAATGAGTTGAAAGGCGGGTGCGTTTAATATTTTTCCTAGACGGTCAATAAAATTGTACAATACGTGATATTGCGCAATAAATTTGATCGTCTTGACTCTAGGGGCCCGCTAAGGCTGCGTTTCCACCAGAGATGTGTTGCGAGGATTGAGTAATATGTTTTTAAGATCCAATAGCATCGCCGCGCTGATTGATGTCATGGCAAACTCACGTCAATGAAGCGATTCTATTAGTTTTCAAAAACACATTCCTCGCATCACATCGCAAAAAAAAAACGCAGCCTGAAGCCAGTATTTTCGGAAAAAAAAAATAATTTAATATTTTTGTCTATGGTTACAGATGATGGAGTGTGGTTGGTGCGCGAGATGGGTCCACGCGAGTTGCGAAGGTTTATCCGGGGAGGGCTATCAACTGCTATCGGCTCTGCCACCATCAATAGAGTACATCTGTTGCAAGTGCATGCCGAATGATCCCCCGTGGAGAAAAATGCTGACGGAACATCTGAAAGGACGATTACTACATCTGCTCAAACTATTGGCGAAAAACAAGAAAGCATGCGCTCTACTGAAATTAACGCCACACAAAAATACGCCCATCCCAAACAAGACGCTCCGGATTATGACCCCACAGGCTATAAGGAAACTTCACTTCGAAAATGTCGATGAATCGATAAAAACAACTGAAACAAAAGTGTACAGGAACACATCACGAGGTCGAAAAACCACTTTGCAGAAACCAAACGATCCAACTTTGTCCCAATCGTGGCCAAGCCCCTCGATCATTCCTGACGTTGAGATGGAGAAGGAAGACATTCCACATACACACAAAGTAGTCAATCTACAGGAACCTTTGATGCAGAACAAGGAAATATGTTTCTCGACCGGCCTGTACAGTACTAAGGCGAACTTTAACTCGTCGTGTGTCGAAGTCCACGAGAATTACACAACAGAAACTAAAATGGAGACGAACGAAGCGGCGATTGATAAATACGAACCTATATCAGACGATGATGAACCGGTGAAAACATTCCCTCAAGCTCGAAGTGAACAAGATCTGAGCCCGCTGGTTTGTCGCGAATTGGCTGTTCCCGGGGAAGAGTCTCAACAAAATATGAGTGACGACATAAATAGAATAATGTCACCTTCACTACTCGACATAAAGAAGAGAGTAAACAGTGATGAGTATATGTCGTTAAAAGATTTCAATCACGACATGAAGGAGGTCATCGAAAGAACGTCGAATGTCGACCTCAAAGACATTTATAAGGAGCTGTTCTCCGAGACTTTCCCGTGGTTCGATTGCCAGAACAACTGTCTTCAGCCGAACTTGGAAGTCGAAGGGGAGCTGGAGGATTCCGATTCGATTAAAGACGTCGAAATGGTCGACCCGAAGGGACTCAAGTTGGCTCCACATTCCATTGACCGGGCGCTCGATCAAATTGTGCCTAAACTCGAACCAGACTTACCGACGGATGAGGAGGATCTCTTGGAGTTCTATCCAGTGCCAGACTCGCGACTTTGTGTGCTATGTAAAACGGTTGGCGACGGACCCCCTACTATGGAAGGACGATTGCTATACTGTGGTCAGAACGACTGGATTCATGCGAATTGTGCGCTCTGGTCGGCTGAAGTGTTCGAAGAAATCGACGGATCTTTACAAAACGTCCACTCTGCAATATCGAGAGGAAAGATGATCAAGTGTGCAGAATGTGAAGTTAAAGGTGCAAGTGTAGGTTGTTGTGCTAAAAACTGCAGTGAAACGTACCATTACGCGTGCGCAAGAAAGGCTAATTGCGCTTTTATGGATGATAAGAGAGTATTCTGCCCCACGCATGGTAAAGACGTACCAAAGAATAGTTTGCAAAAGGATGCAGATTTCGAATTGACAAGACCGGTTTACGTGGAGCTAGACAAGAAGAAGAAAAGATACAGCGAGATAAATAAAGTACAGTTTCTAATGGGATCTCTAACTGTCCTGAGTCTCGGTAAAATTGTCCCATCAGTCTCTGACTATGAGGAATTTCTGATGCCTGTTGATTTCTCATGCTGCCGACTATTTTGGTCATCTAAAAAACCGACAAAAATAGTAAGATACACAATAAAAACCAAGCTCCTACTTGCTGAGCCGACACCAGGATTCGATTTTGGAGTGAACATAACCGTCGATCACTCTATGGATGTTCAAGTTGTCGAGAGGACAATGGCGGAAATTGGCGCCTGGCACAAGAATTTACAGAGTATGTCCAATAAGACAGCCCTGATATTAAAAAGTGACATGTCACCCATAAAATTTGGAAATACCCTAACTTTAGAAGACATAGCAGTGAAACAAGTGGTAGACAGTATGTTGGACACTATCTGCAAGCAGGAGCAGCAAGATGAGGAGGAACCTCAAAATACTGCAGATCTACTACCTCCAGAAGTAAAAGATGCCATATTCGAAGATTTAAATCATGATCTGCTTGATGGCATTTCAATGCAGGACATATTCCCGAAGCTTATGTCATACGAAGACCTCGTGGCGATGGATTTGAAGAATGAATTCTATGGGGTCATGAATCAGGCCGACGACAAGTCAGATTCGCGTTCCACTGATTTCATAGATGAACTTTTGTACGCTCGATTGGAGTCGAATAGCAAAGAACTGAAGAGAAGTAAATCAGAAATGCTTCTGCAAAATCCCAACATCAAGTCATTGACTACTGGACGAGGCCAACAGCGCTCCACCAGTCTCACATGGAACAACAAATTCGACACAAGTTTACTGTCATCAACCATAAAAAGATGTAAAATGGGAAAGACGTCTACAGTGACGGGAAAAATGAGTCCCATCCCGAGAAGTATTGAAAATGCACTGGAGACAGCTAAATCGACAGACAAAACTGACAAAAAACCTAAAATAGAAACGTCGACGAGCAGTACTATTTGCACAGATATTCCTCATTCTTCGGGCATCAACTACCGAACGACGTCGCCGAAGCAAAAGGATGACCCGAATTCCGATAAAAATGATAAAAACGAAGGATTTTATCCGGACGTTATTGATTTCTACACAAAAATTCAGTGTAGTCCCATATCTCAGTTAGATGGAGCCGCAGACTGGTCTAGCTCCGAAAGTACATGTAGCTCCCGGCCGGGCAGTCCAAGGGACGACTTCACGCCGATACAACAATTGGACGGAGCCGAGGATAATCATCCACATGACAACCTTAACAAGAACCAAGGCAATCAATTTTTATATAGAGCTAGTGGATCTGAGAGCACCTACACTGTCACAATAGCTGGAAATTCCATCAGCGGCCAGCCCGAACTAGTGATGCGACCCTTGGATGATGGGTTAGGACTACCGGGACAGATGGAGGAGCTTGTGAGATGTGACAGGTGTCATTGCACCTACAGAAATAAGGAGTCGTACGATCGACACATACCATCTTGCGACATGATGTCAACCAGCGAAAGTGAGAGCGAAAATCCCAAATCACCTGAGAATCGTACCCTGACGACCCTACAAAATGCATTCGGGGGTGCTTTCGCTCAACCTATGATTATTCACGCCGGAATGGTGAGCGGAACGGAAAACACAGTTAAAGCTGAAACTATTTCAGCCAGAAGAACATCCATTAATACGAGACAAATAACAATCAATGGCACGATCGTTGAGACGCCATCTCCTGGACCAGGAAACGAAATGACAATGACGTTTACAGAACAAATGAAGTCTGGAACGGTAATATTCGATCAAAGTAAAACGACAAATGTTCAAGTATCCGCAAATCAACAAGTGTTGTCGTCACCGCAAATTGTTGTCACGCCACAGATGCTGCTTCCGCCTAAGTCTAGTTCTGCAGCAGGTCAGAAAATCGTCACACCACAAATTATTACTCAACCGGGTCTTCTACCCTATAACATTTGCACGACGATTAAACCTGGCAACGGCAACGCGAATATACAGCAAATACAAGGAAATGCAGATATGGCTCAGTTGCTATCTGGACCTGGAGGTATTCAAGTCATATCATCGAACTCTAATCAAGTCCTAACGATACCTTCAAATCAGGGAATGATGCATGGAAAAAATCAAGTCACCAATTTTCCAAACATGGCAAGCGCTTCATCGATTGCTCTGCCTGTGAATTCCATTCAGGGGATGCCAACTACATCGATCATTCAAAACATACAACCCATGATTCGACCACAGTTACAAGGGAATCCCACAATTGTCATGCCGGCTATGACTGCACAGAGGTTGACGTCTCCGAATACTCAAAATAAACAGCAAATAATTCTGCCTAACTCGACACAAAAATCTCCCAAAAAGCAGCCTCAACCCGTTCAACCGAAACCCATATTCCAAGCCGCAAACAGAGGCCGCGGCAGACCAATGCCCAAACCGACCACAATAACAAAAAGACAAACGAAGTTAGAAAAAACATTTACAACTATAAATCAGACGCCGATCGGGCCAGGGAATACTGTCATACAGTTGCAAACAAACAACCAGACTGGGCAACCGTCTATTATTGTTCAACCGGTGACGAATCAGAATATTATGTCGGCCTATGTAGAAGCCCTATCCCAGCAACAAAACCAAAATATGCAATACATAGCAACGATTGGCCCTCAAGGCGACTTTAAAGCCACACCGACTCAATTTATATCTCAAAGTGGTCTTGTACCCCAAACATTCCAAATTCAACAAACCGAGTCTGGTGGCCTAGTAGCGGTGCCCAGTGGAGGTATACCAGTACTTCTACCTCAAGGAAATGTCGGAATTTTGCCGCAAGCGATTCAACAAGGCGCTACAATCTTACCCCAAGGGACGATACAGCAAGGAATAATATCTCAGGGTCCGAATGGCCCAACGATACTACCTCAGGCGATACACACACAGAACGGGACTACCATAATACCACAAGGAACGATACAAGGTCTGACGTCAGGAAACATTTCTTCACAAACCGCAACACTGTTGCCAAATAATACTATACAAACTGCGGGTGCAACTGTTGTCTCTCAAAGTGGAATCGGTAATGGACAATCTACTATAATTCATAATGCTTTACCCACCCAAGGAAACACTCTGATATCGCCAGCTACGGGCACTACAATCTTGCCTCAGGGTACAATATTGCCGCAGTTCTGTAATGATCAAGTTCTGTTGGGCTCAACGCCGACATTGGAGATGGTTACCGACCCGTCAGGTTGTATGTATTTGACGACCACCCAACCCGTCTACTACGGCTTAGAGACTATCGTACAGAATACGGTGATGTCGTCACAACAATTTGTGTCTACGGCTATGCAAGGAGTTCTCGCACAAAACAGCAGCTTTTCGGCCACAACGACTCAAGTATTCCAAGCGAGTAAAATAGAACCCATAGTCGAGGTCCCCACAGGATATGTCGTGGTAAACAATGTTGGTGATAGTGTTGTTTCCCAACCTTCATCTTCAGTCGCTAATGTTGTTACAGCTCAGAATGTGCAATCATCACCGCAAACACTGAAAACTGTAAAGACGTCTGTACCCAACCTGACTTTGCAACCGTTGCCGGACAAACAAGTCAACAATAATCGCCAGACTCCTAAAGTTATTCAAATGAGCCCGCTTCCTATAGCAGTTGGCTCACAGGCTGGAAATAACATAAACATCAAGCATGGTTTGAACCCGATAACGTCACAGATACATAATATGAGTCTCGCAAATACTTCGCAACATTTATCAAGATCTACTATTTCAAAACCGAATACTGTTACTTTAACACCCAATGTAACGCTAGTGTCATCAACTGGGCAGCCATTAATGGCTATATCACAATCTATTCCCAACACTGCCACGTCGTTCTCGATGCAATCTATTCCCCTCTCACAACCTATAGTTACGAGTTCGATTGCACCATCAGGGAACAAGAATAATACGATGAAGATTGAAAATTCTCACGTGATTGAAATAAGCGGGAACCTGAACGAAAGTTCATCTCATCCAAGTATGCCCACTATAAGTGTAACACAAAGTATAAAATCACCGACGCCGTGGAGACAAATAAATACAAACAACAATTCTAATATCGACAATAAGATAGATTTGCACAATATGGGCATAAAGTTAAACACTTCTAACAACTCAATGATGAATTTAAATAACATAACTACAAATAGACAAATTCCGCATTCCGAGGCTGGAAAAGAAAACCCCAACTGCCTTATGTCAATAAATAACGCTGTAAACTCCATGCAGAACTCAATGCATTCCCATCAATTTGAGTCTAATATGATAGTCAGTAGTCATTCGTCGAATCACTCTTCTAATAATATGATTCAGATAACAGCTGGAAACATATATCCTCCTTCAACGAGTGTTTCCAGTACTTTCGATCCTGACACGACGCTGAAACTAAGTAAGATAAATGCTTTATCTAAAACAGGAGACGGGCACTTAAACTTTTCACAAGAAATAATGGCTCCGCATGCCCAACAGCACATGCAGAATGAAAAATGTTTCCAGAACTTGGGAAATACTGAGAAGCATTCCAACGAGGGTATGAATAATCAGATGAATATTCATAAATTAAGTAGCTGCCAAGTTGCAAACAATAATAGTAACATTAATAATTCTCCTTCAATCAGCATTATACCCCATAACATGATTCGCCCCCAAATGCAGAACAATCAGAATTCTATTTCTATAAACAATAATCAAAATCAGATGGGATCAATACCGAGTAGTTCTCATGGGCAAGTTCAGCTTATGAATACGGTAAATACGTCTATGCCGAATATGAATATGTCATGCCATGAATTGGTTAATAATCGCGGGAACATGCAGTCTTCTAATGAAAACTTGCATCAAAATAATCAACAAATAGATATAGCAAACTCTAGCATGACTATGTCTAATGTGTCGCATGGAAATATGCAAATGATATCGCATGATTCAAGCGCGATGTCTTCATCATCGAATCAAATTCATATAATGAATGGCCAAATCCAGCATAACCGTCAAATAGAATGCAGCAATCAAATGCAAATGAACCAAGTGTCTAACAATAGAATGTTCCATGATAATATGATGAACCAATCACAAAACCATAACCAGAATAATATGCTGCCAAATCGAAGCACACCAGAATCGAACAGTCATATGAATCAAAACGTTAACATTCACGGATTATCTAATAGCCATAACATGAACAGAACTGATCATAACGAACTTAACCATATGCATATGAATCAATCTTTATCTAATATTTCAAATATGCAAAGCAACAGAATGCTAAATGATAACATGCAAAGTCATACAATGAATAATATGAGCCATCAAATGCACAACAGATCAATGGATTCTATTCACAACCAACAAGTTCACTCGATGCAACAAATGAATGTGCATATGTCAAGCGGGAATGCTCGCAACCAGATGGAAAATAATATGCACATGAATCAACAGATGACGATGCAATCAAACAGGCAAATGGAAAATGTTGGCCATCATCATCAACATCAAATGTCTAATACGATGCAAATACAAAGCAATCGAACGCACATGGATAATAACTTAATGGGCATGCATCAACATGTATCAAACCAGATGCACAATCGTCAGCAAATAGAGAACAACATGCACATGCACCATATGCCCGGAAATAACTCTAACCATGGATTAAATAATCAAGTCGAAAACTCTAATGTATTAGGCAATATGCATAACAGACACGATAATTCAATGGGAATGCAGAACTTAAACTCCCTAAACCAAATGCAAAATAACAGAAACTCTATGGAACATGCGAATATGATTCAACATCAAATGAACAATGTTAATTCCATGGGTAGCATGAACATGCATAACAACCTCAATAATTCTTTGCAAATGTCTAATACTAACCATCAATCCGTCAGTAACCAACTGATGCATGTTCCTAATATACCAGATATTAAAAATGACTTCCAAAATTCATGCAGTGGCAGTTGCTCAAACAACAATTCACAGTTCTCTAGTAACCAGACGTCATTTGACTTGCCTACAAATATGAACACTACCAGTAACATGAACATGAATAGCAATGCCAATATGATGCATGGAATGAACGGAAGCAATAGTAATATGATTTTAAATAGCAGTAATTCAATGTATGGTAACAACAGCCAGAATAATATGCCAGGACACGATATATTGATGAGCTGCAATAACACCAATGACCATAATTTGATGTCTGTTAATTCCAATAATATGATGTTAAACAACACTTCAACACACAGCGCTCACAATCAAAACCAGCAGATATTGAATAACCAAAATCAGAATAACCCTCAAATAAATATAAACAGCTGTGCTATGAGTGGTAATAATACTACGCAGAATCAAATAACTAACTTGGAAAGTCCACTAAATAGACCTAATATACCAGTGAATGACATACCTAAATTTGGACAAGAACAGATTAGAGGGAAGAATTTAATTCCACAACAGTCTAATAATACTATGGCGATTCCAAATATTTCTAGTAATGACTGCTCAAAAATGAATATTGTTGGCAATAACGATAAACAGAATCACACAATTTCGGTCAACAATCAGATTGGATTCATGCAAATGAACTCTCAAAACAATAATAGAGTTATTAACTTACCTGAGAAGAACAGATCTAATAATAATGCACATGTTGATAACAATTTCAGTCAACATGTCTCTCAGCAACACAATATCAGAGTTGTGACTAACAATGGTAGCAGTAGCGTTTCCAACATTTCAGCAGACGCGCTAACCTACCAGCCTAAACCAGAAAATAATGGGACCACCATAAATGTTCCATTCCAAGCCATTCCCAATAGTGCACCCATGAATATTAATGTTAATTCCAGTAACAACACCGTCAATATTACAGTACAAAACAATCTCGTCGATCCTAAAATAGCAGCTAAAGCCACCGATCTAAACTTTCCTCTGCAGCCTAATGCAAATCTGCTGCAAAATCAAAGTAATAATAACATGATTTGTATACCAGTGCAAAATAATCCAATTAACCTTCCGACCCAAAATAACGCAAGTATATCACTACCCAAAACGCGTCCTACACAGCAATCTGGTATTCCGACGAACGTTGTCAATCCCATATCGATGAGACCAATGAATAGAGTGCTACCTCTTCACAGAGATGGTCAAAGCAAAGGCTCCAAGTCTGCAGGCACTAAAGTAGCCGTACCTAAACAACGACCAGTGAGTAATGATATGCCAGATTTGAATATGAAAGACGAAACTATAGACAGCGATCTAGAGAAAGCAATTGAGGAGTCTAAGCGAATGATGGAATTAGAAAAGGCGAAGAGAGAGAAAGAGGAAAGGGATGCGGCTCGCGCTATACAGTTGTCCACCGAGATGCATGTAGCAAATACTAGTGTAGCCACAGTTAGAGAAGAAGTCAATCCACCTACTAACATCGGTAACAAAAATAATTCTTTACCCAGTTTAGACGCGGAAATAGAACCCGAAATACCAAAAGTTTTGGTGGAGAAAGATATCAATAAATCAGTAGCGCCGCCAAAACTATCGAATGCGCAAACAAAACTACTGAAGAGACCATTGGTAGATAAGAAAAATGAAGATGCAGTTGTGACGAAGAAACAAAACAAAGTTGCCAAAGGTCAGGAGAATAAATTCTCTCAACCAAAACCAGTGCCCGAACCAGTGAAAGACGATGGACCGAAATTGATATACGAAGTTTCTTCAGAAGATGGGTTTTCGTATTCTTCTACATCATTGACTGATCTTTGGGCAAAAGTTGTAGAAGCTGTACAGAACGCAAGAAAACAATCTGGACTCCCGTCAATTCAATATAATCTATCTTCGTCGTTTTCTGGAGCACATCTGTTGGGGCTGAACAACAACGCTCTCAGATACTTGATTGAACAACTTCCAGGGGTGAGCAATATGATCCTTAAATTAGACCAAATATATGAAGTTTTTTTTAGTTTTAGAAGAAACATTAAATGCCAGAAAAAAAACCTCTCCTTTTTCTTATAATTATAGAGACATTATAAGACAATATTTGACTTTATTACTAACCTAATCTTTTACAGGCAAATCGCTGCACGAAATACAAGATCCGTCACGGGCGCCCGCTAAGCAGTTGGGACAACGACTTGGGTCTGAGCGAGGGGTTCAAGGAAAGTCCTTGGGGCAGCGCGCGTACAGGGCCCATAGCGAGGAAGCCCAACCACGACATGTTCAGTTGGATGGCCTCGCCCTACAGGGAGGAACCGCCGCCGTTGACCGGACAAGAAGTAGAGAGTTCCATATCCAGGTATTGCATTTGTTTTAAATTGTCTTGAATGTTCATGGAATGGCAATGGGATTTTTTTATATTCTTTTTTGGTGGAAGAGCCAACGAAAGCAGAGAAAGTACGCCTAACGCTACTTGTTCTTACTCGAATGGTGCAACTGAAAAGACTGATATAGCAATTTGATGTACGCGAATTACAAAGACAAGTAATGAGACTACTTCTCTCTTCGGAGACTCTCTAATGATAAATACTGAGTAGAGATCAACTACGATAACATGGCGCGCCCTTCAAAAATTCAAAACTTTTGAAGTGCGTTGTTGTCTTGCGCGGTAGGCTTGTTATGATTAGTTGACCAACAAATCCTGGTAACAAGTGACATTAACTGAAATATTACGTGTAGTGTGATTGGTTGAATACTTACTACATACAAACTCTTTCATAAGGATGTAACTACACACATTGAAACAGTCATTTGGAGGGGCGCGCCATGTTATCGTAGTTGATCTCTAACAGAACTCTATTAACATTCTACTTGCTCTAATTTTTTTGTTTAATTTTCAGGAGGCTGGCAACACTACCGCCAGCAATGAGGTTCAGACAGCTGAAGGAGACTGCTAAGGTGTCGGTCGGCGTCTACAGATCGCACATACACGGCAGGGGACTGTTCTGTAAACGGGATATTGAAGAAGGTATCTGTTACCCAAAGTTACAAAGTTAAATAAGTACCACATTTATATGAATCCCTCGATCGCGGATTCTTGGAAATCTATTGTTCTTGCGGCCGTGTGGCTTGGGAGTTGAAGCGTTAAGATAGAGGTGGCAACTTTTCAAACAAAAACAGCAACTTGGATAAGCGTTATCGTGGAAAAAAGTATTCTAATGTAAAAACAATTATGTATTTATGAGAGGGCTTGAGTCTAAAATTATTAATTATTTTATGCCAATATTATACACATGACATTTGATTGTTATATTTAATAGATTTTAAAACTGTGGAATCAATTTTCTTAGAATTTGGCACATATCCTCTGTCTCACTCTAGTGCGAGTGAGACTATGTCCTCGTCTCTTTCTAAGGTGACATGATGATTGAGTACTCGTACATAGTCATAGCGTTCTTTCTCTCATCTCCTTTTCTCACTAGTCGAGTGACACTAATACCACAAAAGACATCACAGAGCTAATCAGTATCTCGACTTCAAACAAACGAGCGAATCGGCGTGCGCGTGATTTTCGACATGCTGTACTTAGTAAGGGGGGTATTACATTATCATTTATATTGGATCATTTATAGGATCATATGTTATAGGATCCAATCAAAAATGATTATTTGATCAAATAATCATTTTTGATTGGATCCTATAATATATGATCCTATAAATGATAATGTAATACCCCCCTAACGCATACCATGTAATGCTAAGTAACCAATGATATTCTCCTGATACAAATCTGTTACGTTCATACTATTTTCCGGCTTAAATCTCATCCGAACAATTTTCAAATTCAAAATTGGACTTTGACAGATACAAAAGATACGAAATGCCAATTACATAAAAGAGACATACTAAATAAAAGACAACCCAATTGGGTTACTTCACAACGCACGCGGTAGTAACATATTATCTGCTTTGAGTTTTTTATATACACACCGGCATATTTAGCGGAACACAAAAAAAAGGTCCATAATTTAAAAAATATGGTTTTATTTTAAAATCTGCTTACTACACTTCTTTTGTTATTTAAAATTTCATTTGTTTTACTTAAAATTAGATCACATTATGAACAAAATTTGCGAGTAAAGGCTATTTGTGAAAAATGGTACATTTTTTAACTTTTCATGTAACTGGGAAAAGTGAAAATTATTATTAAAATAACAATTAATTAAATTAAAAAAAATGGTGATTAATATCGCGTATTTTCTCCACGTGCTCTTATTAAAGTTTCTTACCGTCTAGGCATACTGAGAATTATGTTATCGATGGTCTCCTGGGATAGTCCCCGCCATTCCTCAACTACGGCGATTCGCAGTTCACCCACATTGGTAGGAGCTGGAATTCTTGACTTAACTTTTCTTTTCAGCAAGGCCCAAACGTGCTCTATTGGGTTCATATCCGGTGATCTCACCGGCCACTCCATAACAGTGATATTTATATCATTAAGATAAGCTTGAGTTGCCCGAGCGGTATGCGGCCGAGCATTATCCTGCATTAAAACAAAATCGTCACCGATATATGGGGCAAACGCTACGACATTTTCTTCTAAAACTTCTCTGATATAGCGGTCCGCAGTCAGACTCCCTCTGTCAATCACTACCAAGTCTGTGCGAGCTCTCAAACAAATGCCCGCCCAAACCATTATTGATCCACCACCGTATGCAACTGTAGTTTCAAAATTTGTCTGAATGTAATGTTCTCCTTTGCGTCTGTATATTCTTTGCCTGTCGTCAATTTGATTTAAGAGAATTCTGCACTCATCACTAAGCAATACCTTACTCCATTGGTCCGCATTCCAAAGTCGATATTCCTGAGCAAAAGTTAACCTGTTTCTACGATGATTTACCTCGAGCCTTGGAGCCTTGGCGGGCACAAATGAACCCAAATCAGATTCTTCTAATCTTCTTCGTACCGTACGCTCACTTACGGTTACTTCCCGCACTGCTTCTAACTCATGTCGGGCTTGGACGGCCGTCAAACGGGGGTTCCTACGTACACGAAGCCGAATGAAACGGTCATCCCTACTCGAAGTGCGTCTTTTTCTGCCTTGTCCTGCTCTTCTCACATAAGTGCCAGTCTCCCTGAATCGTTTGACACTGCGATGGACCGTTGAAATCGATCGACGAAGATATCTGGCTATTAATCTGTATGTTAGACAAAATCTTCGCATTTCGAGTGCCCTGGCAATCTCCATTGGGTCTAAGTCAGGCATAATTCATTCCTCAACTCCAAAAAGATACAAGATTAAATTTTTTTTACAAAAAAACAATATTTGAATGAAAAATTTAAATAAAATTCAGAAGGGAGAAATACTCAAAGTTCGCTCTACATAAGGTATATTCGAATAAAATTAACACAATTGCATAAAATGTGATGTTCAATTGTTTTCCTAATTTGAAATTATTATTTTTTTTAATTAAATGACGTATAAACCAGCCAGCAACCTTATATGATACTTATATCAAACCTTTTTTTTTATGTTCCGCTAAATATGCCGGTGTGTGTATAATATCATTGTAAGTAACGCTTTAATAAGGCGCGCACCGGCCGATCTGACATACTACGTCAAACGTATCAAGATCTCTTCTAAGTCGGCCTACTTATTAGTTCTGTTTGCTCTGCTAATAACATATTATTGTGACATCACATCTCTCAACAATTCAAAACGATATCCCCGTCTCTTTCGCAGGCGATATGGTGATCGAGTACGCGGGCGAGGTGATCCGCGCGGTGCTCGCCGACCAGCGAGAGAAGAGATATGAGGCGGCCGGCGGGCGTCGCGGCGGCGGCTGCTACATGTTCCGCATCGACGACAACCTTGTCGTCGACGCCACACTCAAGGGCAACGCGGCCAGATTCATCAACCACTCGTGCGACGTGAGTAAAGTCCCGATACACATGGGCGTAGCCAGCCTTGGGCTCAACTTATTATTTTTCTGACTGGATTTACACGTAGTGATTATAATATTCTCTTTGTGGATTTATCCAGTTTGGTTGTCTATGAATGGATTACATTTTTTAAACGTCAGACGAGTATGTAGGTGACATTAGGAAACGTCAAAGTCTTTTTTTTTAATTCGTCCCGGTCGGGACAGGTAAAGGGAGCGTTGCCCATACAGCCATTTCTATGTTTTCTCTATATTTTAATCCTTCAGGCCCCGCGCGAGCACCGGTGATCGCGACAACAATAGAATACAATAGCAATTCCTGGAAATTCCGACTAAAGTGAATGATAGTGAAGGCCAATTTTTTATATTAGAAGCGTCAAAGTTTAAACTTGAAGTAACGAATTTTTGAAGTGAAAACTTCTTTAGCGGCGTTGAGCACTTTTATGGGATGGGTAAAAACTGTGAAACTCGCGCCAGATTTTCGTGTTGATCGAAAAACCATACAAAACGCGTAAGACGGTTGGAGAGTAGTGTTTTGTGTCGAACTCGAACTGGAACGAAATGTACAGTCGGGGAAATGAGTTGTTTATTAGAAATGTACAGTCGGGGAAATGAGTTGTTTAGCAGAAATGTACAGTCGGGGAAATGAGTTGTTTAGCAGAAATGTACAGTCGGGGAAATGAGTTGTTTAGCAGAAATGTACATTCGGGTAAATGAGTTGTTTAGCAGAAATGTACAGTCGGGGAAATGAGTTGTTTAGCAGAAATGTACAAACGGGGAAATGAGTTGTTTAGCAGAAATGTACAGTCGAGAAAATGAGTTGTTTAGCAGAAATCTACAGTCGGGAAAATGAGTTGTTTAGTAGAAATGTACAGTCGGAGAAATGCGTTGTTTAGTAGAAATGTACAGTCGGGGAAATGAGTTGTTTAGCAGAAATGTACAGTCGGGGAAATGAGTTGTTTAGCAGAAATGTACAGTCGGGAAAATGAGTTCTTTAACAGAAATGTACAGTAGGGGAAATGAGTTGTTTAACAGAAATGTGCAGTCGGAGAAATGCGTTCAACTCATTTCCCCGACTGTACATTTCTGCTAAGTACAATTTTCCCCGACTGTACATTTCTGCTAAACAACTCATTTCCTCGACTGTACATTTCTGCTTAGCACAATTTTCCCCGACTGTACATTTCTGCTAAGCAACTCATTTCCCCGACTGTACATTTCTGCTTAGCACAATTATCCCCGACTGTACATTTCTGCTAAACAACTCATTTCCCCGACTTGTACATTTCTGCTAAACAGCGCATTTCTCCGACTGCACATTTCTGCTAAACAACTCATTTCCCCGACTGTACATTTCTGCTAAACAACTCATTTCCTCGACAGTACATTTCTGCTAAACAACGCATTTCTCCGACTGTACACATCTGCTAAACAATTCATTTCCCCGACTGTACATATCTGCTAAACAACTCATTTCCCCGACTGTACATTTCTGCTAAACAACTCATTTCCCCGACTGTACATTTCTGCTAAGCACAATTTTCCCCGACTGTACATTTCTGCTAAACAACTCATTTCCCCGACTGTACATTTCTGCTAAACAACTTATTTCCCCGACTGTACATTTCTGCTAAACAACTCATTTCCCCGACTACATTTCTGCTAAACAACTCATTTCCCCGACTGTACATTTCTGCTAAACAACTCATTTCTCCGACTGTACATTTCTGCTAAACAACTCATTTCCCCGACTGTACATTTCTGCTAAACAACTTATTTCCCCGACTGTACATTTCGTTCGAGTTCGACACAAAACACTACTCTCCAACCGTCTTACGCTTTTTCTATGGTTTTTCGATCAACACGAAAATCTGACGCGAGTTTCACAGTTTTTACCCATCCCACAAAAGTGCTCAACGCCTCTTAGAAGTTTTCACTTAAAAAAATTACTAAACTGTAAACCATTCAATAAAAGCTAATATTGTTTGGCGTTTATTGAATTGCTATTTTTGACGTAAGAGCAAGCCAGCTTATGTCAGTTAGTGTTGTTTTTACTCTGTGGTACTCATAATTGGTCATAATACGAAAAATACTACTCAGTTCACAATGGAGCAGTGTGTTTTGTCTATGGTTTTGTGCTCGTATTGTGTCACGTGACCGCTGGCTGGCTGGAAAATGACTGGAAAATAGAGATCATAATACCAAAACGACAGCCAGCCACTTTAAGGGCGTAAACTGGCTGGAAATAAGAGGTCATAATAACCCCCTATACAATAAAAACCTTTATAAACTAAGAGTAAAATCTCTTTTCAGCCCAACTGCTACTCGCGCGTCGTCGACATACACGGACACAAACACATCCTTATCTTCGCGTTACGGCGCATTTCCGTCGGCGAAGAACTCACATACGACTACAAGTTTCCCTTCGAGGAGGTCAAGATACCCTGCACATGCGGGGCCAAGAAATGCCGGAAATACCTCAACTAAATGAGTCAATTATGAGCGGTTTCATGGTTAAAATATGACTGCAGCAAACGCAGCGGCAGACTGCAGCTAGCGACGCTGTCGATGTCGCTAGTACGATTCTAATATTTTAAGTCATTATTGCAGCTTCATTACGCGTTGGAATCAACCCGTTTTCCACCAAACAGTGAATATTATTCTCGTAAATGTCAAATTAACATTAAATAAGTTGGTTTGACATTTCGTGAGAGTACTGCTTTGTAGTTTGATAGGAAAGGGACTGGATCAATCTAGGAATGGAGCTGTATTAATTTTCTAATTTAATAGTAGAATCGGAATATAGATATCGGACTATTTTCTTAAATTTTGCAACATTAGAAGAACTTAAGTGACAAGTGACCATTTTGTATACAGAGTGATGCAAAAAGTTTGAACCGAAATACAACAAGGTTGCTGCATTCTGTATATTAAAATTGTCCTATTATGTAGTACTATCGTTAGTAATTTGAGGTCGATTGCCAGTTGTGATTTGCAGTATTGCGGATACATTTTGCAGTTGCGTCGTGCAACCTTGCAGTTGCGATGTGCAGTCGGCGTCGTTTTATCTGGACATTAGCGAGTACAAGCTGTGCTGAAATTTAGGAGTTTTGTCATCGTATAGATACTATTTTGTAGCACAGCTTAGTTTTATCTTTGATCGTTTTAGCATAATATTAGAAGTACATAACTGATTTTATACTAATGATAGGAGTAATATCGATGTGACAAAAAAAAAACTATGATAGGATGACGATTTTTGATTTTGTTTTGGAATTGAGGGACCGTAAATGCTGGGTCGAGCGCAATTTTTATATGTATATATGTAAGACAATAAGTCAAATCACATATCGAACGCTCCCACCTCAGAGCTCGCGACGTCGCGCGACGCCACGTCGCGACTCCACATGAATCTTGCTATGATCTCTTTTTGAATCTACCCAGTGTTAAGAATGTTGGATGTATCATTGGTTCTATATTATTTTGTGATAAGTTTTTTTTTTATATTGTGTAAATATTTTGAAATCGGTATTTTAGGTTTAAAGGATGTTTGCGAACGGCTTAAGTGAGTCCACTCGACGCGATGTGATATGTTCACCTTCTGGTGGGAATGGTTAGTGCTTAGATTTGTTCCTCATTTTATTTCTTCTTGTGATCATTTAAGTCTCGACTAACGTGTACATAGGAGATGGATTTAGTTGTTATCGATGCGAGTACATTTGAGGTAGCGACGTTACGAGTACAATGTTACTTTTTTTAGTAATTTTAATAAGTATTTGTATAGTGAATTTGTAAATAAGAGTTATAATCTGTCATAATAATGACCCTCGGTTAAGCGACAAATCGTTATATTGTAGTCATAGCGGTAGGATGTACTTTACAGAGCGTTATGTACTGTATATAATGTCCTCCCGCCGCAAAATGTACGGTTCGCAATGTCACTATGACGTGGAATGTCACGCTTATAAAATACGTTGTGGACAATATCTTACACCTTCAATATTACATTTGCATAGAACAACAATCTCTGAACTCAATCAAACTTGCGCGTGCAGTTTCCCTGTTAAGAAATTGTTGCATCACTCAATAATTTCATGTCATCACACTATGACAATGTTATTGTTCAATCTTGACATTTTGCATCGTGTTGACATTACGCGATGCGTTATTGTGCGATGGGAGGACATGAGTTATTTGATTTTGGCGAGGAGTTGTTTTATTGGACCCCTTTGGATAGACTGTTGTACGCTCCAAGCCGATTTTAATGAGAAAATGCACATTTGTTAGCTTTAAATGTTTTCAGCACAGCTTTTGTTGATATAAATTTTTAGAATCCATATAATTTTAATACATTTTTACAAATGAGTCTTAGCATCACAGTATCATCACATTGTACGATATAAGATTTCGCAGTCTGGCTTATGCACATGTATTTTTTCCGAATGTTTTAAAATTCATATACTTACAGGTGTTCGAAGAACTACCATAAATAATTTTTAAGAGCCAATAAATGAAACTAGCAGGAATACTTTTTGCATACCGATCTACATTGTTTTCTATTGTAGAGTGGTATGTAAATTATTATACACAACAAAAATGCAAATTATATTTTAAATACATGTGCATAACTAAAGACATTCAAAAATTTGCAATGTAGCTTTAATTTTTACTTGGCCAGCTTGTATTCATTAATCAGAAAATTTAAAAATTATAGCTGGCCAGGTGAAAATAAAATTACCATAATATAACTTTACGGTTGCTAGCCCAACTTAATTGACCTTTTTACTATAAAAATTGCCATAAATAGAAATCACAATCAAGTAATTAAAAATCGCATGTAGGTTTATAATGTTTTATAAGAATGAATGCTAGTATAAAGGCGGTAAAGTATGGGCTTTTGTAAGATTTTAGTACCCAAAAGCTGCATTGCAAACTATTTATCTGAATCTATGATTAATGACATTTGGTAATGATTCTGATTGTGAAAATGCTAAATGTGTGTGTTTTTTAATTCAATATCTTCTATATCATCGATTCAGATAAATTTGGGACTACAATTATAAAACAGTATTAATCTACTATAGAACTGCTTGTCTATGATTTTATGTATGGTCAATTATTATTATTGCAGCATTTGTAACTGATTTATAAGTTTTTTTTCTACACGAGTAGCCCTGACTGTTAAAGACGTAGTGCCCTTCTGTCAACTATGACATCATCAAGTTTTAAACTTCCGTCTGAACTATGGCTTTATCGTAAAACTGTAGTACATATTCTTAGTCATATTTAGGTTTCTGAAGTCTTTGGATCAACATCGTTTTTTAATGTATTATACAAAAGAAAAAAAATGTGCACTAGTCTTTATTGAGCCCTGCAACGGCATTGTTTATCAGTTGATTGTATTGCTATTATAGTAAGGCAGGGATTTTGAGCGTCTCAAAATATATTACTTAAACAAAAGGGCAAAAAAAAAACAAAATTGCCATATTATTCTTAAAGTTACCATGACGATCTTAAAGTATAAAAAAATATTTCCCCAGAAATTCTTATCTGCTTTTAGGAGGTTAATTATAATTTTGTCTCAACTTATGTTTTTTTTAATGCAGCTATTTGTTTACAAAATTTAAATAGCGCTCAAGATCCCTGACAACACTATACTAATTCCATTTGGTGTCATTTGAATTTATACATCGACCTATGATAATAAATAAAAAGTACAGTAATGTTAATAACTATCAATTGTACATCTATGTTAATATTAGTTGTCTATATATATTATACTAAAATGTTATTTTCATATATAACTTGTGTATTTGTAAATTTTTTAACAATGTCAATTTATTTATTAAATTGGTTTTTTATATTTTCTACTAAATGAAATAGTAATTTAAATCTGTTTATAATTAGGAGCATGTACATTTTGTGTTGTGTGTGTCAGGGAAAATCACCGAATAATAGGGTCCTAAATTTTTGTAAATCGAAATGTAAAAACATCCATAATTTCAATAAAAATGTGGGTAAAAATTGTAATTATTGTAAATTTGAGAACACCCTGTAGCACACAGAAATTATTTGAAAGCCAAAACATTAAGTGATGAATTTATTGATGATTATATTTATTAGGTGATCATTTTTTGATATTGTTTACAATTTTGCTTTTAATTTTAAACAAACACATGCCATTTTGCCTAATTTTATTATTATATTTTATTGCTTTAAAAGCACCAATTTTACAATCGCATAGTCCTTTGACCTGTCTATGTATACATTTTATTTATTTCTGTCATTATTTTGTAATGTGGTAAAATTTACCAAAAATAAAATACTAAAATGTGCTTTACGTAATCGTTTTATTTCAAAATCCCGTTTACCTTGCCAACCTTTAAAAATGCTTCAATCTTCTAGTCTACTACAAAGTAGTTAAGGCACAATCTATTTTTTATTTTTCATTTGAATTTTAAACAAAAACGCAGAACTCCGAAGCCGTTCATGAGCATAAAAATAAAATACCGCTTTACAGCTTTTAGAAGTTTCAGAAGCCAGAAATAAATTTAAATTTGGCGCCATTTTCGCTTTAATGACAGTGTGGCGGTACCCACATTCGCCTATTCCCACAACAGTTATTTTTTTTAATATTGTATCATGTGGTTCAAAGAAAACAATTTATACGGTTTTAACATTTATTAGAGTTGTAGTGCTAAAGCCCAAACGTTAACAATGCAGTACATGTACTTGTTCTCCCAGCGCACTGTGCAAGTACCATCTGTGCTTGTGTCCCAGAAATAAGCTGCGGCTGTATGAAGACCCGAACCGTTCTTCTGCGTTATCGTAACTCGCACTGGAACAAAACGAGAAAGTAGAACGAAAAAAAATTATATAAACATTTTTTCGGAAATGTAGAAGGTCGTATCAGGGCTCAGGCAATCAAACATTGCTTGCATCGCTGATCGAATAGGCTGTCCTCCAAAATAACTTCCAACTGCAGGAGTCATCTCGTGAGGTAAGACTGAAAAATAAGGTTATTGTAATATCGCAATGAAAATTAAACGCAAGCCTTGTGCCTTGTTCATCGAATTACATGAGTAGAAAGTAAAGTCTGAACTCTACAAAAAATTTGTAGAGTACACTGTAGTTGACTGTTATAGGCTACTAATAATAATAATTTATTATTATTATCAGTAGCCTACAGTGTTCCACTGCTGGGTAACGACCTTCCCTTTTTCTTTCCATAGTATACGACTTTGTGATATTATGCTTGGCCACTCTTTGTCGAACGCATCGCGCCGCCCAAGATAATAACTTGACAAAATACTTACAAATATATTTAAACGGCTTGTTCAGCTTGTTGAGCCGCATGATAGTCTTCTCTGTGATGTTGGATATCCACTGCGGAGACCGCGAGTGGCTGTAAATGTTGCCGCCGAGACACAGCTCTATGTTGTCTCTGACGATTTTCTGCACCTCTTCAACGTCGAATGCATTCTGTGCAAAACTGCTCTTTAGAAGACAAAAAACACATCTACATGTCTAATGGACTTTTTCCATGAGCTGTTAATAGTCCACAAAACGATCATCAGAAAAGACCTGCAATACACGTGCAACTCTTCTGTTGCGAGTGTCCATGGGCGACGCGCGACGGTAGTTGTTTAAATTTATTTCCATCAGGTGATCCGTTTGCTTGTTTGCCTTCTAATTTTATAAAAACAAAGTTATAGGCGATCACCTTTCACTTCCTCTCATTTAAGATACCTACAACTTTCAAGTTAAAAGTTACAACTATTAGCTTACAATACAAGGGGAGTTTCAAGAGCGATTCAGTCTATACTCTATAGTCTCTGATCCGGTATCCAGATTTCAGAAGGACATTTTGGTCATTTTGGAAGGATTTCGTCGGGTTTTTTAATTCGAATTGTATCATACTTCGAGGACATCATATTTTGCAAGTTGTAAATATTTGTATCTGAACCGATTACGAGCTGTAGAGTGCAGCCTGCAGCTAGTGATCCCATAGCTTAGCAGATCTCCATAATCATTATAACTTTCAAGATACTACCATAATAATATAATACCTCTTCATCTTGATCACCTTGACCCATATTATTTATTAATTAATGTGATCAGTTATTAGGTACCTATTTAGAATTGAAAATAATAAAATTATTTTGAAGATTCTATAACCTTTTCAAATAACAACAGACATAAATAATACATGGCTTCAGACTTCAGTTGACCAACTGCCAGGTGGCTGCCAAGTGCCAGTTGCCTACACTAGTAATTCTTGATCTGTGGTTGCATAAATCCGGTAAATATTAATTAATTTATATTTTATAATACACATTATAATTTTCATTAAAATTGTTAAATTTATATTTTATAAAATGATCAAAATTTTGATTCATAAATTTTTTAGGTAAAAAGTTTCTGAACTGACTACCAATCACTAATGTCAAAAAAATACAAACAATTAACAATCATTTTGTTTCTGAACGCAACTCACATAACCCACTTTTGGTCATTTTTGGTTTAGATTTATTTTGTTCTAGTTTTGGAATATTTGTCTGGGCTCTCGATCTATTTTGAGCTAACTAACCTACGCGAAAAGACGGAAGAATGCGTTGAATAATGGTGTCATAGTTGAACCTGTAGGGGCGAGCGTCTTCGAATAAATGGAGTTGAAGGTCTGGGTCGAGGGGATACAAAGGATTGTTTGTGGGGTTACGGAGACCACCACTTGTCAGGTAGGCCAGCACTACATACACAGTATAAATATTCATTTTAATAAACCAAAATCGCTCCTATAGGATTTCGTCAAAATCTCGTATTACTCATTTCCGTCGCTTTTCTTTGATGGAGTTTATATCATCTGCATAATACAACTTTATATTCACATATAAGAGGTGTGTATAGATATCTATAACAGCTATTACGATATGTGAAATTCAAGGCATCATTTGTTTTTAGGATGTAGTGTTTGCTCTGGCACACGCCACTGGCAAAGTGGGAAGATTCACACTAATAGAACGATGGAGAAACAATGAACGTCTGCTTGCTCCTCAAGAGTTTCCTCTAAAGGTAAATTATTGTAATAAAGTGCATAAAATAATGTAGATCAGACCCCTCATAAAGTTTCAAATAATTATTATACTATTTGCTTTTAAACATTCTGTAAAAGTAACTATTAACGTTCACTATTATATTTAGATTAAACTGAACATTTTGTAAACATATTTGTATTCAATAAATGTTAAAATGGATAGACTAAATAAGAATTATGTTACATGTCTTTTGCTGTTACAGATTCTAATGAAATGGGGTGAATATGCTAATGATATACAGTTTATTTTGAGAAGATCTGAACCCAATCCCAACCCCAGTAATGTGCAGAAAACAGCCCAGTCTAACAATTCCAGATCTCCAGTTGCTAATGGGTATGATTTTTTAACCAACTTCAAAATCGAGGAGGTTCTATGTTCAGCTGTATATATTTTTAAGGATTAAGTTGCAAATGACATAAATTCGTATATGGAAATATGAAATTATGTTAATCTAGTTAATCCTTCGATATAGATATAATAGATATCTATTGTTATTGCGGTCACCAGTGATGGCTTGGGGCTTGAAGCATTAATTTTTATTACAAAACATCTGCACCAATTCAAAAAAAGATTCTATAAAAATCATGAAATTGAAAAAATCAAATATGTATTGTTCTAAATACTTATTTTTTAAGAAGGCAGGTCGCTGTAGCCCTGACGTCACTGCGACCCATAAGGATCTATTCTGAAAACTTTATTTTGGTGTAATTAATTCTTTTTTAAACCTTTAAAAGAATATTTTCCAGAAATGCTTAATGCACTAAAGTCCCATAATGTCTCCTTTACTTTTTAGAAGTAATAACACCTCAAATCAAAATGCACAAGAATCTCAAAGTTCACCGAGCAGAATGACCACAACACCCACCTTTGTAAATAATACCTCGCCCGGGAACCCCGTGGGAGTAGTGAAGGGTGTCCAACAAAATAAAACCCCCGAATCCATCAGTCCTGCGCTTAAAGACGTCCCACCTTATAGGTAAGCTATGTCCTATAGTCCTACCTTGGGGGGTCATCGGCTTTTCTGTTAAGGCACCTTTAAACCTAATTTTATGACTTTTTAAAGGCATCAACTATAGAAACTTAGCATAAGAATGTTATATTATATTATAATTTTTATAATCTCTAAAATCATCTAAAATCTGTTAGTTTATTACCTATGAAATTCTTTTTATTCATTCAAAATACACAACATAGTATATAATGTCAATCCATAACAGAGAACCACCGCCTCCATACCGGTCTCCGCCACCACCATCGCAGGCTCTCCGGAAATCCCCAAACCGAGCTCACATACAGTCACATGTGTCCCCGGTGAACTTGCCCGAGGATGAGCTCAAGGAGCCCGTGAGCTATAACAACCAGTACCGAGAGCTTGTATCACTTGTGAATTACCAGAGAGAGAAACTGTCAAGTCAACAGGTTGATTTGATAAAGGTATGTTAGTGCTAGTGGTAAATATACCACCTTACTTATAAAAAATATCCTTTGTTTATATAGACTTCATAGCTCATTTTTTTTGTCTGATACAACAAAACACTACTATAATTATTGTCTACACTGTTTTGATCAAATTTTTATTAGTAAAAAATTGTTAAAATAACAATTATACATAATTAGCCAAAATAAGTGGAATTTTTTTTAACTTAAATTGGTTCTTATATCCTAACATGTCAAGTAATAACTTTAATTAATCATACTCGCTTTATAATGTGTTACACAAGTGTAAAATCATATTATTATGCTTAGGAACTGTCATTCTACTGTCACGCCACATATACAGATTGACATCAAACTTATAATACATATTCTCCCCCTTTTTGTGTAGCGGGTAATGAGCTTATTTAATAGTAGTTGTATATTTTAGTATGATGCTGAAATTGGTTTCTGGGAGAACAAGGGGAGAGAGCAGGAGAGACAAGTGGAGTTGTTGCAGCAACAGATAACCTCTGCAGACAACCAGTTACGGATAAGCACGGAGCAGGTTAGTCATTTTTTTAAGGATACGTCATACCACGTCAGTGAGGCCCCTTAGTAGTAATCTTTCAGTTAAGTACCTGACGGTCTTCTGATAAGGTATGCTTGTTTGCCCCCTAATTTTATAAAAAATGTTGACAAAATGAAATTTAATTCTATTGGTAGCTTTGAATTGGTGGTGTATATTAATTCATATAAATATCTATTAACACCATTACAGGCGCAAGCATTAAATTATTTAGAGGAAGAGGCTGAATTAGTGAAGCAAAATGAAAAAACTATAAAGTCTGAGATAGTCCTAGTGCGGTCAAAGTTGGCAAACTGTGAGACCGAGTTGCTGCAGTGTAAGAACAAGATAAGAAAACTGATGGAGGATATACATAACGAACAGAGAATAATCAGCAGTCGTCAGCAAGAAAATAGGTAAAATTTTTGTAAATATACAGGCCACAGTGTGTAAATGTACTAATTGATACTACTTTAGGTTGTGTATGTGTCCCCATTAAGCAAGTAACAGCTGAAAGAATTCCGTTTGACTCCTATTTTCATATAAACTTTTAAACTTTTGCGTTGCATTATAATTGAAACTTATTATTCGGGATTTAACGCGACTTATTCTATTTCTAGTAGTAATGCTACTACATACTTTTTACTTGACGTTTCGGTCGTGTCAACGACCTCCGTGGCGCAGTGGTGAGCGCGTTGGTAGCTCAAGCCGGAGGTCGCGGGTTCGAGTCCCGCCGACGGAACAAAAAAAGTTTATGAAGTTCCTGGGTCATGGATGTGTATTAAATATGTGTATCATATAATAAAAATCTTAAATATATGTATAGTATAAAAGTATTAAATATATTTCCGTTGTCTGGTACCTGTAACACAAGTCCTTCAGGTACTTAGCACGGGGCCAGACTGACGTGGTGTGAAGCGTCCATAGATATTATAATTATTATAGATATTATATTTATAGATATTCTTTAATTTTGAATACATTAAAAACAAAGTTTATGTAACTGAATTTTGGAGTTTCCACTAGTCACAGATTATATCACATATTTTATTTTCTTATACTTAATCTTAGGAAAAAGAAACCATAAATGATATTAGAATTTTAAGGATTTTTCATACATTTAATGATTATTCCGTTGTGTTATAGACAAGCATTGGAGAGATCTATGTTAGCCGAAATGGAGAATCTACAAACTCAAATACAACAAGCGAAACATGCCACCGAAATAAACCATCTTACAGCTGAAAGTCTGAAACGAGAGGTATTTCCTTTCATCCATAATAATTAGCATTATATTGCCAAGTGCGTCAATCTGTATGTTTGTTGCTTTTTCAAGCTTAAACGGCTGAATTGATTCAAATGTTTTTATGCCAGAAAAATGTACGGTCTTTGCCCGATAAACTAATTTCGCAACGGAGTTGCGTCTGACATGCCAAATAACAATGTATGTCTATCTGCTACCTCTTCACGACTTGCTGTCCAAACTTTGGCATATATCCATTAACTAGGGCCTCAATAATCAATAGGGGCTAATCAATAATGATTTCAATCAGAAGTACTCCTATTAGAATTTAAAAGATATAAGACATATATTATGTTGAAAGATATATTTGAAAGATAAACATAATTTTGATGTAGGTTGGTGTATTAGAGAACGCCATAATGGAGAAGAAACGCCAGGTGGAGAGGCTAGTGCAGGAGATGAAGGAGGCCAACCTGCAGAGCCTGACCGGCAGCGTAGACGAGCTAAGACATCCGCTTGATGGTAAGTTGTGTATTGACCTGCAACAGTGTTTCCCAACCTTTTTGAGCCACGGACCCCTACGAAATAGGAACCCAAACACACGGACCCCCTTAATAAAATAAAAACAAAATAAAAAAACAGATTATGTAGTATGGTCTAGACTCTAGAGGTAATACCTCGGAACCCCAAACATATGGTCGCGGGTTCCGCGGACCACATGTTGGAAAATACTGGCTTACATTTTTGAGAAAGATACTTTGACATTAACATGCGAAACAGATAACTTTTTATATAAATTGTCAAAACCATGAAATGAGGCAGCTTTTCTAATTAAAGTTTCTTAATTTTCCTTAGTCGCAAAGCATTGAAGATTAGCACATTGACAAGCACCCTATGTAATTATATTATGTACTTCTTATGCAAATGTTACTTTTTATTAGGTTTATGTAAAGCGGGTAGTGCCAGAAGAATTATTGGTTCACCGAGACAGTTGGAGAATGCTGCACCCACTAATAAAAATCCACACGGAGTGTGGGTATAATTGGTATAAATTAGTATATTAAGAGGCATTTAAGTAAAGTATATTTAAATACAGTGGATTTCGTTAATAACGACCTCGGTTGTAACGACTTATTGGTTATAGCGACGTCAAACTTATGTCACTTGAATTTAAAGCAATGTTTCATAATATGTTTCATATGAAATTCTTTTGGTAATAGCGACTTCGGATATAGCGTCAATGGTCGTCTGCTTAACACGTGCACAAAGTTAAACTTATGAATTAGTTAGAAAGCAAAAGTCTAATGGTGTTTCTTAAACAGTAGGTACTGTTTATTTGGTGAAGGCCTAAATAATTTTGATGTAGAAGGAATTATGAAAATGGCATACACCTTACAGCGTGGACGAAAAACTAAACATATACAGTGGAATATAACACATGTTCAATAATATGTATGTATATGTATTATTAATTAAATAAATTAAAGTTAATACGTATAATATGTATGACTTTATATTATTTGGAATATACTTTCGGATATAGCGACGAAATTAAAGTGTCACCGAAATTCACTGTACTATATTATAAATACTTTAAAATCTAAAAAAAATCTGAAGATTTACTTTTATAACGAAATCGAAATAGAAATTATGTTGCATAATATGCAGCAGTAGAGAAAATTATGTAGTAATACATGCTGATGTCTATTTCAAGGTTTTTTTTTGACAAGTCAAGCATCTAAAGGTGTGTGCAAGTAAGACAAAATATATTGATATCCTGTTTTGCTAAGATTTGACATATTAAGGAATTAAACCATACTTATTATAATAATTTTATTTAATTAAAATACTGTTTTGTGTTTTACACGCTATATATGCTATATCCTTTGTTTATTACATTATTATAATTAAATACTTAAATGCCTCTGTGTTGCCATGTATGAAAGATGTGTGACTATATTATGTGAATTTAGTTTGTGTTCAAATTAGTGTCATATTTAATGTGGAAGTATTTTAAGCATTTACATTAGTTATACATGAAACTAATACCATTTCTTGCCGTCTATTGAAATAGTGAAAAATAACAAATATTTTATGCTTATTTTATATTTGCTTTTGTAAACAGTTGCATTTTAAGCGCCTAGTGTTACCCAAACAAGTGCCAATTTATTACGCTATCCCTCTCGTTCTTAATGTTAACGAAAGAGAAAGCATCATGTTTTGGCAGTTGAACACCAAAAGAGGTTTGTTAAATTGCAGTAAGTTTGATAGATTTCTTAACTATTATTATAAAACAAATTAAAATATAAATTAATTCAATTATAAGAGTTTGCCATAGATGTTTTAAATTCGTCAAAAATTATTGATTTATAAAATATGTCGGGTATAAAGTTTTGAAAATGAAATAAGGTAAAGAAGAGGCTTATTTTAAAACAAATTCTTAAGAGGGAGGAGTATCTATAGATGATGAATAAACAAAAAATAAATTACTATAATTATTAATTTAAAAGTATCACCACCTATCACGTATTTTTATAATGTTATTTATATTGTTTGGCGCTAGCACTACGCATAAGACAATTTTGGATGTCACAAGTCTCTAATATTTTATTTACTAGTTTACTCACTTGTAGCTACATTTTATACTATTTTGGTTGCATTTTTAAACTTCCTATAATTAGGAATAGTAAGTAGTAAAATTATTTCTAATGCTTATAACATATTTTACTCATTGCATAGAATTATTTGTATTTATAATAATGTTCTAGTCGAAAATATAAGCCATTGCAATAAGCTATAAATATTATAAGGTAATGTGGCCTAAACACTATTTTATTATAATAAGAGAATTAGATAAATTCCACCTATCTGTATTGCTCTCTTTATCTTACTTGTTGGAAAAGCCACTAGTCAGAAAAGGACAGCAACATAGATAAGTAGCTTGAGTATAAACAAAGATTAAACAATGTCTTACGTATTTTATTATAGTTAATTATTTCTCAAATTGCTATTGAAAGTATTTTAGTCTCATTGTAAATAGGATATATTACTGAAATGTTTTTACGCTAGAGGCAGCACCAGCATAGACAGTAAACAAAAAGTTTTGTTCGACGTTTGACAACATTTCTGTCAGTATTCTCTATAGTCTATGATGTCAGATGTTGGTCGGAACTCGGATAACTGATTATTTACTGTATGTGCTGGTAGCGCCCTCTGCTCCGACCTTTGCATAATATTTCCTATTGTTGTTGGCCTAAAAACGTTTTTTGACAATCATAAAACAGTAAACTGCATGATCTGATTTTTGTTTACAGTTTTATAAATTGTCCAATTCTCTTGTACGTAAATAATCTTGTGTAATCAAATTTTGACCATATACAGTGTCATTTATATTTAGTATTGAAAATGTAAATAGAGTAGGTTTGATGAAATAAAAAGAATTGATACTTATTACAATATTTTATTATGACATAATTATCTAATATCATTAACTATAATAGAAAACTATTTCTTTACAATATTATTATTAGGTTGTTATTGCAACTCAGAAGCGTTGGGATTTCGTATTAAAAAATTCAAATAATTTTACCAATCACATCACAATTAGATTCTTGGCTTTTTTTTAAATCGTACGCTTCTGAATTCCATAAAGCAAATGCCTCTTAATAGCATTCCCAAATGTTAGGTATATTCTTAAATCCTTAAATAAATATTTACACATTATGTTAAAATTAAAATATTATTAAGTCATAAAATCAAAGATGTATTCTCTTAAGTCATTTAAGATTAAGATAAAACCCCTTGCTAATAAATATATTTTTATTGCGGCATTTAAATTCAAGTTCACTGTCTTTATATGTCATGTGACTTTTACAATGTGCCAGACAGAGGCAAATATTATACCTTGTATATGGAGTGTAGTGTAAATATATTTTTATTAGTAGGGGATTGTGATTATCTGTTTAAACTAATCCACTTCTTATAAAGTTTTATGTGGATAAAGTCAACTGATAATTGTGGACGTATAAAAAAAGGCGGACGGAGTCCCACCATACACAGCACTGTCCTCAGAGTCGGCCAGGCTGACTGCATGTACAGCTTGGAAAAAAAGAGTGGATTAAATGAGGGCGCTTTTCTTTAAAATATATAGGCAACCCTACGCTTCGCTTTTGACACAATTTGTACTAGATTTGACATGTAGTGTTGTCATAAATAAAAACTCTTAGTTTCAGCTGTCACCGCATCACTCTTTTTTGCCAAGCTGTACACGGTCCGCACGCACACATTCTTACGCTAGTCCGGCCATTTGACAGGCGTAAGAATGTGTGCGTGACCAACTCTGAAGACAGTGCTGTATAAAATAAGATCCGTCCGCCTTTTTTTACGTCCATGCTGATAATAAAAACACAACACCCAGGTAACTTCTATTCAGAAAAAATGCTGATAAGGCATTGAAGTTCAACATATTAAATATGGAAACAGAAAATGTGCGTCTTCGAATAAATCTCAATTAAATACATACAAATAAAAATAAATTCCTCTTTACTGTGTAATATTAATACAATACTTAGGATGAGTTTTCACCATAGCTGAGTGGTGAGTAATGTTTTTGAGAACCAATGACTTCATTTGGCTGATCTTAGCAACATATTGGGCTTAATATTCTTCACAAATCACTACACAGCTCTAGTGAAAACTCAGTCATAACCAGGCTTCGGAGATCTGTTAGTTCTTAGAACCCTATCAACACTATGCTTTCTCCTCCTTCTCTTTGTTATATCGTTCTAGTTCTTTGAGAAACTGACCCTTCGGTTTCATGACGTTAGGACGATCACCCCTGCATTTTGGACAAAACCATTTCCCTTTTGGCTTGGTCGTTAAGGAGACGCACGAGAAATGGAACCATTCTATGGGGCATAAGTCATTATCACAGAGGATCATTTCACCGAATGATATTTGATCACAGAGGCAGTAGCGAGGTTCGTCTGGATCAATAGCATCTGCTTCCTCGGGAGGTGTTTCTGATCGCTGAGCGGCCTGTCTTGATTTGCGCTTTTTCTTCTTACCCATACCTGCAGCAGACATTATTTTTAAAGCCACAATAATTGAAAACCTTTTAAATGAGGGGCAATTGGCGCTATGTAGCCATAGCCCATAGGGTCTATTGTGTCAATTGTCATGTCAAACAGCTGTCACATATCACGAAAACGAAATAAGCTAGAAACAAATTATCGGACGCATCCATAAGTCGCGGCTGATGGATGCGGCTTAACAACGTGCATGGTTCATCCGCGGACGCAAAGACCTAACCTATATGTCAATGGCAGACGTTAGCCAGATTCTGTTCGGACGTCTGAACGCTCAAGGTCGCATCCGCGACTTATGTCAGACAATGTGCACAGTTTAGTGTATTTTGTATTATACAGATAGAAACAAGCCTGCATCCAATGAAAACGTCCGCGGACGCTCATCCGATAATTTGTTCCCAGCTCTAGCTTCCACATGTCATATAGCTGTCATATGTCTGTCTGACACAACATTGGACACAAAATACCCTACATCGGTCTGGTGGTAAATGATAAACTGACAGAATGGTGCAACTTTGCATATTTGGGAGGCATTACATAAGAAGAAGAACATAAATAACCCACAGATCATATTAAATTCAATAAAAGCACCACAAGGCATTAACTTTTTTGTGTCTACGTAATCTTGTAGATAAAAAAATCTTACCTTTCTTATGAGTTGTGTTGTGGGCTTGCCTCTCGCTGTCACGTTCGCTGGAATCTGCACCATCTGTAGCTGTAGTAGTAGTTCTAGATCTACGAGCTCGTTTTGACCACCTTTCCCCTGCAAAAAAAAAATTTTTTTTGGTATATTTTTGGCAAAAAAGATTAACTCAGGTTATAAGCTTTGTTTGATACATTTTGAAAGTAACTTGACAGAAAAAGCAATCTTTCAAAGCAAATTTTGCAAAGAAGATTGAACCCAGTTATAAGCTTTGTTGTTATTGATTGTTCTTTTTGACTGCATAAGCATGTTTTCGAGGTTTTATTATTATTTTTATTTTATTATTTATTAAAAATATTCAGCACATAAAAACAAAAACATTTCAGTAAGTACACTTTAGGAAAAATGGCAGCCGTACTAGTTAGAACTGTGTCACAGCTGCCTGATGTACTAATAGGACATTTATACAATTTTATATTTTTTTTTTTTAACTATTAGTTACCTCCAGATTTATCCTTTTCAGATTTCTCTTTTTCTTTCTCCGTGTTTCGTTCAGGCGGTGGTGGCGCCTGTGTCAGAGGCTGCGTTGGTGCAGTGTTTTGTTCCTTCTCCACAGCACGGACAGTCTCACTCTGAGTATGTGGTTCCTCTTTACTTGTGCCATTTGTGTTGACTTCTATGCATGACACTAAAATATATTATAGTTTAAAGCTGTTGTAAATCCCGAAATGATGATGTCTAATAATATATTATACATATTATGATTTTTCTAGAAAAAAAAAAAATAACATACCAAGTTTTTTGTGGTCTGCATCAAGTGATCTCTGTTTGTTGTCGATGAGGTCTTGTAGAACTTGCACAACTTGTAGTTTCTCGTCGCCTATCTCCTGTGCCGCCACCAAAGCAGCTTGTAGCCTCAAGGCAGCCCTGCCGCGTCGCCGTTCGTCAGTATTCGGCCCTATGCACACTCCCAAGTGAGTTTCGGCATCCCGGAGGCATTCTGTAACATAAAACATCAACAATCATCAATAAAACAACGATAGCATAGGACAAAACGCGTAATTTTACAAATAAAACATCCATTGCAAGCAATCTAAAAATGCACGCATTCTTGATTATTTCTATCGAACGATGCCTAAAACTTTGTTATATGTAAAATAGATGTTGTTTGCTATTATATATTTACGAAATCGTACGTTGTAAGTTAATTGGAATATAGATTTACCTCTGTATGTTACATCTAGCTCTCGCATACGCGACAAATGCCGTTGCAGGTCATTTGGGAGATTTTCGACACAATCTAGGTAATTTTCCACGTAAGTCGCAGAAAGTAGGGCTTCTGTTGAACTTTGGTTTAACATTTTGAAATATTTCATACAGTTTTCATTATTTTACGAGTTATTATTAGAAACTATTATAAGTCGCAAGAAGACAAACAACACTTCGTTTTCGTTGCTTCACACAACCGTCAAGTTGACATTTTGTTTTTAATTTTGACAGCTCTAGATACAAGGGCTTTGCACCTGAAACATTTGTTTTTGTCTATGGTTGCTCACGATTTTTGGTTTTGGGGTACTTTAATGAGATTTTCTTATTTTTAATCTCCACCAGACGGCGCGACGATAGACACTTCTAGATTTTCTATCAGGGCTTCATAACGTTATCGAATAACAGAAAAATATCGTTACGTACCGTTATTTTCATAATGGTAGCCAGATAACGTTATTTTTTTAACGATATTTAGTAAAATAACGTTATATTTACCGTTATTATTATAACGATATTTTTTCGTTATGTACAAACGAAAAAATATCGTTATAATAATAACGGTAAATATAACGTTATTTTCTGGTATCAGGTATGCGATCGTGCACGGTGCACTAAATCTCACTCGCAGCCCACTTTTTTTGCGATATTTGTGTGAAAATACAAAGAAAAAATACACCTTATAAGCGTGATTACGTTTAGAAAATTTTCCCGCCTGTCATGATTTTCTTGACGAACTATAACGTTATCAAAGAACATATATTTACCGTTATAAATCCTATATAACGTTATAACATTAATCGTTATTAATATCAATTTTTAACGTTATTTTTAATATCGGGTAAATTTTCATAACGTTATCTATGCCCTTGAAGCAGTAACGTTATGAAAATATAACGTTATTTGAAGCCCTGTTTTCTATTGGTTCCCCACCGATCTGAAATTATCTGCAGGTTGGCATCACGGATACATATTGGTTGTGTTTCTAAAAAATATCAGTGTACTGTCAAGTGTGACATAAGTCGAAATATCTTAAACCTAAGCGATCATTGACCTAAGCGATTAGGTCAGTATACTGGTAATAGTTTAGGAACACGCTGAGGTGAAAAACTTGTCAAACTGAAAACTGACAAGTGACAACAGTTTTGGCGGCCATGTTGATTTCAAACTTCTTCTACTTTTTATTGTTGGTGTGGTTTTTATTATTTTTTCCCAAATTGTGTTATTTGGGTCTTTGATGTTCATTATTGGTAAAATATTAGCCATGAAATACCCGATAACTTGCACAAGTGTATGTAAGATGTTGTCAAAACCAAAATGTATAATTCCTGTGACATTTGGTGTGAATATCGGTAAATAGGGCTATTTCTTCCGTGAGTTTTAACTAGAACATCGTTGTAATAACTTTGTTATCCTAGTCATTGGAATATTATGGCGTCTTTTTCAAATTGAAATGTATCAAGTTTTACATTCTTTTGCCCAGTTTTGTAGCGATTATTGATGGTATTCCCTGGTATTACCGATAGTTGTCTACCCATACGCCATCTAGTTACTAAAATGGAAACTGTTTGACAATCAAATTAAAAAGTTAAGAAAACCCCTCATTAAGGCGCAATGTACACGGTCAATAAAAGAAATCAATTTTTTCGCTATCAAAAACGTGCATAATTTATAATTATTTCTACAATGGTAGCAAATTAAATACGAATACTTAAAATAATCGGTCAGTTACAAAATGCCAGTTAAATTATTAAAATTCTTTACTTGCTAACTCGATAGTTACCAGTTACCAGTTTACCACTTACCATTATAAAGGGGTTATGTTTTACGAGTACATCCATACTAATATTGTAGCAAATCTATCGTTTGTATCGCAGACACAATATATTTTCAATTGTTATGCGGCAGCTGGCTGCCGCTTGGCGCTTAGGGCTGGTTTACACGTATTAAGTAGATAAGTAATTAACTAAATTTTAACTAAATTTGCGTTTGCGTGTAAACACAAAATTTAGTAGCAAGTTAAAATTAAGTAAGTCTTAAGCTAGACGACAATTAGAATTTAGTTACTACTTATTAGTGATGTAACGGATATTCGCATTCGCAGTCGCAAAAATTATGCGAATATTTAGCGAATGTTTTTAATAACAAAAGGAAATTATTATATGGATGCATATGAAATAATAATACACTTAGATATTTTTTATTAAATCATAGTACGTCTTCTACATTCTAAATTAAAGTTAAAGAGTTATGAAAAAAGGACTTCAAAGATCTTATCAAATCTAATGGAGGCACTTCACATGGCTATTTGTATTTGCGTATTTGATGTATTCGCCAAACAATCGCCATGTGTAGACGATATGTTTGACAAGTATTGGCCTTATTTGCCTATTTGACAAATATGACCAATACCAAATACACGTACCCGTACCTTTGTCGGTTTTTGACGCACATCAAAAGAGTCAAATAGGCAAGTACATCCACAGACTAATAACCCCTCAACTGTCCATAAAAAAAAAACAATATGGCGCATCTGTCCACGTCAACGTGGGTGGTCGCCCGCGATGACGTCATCATGATGATTATGATTAAAATGACAATATATTTAAAAATATGTATCAAAGACATTTGTTTTTATAAATCTGTAGTTTATTAGCTACCTAATGATTATAATTTATTGTACCTTTACCTACACATAAATTGCTAATTCTAAGTCCAAAGTGTAGGGGGGGGAGCGCGCGATATGGCTGACGATATCTATAAACAGATTACTTAATTTCTACCCATAATCTTTGTCTGAAACACAAGTAATGAATAGAAAACTGTTTATTACTTATTCTTCTATGATGCAAACACAAGATATTATACAATAGCACTTAATACACACTTCAAAATAGTAACAATAACATACGGGTCGTCACCATAAGCACCACTTAAACACCACTTGTAAATAATGTCTCAGCTTACACCGAATCGTACTCATGTTCCGGCGGGAACATGTTGGACATGTGTTGGTATATTCTATCCTTGTCTTACTCTCCGTATGTTTTGCAAGTTTGAGCAGGATAGACACAGTTTTTAAAAGTAATTTCTGCAAATAAAATAAGGCGGCAAAAATCGGCCAGTAGCTGGCGTTGGACAGACGCGCACATCTAGTAAAAACGCCAGGAGATGGCGCGTGGACAGTCAAGAGGATAAGAGATACTACGTGTAGTACAGCTCGACAAGGCTTTAAATGAACGTGGCGAAAAAAGGAACTAACGCTGCCATCATACAAAAACGTAACTTTTGACAGTTTTTGACAGTTCTCCTTTACGAGCAGCGCCACTACCCACGTTCATTTAAAGCCTTGTCGCACTGTAAAAAAAATCAAGTAAAAGTTTGGTATTTGACGTCCATGTGTGGAAGGCCGTATTTGCCTTTATTTGCTTGTTTGTGTATACGTCAATAATTTTGCCAAATGCAACAAATAGCCAATAGCAAATAAAAATAGCCATGTGAAGTGACTCCATAACATCAATCAGCCTTGTTACAACTATGTAAGGCTTGCATTCATCTAGTAGTATATTATTACTTTACTATCATTTTAAAATAAAGTTTACAATTTCTATTTACTAAAAAACAAAACAATTACTTGAAACAACATTATTAAACTTTAAATATCTAATGTATTATGTATTTATAACCTTTGGCTTTAAATGTATGTATATTTTTTCATTCCACTTTATATATCTGCGGAATTAAATATATTTATAATGAATAAACTTAAAAAACAAAACAACGAATGCCTACTTAACTATATTTTGTAAATAAACTTATAATAATAAAAACAAAATTATAATAATTTGAAACTAAAGTAAATTTCTAATACTTGTTATGTTAACATTTGGTTTCAATTGCAAGTTATTTATCTATGTATAAATTTATATTAGTTTATATATCAGTTAAATTTGAAAAATAGTTCATAAAACTAACCTCAAAACAAAACAAAACTTTTAAGGGCCCCCGAGACGATCAAACGGTTTGACTCAAACACGTAAATTTTGGTTTGACTCAAGCCATTTTGATCGTTTACAAAGCTAGTTTGAACGGTTTGTCAAACATTTACGTGTTTGAAGCTCGTTTGATGAAATTTCATATTTTTGTTGTTTGACGCGCCGTTTGATCGTGTTCCGATGAGTTTGAACAAACTTTATACCATTCTTTGGAGTAGGTACATTATTTTTAACCGACTAAAAAAGAAGAAGTTATCAATTCGATGCGTATGTATGTAATATTTCCAGAACTGCGCAGTTTTCGTATATAATGTTAGTCTATCTGAACAAATGTGCAAAATTTCAAAAGTGTATGTATGTTTTTATGTTTGTGTTCACATATCTCCGGAACTACAAGTCCGATTTAAATATTTTTTTGTTGTAATATAATAGGAATTGTTTAACTTGGGAGACTTCTGCAAGTTTCATCAAAATAGGTTTAGTAGTTTTTGAGATAGGGAATTTAATTCTCAATTTCGTACAATTTTTAAGTCGGTTTTATCTTTTATAAAAGATAATATTTATTCGTCACAAGACGTGTACTCCACAGCGCGTATTGAACCAAACTGCGCAGTTTCGTTTGACAAACCGTTCAAACCGACATCAAACAGTTGCATCAAACAAGTAAGGTTTGAATCAAACCGTTTGATCGTCTCGGGGGGCCTTTAGAATGAACTTTATGTGATTAAATTCATTCGAAAATAACAAATATCGGCTTGGCTATGTTCAATTTAAACATGGCCGACACGAAACGTCAAGCCTGTCTAACATTTTACGCGCGCTTTTTTTGAAATTTTAAAATATTCGCATTCGCATTCGTGAATGTGAAAAATCCAACATTCGTTACATCACTACTACTTATATACTTAAATACGTGTAAAGGGCCCCCGAGACGGTCAAACGGTTTGACTCAAACACGTAAATTTTGGTTTGACTCAAACCATTTTGATCGTTTACAAAGCTAGTTTGAACGGTTTGTCAAACATTTACGTGTTTGAGGCTCGTTTGATGAAATTTCATATTTTTGTTGTGTTTGACGCGGCGTTTGATCGTGTTCCGATCCGTTTGAACAAACTTTGTACTATTCTTTGGAGTACATTATTTTTAACCGACTAAAAAAGAGGAGGTTATCAATTCGACGCATATGTAATATTTCCAAAACTGCCAAGTTTTCGTATATATGTTAGTCTATATCAGCATCTAAACAAATGTGCAAAATTTCAAAAGTGTATGTATGTTTTTGTGTTCACATATCTCCGGAACTACAAGTCCAATTTAAATATTTTTTGTTGTACTATAGGTACATGTATTGTATAACTTGGGAGACTTCTGGAAGTTTAATTAAAATAGGTTTAGTAGTTTTTGAGATAGGGAACTTAATTCTCAATTTCGTACAATTTTTAAGTCAGTTTCATCTTTTAAAAAATAATATTTATTCGTCACAAGACGTGTACTCCACAGCGCGTATTGAACCAAACTGCGTTATGTATGTTAATGTCTTTCTGTTACCTCTCCACGCTTAAACCGCTGAACTGATTTTGGTATAATTTGGCACGCAGATACTTTCGAGTGCCTACCTAGTACCTACTATTAGATTTAATTAAAATGCACCTGACTGTACGATTTTTCACAGTGGTAGATTTATAAAATCCTCCCTAGTACTCTACTATCAAAGAGGATGTAAACTGTATACTACGTAGCAAGAGGTCGGACTTAGAAGAAAAAATAAACATCCGTTATTTTTTTAATTTGAAACTAAACGAGAAATTTTTAAGTGTAAAACCTTTCACTCTAAACATACCAAAAATTAAAAAAAAAATCGGTTGTCTGTAAAGTCGGTTTACTGACGATAGTTGAACGTGACAACGTATGACGTTGTCACGTTCAACTATCCTTAACCCCTTAACCCTCGCTTCCGAATCTCTATAAATAGAAACAAACTTTTTCGACTGTAACCTAAAGTTATTTCGATGTATTTCTTTCAAATCAACCTATGCAAAGAACAAAGTTCTATTTGAATATATCACCAAAGTACTTTTATTGTATTTTTTAATGCTATCGGACCTGTACATTTTATAAAAAAAATAAAAATTTAAAAATGTTACGTAAAAACAATAGTTAAGATAGGTACTACAAGTGTCACCTTACTACCAACTTCGAGTAGCAAGATATCGACAATTGCAACACTTACTTCAGCGTCTTGTTGGCCCAGCGGGACAAGCTAGATATCACAGCGCCAAGTTACTTTAACTATAGTATAGTAAATACTTACTTTTCGCTTTCTTTAAAATATAAGTATCGCTCACTCAAGTAGGACTTAGGAGAGAGACGGATGTCGAACGCTGCCGAACGCAAAGGGCGATTGTGCTTCCTTGTCGCTCGTTCCGCGCTCTCGCTTGCACATCAAGCCTTATATGGAACTGAAAGCTGAAGCTGCGCGTCCACCAGGTCGGAATCGGGACAATTGTCAGGCGCAGAATGACGTTCCAGTACTTCTAGTGCAGTTCACACTTCACAGTAGTCAATACCATAAATAGTAAAGCAACAAATCCGTCCGCTGCGTACCTACGCTCCGATTCCGATCCAGTGGACGCGCACCTTTATAACTTTGTTTTGTTACACCCTGTATACGACAGCTGAAATCTATCGCGTGGGCTCAGGCCAGCCGCATACCACCTCACGTCTTGATCAGAGGATTTTTCCTTGGTGGCCGTAGCCCGTACCACTCATAATCCCATACCTTCCTTCTCCTTCTAAAATCTCCATAACAGCTATTGCTTGCAGACTAAAATGTTGCAAACTAGTATAGGGACCTAAAAATCTGAAATTAATGAAACATTTTTCATTTACTACATTTCCATACAGTTTACATAAATTATTAAGTATACTTATCAACCTTATATATTATTACAATAAAACAATATACACATTTTAACATAATATTCCAAATTAACAGTACTGCATATTGATATACATTATAAATTATAATATTTTCTATGAAATAATAATCTAATAATCTTTTTCATATTAATATAGTTTAAGTTGTAAATTATTGTACAAATATGCAAATAATACTACGACATACTTTGTATTAGAACATGGTATGACATAGTTATGTTTTGCTTCAATTTATCAATTTACGGTTACATTTACATTTTACAATGGCTTACCTTTCGTTTTTCATTAATTAGTCCACTAATTTACAATTTTTGTATGAGTTGCTACAAAATAATTTTCAAAAAATGAAAATCGAACTTTGAATTTTAAACTCCTTCTTCGTCTTTTTTCTGATGTAGTTTATATTCTCTATGGTCTTTTTATCAGCCAATCACAGTCGACCTTGCACAGATTAGCTGAATTTTGGATTACGTTTAGTAGCTACGAAATATTTTGCTACTATATTCAATTTTTTGCGTCCCTACTCCCCTACTGACCTTTGAAAATTAGTTACTTCTGCAAAGCTGGTGGTTTCAATGAAACCGGCTAACGTCACTAAAACCGGCGTGGGAGGCATTATTATTCATAAAATAGTTCAAGATAATGTTTTCAGTTTGGCCTAAATAGGAAATGCGTACGTCGAGGCTAAATCCTACACTTCTACCCACATTCATCATAACAAAATCAGTTGCATATTCTCGCTATAACTGGCACGCTGTGTTTTGACATTAATATTGTTGTCAGTTCCGCATTCATTTTGTTTTGTTTTTGTGATATATTTTTTTTGTAAATTGTTGTGTAAAATGTCGTCTACGCTTTCGTTTGTTGGTCTGCCTGAGCACGGAAAGAGATCTGTTACGAGGTAAGTTTCTTTATTTTCAAAAGATTCTTCTGTTTATCTTCAAAACGGCCGTCTCACCAATTTCATAGATGAACTCCTATGATAATTATTGATATAATAATGAGCTCTGTTGAATTAACTTGGCACCTTTTATTAAGAACGAAGCGCCTAGGTGGCGCCTAGGTAACTTTTGGCGTTATACTCAACTTAAGTAAATTACCAGTGTTAATAACTCGACTATGCTCTGTGTTATGTGCTTTCAAACTCGTTATCTTCTGTAAAATGTAGTGATTTAAATATTCTCCTTGATCTACGATAGAACGGTATACCGTATACGATTGCTGCACAAGTGTACTTACAGATACAGCTGCTTTGACTGCGAGCGTACATGTACGCTCGCAGTCAGAGCAGCTGTACCACTTTTCTCTTGGGTTGTCACTCTTACTGAGGTTTTTACTCTTAGGTTGTTATTTTTTCGTATAATTGAACGAATTAAGGTGACGCCTTGATAATTTGGCTGCAGCGATATAGATTTTTCTCAACAATGACTAAAGGTGGACTAAAGCTAAGAAATTAAAGTTCACAGTCAGTATTCATCATTTATCTTTGGATTACCCATGTCCCATAGCATAGCACGATTGGTCAACTTTTATTACACAGAATAATTAATCAAAAATACCTCTATAAAAACTTTAAGCTTCCAAAATTTGTACATAGATTAGTTCAAGTATACACTATAATTTGCCCATAGCTTATATGAAATATATTTAATAATATGGTTTTTAAATTACGCGACAAAAACCATTTTGTCACTTACGCCCTTTCAATTTCTTGCTGTTCCATTTCTTGTTTTCTAGCCGGCCGCCTCTCATATAAAGACAAGCGATCAAAAACATATCCAAAACGATTTTTTACTTTAAGGCGCTATATTGGAAAAACTGCCCTTTTTGACGTAATGCCCTCAGAAATGTTAGAAATCTGGTGATGAGATATACATATCTTCATAGCCTTATCTAGGTTTGAGAAGAACTAGAAACACTATTAATGTATTTTGCCTCGATACATTTAATTTTCGAAATGACCTCTTAAAAATACGAAATTTGAAGATTACTTTTAAACGAAAATAGATGTATTGTAGGAAATTAGTCTAATTGATAGACACCTTTGCAACTCAAAATCGTATAGAAGCATTTTGCTTAAATGCTCCTAGTTATTTTTCAAATGATTATAATTACGTTTCTTCGCATGTTTTCCGAGCGAGCCGATAGCTTCTGGCCGCAGCGTATTCACGACTTTATAGTCATACAAATCTATATATATATATATATATATATATATATGGATTTTCAAATGTGTTAGTCGCGCTAAAACTCGAAAACGGCTGAACGGATTGGGCTTATTTTAGTATTAAAATATTCGTAGAAGTCCAGGGAAGGTTTTAGAGTGCAACGAAGTTCACCGGGACAGCTAGTTAAGTATAAAATTGCCCTTGCGGTAAAATTACTTTCGATATAGCGCCTTAACGTGGCGTCACCCAGGGATTCTAGGAAATGCTATTGTATTATATTGTTGTCGCGATCACCGCGGTGCTCGTACGGGGCTTGAGGGGTTAAAAAAGTAAATTGAGACACTGATTTACCTTTTTTCGTTTTGTTGCCAGTATTCCGGCGGAGCCCCTAGTCCTTACAAGGGCTCTGTTTAGCCCCAGGGCTCCACGGACCACACCATGAGTATGGCTGAACTATGCTAAAAATATCTCTTAAGGCCATTCCCCGAGCAAACGACCTTGAACATCATCTGACGCGTTGCCGTGATCGCACAAAAATCCAATTTTTTTACTTATCTTAGTACAAAATTGATCTAAAAAAATAATTAAAACGGAGAATACGAGGGTGGCACTGAAAATTTCGGGAATCAAGGAGGTGACACAACAGTACTATTTAAAAATGTGTTTATTGCTTTTCGAAGTATTCTCCGCGAAATTTGACACATTTTTCCATACGATGGAACCAACCATTGAAGCAACCATTCCATTCGGAAGTTGGGGTCTCTAAAATGGCCGTTTTGTAGGCGTCCACAGCTTCTTCAAGTGATGAAAATCTCTGACCACGCAATTTATTCTTTATTTTAGGGAAAGTATAGAAATCATTAGGGCTTAAGTCGGGGCTGTACGGCGGATGGTCTAATAATTCTATGTTTTCTTGCTCTAAAACTCTTTTGTTCTGTGCGCGGTGTTAGAACTCGCATTGTCGTGATGGAGGATGATGCGGCGGTTGCAGTTCTCTTTACGGAGTTCAGATACGACCTGTGGCAAACAAATTCTAGCATACCATTCTGCATTAACCGTTATTTGTACCTCAAGAGGAATAGTCGCAATATGGCCGGTTTTGGAGACAAACGTGGCCACCATTTTTTTTGCAACACTCCGTGAACGAACAATTTTTGCTGGCTTTAACTCATTTTCGAACACGTTTCGTTTTTATTTTCGGGTTCGTACGTACGTACGTACGTATATCCAGGATTCGTCACCTGATACGATGTTGTATACAGCATTTGAGGATCCTGCGTGGAATCTTTCGAGAGTTCTGACGCACCAAGTAACGCGAGCCGCTTTTTGCTCTTCACAGAGCAAATGCGGTATCCATCGGGAAAACAACTTTTTTAAACCTAATTATTCATGCAATATTATTTGTATTTGACTCATGCCAATGTCTAAAGTTGCCTGAATTTCGCGGTATGTCACATGTCGATCTTCCTCAACCAGCTTACGCACAGCATCAACATTTTCTTGGGTGACTGCAGTTTTTGGACGACCTTGACGGGGATCATCACTGTGCCTGACACGTCCACGTTGAAATTCAGCAAACCAGCGATAAATTGTGGTTTTGGATGGGGCTTCATCACCAAATGCAGAAATCATCCGATCAACACACTGTTTTTGTGTTAAACCACTTCGAAAGTCATAGTAAATAATCGCTCTAGAATTTTCTCGAGTCAATTCCATTTTCTCAACGACTAAACAAGTTTGACAAGACCTTGTGACAGTATACAGTTTACATCCTCTTTGCTTGTGACAAGACAGAGAATCTTTTTTTAAATAAATAAACGGTATTCGATTTTTAAAACCAAGGAGTTTTCAATTAAAAATATTTTGATATGACAGGAATAGTGGAAGTACTCCATTCCCGATATTTTTAGTGCAGCCTATGTATGTAGTTAATGAAATTGTCTATCTATTGTCGTGTGTTTCAAATAAACGTAATTTGTTAATACTAGGGAGATGCTGAAAGTATGCTACAATTTTAATAAATTGGTATTACTTTGGAAGCTAATATCATGAGTATAATAAACAAAAATAGAAAATTTAAAACGAGGAAAGGAATATTGATAAACTTACTGAAGATTGCTGTATTTTTATTAAAACTTCGTAGCCTTCAAATTATGAGTTTATAAGGCTCTAAATACGGCAAATTACGGAATCTCCGTAGGGAAGGCCCTTAACATAAGCAGTTACAGTTAAGTAGCAACTAAGTACCTACTCATTCAAATAGACTTTTAGTTTATGAATTTAATCTGAGATTAGCGGACCATTGTAATAGTATTTTTGGATCTAGATTGCAAGCGGAACGTGAAATTTGTTTCACTTTCTAATTGTTCTGTTTATTTAGATGTCGATTAAAATTTCTACTTGTTATTCATCAAATTACTTTATTTAGATTTTAGGTTGATTGTTGTACTTGGTAGTGGTTAAGCCGTTGGTCTCGAGAGGATGCACGTTCGATCCCGGAAAATGCGTGTATCTACCAATGAGACATTTTCTGATCGTATCTACATAATTAATAATGACACTCGTAGGGTTTAAAGTAAAACATCGTGAGGAAACCCGCACGTGGTTGGTCCAGACTCCAGTCCAGACACACTTTCGTATATTTTTTGCAACACAACTTTGTTTACTAACTTCGTTATCGAATTTTCGAATGCAGTTTGACTAAACCTCTATCTATATTTGGCCCTAATGTAGTCCTGTTTCTAATACAGGCAGTAATTGTGTGATCACAGCTGTATTTGGGTCCCGTCGCCCACGCTGCGCCTAATTCACTAATAAACCAAACTGCGAGCTGCGTTCATTAGTACGCCATGTAATATGGCAATACATGAGCTACTAAACTTCGGCCGTTCAGAGAATGCGTTCCTGACACGTCGCGATTAATACGATAAAAATATTTTTACTGGTTGTTTACCGTTTTAACAATTGATGAGCATTAAAACAATATTATTATATCAATAATCAATGAATGTTATAATTTTGTGCCTAACTGAGTGTCAATAACTTGGTAAACAATATAGGTGTGATAGGTGTCAGGAACGCATTCTCTGAACGGCCGAACCTTTAGTGTTGTGACTTGTGCACTGATACATTATAATTGGATATATTGTTGCGAGGTTTATCCGCTGGAGGCAGCACCAGCATAAACAGTAGGCAAAGAATATATACACTACAGTAGGTAAGCAAAAAAAATCGTTAGAGCCGGGACACAAAAACACGGCACGACGTCGTGCCGTGTTTTTGTGTCCCGGCCCTCAGACGTTTGATAACGTACTTTCTGTCAATATTCTGAGAAATCCAAATCTTTTGATGTGAGGTTTGGGACAAGAGCCCATGAATAATGAAATTACTCGACAAAAAGTAAAATAGTATTTATTTAGTTCGTAAAACTAAAATTGAGTCCACTTATTTTCTCAGTAGTTAGTGGGTAAGTATCGAAATTGTACCCAGTATACTAGCCACTCTGCTTGTGTCGTCTAGGACGACGCCAAAATTAATCCGAGTATAAAGCTAGAAACAAATTATTGGACGCATTCATAAGTCGCGAGTCGCGACTGACGGATGCGGCTTAACAATGTGCACGGTTCATCCGCGGATGTCAAATACCTAACCTATATATTATCAATGGCAGACGTCCGCGGATGCAAGAACATCCGGCCAGCCAGATTCTGTTCGGAAGTCCGAACGCTCAAGGTCGCGTCTGCGACTAAAGGGTTTTTTGAACATCATTGTTCTCAGCTTAATACGCCACTAGTGCATTGACGAAGGTATATTATGACATGATTATGACTTTGTTGGATTGTCATACGTCACACTTGCCTCACGGAGCATATGCGTTATGACGTCATATATGTGACTTCATGAGCTCTGGCCAGTATACTGGGTTTTATTTCGGAACCTAGGCAGTGTTAGACGTTAGATTTGTCAAGAATCGCGTGCTGGCTCAACACTAGCGATGATTTTGTGTGCAATTACCGTGTAGGTGGGCGGCACTAGATTTATTTAGCCTGTGGGAGTTGGAACGCTGCCTTGGATGTTCCGTTTATGGGCAACTGTATCGACATTTTGAGAATTATTTGTTTTAAATATAAACACTCTGCAGTTTGCACTTTTTGGTCAATTTACAGGACCTAAAAGAATTTTCATATTTTTTTCTTAGAGGCAGACTACTTATTAAAAGTTATAACTTAAAGCGCCGTTTGTTGGCTTAGAAATCGTAAATTAACATTTTAGTATATTCCACCATCCAAGTAGAGCTCCTTATCTGTGGGGTCCATATAGTAGGGGAGGTCGCGCTCATTTTGAAAAGTCATTTCATACCGAGCGAAAATCGTAACAATAATACTATTCAATTAATACGTATTAAGAGTTTTGATGTCAGCTACTTCAGTATTATGAGCGGAATAAAAATTGAGAGTATCTCAAAGTTGTTATTGGGAATCGTATTGAATTGACATTAAAAATATCCCAATTCGCACCTAATAAAGGTTAATATCTAGATTAGGTATACACGTTTAGGTTCGGTAGGTCTCATTTTAGTTTTAGTATATAACAACAGATGGCGCTGTTAAAGTAAAATGTATATAATTCTTCTTCACAAATATTGACTAGCCGAATTAATTGCTTAAAATTGCTATGTGAAACAATTTTATGGTTAATTCAAACGAAAATGGCCGTCAGCTGAATGTTTGCAGGTGGAAATGTCGTCTACGCGACGCCCGGCCCTAGGAATCCTAGGATACATTGAGCGCGAAGTAGGGCTATATTGGTTATAACTTATATCGCTGGCTGACGGTTTTTCAACCGTCGTATTAGCGACTGACGGTTTTCTTTATTATTTACAAAGTAGAAACATTCACCTGTATACATTTTGTACGGTATAAAATGACTTTATATTCAAAAAATTTTTACATGTTCAATAACGCGACTGACGTTGAATCCCCCGTCTGCAATACGGGCTACGGCTGACGGTGATGTTTTGGTTAAAACTTAAACATGACCTCAATAATCATCCATCAAAGTTTTATTCGGTATAAAATCACTTTTCGTAACATTTTTTTTACAATTTTGAAATACTCTCAGTTAACATTCCTCCACGGGTGCGGCGACTGATGCTCATTATATTATTAAATATTAAGCTACCGCTGGACAAAAATTTGGTCGGTATGAAATGACTTAGCAAAAAATAGCAGTACCTACCTCCCCTACCAATATTCCTTCGATCGCGGATTCTTGGAAATCTATAATTATTATTGTTCCGCGGCCGTATGTAGTCGCTTGGGAGTTGAATCAAAGCGAAATTAATGTGTAAAATAGCCTTAAAAATTCTTAAATCTTAATTTTTTTTGCAATTGTTTTTAATTGATACAGTGCTGATTCAGCGCCAGAACCACAGAACCCAGAATTACTGGCGCTTCATGGTTAAAAAAATTCATTCACTGCAATTTGCATAAAAAAAAAGTTCGGTATCGTTATTCGTAATTTTTTCAAAATGGCGCCGTATCGTTGGATTTCCTCTCACTGCACTTTGTTTAGGTGTTTGTAATAGCTAGAGGAACTAACAATTGGCACACTTATTGATAATTCGCCTCGCCCATTTGTACACAATCGCAAATGTTGGTGCCTGCGAAACAATAGAATTATATCCTTTGGCGCGAATTTTGTTCGGACACGATAGGTATCTTTCATTGGGAAATCTAATGAAACAAGATGGCGAAATTCGGATTTGAATTTCGAATGATGTTTTTTTAAATGGTAATAATTTGATCCGCAAAATATAGTACATTACGCACCTAGGGCAGGAAAATAGGAAAAGCCTCAGATCACATGTAATTGATGAAACAAACATGTGATCTGAGGCTTTTTTATTTACTGCCTATGGTGCGTATACTATTTTTCTCATCGACGAGGGCGGAAAACGTCGGTAAGCGCAGCGGGAAGAAAGTTGACGTTTTCCGCCCGGAGGTGAGAATAATGTATTTTGTCTTCATTATGTCAATGTTAGTCTCAATTTTTTTACTTGTTTCAGCTATTCTAACTTCTAATGTTCATTACAACATAATATTAAAACAATACATTTCTAATCATCCGTGTTTAGCTACAGTTTATGTTATCAGACTTTTCGTAACGTATTCTAAAAATGCACACGCTGTAAAGAAAATTTATAGTCTCTACGAGGTTTTTAAGTTTATGTAAGTCGTTATGATTTATCTCAAACGTTCTTTGTACTATCAGATGACGGTATACTATAGCTATACAACTTTCTACGAACGCAAATAAAAATAATCCTGATTGATGATTCACGTAGAAAGTAAGGTATGTTTGGGAGTGGTAGGACTTAGACACCGCCTAGACTCTAGCTAGAGTCTAGACTTAGATACTATGATAAACACTATTATATCATTAGTGATTTCATAGTGATTCATTATTTTTTTTTTATCTTTAACATCCAGCTGTTTTCCGTAAGTTCGTTTGCATATTCTGTTCTACGTGATACCTGTATTTTTTGTCGGTTCTTTGGGCATAGGTAAAAGCAGCGGGCAGCAACAAAAAAATTTTAAGGGTTAAAAAATAACATTATTCAAAATTAACGATTTAAAAGTAGAAAATAATAGTATTTTAATTAAAAAGATAAAACCGACTTCGAATTTTTGTACATAATTAAGAATTATAATTCCCTATCTCAAAAACTACTAAACCGATTTTGATGAAACTTGCAGTATTCCCTAAGTTGAACAATACCTGGTACAATAAAAAAAGAATCACTAAAATCGGACTTGTGGTTCCGGAGACATGCGTGCACAAACATAAAAACATACATACATACATACATACATACATACATACATACATACATACACTTGAAATTTGGCACATTTGTTCAGAAGCTGTCATAGATTAACATATACAAAAACTGGGCAGTTCTGGAAATATTACATACATACGCGTCGAATTGATAACCTCCTTTTTTGAAGTCGGTTAAAAAATGTAACGACTAAGTATCACGTAGACTAAAGGCTACGTTATTTTGCCGGTGGGCGTGAATTTCAAAATTGTTTAGCATCACGCGGGCCTAGGGAATGCAATACCGGGATACCGGGATCCCGAAATACCGGGATCCCGCATGCATTATGTGGGACTAATCCGTCGAAAATTTTGCGGGATCCCGCGGGACTGGCGGGATTACAAAGAAATGTGATTCATATGCGTAATTTTGCGCGCGGGGTGCGTAAACTGGCTACAGGCAGCCCGCTAAACAATTTAGCTTCAATTCACACTTTAAATGACAATTGAACTAACCAGCGTGGATGATGAGCGAGCATTTCCAGCTGCTAGCTACCTTGTGTCGAATATCAGGAACCGTTTCGGAATCTTTGGGCACGATTTTTACCTATATTTCGAAAAAAAATTCGAATAAAGATGTACATAAGATATGCGATTTTTTAGTTTTTCTTAGCTACATATTATTATTACGAAGCCATTTCCAAAAAAAATGATTAGTTTTTCTTTCATTTTTTTATAAAATCTGAATTATGGAGGTGTTAATAATTAAACCCTTGAAAAAAGTGTCCGACAAAGTTTGTTTTATTTGAGATTCTAAGAATAAAACGGGGTCTATCAAGTAAAGTCATTATAACGATTTATTTTAAAAGTTTAAATCCACCTAGCGGGATCCCGCAAATACCGGGATCCAGCGGGATTGTGATGGTTCAATCCCGCAAATACCGGGATTGAAATTCTTTTGCGGGATTGCATTCTCTACGCGGGCCACAAATAAAGTCCCGGCGGGCCGCGGGTTGGGGATAGCGGCTTTAGGCTGAGCAAGTGTCCCACATACTCACCCTAAAGTATTAGCGCTTAGTTTTGTTACACCTTGTATGTAAACAAACACAATAATACCAATAGGTATAATGTAAAAAATAAGATCATAATGTGAGGATACATATTTTGATTAATGTGATCTGCATAGTAGCATCACAGTATAAGTACCTTTCTTTCTTTAAACAACGCTGAAACTCTCAAACATATAGGTATGAGGAGTCCGAAGTTCTGTGCAGCACGTTCGGAACCGTGGTACACCTACTGTGTTGCAAAATCTTACTTTTTGGTAGCATTTGATCAAAATGCTTCACGATAAACTAAAATATCTACAGCCGAACATAATATTATAACCCTCCACCCTTGGAAGTCGGTTAAACGGTCGAATATTTGAGGCTATGTATTTATTTTTAAAATTAATTTTTTGGGCACTGGAACCTAGCGTTTTACGCGTTTTCACCGGTTTCCATTTTGAGTGTCGGCGCTGGCAGCCGTTGGCGTTGTTTTAAATCTCGGCTGCCGGCAGTATACCGGTTACCATTACATATTTTTAGTAGCCGGCGCCTTCAGCGGAGGCACTCCCTAGTTATGCTGCAGTAATAGGCCTGAGAAAACTCTCTATTGAATACAAGTCGGTTGGAAAATTGCAAATCCAAAAACCGCAGCGTCTCAGAAAACTGCTAACGATGCGGTTGCGGTAAGGCTGACCACACACGCGCGACAAAACAGTCGTTTGACTGTCGCATTATCTACATTTCTACACTACTATTATAAATAGAAAAGATTGTTATATTTTTTGTATGTATCGTTTGTCCAGCAAAATAAATTCAAAAAATACTGAGCTGATTTCACAAATTCTATATTGCTACTGAAAGCTACATTCATCCTGAGAAACATAAGCTATATTTATTGCTAGGAAAATTAGGGATCCCTACTAAAATTGAACTAACCGAAGTGTAGTCTAAACACACCATGCCGAAGTTACGCGGCCGAAGTTCGGCAAGATTACGTCAGCAATGTCAAACGCATACAATATATAACGCGACGTAATTTCGGCATGGTGTGTCATCGGTAATCCATACTTCCATACTTCCATACTTCCATACTAATATTATGAATGCGAAAGTGTGTCTGTCTATCTGTCCGTCTGTCTGTCTGTCCGTCTGTCTGTCTGTCTGTCTGTCTGTCTGTTACCTCTTCACGCCGAAACCGTTGAACCGATTTTGCTGAAATTTGGCATGGAGATTGAGTCCCGGGAAAGGGTATAGGATACTTTTTGTGTCGAAAAAATGTACGGTTCCCGCGCGATAAACATTGCAGGCGTAGTCATGCCGAACTTCGGCCGCGTTTTTTCCGCCTAGTGTGTTTAGACACTTATAAACTTATGTCTCATACAGTAAATACTGTCGATTGTTTATTTGTTTTATGTGAGCGCTAAGCCGGGACACGGTAGGCCGCGGCTGCTCCCACCGCACACGGAAGTACATTACATGCTTCGCTACTCCTGTGCGCCTGGTACACACTTGCGGTGACTTAATATGTTGACAGATAAATCTGCGAGCCTGGGCCCTGGCAGTCGAATTGTTGATTGTTGCGAATCGCGATGCGAAACAAAGATACAAGACATATTAGGTGATACGTATTACGTACAGCAACTTCTAGTACGGAAGCCCTAGAACAATTTTTTTTGTGATTACTAACAAGTAAATTTTTTGTGAGTACTATTAACCTACAAATATATACGAAAAATCTGCTGGTTAGGGTTCCGTTTTAGGGTACAGTAGTCAACCAAGTTTTGTTGATTACAGAACCCTAAAACGGAACCGTAACGAGCTGATTTTTTGTATATTTGTAGGTTAATAGTTATATAATTTAAGAGTAACCTTGTCCTACAAATAAAACAATCCATATTTTAGGACCATCAAGTCAAAGTATGAAATCCTTTCTATCTCTGTTAGCTACCACTTTCGAGATTTTTCGAAAATAAAAATGTTTGTCTTACCAAAATGTAGCTACTCACAAAAAATTTGCTTGTTAGTAATCACAAAAAAATTTGTTCTAGGGCTCCCTCATTATTCCTTGCGTCCTATGAATTATTAAAAACGCTAAAACATTTGTTTTGTATTTTTCGTCTTTGGAGATATAAGAGGAATATATTTTAAGACTAACTTTTATGTTTTACTTAACCTTATGTCTACAGGAACTGTGTAACTACGCTAGTAGTATGCGGGTAGCGTACGTTTTCTACAATAAATTAGAAACGTCACCAGTTTCGACACAGGTGTGATGTCCTAGTGACACAGTCATGCTGCCCTTCTAGGGAATATGGGCCGGCCCTTTGGTGTCGGCTCGTCTGGCAGCTCATAGGAAATATTATGACCACATTTGAAAACGCAAGTGGAAGAACTAGATAACTAACATTTTATAACATAAAAATAATTACTATTTTTTTCCCTTATAATTTTAACAAACCTTGTAACTTATCTACTTCATCATTTGGCTAATATATCTAACTATACATAAAAACAATTTTTTATTTCAAATCATTTTCCCGGCCTTAAAGCCTCCATTTATGCAAAAAAACAGCAATTTTTCAGCTGTTACTTACATGGTTCTTTCACTCATGTCTTCATTATTATTATGTCGTCAATAAAGAAGACGGAATCGCAGTTGAATTACAAAATGTCGACAATGCGCTTGAAAATTGTCTAGCATGGTCTAGCATTGCAGATGCGAGCGAATCCGTATTCCGTATTGTCCATAGTAGAGTCCCGGAAAAGGAAGGAAAAATGTTCCCGCGCGATAAACGAATTTTGGCGCAACGGAGTTGCGGGCATCATCTTAATAAGTGTCCTATATAACTTATAAGACAGTTTTTATTGTGGAAAAATGTACGCGTCTCCCTGTTGTGCCGATATCTTCTTATACATACATATCCTAATATATAAAAATGGATTTTCAAATGTGTTAGTCGCGCTAAAACTCGAAAACGGCTAAACGGATTGGGCTGATTTTAGTCTTAAAATATTCGTAGAAGTCCAGGGAAGGTTTTAAAGTGTTATTTATAACGCGGAAACTGTATATTTTCCGAAACAGAAGCTTTCCTGGTATTTTCCGTGCATCACCCATATGAATTTTTTTATAGTTTTTGTGTCAGAGATAGATTGTCACACTTTCTTTATTTTTTGGGTTTACACTTTATACTATTAAATTTAAAGTAAGGGCCCTTCCACAGGACGCTTTTTACGCTCGTTTATATCAATACAAACGCAAGTTGAACGCTCAGCAAATAGAAGGAAGCCGACACGTTTTAAACTTTATATCTTCCAAAACGCGATGAAAACGCGCAGAGGACGAGCGCATTAGAAACGCGCGTCGTCAGCGCGCAAAAAATACGTCGTGTGGAAGTGCCCTAAGGGTTTTTGTCTGTTTGTTCGTAAGTTTGTTCGCATCTTCCAGATTGTGCGCCTAATTACTTGTATCTGTTTCCTGTATTGCAACGATCTCGTATTTCAAATCCTGTATCGATTACATTGTGTACTGGTCTACGAGTCGAGGACGTAAAATCGTGATTTAGCTGTAATTACTTATTGGTACAATGTGCAGAATAGGGCTGTGATTATTTTAAAAGTGATTAGTGCAAACCTTCAAGAAAAGAGCGTATTTCCTCTTAAAAGGCCGGCAACGCACCTGCAGCTCTTCTGATGTTGCGAGTGTCCATGGGCGACGGTAGTTGCTTACCATCAGGTGACCCGTTTGCTCGTTTGCTATTTTATAAAAAAATATAAAAATTCACAGCACATTAAGGCCGTCCCCCGAGCAAACGACCCTGACCATACATTTGCCGCGTCGCCGAGATCGCACCAAAACCCAATTTTTTTAATTATCTTAGTTTAAAATTGACCTAAAAATTTAAAACGTGGAATATGTAGTTTATGATATTGTCGATCTGTTGGCGTGTTTTTCAAATAAAAGTAATTTGTAAATCCTAAGGAGATGCTGAATGTATGCTTGAATTTTAAATTTAATAAATTTAATAAATTGGTTTTACTTTGGAAGCTGATCTCACGAGTATAATAAACAAAAATAGAAAATTTAAAACGTGGAAAGGAATGATGATACACTGAAGATTATTGCTGTATTTTTATTATAACATTATTGCTTTCAAATTATGAGTTTATAAGGCTCTAAATACGTAAGGAAGGCCCTTAAGGTATGCAAACTTTTAGGTTAAGATTTAATAACTAGTAACTAGAGATAAACTACGATAACATGGCGCGCGCCCTCCAAAATTCAAAACGTTTGAAGTGCGTTGTCTTGCGCGGCCGGCTAGTTATGATTAGTTGACAATGACAAGAAACAGTGAAATATTACGAGTAGGTACTGGTTGATTGGTTGAATACTTACTACATACAAACTCTTCCACAGGGATGTGACTACACACATTGAAACAGTCATTTGGAGGGGCGCGCCATGTTATCGTAGCTTATCTCTTTTATTCATAGAGACAAAAAATTTGATCAAAATCGATTCAATCGTTTGTATGCTACAATGCTAGACAGTGTAACGAGTATGTTGTCTGTAAAACATACAATATGATATTATTTCTTTTCCAAAAACACTAAAAAGAAAAATAACCTCAAGATATTACAACTCGAAAAAAGAAAAACACCGTACATATACGTGGGAGAGCCAACGTGGTGCTTAATGCATACGCGGAGAAATACCACGTTCTCACAGAAAACCGGCGTGAAACAGCGCTTGCGCTGTGTTTCGCCGAGTTAGTGAGTTTACCGGAGGCCCAATCCCCTACCCTATTCCCTTCCCTTCCCATCCCTACCCTCCCCTATTACCCTCTTCCCTCTTAAAAAATAAAAGGCCGGCAACGCACCTGCAGCTCTTCTGATGTTGCGAGTGTCCATGGGCGACGGAAGTTGCTTTCCATCAGGTGACCCGTTTGCTCGTTTGCCCCCTTATTTCATAAAAAAATTGCTCAGTAGTACCTACCTTATAGTGATGTAAAGTGTTTTAAAAAATATCACCTGATTAATGGTAGGCCCCTAAAACTGTAGAGAAGCCATTTTAACATGTTTTGTTTGTTGACTGTACAGAACACACGTACTATCTAATTAATAGAAGACACAATGGTGAAGGAACACTGATACTGTAACTCGATTGTGGTTGTGTGGAATTTTTAATTGCTCGTGGAATTTTCGTGCTTAGATTCTAATTTCTCTGGAATTTTTACTGTCGTGGTCCGTGGACTGACTTTGAGATTTTGGTATAAGTTACCATGCTTTCATAATATCCTTGTTACGTTAAATAAAACTTTAAATTAAAAATATTTACATTCAAACTATATTGTAGAGCCTGTGATAGTGTGTATTTCTACCTGTTAACTACCTACCGTATCACGGCCAAACCCCTGAAACGATTTTGATAAAATTTTGTATGGAGATACCTTAAGTCCTGGGAAACTCATCACAAGAAATATAAGATATCCTTTATTAAAATGTACAGTTCCCGTGCGATAAACGATTTGTGGCGCAACGACGTTGCGGCGCGGGGGTCATATTTATAGAGCTGTAAATTTAGCGTGAAAACTCCAAGGTAACTTTTCCACTCTTTTCCACTTTTAAAAAGTTTATTTTCGAAAGTGGCGGCACATTGATACATTCGAATTGTAAAAAGAAAATATATTATGTAGTATCAAAGAAACCGACAACCTACGATGAAAATTAATTTTACTACGTTACCGTAGAGATAAAAACCCCATTCACTCAGTTATAAAATCAGTTAAAACTTAAAGCACATAAAATGTTTATTCGCGATGCTTTAACCGCGGCTTTCCAAGCGTTTAATCTTCAAGTTTATTGTGAAATTGGACTAGAAACTCGTGTAAACTTTGCAGCAAGTCAATGAAAATAAAAAAAGATGTAACTTTTTTAACGGGCTTTGGCCCACCACACATTTTACCACTTTATCTCCTGTGTCGCCACTCGCCAGGATCGACAGCGGTATCCAACCACGAAAACCCTTTGATATCTCAGGTAGCCCGAGGGACATGCTAAAACTATCTTGGGAGCAGCAAATTAATCAGAAGAAAGTCTGGCTAATACTTATATCTGGATTTACACAAAATCCACTTTTTTTATTCAAATAATTTTTTCACTCCTAAAGCCTCCATTTACCAAAAAAACGAAGATTTTTCCAATTGTTACCGACTTCTGTCACTCATGTCTTCAATTATTGACTACTACACTAGAATATAGATAGTTATAATAGAGTCGCCATGTTCTTAACGTGGCTATATCATATTATTGCTAATATTTTATTAAAACGCTCAAGTGATTTATGAAGTGAAGTATACCTACGATATTGCCACAACATTCATACATAGTATTTAATGTAAAGATCTGGTACCATTCATCCCTATAGAAACCTTTACATAACAACCTCTTTTTACGAATAGTGTCAACTGAGGATAAATAAAAAATATCAGATTTGACGTTAAGCATGATTAATTAGAATTTTGTTCTCTTGAATTTTTCTCTTGCTATTTTTTACATTAATTTTTTTCGTGTTAAAAAGTGTTGTTTTAACACATATAAAATTTATTAATATAATTTATATTAACTGCTCATAAGTTTTATAGTAGAACGCTAGACGTTAGCTAAATAGCAGTGTTAATCACTTGCTTATTTGTAATTAAATGAAGATTTTGACGTAATAATTTAATAACAGTAAAGTAATTTTTATTCGTCTCTGAGTGTAACATTAGTTGGTACTACTAATATATCGATGGCCCCAACGAATAAACGTGCAATCGAAAAAAGACAACTTTTCAGGAAGGCAAAAAAACGTTTGGAACCACATAACTTTGACTACATAATAAATAGCTAAGGTTCCGATGGAGCGGACGAAGATCTCTGTAATAAGTCTATTTAGTTAATAAGATTAAACAGAGTATTTATCTAAAATCTAAGTCGAAGTAAAGTATTTTAGAATAAATTTTAAGCAGTCTACTGCTTTAACTGGGTCCAGCTCTGTGGTCGTCGATAATGTGATTATTGCATGTTAAGGTGACGCCGCGTTAAAGTAAGAAACCTTGTTGGATATGTTTTAGATTGCTTGTTTTCTATGATCATAGAAAACAAGCAATGGAACAGCAAAAAATGAAAGGGCGTAAGCGACAAAATGGTTTTTGTCGTTAATTAAAATCTTTCGATCGACTAGTGAGTTAATAGAAAACAAGAAGTAGGCTCTTAAATCTATTTTTGCTAGATATACACTTTCGGCTTGAAAGCCTCAAAAGTTAATTTTCCAAATTAACATGTAATTTTGAAATAAGCTTACGAAGTGGTTTCAAATTTAAAATAATTCAATAATTGTATTTAAAATATTGTAATACAATATTTTCCGCCGCTTTGTTTGGGGAAAAGAAAATCTTTGAAATAAGGTAACCTTCGATAAGGGTACACGAAGATATAGTTTTAAATTCTAATAGTTTATTGATGTCATGATGTATATTAAATTAAGCCAGTGGTCCCCAACCTGTTTTTGTTTTTGGAACGAAGTTCTCTAATTTTTTTATTTTTCATGCGGGCCGCAAACATTTTTGGTCTTGGTGTCGCGGGCCGCAACAAACATTTTTAGGTTTAAAAATAACGTAATTTAAAATTAACGATTTACAAGTGAAAAAAGACTTTCACGTTGACTGGTTGGGGATAGCTGTGTAAAGCTCAAAATAATTATAATAGTAACATCTATAATATATATATAAAATTAACTGTCAGCACTACGGCTACGGTGTTGAGCGCTTAGTCGCCTCAACGCTCGTCGAACAACGGTAACCAGCTCTGCCCCCCCTTTTTTTGACGGGTAGCGGGAAGGGTTTGCCAGAGCCCAAAAGGTACCCGATGGATGGAATGTACTAATTTGTCTCTGAGAACAAATACTGGAATTATCCAACGAAACAATAATAATCTCGGTCTGATATTGAAACAAGACTTATCGAGTCTGAGTGTTATAGGTTTCCGTTACGACGTTGTCTTTTCTGATAATAAGTATATTATCTGATAAGTTTGATAATAATTTAAATCGAGATAAATCAGATACTGTTGATAAGTCTGATCATATCGAGACTTTGTTAGGTGAGATCTATAATGATTATAATCGATCGAAATGGAACCGATCTGCAACACCTATTATCAGGAATTTTTTATAAGCAGTAGCTTAACTTAATAGTTTTTGGGATCATTTAAAACAATAATCTGGCGAATCCAACGAGGGTGCACCTAACGTCAGTAGGAGCCCTGGATCTATCCGGATCTGGTCCGGTTCCATCAGTGCCGGTAGTCGGGAAGGCTTCGGGTTCATTCGTAACCTGATCGTCCCGTAGTCCCGTACCTATATTGGTCACTTTTAATGATATTTTCCCGATTGTCTGGTCTAAGTGACCTAAAAAAATAAATATTGGGGTAGCTCGTTATAATCGACTTATTTGTTGATAAAATATGTTGCAAAAAATATTGAGGGTAGTAACTATAACGTTACGCAGATATTAAGTAAGTTTCGTTATGTATACTCGCGGTGTATCCCGAGTCCCAAAATTGGTGCAAGATTTATTTAATAATAATAATTATATAACCGCAGACATAGTAAATCATAATCATAGTTCTATATTTAGAACAAAAGGATCGCGCGAGACGCGCATTGGTTGTTAACTGATGAGACTCGCAGTCTATCTAGTTATTAGCTCGAAATAGCTATTCTCTATAAAACGGCAAAGATATTAATATTATAATAAAATTATGTAGTTATATTTATAGAACAAAGTGCGCGGGAAAAACGCGTGGTAGCTGCAAATTTTTTATTTTTAAGCATTGTTGGAGACTCGTAGTCAATCCATATATAATGTTGATTTGAAAAATATCAATATATTTTAAATTGTAATTAACTCGCAGTTAATCCCCTCAAACCAGCCAACATAGTATTGTACTTCTATTTTTAGATAAAACATTGTTAGAGACCCGCGGTCAATTCCGATGCATAAGGATTGTGTTTAGAGACTCGCAGTCAATCCACACATTATAGCGGTTTATAAAATAACTCGCTGTTAACCCGCAAACCGGCCAACGTATAGTTCTATTTATAGAACAGATAAATCATCGTCAGAGACTCGCAGTCAATTCCGATGCATATAAATTCACATCCACACATTATGGCGGTTTGTAAAATAACTTAATATATAATTAAACTTGCAGTAATTAACTTGCAGTTATTTCCCCCAATCGGACAAACATATAGTTCTATTTATAGAATAGGTAAAACATCGTCAGAGATCCGCAACTAATTCCGATGCATATTATAGAATATAGATTGTATAAAAGGACTCACGGTCCAAACACACTGTACTTATTGACTCATAGTCGCAGTACGTGCCGGTTAGTTAAAATAATTGCAGTAATCACCTGCATTTGTTTCCCCCAATCCGGCAATCATATAGTTTTATAATTCTATTTTTAGAACAGATAAAGCATACATAATATTATAGATCGTGTATAAAGACTCGCAGTCCCAACACACTGTACGTTTAGTATTGAATATACTTGACTCGTCTAGGCCTCGGTAGTGCCTGCCGTTTATTTAAGTATTTAATAGTACTTACATGTATTTTCTTACTACGCGATAAAATAACACTGACTTTAGTTACTTCCAACACTGACTCAATCATTTTAATAATAATTATAACCAGCTGCAGCGCTTTGGCATGGTTACTAAGTATTCGTGCTCGCGTTGCCTCGCTTTAACAAAGAATGAGACATGCCGGAACGTCCAGTGACCGAGAGTGCGGGTAATTTTTCAACTACCCACATACGTCTTTGAAAAAACGCGATTGCCTAGCAGATACAGATGTACTACTGGTTAATAATTATATATCGAAGAATGAAGCGAAGAAATATAATCATAATTATATTATTCCATGCTCTCGAAAATAAACTTACAGCAACTTATAATAGGGATTAGTTTTATTATTAGAACGTAAGTTTCCAATAAAAGGCTTTATTGAGTGGAATAAGAATCAGCAAAGTCATTAAGATAATTTTATGGGGAATATAATTATATTACGTGTAATATATCATCCGCCCACGCTACAAACTCTAGGTTCTATGGGCATGGCCTAGGCTATAAATGTATAATGATATTAGATAAAGATATGGACTATGGTACTTATAGGTACTAGTTATACAATGTTATAACTAGAAGACGGTAGTGCTGGGTATAGACATATCAAACCAAAATCTTTTTAACCTATACTAATATTATAAAGCGGAAGAGTTTGTTTGTTTGTTTGAACGCACTAATCTCAGGAACTACTGGTCCAATTTGAAAAATTATTTCAGTGTTAGATAGCCCATTTATCAAGGAAGGCTATATTTTAACACGCTAAGACTAATAGGAGCGAAGAAATAAAGGAAAGTATAGAAAAAACGGGGGAAATTATTTGAAAGGGCTTATTTGAACACACTAATCTCAAGAACTACTGGACTGATTTGAAAAATTCTTTCAGTGTTAGACAGCCTACCCAATTAGCAAAAAGTTCCCCTAATAATAATTATCTCAAGACCATTTATTTTTTATACTTATAATACACTAAATCCTATCTCCAAGACCGCAAAAGGGCCCACTTTATTAGACTATTTGCTCTTATAGCATGCTAATTGAACACTTGGTGAATCCGATTTACACTTGTAATGGGCTTGTATAGCCAAAAACTAGTGTGTTATAAAACTAAATAGGATTATAACAAACTTAGACCAGCGAGTAATAAAATTAAATTTTTTGTGGACTAATTTGTCTATGAAATATCTAATTTACGTGGGCGAAGCCGCGCGGATCCTCTATATTAAATATATAAAATGAAGATTCGCAATTTCTTACTATCAAAACGCTTTCTTTTGTAGAGCCAAATTTGTAAGAGCTAAACACAATACTTATATTAATAATATTAAAATAATATGAGAAATTATTTAGTGGCTTAATTTTAATTTGTTATAACTTATAACATTATTCTATTTAAACGTCTTCATACTCAAACTTTTTTATACTTACTTAAATGAAGTATAAAATATGGAGTTATTGAGTCAAAATAGGGAAAGGCAAATTATGAATCTAAAATGTTTACATTCACATGGTAGAAAAACTCACTTTTTGTTATTCAATAGTTCTTGTAAATAACAAGCCATATAGGTAATGTCTTTAATGTCTAAATTGCCAAATAAATGCACGAAGGCTAAATAAATAAGAAGCACAGGTTGTTTCGACTATTTTAGAGAAATATTGCCGTGTATGGCGAGGTGACATAAGTTTATTGCGGTCCAACACCCACAAACATGTGATAGTCGATAATTATGTACAGGTGCATCTCTAGATTGGTTGTCACGTCAGGTTTGTCTCTATTTGGCTGTCAAGGAGTTCAGCATACAATTGAAAAGTTCTACCATAGCCCCGGTCGAAAACGTAAAAGTTCCTTTGGGGTTTTACAACCATTTTGACTTTCATACTGCAATGTTTTTACGCTAGGGGTAAAAAGTAACACAAGCACAGACAGTAGACAAAAAGTTTTCTTTGACGTTTCACAACGTTTCGTCGGATTATTTACTGTATGTGCTACTAGCGCCCTCTGCCTCGACCTTTGCGTAATATTGCTTATAGAGGCTTGATACTCTGAAAAAAAAGTTGATAAAAAGTGACCTACACGTCACTTTTTATCAACTTTTTTTTTTCTGTCCGAATTTTTCAATCTTTGGGTGCCGTTCGTAAACATTATTTACTGAAGAAGACAATTTTTCTTTTAATTTATAAATTAATTTCTCTTTTTCTTGCAATTAAACCAAGTGACATTGTATTTAATGGCTTTATAGAGCACACTTTTATGGCAAGTAATAAGATACCAGACGTTTCTTGCACACTAATAAGTATGGCGTCAATAAATTTCTCCGATATGGTCAGTATTTGTAAGACCTAGATTATGGATTAGACACTGTGTGGTCTATATTTCCTTCCTTCTTTTACACAATCTACTACTATATGATGGATCCACATGAACCACAACAAAAAAAAAAAAAGAGAAAAAGTGATTTTATGACGGGAGACACCATTACATGACAGTGTCAACATTTTTTTTTTAATTTTACAAATTACTTTTAATTTAACATCTATTCTGCATTTTAATAATTATTATAGGTACTTTTTTACTTTTATTTATTTATTTTTATGAGTGTCTCGCAGTAGGCCGCAACTGTAAAAAATTAAGCTACTTATATAATTTATCGGAGGTTAGGTAGACCGTCAGAACTGGATCTCATAAAGTAACCGCGACCGTGAACTCCATATTATAGTTGCTGTCGTTCTTTCATCTGTAGGGGTACCTACAGGTAAACTTTCAGCTTTTATAAAATGACGAAAGTCTGGCTGTCGCTGGCTCTTGGGCTATCTTAGTAATTACTGCTCGCATCTTCCACCATCGATGTGTTGCCAGGAATATGTTTTTAAGATCCAATAGAATCGCTGCGCTGAGCGAACACACGTCAATGAAGCGATTCTATTGGTTCTCAAAAACACATTTATACTTCGCAACCATCTCTGGTGGAAACGCAGGCTAATGGTCGTGTTTTCATTCGCAGCCTCCCCGGCTACGTGACATTTCAATTAAAATTTTGACACAATTTCGATTGGGTATTTTGAGGTTATGTTTCCCGGTTTCCGTCTGTTATATTATTTCCCCACTGTCATTTGAGACTTCGGCGAGGGAAATGAAACAATGCGAAATAGAAAAGCTTGAAATGAATAAGTATAAGTGGAAATTCTATATTTGCTGAAGGTCGACTGTGGAATAATGGAGTTTGATGCGCGTGTGAGGAAACTTCTAAGACAGAGGTTCCCAAACTTATTTTGTCTACTGCCCACTTTGAGAGCAAATTATGTTTTAGCGTCCCCTTTGTTTCAATTTAAAATGCATCCAGATGAAATATATCACCCCCCAAGCCTCTACACAACGCCCCCACTTTTTTCTGGGTCCCACACTGACCCCTTTAGACCTTCAGCGCCCAAAGGGGGTGCTATCGCCCACTTTGGGAAAGACTTATGTAGAGTAATGGATGTGATAGCTGAGGCTCGATTCTCTGACTTCTAATGTCACTTCGGTCGGATGCAGTTTCATTCGTGCGTGAGAGACGTCTAAAAGAACCATTAGGCCTACTAAGAAACAATTTTGAGACTCAAACAATCGAACGAGAATGCCGTGTCCTACTCTAATAACGTCATTTCACGCGGCAGTTTCGTACGATTGTTTGAGTCTTAAAACGGTTTCGTGGTACGACCCCTGCGATATTTGCAGTGGCGTACCACTATATACCGTCAACTGGCAACTAATACTATCTGGGGCTTGTGGCAAATCCTTTTGGTAGGATTTGACGTCTCATATCGTCACGTTAATAATAAAACATGTAGAATGCAAAAAAATAATATTTCTGAGCTCGCGGCCTCTCAGCCCGGGGCCCTTTTGGGTCCGAGCATTTTGCCAGCCCTGCCAGTCGCCACCCTATTTATATGCCACTAGTTCGAGAATTGGGTGTTCGGTTGCAACACTTTTATTTACGTACTAGATGATGCCCGCAACTCCGTTGCGCCAAAATTAGTTTATCGCGCGGGAACCGTACATTTTTCCGGGATAAAAAATATCCTATGTCCTTTCCCGGGACTCAAGGTATCTATCTCCATACCTCAGCAAAATCGGTTCAGCGGTTTGGGCGTGAAGAGGTAACCGACAGACAGACAGACACACTTTCACATTTATAATATTAGTATGGAAAGTATGGATTAGTCGACGCCAGCAAATTCGTTGTGCCAAAGTTCCTTGCGCCAAAATTCGTTTATCGCTCGAGAACCGCACATTTTCCTGGGGGAAATACCTATTCTGTCCTTTTCCTAGACTGAAAATATTTAAATACTTACCAAATTTTAGCAAAATCGGTTCAGCGCGTTTGGCGTGAAGATGTAACAGACTGTCAGATAGACACATTTTTGCATTTATAATAGCATAAGTATAGATAGATATAAAAAAGTAAGGTAAGCAAACTTTCATAAAAGTCCTCCAGTGTAAAACACAGCTAAGTCCTTTTATAAGCAAGATTGCGTGTAAAATATTTCTAATGATTGTAAATTGTTATCGCTTAACTAACAAATCATAAATCTATACTAATATTATAAATGCGAAAGTGTCTCTGTCTGTCTGTCTGTCTGTCTGTCTGTCTCGCTTTCACGCCAAAACTACTTAACCGATTGTAATGAAATTTTGTACACAGTTAGTCTAAAGCCTGAGAAAGGACATAGGCTACTTTTTAACTGGAAAAAGGGGTTGTAAGGGGGTGAAAATGCGTAAATTTGTTCAAATTAAGTTAGTTCCAAAAATTCATAATAAATGACGCCGTGCGTCTCCTACATCGCGCTATCGCTTGCTCATAAGTCTTCCTATAAGACGTGGTACCACGCTAATCATGTTTTTCGATACTTTCGATTGTTATACACGTTGATAATGTATAATTCACTAATCAGTACTTCATCTATGTACTGATGAGTGACGTAACCTTAAGCCTACCAATCTATGATAAATAGATTATGGGTAAAGCTAAAGTTATGAAATATTATGTGCACAGTGCACAGCTGTTTTTGGCTATGTTGATTTAAGGTGACGCCGCGTTAAAGTAAGAAACCGTGTTGGATATGTTTTAGATTGCTTGTTTTCTATGAGAGGCCGGGCCGGCCTCTCATAGAAAACAAGCAATGGAACAGCAAAAAATGGAAAGGGCGTAAGCGACAAAATGGTTTTTGTCGCGTAATTTAAAAACCATAAATACATTTCATATAAGCTATGCACATATTAAAGTGTATGCTTCAACCAATTTATGTACAAATTTTGGAACCTTAAATCACTCTCCTCTGTTGGAAAAATAGGAATCCCTTTTTTTACAAAGGTCTTTTCGATTGATAATTCTGTGTTATAAAAGTTGTCCAATCGTGTTATGCAATGGGCAATTCAAAGACAAAGACATGATGAATACTGACAATGAACTTTAGTTTCTTAGCTTTAGTCATTGCTGAGAAAAATCGGCATCGCTACAGCCAAATTATCAAGGCGTCGCCTTAAGGGGTACCAGTGTTTTAAAAACCTTCAAAATTTGACACCAATTTTGTTGACACCGCGCGCTGTAAGTACACTGAACTCCACGCAGACGAAGTCGCGGGCAACAGCTAGTATCTAATAATGCTGACAAATGCAATTAATAAACATCTGTAATGCTCGGCTTAGTCACATAAAGTACAATGTCTTTAGTGTGGGTGGAGCATTAGCGAGCCTACTGTGTGCGCTGTGACAAAATTATATCAGCTCCAATAGCCATGATTTTAGGAAAACAGATACATATACATACTTCATCTAAGATATGTATAAATAAAAATTAACTTTGAATTTTATTAGTCTCGCTAAAACTTGAGAAGGGCTGAACCAATTTGGCCCAGGGAAGGTTTATATTAAGTGATACGAAGTTCATCGAGTCTAGTAATTTAAAGTAATGATTATTCCTACAGGAAAACTCTTCTTGGCAACATTTTACATGTAAATTTTCTTATAGTTTTTTTTTACCAATCTTACTTATTATTATAATTATAAATTAAAATAGGTTGATTTTGGCGAAATTTACCACAAACATAGAGTAGACTATGGGCTTGGAGATAGGCTATTTCTATCGCGTCTATATGAAAGGTTTTCACGCAATATTTCCATGTCATTGTATGAAATTGCGGATGTGTGCAGCTTAAGAGCCCGTCCTCTATTTTCTACTGCTCTCTTCACACTCACGTCCGTCTTTCATATGCCAGGTGAAAAAGGACGATCGCCAAGTTGGCGGGCAGATAGAGGTTTTCTGTTTTTAAGGGTTTTTTATATTGAAGTGGTAAAAAGTAATTCCAACACTTTATAGACGACTTTCTCAACAGTACATTGTATTTTTTTCATACCGTTAAGACGTCAATACAATCCATAAAAAGGTGATATTCTAAACCTTTTACAGCAAAAATCACAAAACTGTCACGGGTTTGAGTTGGATTATTTAAAGATACTTAAAAAAAATAAAAAATCTAGCTCCAACACTATATTATAATTGAAATGATCTTACATGTTATGCATTAAAACTTATAGAAATACTGTATTTTAACTGTTAAATCACGTCTGTTAAATGAGCGAAATCGGCAAAATTTCGTATACGGACTCTTAATGGCCGTTTTACGTTTTTCCAAAATACAATCCAGTGATCTAACTCAGAGCATTTATTTGCATTCCAGACTCCAATGCTTTTCAGTGCCCATTTTACATTATACCGATAATAATGGCTACTGATGAATTATGTACTTGGATTGGAATGGATTGGACTAATGTGAACCGGCCGTAAAATATGGTCACCCTACTCGCTAGTGGTGGTCCGGAAGCTGTTTATCGATGTAAGATATCGACTCTATCGAAACTCAATTATATCCTAGTTCGTAGGTGCGCCACCAATATGCTGTAGAAGCGATAAAAGCGTATAGAGTTTAAGATAAGTCTGAACTCCAATATGTCTGATATAAGCCAATGAAGTTGGAGTGCGAAGTATTCTTTCATTTTTGCCCGACTTCGCCAAAGGGGTCGTGTTTTTCGAAAGTGTATATTATCCTGTATTGAACTAGATGATGCCCCCAACTTCGTTGCGCCATTACTTTTTCGCGCGGGAACCGTACATTTTTCCGGGAATAAAAGTATCCTATGTCCTTTCTCTATACTCAAGGTATCCCCATAGCAAAATTTTGGCGGTTTGGGCGTGAAGAGGTAACAGACAAACACACTTTCGCATTTTAAATATTAGTATGCATTGTTTGGCACGATCTGCCACTCCTGTTCTTGATGGAATTTATCTTGACAGTGGTCATTAGGGCGCTTTTCTGATTTTATCTGCATGCAAGTTGCCCGCACCCCGCACCCCGCACCCCGCACCCTATCATTTCATAGAATATGTTTTTCAGGGGCAACACGCGCGCGGCTATCGGCATATTGTCACCCGCATGCGGACATTAGATTAGATGCGGACAGGAAAAGCGTCCTTAGATTGGTTTCACCGTAGTGATGAATGATGATACTCGGTAGTCGCGGTTACATGTCAAAGTGTAGTCGAGTTTTTAGTTTTTAAATTACGATTTTTACTCATGTTTTTATTTATTTTATTAATCGTTTGACGATTAGTGCAATAATTTCTGTGTGGTATTAGTATATATCTTATATATCTCTTGTCACAATGTTAGTCCACGAACTCCTCTGAAACGGCTTTACTGATTTTTACCAAATTTTATATGCATATTCAGTAGGTCTGAGAATCGACTACTCGGTACTTTATATATTGATAAGTGCATTTGTTGAATAAATAATAGTAAATTATTACAACCTGAGACTGACGGCGACCATTGTTTGTGCGACGGGATAGCGATCGACGTTGCCATGGTGACATACTTATTTAGTCACTTCAATAAAATAATATGGCAAATATATTATGGCAAAGCAACGTTTGCCGGGACAGCTAGTATTATGTAAAAATAATTATTTGCAAATTGTAATAATTACAGAAACTATAATTTTATTTAATTGTATTTACTTTAGGCTATGTAATTATGTAAACTACTTGTAAGTAGCTACGTTTACGTCAAACGAAGGTAGTTCTAATTATCTGGAATAGTGAGACATTGATATTAGAAATATAAGACCAAGAAATATATAAGACCACGTGCATGGGTAGAGAACTCAATAGATTGTGTTCAAGGTAGGCAAATAACTAATGAGTAATGACTAATTAAAATAAAATAATAAAGTAATTAAGTACTAAATAAAATAAAATAAAATAATGACAAAATATATGCTCGGAATAATTAAATTACTGACAAATAAGGATGAACAAGAGTCCGAAATAAAATATGATTATTATAATAGGAAATACTAGGCAAAGATGGTAGTATATGGCGCTACTAGCACATACTTTAGTCCGACATGTGACACACCTTATATCAGAATATTGACACAAGCATTGTCAAACACCGAACAAACTTATTGTCTATGCTGGTGTAGCCTCTAGCGTGAAAATCTCAAAGAACTCAGTTCTTCTCTTCTCTTTCTTCTTCTCGTTAACAATGTACGAAAATTCTAGAATATCAGCTGGTGGTTCGGAGAGTCAGTTGGTGAGGACTGTGGACCTGGAGAACAGCAGTGTGGCCAGGACTGACAACAGCGAGACGGGGTGAGCGAGTAGAGGTAGACGTAGATAGAGTTAGAGAGAGATATGAGATGAGTGAGACAGTATTGGTCGATATAGATACAGTGAGAGGGAGATGTGAGATGAGTGAGGCAGTAGTGGTCGATGTAGATACAGTGAGAGAGAGAGATGTGAGGTGAGTGAGGGGATAGTGGTTGATGTAGATAGAGTTAGAGATAGATGTGAGATGGGTAAGGCAGTAGTGGTCGATGTAGATAAAGTGAGAGGGAGATGAGAGATGAGTGAGACAGTAGTGGTCGATGAAGATAAAATGAGACAGAGAGATGAGATGATCGAGACAGCAGTGGTCGATATAGATACAGTGAGAGGGAGATGTTCAAACAGTAAGGCAGTAGTAGTCGCTGGAAATAGAGTAAGAGAGAGATGTGAAAAAAGTGAAGCGATAGTGGTCGATGTAGATACAGTGAGAGAGGAGATGATCGAGGCAGTTGTGGTGTCTGGAGATAGAGCGAGGGAGAGATGTGAGATGAATAAGGCAGTAGTGGTCGATGTAGATAGTGTAAGAGAGTAGTGGTCGTATAAATACAAAAGTAGATGGTAAGAGAATGTTAAAAAGTGAGAACGAGAGGAAGATACAGCTTAGCTAGTAGAAGGGTCGGTTATTATGATTGTGGGAATATGAAAGGAGAGGAGCAAGATTAAGGATGATCGGAACGCAATTACTGTGTAGGATGTAGACTGAAAGTAGAAGTAGATTTTTTTTATTAGTAGGTAGAAGTAGATTGCGGACCAGAGTAAAAACAATTTGGAAATCTACGAATTTGTGTTTTTGTTCCACCAAATAATTGAAACGTTAAATAATATATATTTTGAAATTGAAAATTAACGATCTCACTTGACAATTGAATTTTTATTTCGGATTTCAATACTGAACCCCCTAAAGCGGATGTAGTTTTTCATAAATTCCGTATTATACCCTTCCAGCCAAGTTCATTTTTGAAAAGTTAGACTGGCGCAGACGAAATTATTTTAAACAAAGCGTCCGTCCACCCCCGTCTGATGCCTCCGGCTGTCTGTCCGTCTGTGTACAAACACTGGGAAATAATGGAAAATAATGAGCTTCAAGTTGTGTCTTCACTGTTGTGTTTTCTCATACATTTATTAAAAACTAGATGACGCCCGGAACTCCGTTGCGCCAAAATTCGTTTATTGCGTGAGAACCGTACACTTTTCCGGGATAAAAAATATCCTATGCCCTTTCCCGGGACTCAAAGTATCTCCATGCCAAATTTCAGCAAAATCAGTTCAGCGGTTTGGCCGTGAAGAGGTAACAGACAGACAGACAGACATACACATTTTCGCATTTATAATATTAGTAAGGATATGAAACAATCTACTAAAATACAACACTTTCCTCAAGTTTGCCATATATGACTATTTTCCATAAATTATTTCTTACCAGCAACACTATAAATTGATGCAATAATACAGGGTTAACTTTTTTCTCCCATGGCTTAGAGATTTTACGTCATACAATAAAATGTAGAGTTTTTCAAGGCCTTTCATTTTATATAATATATATGTGAATGTGCTTGGGTACAGGTTCTGTACAAAAATGCCCCTTGTCCTGTATAAATCTACATATTCTAATTAGTATTATAAGAAAAGCTAAGAAATCTAGGCTCTAAATGTAAAAACTAAATACTAGATAATAAGCCTTGTTTCAGTAAAAGCGTTAATTTGTTGGTTACGTGCAAGTTTTCCTCAGTTCAGTTGCGGCTTTGTGCTAGGGAAAGCAGAATAGTGTTAATTTAGTTTTCTTACTTATGTAGGACTTCTTTGGGAAAACAGATGCAAAAACTCTGAAGGTATCGGAGAAGTGAAAACTTTGACACTAAGCACGAAACAGAGGGGCAGGCATTTTCATCACACAGTAAAAAGAGAGATATCTCAATTTTCACCGGTAGCTTACCCTCCCTCTGACGAGTCCTGCGCGCTTAAATTTTTTTTACCTATCTCAAAAGGCGCTTTTCCTGTCATGCGTGTTGTCACCCGCGTGCGGATCTGATCCGCATGCGGGTGACAACATGCTCCTGGCCGTACGCGTGTTTCCTGCGTGACAGCAAAATATCTATGAAATGACAGGATGCGGGCAACTTTCATGCCAGATCCGCAGGCATGACGCATGACAAAAAGCGCCCTAAAAGGGCACGACTCTAAAGAAGTTTCAATCAGTGGCATCCATAAAAACATTGAGGTTATATTAGACTAACCATATCGTAAGCACAAAAATGACAACGCCAAAGAGTTTGGGAGCACGGAATGCGGTACCAGGTACAGTACGATCCGATCAATAGAACAAATACTCCGTGATTGATGGATATACTATTGTGATTCCTGACCTCGTTCCCATACGCCGAATATCTTCCCTAACCTACATAGATATAAGGTATTTGTAATTAGATATTGCAAATACATTCACGACCATAGAAGGTGCAACGTTAAGAAACACCTCAGCTCTGTGTTAATTTTTTATACTCTTACTGCCGCACTCAAAGACGGATATTAATTACACAATAATAATAATTGTAATTGAATTAGGAGTTTGACTAATAAAATGTATGGGGCTTATGTCAAAATGTATATTAAATTACAGTTATGTAATTCATATTCGATGGAGGGACGACGATCTCTGTTTAGTTGCGGGCCCATGTTGGATACGAGTAGCAGGAGATCGGTCATTTTGAGTTTGGACCTTCATTGAGAGTAGGATTTCCATCACCTAAATTGCCATCGCCGGTCAGACATTACAAAATTCCAGGACATTTGGTCGAAATGTGATTATTTCCCCGGACACGTTCTCTTAAACTGTTAATATTATGATTTACGTCTCGCCAATTTTTGCTTTTCCAACAAGAGTTTGTAAAAATCTGATTAACTCAAAGTCCGTACAAGAAACCGTGTGTATGCTTAACGTGTTTTTATCTTTCTTTTATAGCTGCATGAGTCATGAGTTCATGACTAAAAAGTTAATTTCTCTCAACAAAAGTGTCCGGATTTTACCCGGACACTTTTCAAAAACCCTGCCGGGCGCTCCCCGGACGCCCTTTAAACTAGGACAAATCCGTGGAAATCCGGACAGATGGCAACCCTAATTGAGAGAGGCCTATGTCCAGCAGTGGACGAATATAGGCTGAAACGATGATGATGAATTCATATTCATCTCTGAGTGCGGCAGTAAAACGTCACTCGAGATAAAAAACTTCATATTACACAAATATCATGCCAAGTTCTGTACTACGCCTTTGACAAAAACTGAACTTGATAAAAACTCAGAATTACGACTAATTTGTTGCAGATCAATTTATTAACCGCTACTGGTAGATGTTCAGTCTTGTATCGCCAACCAAAAGTTAGCCATTTACGCGTAAGACGATTGACAAGATAGGCCGATGTGGTGGTGATTAGATTCAATTAGAAACCATTCCTCGATCGCGCTATCTCGCTCGGTGATCAATTTATTTCACTCGATTAATCGAATTAAGTCTTTCCGTATCGAGTAACAGTTAATTCTTGGAGCCCTTTTAAAACGTGAATGAATGGCCAAGTCGCGATGAAGTTGGAACTTGTGACTAATTTCATGTTGAGGTTTTTGAAACGACTTCTAAATTCGCTCAAACAAATAAGATAATAATTATTTTAAATTCAAAAAATTAACAACTCATAAAATGGCAGTAATCAAATTATTCAATCGATACAATCAATGGAAGTCGTTTACAATATTTTATGTAAGTAATATTTTAACAAATGAAAGTAAAAAATAAAATAAAAAATAAAAAAAGTGTGTCAGCTCCGACGCACGACTGGAGTTTACTCCTTATGTACGAGTATCTAACTATACGCAAAAAGAGTTTATTCAACTGAAAAAAGATTAATATAATATGAAATCAGATGTTCCGGCAATATTATCTACACCCCTTTCTGCCATAGTTATTTCAAAATATTTTTTTCTCAATTCTAAGGCCAGAATCGAATAGAGGAGAAAAATCCAGGAAGATCAAGCCGAAGAAACTCATATCCAGGACAAATAGTTGCCGAGTTACAAGCATTCAAACTTTGACATTGACAGCTCGGCAACTGTCAAACGTCGAACAAAAGCGGCCATAACTCAGCTTCCAATAGGCCTAGAGGAACGGAGTTTCTTCTAACATCAAAGGCAACACCTCGGCTACCTCCTCCCCGAATTTGAACTAAATCCGAGACATCATTTTATTTCTCAATTCTAAGGCCAGAATCAAATAGAGGAGAAAAATCCAGGAAGATCAAGCCGAAGAAACCCATATCCAGGACAAATAGTTGCCGAGTTACAAGCATTCAAACTTTGACATTGACAGCTCGGCAACTGTCAAACATCTTAATAAAGTAGCCATAACTTCGCTCCCAATAGGCCTAGAGGAACGGGGTTTCTTCTAACATCAAAGGCTACCCTCGCCCTGAATTTGAAATAATTATATAATTATATTATTTTATTTTATATTATAATATAATTATATAATAATATATTTATATTATTATATAATTATATTATTTAAATAATATTATATTCCGACAGGTATATTACCTTTATGATCTTAAAAAAAATATTTCAAGCCCAAACTGTTCCACTGCTGGGCAAAGGCCTCCCCCAAAGACTTCCATCTGTCTCTCTCCTGCGCCACCGCTGGCCAGCCTGGCTGGTATGCCTGGTATGGCATATAAAAAAAATATTAGTTTTTATTTTTTTTACTTTAATATTATTTAGATGATGTTTTTGTCAGAAAAAGTATTGAGTTAGCTTCTTTTCTGTCGTCGTTTCGCCAAAATTACTTTTTAAAATTTAAATAAAATTATGATTCACTGAGTGTGGCCATCATCCTAACAAAACAGGTGAATTTATTTTTACAATTTGTTTTTCAAATCTTGGCAGCTTGAGTGACGGACTTGGCTGCTCCACTACCATGCGACCACGTATCTTAAGTTTGCAGTAGCTCGGCAGCTCGAAGTACGCCGTACGGACTTGGCCACATCACTTGTATGCGACTACGTATCTAAGTTTGCGGTAGTCTGTAGATATTCGCTAATGCGCTAGTCACGGTTGGCACGGTAGTCATTTTATCTTGCTCTTTTAACGCTCTAACGATTGGAATGCAAACTTTTTGCTAGCGATTTTTAGATTTTATCGATGTTTATTGGAAAAGTTGTATAATTGTTGGCACTAGGTATTAATTATATTTTGTCAGTACGTTACTCGTTGTCTGCAATTTTGTTTGAAATTCGTTTATCGCGCGGAAACTATACATTTTTACAAGTCAACACACACACAGTTACAAGTCAATGAAACGGGGCGACCAACGATGTGGTCGGCCACTGTCCACTAGTTCGCTCGTGGTTGCGATGTGGTCGGCATCACACAAGTGGTCGACAACGACTGCAAAATGTGGTACGTGTGAACGGTCCAGTTCACTTACAATACGAAATATACGCCCGACCACGTGGTGTGGTTGTGGTTGTCGTGTGGTTGTGGTACGTGTGGTTTGGCCCTTCAAGTGTCTCAAACTTTCAGTATATTCTGTACTGTTATCAAAGTGATCGCTGGACTAGGCATACGATGAATAATAATAATTAACAGGACAATATGTGACATGACATAGAAAATATTTTTATTAACCGACTTCCAAAAAACGAGGAGGTTATATGTTCGGCTGTGGATATTTTTTTTTTTTTTTTTTTTTTTTTTTTTTTTGTATGTTCAACGATTACTCCGCCGTTTGTGAACCGATTTTCGAAATTTTTGTTTTGTTGTATTAGGTTTCACTCCAATTTGGTACCATGTTCACAAAAGTGGTGACCTGATGATGGGATCCATGAGTAATCGAGGGAACTCCTCGAAATTTATATGGAAACATATGGTGATTTTGGTTTTATGTGAAGTGTACTAAGAATATGCTACCAAAAAGTCAAATATTGGGTCAAAGTATACCATGGTTTCGAAGATACTGAGAGAACTCCTGACTCCTTATAGATATACGTTCGGGAGTTTCGGCGTTGTTTTAAGAACAGAAAGCATATGCTACTATGCAATTCATATTCATCATCATAATCATCATCATCATCATCATCGTCATCATCATCATTAAGGTCACCAATGTCTCATGGCACAGAATGAATAATAGTACAAGGCATAGGTATGGATATACTAATAATAATAATTATGTACTGTATAACAACACCTGTTTGTTTAATACATGGCGGTCGGCGCCGCAGAGGCGACGGCGTCGCCGCGCCGCAGAGGCGACGGCGTCGCCGCGCCGCCGCGCCGCGTGGCGCGTGGCGGCAGACAACAGATCGAATACTTTACTAATTACTTTATAAAATTTAAATAGACAAATAGAATTAAAATAAAGTTATTTCAAAAAGAGCATTTACACAAAACAAAGTCATTAAGTGTCTTTTTAATCAGTTATACTTATTAATCGATAGATGGCGCACTAAGTATCGATTTGAATTCTTGATTAAGCGCTTATTCCACTTATCCTAGCTAGGAAGTCCTAGCTAGGGTCCTAAAAAATTTAGTCAAGTGGAATAACATTTAGAAGCTAGGATCCTAGCTAGGATCCTAAATCGGAAAAAATTTAGTCAAGTGGAATAACATTTAGAAAGCTAGGGTCCTAGCTAGGACTTCCTAGCTAGGATAAGTGGAATAAGCGCTTTACAAGAACAGAGCTGTCAATAATTATGATAATATTAAATATTATGAGTAGCTACGCTACATCCTATACAAGTTTATACAATTTTTTATCTGATAGATCCTTCGATCGTGGAAAAACGAGACACAATAGCCTTTCTATTGTTATCTCAATCGCCGGTGACCGCTTGGGGCTTGAAGCATTAAAATTGTTAAATTACTTAGCACAATATGTTCACTTCACTGATAATATATGATTTTGTGAGTGTGAGTTGTGACTCTTGACAAATTGTAATAAGATACGTAAAATATACGTGAAGGTTTACCTACTAGTGTAACTAAAAAGAGTGAAATTATTATTATTTTTAACAAAAAATTAAAACCGACTTCCAAGGTAAAAACAATAATAACATTAATATGAACTAAAAAGTATTAAATAATTTTTACTATCTAATGGTGCCTTTTTCCGAATTCGGCTAAACCTCAACTATTTCTGTATTCAATCTTCATAATTTTGAAGTCGGTGCCAGTTCCAAAAGTTTCAAATATTCTGTCAGAGGACTGAAGATTCAGCTATCTGGTACCGACTTCAAAATAATGAAGATTGAATACAGAAATAGTTGAGGTTTAGCCGAATTCGGAAAAAGGCACCATTAGATAGTAAAAATTATTTAATACTTTTTAGTTCATATTAATGTTATTATTGTTTTTACCTTGGAAGTCGGTTTTAATTTTTTGTTAAAAATAATAATAATTTTCTATACATTGTGTAAAAGCGGCTAAGCGATCAACATTAGCCGATCGATTGTCACTCTCAGAATGCCGTCTATTGTTGCATATCGGCATTAAAAAGGGCCAAATTGCGTGTCGCGTTTGATGGGCAATTATTTGTTTATGAAGAGCATTAATCTCTGGCCGGCCGGAGAAAGCCGGAGTCCGGACAGATTTACGACGATGCCATTGTTGAGGTAATGGCTTTAACACCCTGCAGACATAGTACAAATAATAATACGGTAGACCAGCGTTTCTTAAACTTTTTTGCAGGCGAATCTTTTTTGAAGGACGAATTTTCTGCCGGAATCCAAAATCAAAGAAAACATTGAGCGACTGTAGCAAGATTCTAATAAGTATATAATAAGTATTTAAAAATTCTCGTGTCACAGTTTTTATGCGCGAACTCCTCCAAAACGGCTCAACCGATTTTAATACATTTTCTTATGTACTATTAGAGAAGTTGATTCCTAGTCAGATGAAGGACCTAAGTAATTTGGTCGCGTTAAGTCAGATCGATCACAGGTTAAACATTGAATTGACATAAGCGGACCACATGACTTAGGTCCGCCAACTGCCTAGGAATCAATTTCCTCGATAATACATTCGCTAGGCCAGAGAATAGGTTTTTTCTACTTTTTAAATTGATAATAAATAAAAAAAAATAAGTATAGTATTCACATTTTTTTGTTTTGTTGTAAGTAGAACACTCCTTTTTTGGAATTCAGTTAAATATGAATGGATGGAGGTACCGTCAATGCACACCCTTAGACGTTATGTGTGTATGTGTTACGCTCAAAGACCGAAATCGCTCAGTGAGCGAAAAAATAGCTCACAACGCGTTGTGGTCACAGTGAAACAACCACGACGCGAAATTCGCGTCGTGGCTCTAATGAAAACGGCCACGACGCGTTCTGGCAATCACAAAAAGACCATAACGCGAAATTCGTGTCGTGGCTGATATGCTATTCGTTTTTCTTGATTTGTTCTTGATTGATTAATTGTCCATAGGTATGGAAGATTATTGCGCCAGACAGACAGACAGTAATAATATTAGTACGGATAGTATGGAACTATGAATACTTTATAAATAATAATGATAAACACATTATGCAGTGATTTAGTGAAAGGAAAAATATTTTGTAGTACGCGTGGTAATTCATTCAAAAATAATCTTCCATACCTATGGACGATTAATCAATCAAGAACAAATCAAGAAAAACGAATAGCATATCAGTCACGGCACGAATTTCGCGTTATGGTATTTTTGTGATTGCCAGAACGCGTCGTGGCCGTTTTCATTAGAGCCACAACGCGAATTTCCCGTCGTGGCTGTTTCACTGTGACCACAACGCGCTGTGAGCCATTTTTTCGTTCATTGAGCGATTTCGGTCTTTGAGCGTAACATATGTACAGACAGACACATATTTGTCATATTATTACACTCGTATCGGGCGGAAGGCCGGCGGCCGGCGGGGGTATTTGCCCATGTGTCCAAGTCCACGTCACGACCTATTGATGAATAGCCCGCGCTGGCACGCGCCGCCAGGATATACGTATTATCTACATTCTAGAATCTAGATTATACAACCTAGATTGGAGTTAGGGCTTAAGACATGAGGCAGTAGTCTAGAAACTAGGCAAAACATCAGAATACTATCAGAATATATCAGAATACTATTTTGCTGTTTGATAGTAAGCTGTAATAATGTTAGATTATAATTTATAACAGCACAAAATTATTGATGTAAATGTTTATTATTTTTTTAAGTTTACAATATGATATTGTACACATAGTATAATGTAAACTTACAAAAATTTGAGTTTTAGGAGCAATTATTATTTTCAAGATCCCCCGATCCCTCACTTAAATCTCCACTTTTGTGAATATGGTACCAAATTCGGATTTTTGAAATAACAACGAACCTTTTTTTTTTCTATTTTATTTAAGGGACTTTTTTCACAGAGTGAATATGTCAGTCCCATCGTAACCTATACCACGTAATTAATATATAAATACTATCTACGTTGGCTATACAAATTAAATAACATACTTGCAGCAACTGATTTTGGCTCGGACAATAAACCGTGATTATTTTTAACAAAAAATTAAAACCGACTTCCAAGGTAAAAACAATAATAATATCCTTGTAATATGAACTAAAAAGTATTAAATAATTTTTCCTATCTCATGGTGCCTTTTTCCGAATTCGGCTAAAACTCAACTATTTCTGTACTCAATCTTCATAATTTTGAAGTCGGTACCAGATATAGCTGAATCCAGATGCCAGAATATTTGAAACATTTGTAACTGGCACCGACTTCAAAATTATGAAGATTGAGTACAGAAATAGTTGAGTTTTAGCCGAATTCGGAAAAAGGCACCATGAGATAGGAAAAATTATTTAATACTTTTTAGTTCATATTATAAGGATATTATTATTGTTTTTACCTTGGAAGTCGGTTTTAATTTTTTGTTAAAAATAATAATTTCACTCTTTTTAGTTACCTAGTAAAATCATCGCGTACTATACGTAGATTAGGGCCGATTCACACCGAATGGCAGAGGCGAGGCGAGCAGTTTCAGTGTCATATGATTTTAAACTTTATCTTCATTATTGTAATACATAGTATCGCTTGAGAAATCGACGCCACGAGCGTCCACGGGCGGCCCAACTATCCATTTTCAAACAAAATAAAACTCATTACGTACGTAATAATAATCGTAAATACAAATGATGCTATAAGTGCAATAACTGTACACGTGCGGTCGATTCCGTAATCCGCGCGCCACTGAACAACGAACCTTATTGGCATACTTGTCGTATTTTGGTGTAAGTACTTACACCTATGAAACATACGTCAATCGAAAGAGAATATGTTTACAAACAATAAATATTCTTTGACAAAATGTCGTAAATAATATAATTTCTGAGTTATTTCAGTTTGAAAATCTAAAATATTTAAAAAAGTATAACATTTACGACATTTCGTCAAAGAGTATTTGTTGTTTGTAATTATTTTCTCTGTCGATTGACGTATGTTTTATAGGTATACACGAAAATATACCATTTTAAGTACTAACTAAATTAGGTATGCGGAGTATGCCACGCTCCATACAAAAAGATTCGAACTCTTTTGTACACAGACGGCGGAGTTATTGTTGAACATTAAAACATCCAGTGCTGAACATGCCCTTCTCCTTTTTTTAAGTGGGTTAAAAACATTAATGTGAGAAAGTCTAAAGTCGCATTAATAAACAATTCAACATGGACTAGGACTACCGATAGAACTAAATTAATGGTTCCGTAGAATGTTAAGATGTAATCGCTAATCGGTGCCTAAGAAAGTCTAGACTCGTGGGAACGTCTAGACCCGGGGCATCTTAATACATCATTGTGATCTCATCAGCGGGAAGACATCTGTCGGGACACTTTATTGAGCGGGGCCCCGGTTGCGCGACAGCCAAGAGTAAGCGATAAGATAGTAAGTACTAAGTAATGATGCGTTAATATAAGCAAGTTTTACAATGTAAGAATATTACAAGATTACTTACTTTGCTTTCATTAGAATTTTATTGAATATTTCGTAAGTTTTATAAAATTTCTGTTAAACTATTGATTAAAAGTGTGGCCTTTGTTAGTGACAAAACACACGCGATGACATCGATGTCAAATCCTATTTTTTTATTTCTAAAGGCGAGACCGCACTAAAGTGACACGACACGATGCGACCTGCGACACTTTTCATGATTTTTAGCCTCCCACCCCCTCCTTTTCATACGCGGACCCCCTCTCCTCCCTAGTGTAACGTCACAAAGCAATTTTACATCTCAAAAATTATTAAAAACACCAGAAAATTTCTTTATAATTTATTTTTTGTTAATTTGCGTCGTGACTCATGCCGTGTCGCGTAGTGCGGTCTTATCTTAGCTTAAAAATCATCGCATGCAATGACTATGCCGCACTTAGTGACTATAATTTAATGAAGATTTTGACGGACAATGTATAGGGCTTACGTCAAAATCTTCAGCTAATTGGGATGATGACAAGGTCAAAGATTAGCGAATTTTGTAATTAAAATAAAGAAATAACGGTAAAAAATAAGTGTTTCCAAAATTTCAGCTTGATAGCTTTTGTATTTTTTTTGTTATGCGCCTTAAAAGTTGGATATTCGAAAGTCGTTTTTTTTTTCAATTAAACTTAATATTTGTATACCGTTCGATAACTTATGTAATTTAAAGCAATTTTTGTTATGAAACCACTTTCATAAACGCAATAATTAATATAGCTACCGAACAAAAATCTCCCGCGATGCCTGCAAACAGCTCTAAGGTGACGTCATAATCGAGTTGCATTTTGTATGGAGCGTTTCGGGCAGGTCCATTTTATGAGATGTTTGAATTGTCATATCTTGGTGAATTTTTAAGCTATCAGAGTAATTCTTTCACCGATGTTTCTATTTTTAAAGGTCTTTCAATTACTAATAAGAAAAAAAAAGTCATCATGCCTATTGCAGATGAGTACTTAATTAATATTCGACTCTGAGCAATGAGTTTCTAAAATACTAGAGTAGCAACATCTTACAAAGTGCTTACAAAAGATTCTCAGAAATGCGTAACCATTTGATAGTTCAAAAGACAATGTCAATTCATAATGTTAAATAAATATTATGTCATTATGTATGTAAGTCAGATATGCCTGCAGGCATCTTCGAAGTGGCAACGCGTTGCTGCCGTAAACTGCCAATCTAGTTACGTTAGAGTAACATAGAATATCATTGACTCTGAATGTCGCAGTTAGTACCGTAACCAAAGTACCTACCTTTCTAGTCGTCTTAAACCAACTAGATCTACAGATAACTAATGGGAGCACTGTATTGATTAATGAGTCGGACCTCCGACCTCGGCCCTCTCACATCCTACCTAATGAGCAGTAATTACATACTAATTATTCACTTTTACAACGACGATTAATCACTATAGGCCAGCCCAGTGTCCGGACTCCGAACACATGACCAAGTTTTAGGTATCGTCCGTCCGCCTTAGTGTCTAAACCACGTCTAAACACACTACGCCGAAGTTTCGCGGCGCAAGTTCGGCATGATTCCGCCTGCAATGTATTTTAAATTACCGATGACACACCATGACGAAATTCCGCCGCGTTATATTGTTTGACATTGCTGACGTAATCATGCCGAACTTCCGCCGCGGAACTTGGGCATGGTGTGCTTAGACACTTATGCCCGGGACACACGAGGCTAGTTTTTCAAGCTAGGATAGCAAGCTAGTGTTAGTAAGCTAGCAAGCTAGTGCTTCTGGCTTCGTGTAGACAAAACTATCTTCATTTGTAGCATGCTCCAAGCTAGGTCAGCAAGCCAGGACAGTTTGGTAAAAAAGTAGCTTGCTATCCTGGCTTGAAAAACTAGCCTCGTGTGTCCCGGGCATTAGGGATAATTTGTTTCATTTCTAGTCTCATACGAATGCTGTACTTAACTTATTATCTCGTTTTATGTTTTACTATGACGGTGAACTTTGTATCACTGCCCTCCCAATATAAACCTTCCCTAGATTTCCACGAACATTTTAGGACTAAAATCAGCCAAATCGGTTCGGCCGCTCTTGAGTTTTAGCGAGACTAAAAAAAAATTAAATTCGTTTTTATAATAAAGCTATATTAAATAGATCTATACATATAAAATTACATGTCCTGACTGACTGACTGATTCATCATCGCTGAGCAAAAACTGTTAAAGTTACAGCCACGAAATTTAGTGAGTAGGGTTGTGTTTATTAAGTAGACACCCACTAAGGGTGAACGCAGATTTGGCCGCACCGCACGCACCGCAGTCGCCGCATTTCGAATTGTTTATATGAAGTTATAGGCAAGCTCGCATACCTACCCGCGCCGCAGTCTTCGCAACTTCTACATTCTTTATATGAAGAATTCGAAATGCGGCGACGGCGGTGCGTGCGGTGCGGCCAAATCTGCGTTCACCTTAAGGAAGGAATTTTGAAAATTTTACCCCGAAGGGGGTGAAACATTTTATTTTTGGGTTACTCATTAAAAATGAATGGATACGTATTTAAGCGTTTTTGGAAATTATACCCCTAAGGGGGTGAAATCGAGGTTGAAAGTTTCAATGGAAGTCCGTTATTTCTTGAGTTAGAAACATGAAATTTTATGTTTGGGCTACTGATTAAAAATGATTGGATACGTGTTTAAGCGTTTTTGAAACTTCTACCCCCAAGGGGGTGAAATAGGAGTTGAAAGTTTAAATGAAAGTCTATATAGGTATACTATGTTAACGCGGACGAAGTCGCGGTTTGTTTACAAATATGTCATGTGTGTGTTTCTTTGTTTGCTCCGTCGTCGTTCAGAAGTAAATTCGTGATTATAATTGCAACAATATTTTGACCTCATGTTTTTTGGCAATTTACGATAAGTAACTGAACTCGGTCAAAGCGAGCACGATCTCACGTAACTTATGACATTAATTAAAAGGAAATTAGTCATTACTTATTACTTATGTACCGATAATATGGCTACCGTTATCGGTTCTGAGAAATATTTCGTATGTTGTTTTGTTTTAGATTGTAAATTTCTTTAGCAACGTTGTGTTTTTTTTTCATTTCAACGTCAGCACATATTATAATACTAGCTGTATACTAGCTGTTGCCCGCGACTTCGTCCGCGTGGTCTTCAGTTTATAGCGCGCGGTGTCAACAAAATTGGTGTTAAATTAAAACCCTGGTACCCCTTAAATCAAAATACCTACCCAAAAACAGCTGTGCAGTGTGCACATAACATTTCATTTTTGATTTAAACTTTATTCATACCAAATTTAAAGCTTATTTAGCCCCCCATTACACAACTTTATCTTTATCCTTAAACTATTTATCATTGGTAGGTTTAAGGTTACGTCACTGCATAGATAAAGTACCTACTGAATAGTAAGTTATTTAATAACGTGTATAACAATCGAAAAAATCGGAATACCTGATTTAACATGGTACCACCTCTTATAGAAAGACGTATGAGCAAGCGATAGCGCGATGTAGGAGACGCACGGCGCCATCTATTATGAATTTTTGGAACTAACTTAATTTGAACAAATTTACGCATTTTCACCCCCTTAAAACCTATTTTTCCAGTTAAAAAGTAGCCTATGTCCTTTCTCAGGCTTTAGACTAACTGTGTACAAAATTTCATTACAATCGGTTCAGTAGTTTTGGCGTGAAAGCGAGACAGACAGACAGACAGACAGAGATACTTTCGCATATATAATACTAGTATAGATGACCTGTGAAATTTCATAAGAGTTAAGACAGAGGGTGAGTAGAAAGTTGAATCGGGGGTCGTTTTTAAATTTCTAATTTAAGATTATATAATCTTATTATATAATATATACTATATACTATATAGTTACTATATACTATATAGTTACTATATACTACGTATACTTACTATATAGTTAATTTATATAATGTTAAAACAACTTTTGTTTCAGGTAAGTGAACATTTTTCAATGCGTCGATGAGGATTTTTGCAGGTAGGCGAGTTTTGTATGCTGCAATGCATTTTTCAATATACTATAAGAACGTAAATGAACGTCTTTACTTATATAAAATATTGTATGTCCATTATTCATTACAATACAAGCCATCAGCTTTGTCCACATCTGGTGCCTTAGTCCCGAAACTGATATCGATTTGATACGAGTCTGATTTTGATTTCGTTTTTGATGTCATTGTAATGCGTAGGAATTGCGGAACAAAATCGTATCAAAATCGAGATGTTGCCATGGCATCTTGTCAACGTCGTTATAGCAACGTCCTTGTTATAAAGTAGTAGAAGGTTACGAAAAATATGAAATAATGTTTGTGTTTTTTCGTCATACTATAAAAATACATTCCTCTAGCAACTTTAGATGGATGTGCCCAATTTCTACTTTAGTGGGTTTAAAATGGTTATTTTCGTTAAGGAACATCTTCACATTAAATAAATATGTACATTCTCTTTTGTAGTTACACAACAGTTACACTTAACATAATTGTCATATACATATTTTAGTATTTATAAAATTTGTATCCCTGCATGCCGACATTAAAAGTTAGTTTTTATTTGGAAAGTAATGGTCCGTCCGACGTACCAACAAATTGAGATGTTGTTGAGATTCCTGGAAGAAAATCCAGAAATCGCAAAAGGGTACATGCGGGCGAGCCAAGCTAAGCACGATGCCAAACTCAAATGGGACCGTATAGCTGTAGAGCTTAACTCCATTGGAGGTGCCATCAATCACATTAAAAATGCTTGCAGATGAGTCATTTTTTTTTTGAAATAAGGGTTCAAACGAGCAAACGGGTCACCTGATGGAAAGCAACTTCCGTCGCCCATGGACACTCGCAGCATCAGAAGAGCTGCAGGTGCGTTGCTGGCCTTTTAAGAGGGAATAGGGTAATAGGGGAGGGTAGGGACGGGAAGGGAGGGGAATAAGGTAGGGTAGGGAAGGGAATAGGCTAGGGGATTGGGCCTCCGGTAAACTCACTCACTCGGCGGAACACAGCGCAAGCGCTGTTTCACGCCGGTTTTCTGTGAGAACGTGGTATTTCTCCGGTCGAGCCTGCCCATTCGTGCCGAAGCATGGCTCTCCCACGTTAGATTATTATGTTAAAATAATAATGAATTAATAAATATTATCAACAAAAAATGAAACAACACCACACCGATCGATACCTTAGGGACCCTAAAAACGTTTACAATACCTAACTCGGCAACAATCGATCTCGATGTCGATGCCTCTGTTGCTACCGTAAAATTTGACGTTTGTAAACGATCTGTAAGTCGATTCTCAGACAGTTTTGTTTGTCGCGAGCACCTAAGATTTCGATTTGGCGAATGTTTCGATGCTGATTAGTTCCAAATTGAGCCGCAGCCCGATCGTGCGCTAGCATAGCTGTCAGGAATAGCAAAATCCATTGAGGTCGAATTAGTTTCAAACGATCGTGCGCTATTTTAGATGTCTAAAGTGTCAAAAACCGTTGAAATCTAAAATCGAAATCGATATCAGTTTGGGGAGTAAGGCCCCAGTATCATGATCGCGTATCAGATCTCCGTCGCGTAGCATCGAAGCGTATCATGTTCGCTAGTGCGGACGCAAAATGATCGCGATCATGATACACTTCGTATCATGATACACCCCGATCGGTATTAACCGCGTATCTGATACGTGTCGTATCAAATACGCGTATCATGATCGGCAGAATGATCTAGTGTGGACGCATTTTGATACGGTGTCATGACACGGCTATGTGCCAACAACGGCTCTGCCTTTTTGTATCCTGTGTTTATTTATCACAATAAAACAAGCACTTGTCATAAACACTCTGAGCTATAACGGAGATGAGTTCTGGGTCCATGTCTGCACTCTGGGAGTTCTTGACTGAATGAATCACTAGAACGATACGAGGATCAGCGAGACGATAAGCGATCAAGATACGCCGCGAAGATACGCTATGGTCAAAAATAGGCGTCCACACTTAGGATACGCATACTCGATACGACGCGACGATCGCGACGACGGAGATCTGATACGCGATCATGATACCGGGGCCTTACTCCCCAAACTGATATCGATTTCGATTTTCGTTTTCAACGGTTTTTGACACTTTAGACATCTAAAATAGCGCACGATCGTGCTGCGGATCGGTTTGAAACTAATTCAACCTCAATGGATGGTCCACAGATGTGGACAAAACCTAGTATCGTGCCGATTCTTGCGGCAAGCGTCCGCGACTGACAAAAATTCAAATAAAGTGCCACTAGGCACTTTATGAACTTGGTTTCAGCTAGTGATTTCATTTTCCTCCGACATTGGTCTAGCGACCCTTGCCGCCGCTGCTTTGTAATGACGTAGAGCAAAATGAAACCTATAGCCTATGTCATAGAGTCGCATTTTATATTTTGGATTTTGTAGGCCGCGGTCGCTTGTCGCAAGAATCGGAAAATAACCTTAAATTCCTTAAAATGTTAACAAAGTAGCTATGCTCAATGATTAAGGGAACTTATTATGCAAGAGTGATAGACCAAAAACCACTCAAACATGGAGCTATCTTAAGATACAAATTCTATTTCGAAATGTGTTGCAGATGTCATGTCGTTTCAAATAACTTTTACAGAATTAGACGAGATTGTAGCCGAAGGAATATATTTTGATCTGGCAACAGGGGGGTGAGCCAAGATCTTTTCTTTATAGATTCTTTATAGAATCTTTTTCTTTATAGAATCTTTTTCTTTATAAATTATCTATGGAATTAACATGGGACGAGTCGAAACGCGAACGCCAACGTCATAATATTATCGAACGCTTATGTCATGCCATACATTTTGATCGGCGATTTTATAACGAAGCGATAACGAAAAAGTCTTGGTTAAATGGTCAGGTTTAATATTAATACAACTCTATTCGTAGCATATTTGCTACTAGGTAGAGTAATATCAAATCTTGCGGCTGATATGATAGCTGACATTAAATCTTACGTCCGCAACCTTGACCATACATTTGCCGCGTCGCCGAGATCGCACCAAACCCCTATTTTTAGGGTTCCGTAGCCAAAATGGCAAAAAACGGAACCCTTATAGATTCGTCATGTTTGTCTGTCTGTCTGTCTGTCTGTCTGAAAAGCTGAAGAGTTTGTTGGTTAGTTTGTTTGTTTGAACGCGCTAATCTCAAGAACTATTAGCCCGATTTGAAAAAGTCTTTCAGTGTTTGATAGCCTATTTATTGAGGAATATATTTTATCACGCTAAGCACGTTTTCTCTATACATTTTCCTCTGTATCTTTGCTCCTATTGGTCTTAGCGTGATAAAATATAGGCTATAGCCTTTCTCGATAATTAGGCTTTCAAACACTGAAAGATTCTTTCAAATCGGACCAGTAATTACTGACTCATACTAAGATTAGCGCGTTTAAATAATGCTTCTTCTTCTTCTTCTTTTTACGTTGTTTAACATCTTTATCGTGCAAATATGCGTCCTAAAATGAATTAAGCATTCTTAAGTCATCCGAATATGGTACCGAACTTGGAATAGTACCATAATTAATGCCTTTATACAGATTGAGACTCTATTTTCCTCCAGAGCAGAAGCTGCTAAAATTAAAAAAAATTAACATCAAAAATCGCGGTGGCTCCACATCTTAAATCCATTCTTGGGCCATAAGGACCAAATATCCTACCATAAGGAAATCTTTGGTTCAGCAATAGCCGTATAATTTACCGTACACACGCAACTAAAATAGAAAATTTAAAACGTGGAAAGGAATGTTGATATGCTGAAGATTATTGCTGTATTTTTATTATAGCTTTGTAGCTTTCAAATTATGAGTTTATAAGCCCCTAAATACGGTAAATTACGGAATCTCCGTAGGGAACGCCCTTAAGAGACGTTCGGTGATTCCTAAACTTTAATTTAATGAAGAGTTCAGCAGAAAATGTATGAAGTTTGTCAATTTTCTAATATTATAATCATTTTCTAATATTATAAATGCGAAAGTATGTCTGTCGGTCTTGTACCTCTTCACGCCCGAATCACTGGACTGATTTTGCTGAAATTTGGTAGTTTTAGTTTGCTGAAATTTGAGTCCCCGGAAATGAAACCGGCCAACGTCATCGCAATCGGTGTGGAAGTAATTATATCATGAAGCAATTTCTATGTAAGTACTTAGTCAAAGGTCAATGAACCGAATGAAACGTCTATATCAATGAATGAAACTGACCTGGTCAAGTGCATCGATCGATTTGTTGCACGTCATCAAATAGATGCATGCATGCGTGCATCCGGGTGTTACAGATTATAAAATATCATGTCAATACTCTTCAAAATAAATGGGATCGTTTTGGCAATCATTGAATACAAATATGAGTGATAAAGTTAACAATTAACTATGTATATTGTATAACATGCACTAGTGCAGCGGTTCTCAAACTTTTTTTTTGATAGCGGATCCCTTTGAAGGTGTGCCATTTTTGACACGCCAAAAATGTTTTGTCTTTGAGTGAATATTTATTTTGTCTTCATGCTGGTGTTTATTGACATTTATAAAAACAATGTGGATCGCTCGTGGAGCCCCTACAAGGCCTTTGCGGCACTTTTATTATCGAAATAACATAACCTCAAGTGAAATAAGTGCTCTACCGCTAGTTATTTTCGTTTGAAATTTAAAAACGATTTCAGGTTTTATTTAACAAACTATAGATGATGTTCACAACTCCGTTGCGCCAAAATTCCATTATCGTGTGGTAACAAGTAGTAAAGTATCCTATGTCCTTTCTCGGGACTCAAGCTGGTATCTCCATAACAAATTTCAGTGGTTTGGACGTGAAGAGGTAACAGACAGACACACACACTTTCGCATTTATAAAATAAGCATGGATAATGCCGTCCCCCCCTCCCTCCTCTACGGCGGAAGACGCTACAATAACGAAAACGCACAGATTCTAATTTCGGCCGGTCGCTCCCGGCAGGTCGGCACTAGGAAGTGCCCTATATACGAGCCCTTTGTTCGACGTCGATGTATGAGTGTAGATATTGCAAAAGGGCCACGTTGGCCTGGATGTTTGTAGAGTGCTCTTATGTTAGGGTTAATACTTGTGAATGTAGGGATGTTGCAAAATTTCCCATTTAACAGGTTGTCGAACATCTCGAACAATTTACAGCAGCCTTACCCCCGAACAGTGTTGTCACACCAAATTTTAGAAAATCAGTAGACGTCATGCCAAAGATTGTTAGAATTAGGTAGATGCTAGAACCAAAAATTGGTAGATCTACCACCCTCATATCAGTAATTTTTTTAGAATAAAAAATGCTAGTTTATCCATAGAGAGAGTTTTATTAATGGTGTTTATACATATTTTTATTGAATAATAATTTTAAATGTTCAGGAGTTTCAGCACTCATGGGCTCTTCGTTCTTTGAAATGATTTGAAATTGTTTTGATTTTGAAATTTTTTTGATTGAAATGATTTTTTACGGTACCCTACACATAAATGCGGTAGTGATTTTTTTTGCGTTGGATAGGTTTTTTTTTAAATATTACGAGTATTCAAAGATCATTTTCCGATTTAGGGATCCATTTGTCATGTTATAAGAAGTTTTAAAGTGGAAAAAATCGTTAGAGTCCAGTCATATCCCCAGTTCCCACCTTCTACTAGCTAAAGTTCTAAACGGTTGCTTCTGAAAATGTGAAAAAATTCACGAGAGTAGGTGTTTGTGTTATTTACTTTAAACTTGTGGACTGTTAGATGTAATTATAAAAATAAGATAAAATTATTACGTTTGTAGAAGAATGGATGATGCGTTCCCCGGCCAGGGATCGGATGTAAAGTGAAGTCGTCTGTGAAGTGAAGATATATCCGGTATTGCCAGTGCTTCTGTGTTGCCAGTTGACAAAGCCGGAAGACGTCTTGATACCGTTTATGGTTACTCTAAATGCGATGATCGCGTACAGTAGGAAATAATATGCTGAATTTAAAAGGAAAACTATCATTGCTAAGCAGACTTCATAAGTTATTGAGTAATAATTGATTAACTACAAAAAAAATAACTGAAATGATGTTGTTAGTGGTGTAAAACACGTTATAAAGTTGTATTCATTGACCATACAAAAATTATCAAAAATTAGTGGTACTACGGAACCTTATGGCACGACACGCACTTGGCCGGGCTTAGGAAGTATTGTACCAAGACGAATCAATGTAGGTACCAAAATGCTATCCAAGTAGTCTGTAACGTTTATGATATGGTGAAAAATAGGTAGATTTGATACCGAAGTTGGTAGATAGGTAGAAGGGAGGTGACATAGGTAGATCTACCATAAAGTTGGTAGATGTGACAGCACTGCCGATTTTGATTTACGAGTCTGATTAGTTCCAAATTGAGCCGCAGCACGATCGTGCGCTAGTATAACTATCAGGGAGGTGTGCCAAAATGTTTTCGTTTTCGCTTCGTTATAGAATCGCCGATGAAAATGTATGGAATTGACATAAGCGTTCGTTAATATGACGTTGACGTTCGACTCGTCTTATGTCATTTCCATACATTTTGATCGGCGATTCTATAACGAAGCGAAAGCGAAAAAGTTTCGGCTAAATGGCCAGGAGTGGGAAAAGTCGTTAAGATCGAATTAGTTCCAAAATTGAGCCGCAGCACGATTTTGCACTATATACATAGGCTGCACTAAAAATATCGGGAATGGAATACTTCCACTATTCCTGTCATATTAAAATCTTTTTAATTGAAAACTCCTTGGTTTTAAAAATCGAATACCATTTATTTATTTTAAAAAAGATTCTCGGTCTTGTCACAAGGTCTTGTCAAACTTGTTTGGTCGTTGAGAAAATGGAATTGACTCGAGAAAATTCTAGAGCGATGATTTATTATGACTTTCGAAGTGGTTTAACACAAAAACAGTATGTTGATCGGATGATTTCTGCATTTGGTGATGAAGCCCCATCCAAAACCACAATTTATCGCTGGTTTGCTGAATTTCAACGTGGACGTGTCAGGCTCAGTGATGATCCCCGTCAAGGTCGACCAAAAACTGCAGTCACCCAAGAAAACGTTGATGCTGTGCGTAAGCTGGTTGAGGAAGATCGACATGTGACATACCGCGAAATTCAGGCAACTTTAGACATTGGCATGAGTCAAATACAAATAATATTGCATGAACAATTAGGTTTAAAAAAGTTGTTTTCCCGATGGATACCGCATTTGCTCTGTGAAGAGCAAAAAGCGGCTCGCGTTACTTGGTGCGTCAGAACTCTCGAAAGATTCCACGCAGGATCCTCAAATGCTGTATACAATATCGTATCAGGTGACGAATCCTGGATATACGCGTACGAACCCGAAACTAAAAACCAGTCACGAGTTTGGGTGTTCGAAAATGAGTTAAAGCCAACAAAAATTGTTCGTTCACGGAGTGTTGCAAAAAAAAAATGGTGGCCACGTTTGTCTCCAAAACCGGCCATATTGCGACTATTCCTCTTGAGGGACAAAGAACGGTTAATGCAGAATGGTATGCTAGCATTTGTTTGCCACAGGTCGTTTCTGAACTCCGTAAAGAGAACTGCAACCGCCGCATCATCCTCCATCACGACAATGCGAGTTCTCACACCGCGCACAGAACAAAAGAGTTTTTAGAGCAAGAAAACATAGAATTATTAGACCATCCGCCGTATAGCCCCGACTTAAGCCCTAATGATTTCTATACTTTCCCTAAAATAAAGAATAAATTGCGTGGTCAGAGATTTTCATCACCTGAAGAAGCTGTGGACGGCCAAAACGGCCATTTTGGAGACCCCAACTTCCGAATGGAATGGTTGCTTCAATGATTGGTTCCATCGTATGGAAAAATGTGTCAAATTTCGCGGATAATACTTCGAAAAGCAATAAACACATTTTTAAATAGTACTGTTGTGTCACCTCCTTGATTTCCGAAATTTTCAGTGCCGCCCTCGTAATATGTCAGAAGTGGCAAAAGCTTTGAGATCGAGCTGATAAGATTCTCGATTCGATTCTGATTCTGATGGGAGTAAGGCCGCTGATGAGTCCTAGGGTGTAGTTGAGTCTTTCGTCCCTTAGATGTTCGTCCCAGTAGGACAAATGGACAGAAGCGAATTCTTAATTTCTTTTCATCGAGTGATTTGTACCACTTTTATATTATTAAAATTATGATTAGTCAAATCATGATCATCATTTCTGAGGTTTATAATCTTCTTTGGCGGTCTTGTGCTGTTCTTTAGTGTGTAAAAGTGAAATAAGTGTAAACGGGCTGTGTGACACCTGATACTGTCAGGTCGTGGTGTATCTACGCTCGGCCATCGTCGCCGCTGTATTTCTGTTGAAGCCTCGTTTCGTAAGTTTACGAGCGGCGTGGATGCGCTTGCACCATAAAGTTATTAGCGTGCGCGCTTCCCCCCCGCACCCCGCAGAAAGCGCCGACGTCTTAAGGCGCTATATTGAAAAAAAAATCCTTTTTGACGTAATACTATAGGACCCTCAGAAATGTTACAAATCTGGTGATGAGATATACATATCTTCATAGCCTTATCTAGGTTTGAGAAGAACTTAAAACACGATTAATGTATTTTGCCTCGATACATTTAATTTTCGAAATAACCTCTTAAAAATACGAAATTTGAAGATTATTTTTAAATGAAAATAGACGTATTGTAGGAAATAAGTCTAATTGATAGACACCTTTGCAACTCAAAATCGTATAAAAACATTTTGCTTAAATGCTCCTAGTTATTTTTTAAATGATTATAATTACGTTTTTTCGCATGTTTTCCGAGCGAGCCGATAGCTTCTGGCCGCAGCTTATTCACGACTTTATAGTCATACAAATTAAGTATAAAATTGCCCTTGCGGTAAAATTACTTTCGATATAGCGCCTTAAATGCTCCTAGTTGTTATTTAAATAATTATAATTACGTTTTGTTGCATGTTTTCCGAGCGAGCCGATAGCTTCTGGCCGCAGCGTATTCACGACTTTATAGTCATACAAATTAAGTATAAAATTGCCCTTGCGGTATAATTTATTTTCGCTATATCGCCTTAAATCTGCACTATACTTGACCCGTAGATAGAAGGGCCGCGCTACACCGGAATGGCAGCGGCGAGGCGAGCACATTCAGTGTCATATGATTTTAAACTTTATCTTTATTATTGTAATACACAGTATCGCTTGAGATGTCTACGGCCGCCCGTGGCCAGTGCCGTAAGTAGGGCGGTGCCACCGGTGCCCAGGCACAGGGCGCAGACTTTGGGGGGCGCAAGAATGGCCAGACCAGAGAGGCCTATACAGTTATGCATAGCATTGATCTGGGCACCTATAATAAAAAGGCCGGCAACGCACCTGCAGCTCTTCTGATGTTGCGAGTGTCCATGGGCGTCGGTAGTTGCTTACCATCAGGTGACCCGTTTGCTCGTTTGCCCCCTTATTTAATAAAAAAAATATCTAAAAAAAAACAAGGGCGCAGTTATAGAAGCTCGCACGAGGCGTAAAAAAGGCTATTTACGGCACTGCCCGTGGCCGCTGGCCGCGGCGATTTCTGAAGCGATACTATGTATGAATAATGAAGATAAAGTTTAAAATCATATGACACTGAAAGTGCTCGCCTCGCCGCGCCGCCCGCTGCCATTCCGGTGTGTCGCGGCCCTTATAGTATTAGTTACGTAGTAACTATTTAGTAGCCTGTGGTATTAGGGCGCTTTTCCTGTAATGCGTGTCATTGCCCGCGTGCGGATCTCGTCATGGTCCACAATCCGCAAGATAGTTGCCGCATCCTATCATTTCATAGATGTTTTTTCTGCCATGCGGACAACACGCGAGCGGCCAGGAGCATGTTATTACCCGCATGCGGACCAGATCGCGTGATTGATAACACGCATGATAGGAAAAGCTCCTTAAGGTTACTAGATGTTCCTCCCGTTCCGCGTAAAGATTTCCGCGTAAATTCGCCTTGAAAAATGTTCACTACCCATGGATCTTACTCTGTATTTTTACTAAATGACATAAAATTACTTTACAATCGCACAAAAAGTTAACGAAATAAGCGCATTCTGCATTCAAACAAAACGTAAAGGCTTCTGAGTCATTATTCGGAACTTGATGACGTCACGCACGGCATTGTATTATAACTGACTTAAAAAAAAGCAGGAGGTTAGTGTTTCAACAATTTTTGTAGTTATGTAAGTTTGTGTTATTTATTGTTATTATAGATTTGTAAAATGTTACACCAAATAAAATTTTCTCTCTTTCTTTCATTCATATCGCTAATATTCTCAACTCATTTATGGAGAGATAATCTAAAATTATATCTCAATGAATATGTATTGGCCACCTGCACGGGAGCGAACCCGCGACCTCTGCCCTCTCCCACATTGGGCGTAGAAAGTCCATTAATGAACGTTACGCTGATAATATCAGAGTAATGCACTGGATCGGTAGTGTTAAGTGCAGTTGTGCTGATTATGTTTCGTGTATGGCTAGATAGAGGTAAGCTACGATAACATGGCGCGCCTCTCCAAAATTCAAAACGTTTGAAGTGCGTTGTCAAAACGTTTGAAGTGCGTTGTCTTGCGCGGTCGGCTAGCTATGATTAGTTGACCAACAAATCTTGGTAATAAGTGACGTTAAGTGAAGACTACACAGTAGGGTGGAGCGATTTTGTATGAATAATATATTTTTTCATTTTTTTTAATGGCATAGCAATAGAAAGTTGCCTTATGATGAGTAAACCATATTTTGTATGCAGCAAAATATGGTTTACTCATCTTGATGTTATGAGGTGCCCCAACCCAATTGAAAATTCGAAAAATACGAATTTTTTGAAAACATTGGTCTAGTTTTGATAAATAGTATTTTTCTATATTTGCTGTTCCTTCTAAAAAAACTACATTGTAATATGTTAAATAAAAGACTGACCCCTTAGCCAAGACCTTTTCTTTATCGCTTTTCTATAGAATCGCCGATCAAAATTTATGGAAATAACTTAAAAATTCGCGAATATGACGTTGACGTTCGACTCATCTAATGTCAATTCTATACATTTTGATCGACGATTCTATAAAGAAACGATAAAGAAAAAGTCTTGGCTACAGGCTCTGGTTAGTGGTATCAATGTTATTATCAAGAAAAATTAAATATTTATGATATATTATCAAGGAATGATCATCAGAAAAAAGTAGATTGTTTGATATTAAATTGTTTTTTTATTTCACAATTAGGCATTTGAAACAAAAAACTACTTTAATAGTTTGTTAATTACTTCTTCCATAAAACGAATAACATCTCCTTTGAAAATTATATTCACAACTGTACCATCACAGCCACCTTTTCTACCATCAAAATAATTTCTGCGTATACTTTTATAATGGCGATCTACATCGTGTGTGCTGGTCTGTTTTTCATTATTTCTCATCGAATTTTTAACGATCAATGACAGCACTAGAATCCTTTGATGTAATAATATCAACAATCGACATCTTTTAACACAGATAAAGAAGCAGATCAAGGTATAATAGCAGCTGCTCTGTCAGAGACTCAGGTACGATCGCATACGAGAGCTGATGATGGAAAATTGAATCTTTTTTTCTTGGGTGGCTGAGCAGCTACTTATTATGGCGATTGATTAGCTTGTAAAAGCTACAAGAAGAAGCTACAACTGCTTGAACTCGCTCTTTCGGTTGTTAAGTCATCATGCAAAGAACGAGAACAAGACGTCTGGTTAGAACCCATTATCTCTTTGTTACGCGGTAATTTTTTTTCTTGTATTTTAATTTTCTTCATATTTTTTACAGTCGCATTTAAATCTACACGGCCTATCATAATTTTTCTTGCAGTTAGTTAATCAAGTAAATAATATACTTCCTTTTTTGGGAAGCGACGCTTTTCGCCAGATATGTAAAATTTCCGTAGCCAGTCTTTGGGATACATCATGAACTGTCGGCTCTTTTATTGTTTTGTCAAGCTTTGATTCATATTAATGTGATATTAATTAATAAATAAGTAATTTTTATAACATAATTGATAGTTGAGACTTGAGACACTGGTAACTTCTCCGATGAACCAAAAACAGGATATGTATCTTTTCGGTTTTTGACGACATAATATTTTGACTGTAATAAAGATAAATACTAGGTATAAATTATATCGCAATTTTATCAAGAATCAGTGAACTGGAAATCAAAAATATTACTTACAGGAGTTTATTTTCTTGTGGGCATCACTGTTTCTCATAAGCAGAATTACATTAATAGCGCGCACTTTATGTCGTTCGAACAACGATTGGAAAGTGCAATTAAATCACCTCTCCTGCCTCAATCTCCCCATCTATCTACGCAATATTCAAGTTTAAGCAGTTACGAACGTAACGGAATACACATAATAAGTATAATTCAGCGTTAATTTGGCAATATTAGAAGTTGGTGGTTTTTGACAAAGTTTTTCGAATTTCTCTAAAGTTCATGACGTTGGGGGCACCTCTAAATTTATAATGATTTAAATAAAATTTTGTACGTATATATTTTGTGAACAGTAAGAGCAACTTTTTATAGGTATGCCGACACAGTACACACATTGAAATAGTAATTTTGTAATGTTATCGTAGTTTATCTCTATCTGAGATTTTAACTGATTGAGATGTTATCCGCATCCGCATAAGGGGGCAAACGAGCAAACGGGTCACCTGATGGTAAGCAACTACCGTCGCCCATGGACACTCGCAACATCAGAAGAGCTGCAGGTGTGTTGCCGGCCTTTTAAGAGGGAATACGTTCTTTTCTTGAAGGTTTGCAGGTCGTATATGTCCGGAAATACTGCTGGTGACAGTTCGTTCCAAAATCCAGAGTTATATAGTGCGCGGCAGAAAGTTACGCGAAAAACGCACTGTGGAAGACTGCCACTCATCAAGGTGACGAGGATGGTATGTTTTTCGCGTGGGACGATGGCGAAAAGTTGCAGGTGGTATGATTTCGAACAATTCCTCTTTTTTTTTAAATAGGGCAAACGAGTTAAGGATTGCACAAACCTACGCGACCAAAGCGACTGCGAAGCGGTAGCGTCTACCGCGCGGCGGACGCTGCCCATGTAATCTTATGTTCGCGTCGGCAAGCGGAACGTGCGCGTCAAGTTGTCAGACGCGTGTTTTGAAGTGTACATAACTAGACTTCTTTTTTAAAACCTTTTTTTATATTATTTTCTACAACTCTTTAGTTTATGATTTTTTGATTTGTATACGTTTTGATAGATTGTGTCATGATATTAACGTTTGACGGTTCGCACCGTAGTCGCGCAGGTGTGCACGGCCAGTTTCGCGTTGCAGACGCTCCCGTATCGCGTACCGCGTCCCCTCTCACTGACGCTTAGGTTTGTTTTAAGCTTAAAGTCACTTGATGAAAAGCAACTACCGTCACCCATGGACACTCGCAACATTAGAAGAGTTGCAGGTGCTTTGCCTTTATTTTCGAGATAAAAGCCATGTCCATTCCCTAAACTCATACACTGTTTAAAAATTCACATTCAATTTTATTAGTACTTAATTTTCTGCTCATTTGAACATCTATAGCTATTCATATTTGAAATTATAATCAACCTGATGACGCCCGCAACTCCGTTGCGCCAAAATTCATTTATCGCGCGAGAACCGTACATTTTTCCGGGATAAAAAGTATCCTATGTCCTTTCCCGGGACTCAAAGTATCTCCATGCTAAACAGCAAAATCGGACAGACAGACGCACTTTCGCAATTATAATATTAGTATTGATGACCTATTCACGCCAACCACTGAACCGATACTTATTAGTTATTAGTATAGTAAATAAATAGCTTGAGCTATAATATTAATTTAAAAAAAAAATTGACTGGTTGACTGATTTGGGTAATGGGTATTGATTTTTATGCTTTGATTTTTTAAACCATATACATTCCTCGTTCCTTTCCCGTCGCTCTACATTTCTCTACATGCCTAAAATTGCGTTCAGCACTTAATTTTCCGCTCATTTGAACATCTATAGCTATTCATAGTTGAAACTATAATTAATGAATATTGAATCAATTAATAGATCTTCCACCGTTAATCTGCGATAGTATTAATCTCGGATTGCGAACCATTGTGCCAGATCTGGCACACTCTAATTTCACATAATAATCAAAATGCCCATCGCCGCCATAACACAGTGCTTCCCAACTATTTTTTCGTGGAACTCCTTGGAATATCTATGGTACTGTCAACTGTGCCTCGATCGATATACTTTTTAACCAACTGTCAAAAAAGAGGCTGTAAATATTTTAAATATTGTATTGCAATTTCCTTGCAGCGACATTCCTTTACATTATGTTACAGTAGCATTTCTAGGTTAAAAACTATCCTATTAAAATATATCTGTATTCTGTAAACCCAATTTGAACATTTTTTTTTTCAGAGGCTTAAAAGCGTGAAAAGGTGAAAGGGAAAATTTACTTTGGCGTGTATAATATTACCTATTAGTAATTGCTATATTAGTAGATATGGACTTCATATCAAATAAAGTTATTCGAATAAAAAGTTATCGAGTTTAATCCATACTAATATTATAAATGGAAAAGTGCTGTATCTTAGCTCTTCACGCTCAAAACGGACGCAACTCTACCAAGTAAAAATCCCGACATCTTCGAATGCGGCCCTAGAGTTCCGGGCCCCTAGTTGGGAAGCACTCCTTTATTACCTTTCTAATATTGAAACGCTAATAACTTTTCATTGGCATTTCGTTATGTAACCTCTGATTGAGATGCATGGGACTTATCTACTCTATGGTAGACTAATAACACAAATTCATGGTTTATCTTCTGTAGTCTACATTGTTAAGGTGTCAACACACTGATTGAAACGCAGCGATTCAGCCGCCGCTACGTTTTTTTATTATAGTAAGTACTTACAAGGTGGTATGACGTTTTACTTCTTCACTCCTGTATAAAATTTGCATTTACATCATAAGTTCAACACATTTCACAGCGACTGTGATTTGTGAAATTCGATAATAAGCGGCCAGAACTCTAAAAGTCGATAATTTCTTCTAAACCTTCCTAATTTAATATACTTTAATATGAACTATATTATTTGATTTAATTATTCTTAACTCACCCCTTAATAATAAACCATTTTACACAGCGAAGCACTATTCAAAGTCTGCTTGCCTTGTTTGGCATATTGAAATCGTCACATAACAGACAGATACATCAAACCTTAAATATTTTTTAATCTGCTGTATTATAATTTATATCTTTATTAGTAAAAGAAATTATAAGTAACAAAATATGACGGTTCTGAAAGTATCGCTGCGTTTTCGTCGAACGTGTGACGATACCTTTACCGAGTACGTTTGATTTCATTGCAATTTATTGCACGATTTTGTAATAAGCGGAAACGCGAGCGAAATCATTGATGATTTGATTCTATAATTAAGTTTTATCAAATTGGGTTACTCTTATTTTACAGTGAGTACAGGGTGTATTTTTTATAGGAAATTGATTTAATTCTATTACTGATTTTATGTAACGTTTTTAATAATAATATAGAGCTACATAGCCTAATTATTATAAAATATAATCATGAATAATCGTAATAATAGTATATCACACAATCAGAACACTTTGAGGTACACTTTGCGGAATTATTTTTAACAAAAAATTAAAACCGACTTCCAAGGTAAAAACAATAATAACATTTTAATATGAACTAAAAAGTATTAAATAATTTTTCCTATCTAATAGTGCCTTTTTCCGAATTCGGCTAAACCTCAACTATTTCTGTACTCAATCTTCATTATTTTGAAGTCGACTACGTACGAACTACCAGCTAGCTGAATCTTCAGTTCTCTGACAGAATATTTGAAACTTTTGGAGTTCTGGCACCGACTTCAAAATTATGAACATTGAGTACAGAAATAGTTGAGGTTTAGCCGAATTCGGAAAAAGGCACTATTAGATAGGAAAAATTATTTAATACTTTTTAGTTCATATTAAAATGTTATTATTGTTTTTACCCTGGAAGTCGGTTTAAATTTTTTGTTAAAAATAATAATTTTACTATTTTTAGTTACACTAGTAGGTAAACCATCGCTTATATTTTACGTATCTTATTACAATTTGTTAAGAGTCACAACTCACACTCACAAAATATATTATCAGTGAAGTAAACATGTGCTAGGTAATTTAACAATTTTAATGCTTCAAGCCCCAAGCGGTCACCGGCGACTGCGATAATAATAGAAAGGCTATTGTGTCTCGTTTTTCCACGATCGAAGGATCTATCAGTTAGTAAAAAATTATATAGACTTGGATAGACGCACGCGCCGCGCGGCGCGCGGCGGCGTCGCCGTCGCCTCTGCGGCGCCGACCGCCGTGTATAAACAGCCTATTGGTGTTAAACAGTACATAATTATTATTATTGTATGAATACCTATGCCTTGCACTATTATCTATTCTGTGCCATGAGACATTGGTAACCTTAACACGACATGGTAATGATGATGATGATGATGACGATGATGATGATGATAAATATGAATTGCATAGTAGCATATGCTTTCTGTTGTTAAAACAACGCCGAAACTCCCAAACGTGTATCTATAAGGAGTCAGGAGTTCTCTCAGCATCTTCGAAACCATGGTATATCTTGACCCAATATTTGACTTTTTGGTAGCATATTTTAGTACACTTCACATAAAACCAAAATCACCATATGTTTCCATATAAATTTCGAGGAGTTCCCTCGATTACTCATGGATCCTATCATCAGGTCACCACTTTTGTGAACATGGTACCAAATTGGAGTGAAACCTAATACAATGAAATAAAAATTTCGAAAATCGGTTCACAAACGGCGGAGTAATCGTTGAACATACAAAAATAAAAATAAAAAAATATCCACAGCCGAACATATAACCTCCGCGTTTTTTGGAAGTCGGTTAAAAACTGCCACGTCTTTGTGCTTTAACATAGTAATTTTTAATTATGTAAGTACTTATACAGTGTAATTATACTAGATGTGTTATCATTAGTCAGTCAAGGTGTGAGCCCTCACAGAGCTCAGCTTTTAGCTAGTTAATAATAATAACAAATTACAAAATAAAAAATGGTATCTTCATAATTACAGTTCAGTTGCATCTCGAAGATAATTCATAATAATATTAGTTTCAACGAGCTATAATGAATTTATAATACTTGTTATTTATGCCGAAAGAAAGTTACATGTCTTATAAATAAATTATTTTATTGTGATTGTATATATTTATGGAAGTTATAAATAAATGTTAAGAGGAAATGTAGCGGTTTGCGACTCGATATATTTTGGTGAGTAATCTCTTTAGTAAAATATATTACCAAAGAGTTTCCGACCAATAAATAACATTAACTGTTTTAAAAGATAAACAATAAATAATTTAACATTATCGAGTACATTTTTTTTTTCAAAACATTAATTGATTTATCTATACTTATAAAATTACATGTCCTGACTGACTGACTGACTGATTCATCATCGCTGAGCAAAAACTGTTAAAGTTGCAGCCACGAAATTTCGTGGGTAGGGTTTTTTTATTAAGTAGACACCCACCAAGGAAGGAATTTTGAAAATTTTACCCCGAAGGATGTGAAATAGGGGTTGAAAGTTTGAATGAAAGTCCGTCATTTCTTGAGTTAGAAATATGAAACTTTATTTTTGGGTTACTGATTAAAAATGATTGGATACGTGTTTAAGCGTTTTTGGAAATTCTACCATCAAGGGGGTGAAATTGGGGTTGAAAGTTTCAATGAAAGTCTGTTATTTCTTGAGTTAGAAACATGAAATTTTATGTTTGGGCTAATGATTAAAAATGATTGGATACGTGTTTAAGCGTTTTTGGAAATTCTATCCCCAAGAGGGTGAATAGGGGTTGAATGTTTGAATGAAAGTCCGTCATTTCTTGAGTTAGAAACATGAAAATTCATTGACGTTTGTGTTTGACGTTTGCTTAAAATATAGGGTCCCGTTTTTACCATTTGTATAAGGAACCACAAAAAGGGGAAAACTATCCATCTTTGTTATTATACTATGTTAACGCGGACGAAGTCGCGGGCAACAGCTAGTTATAATATAAGGCAATAAAAAGGTCATTAAAAAAAGCCAGTGTTACATATAGTTCTAGTATTTAAGACGTTGACTGCAAATTCTTAAGACCATCCCCCGAGCAAACGACCTTGGCCGTACATTTGCCGCGTCGCCGAGATCACACCAATTTTTTTACTTATCTTAGTTCAAAATTGACCTAAAAAAATTTAAACGTGGAATATGTAGTTTATGATATTGTCGATTTATTGGCGTCACGTGTTTCAAATAACAGTAATTTGTAAACACTAAGGAGATGCTGAATGTATGCTTGAATTTTAATAAATCGGTTTTACTTTGGAAGCTGATATCATTACTATAATAAACAAAAATAGAAAATTTAAAACGTGGAAAGGAATGTTGATATACTGAAGATTATTGCTGTATTTTTATTATAACTTTGTAGCCTTCAAATTATGAGTTTATAAACCCCTAAATACGGTAAATTGCGGAATCTCCGTAAAGAACGCCCTCAACGTTCAATTATTATATTTTATGGCTTAGAAACTGTTCGTTGTTTCGGAATATAAATTATCCTACTATTACTACTACTTAGGATATATAATATCCTTTCCTGGGAATTGAAGTATCTCAATAATCATGATATTATCTAAAAAACAGTTCAACGGTAACGCCAAACTATAAAACTAGTCTGTCGAGAAAGTGAAGAAATTTAAAAAGTGGCAACATCGTAGTGTCATCCCTTTCAAATCAATCTAAGAAAAAAGGGATGAACTACGATGTTGCCACTTTCTAATTTCTTCACTTTCTTGATAGACTATACGTTATTCTATTTTACGCAAATAGTCTGATTCTGATTATTTTGTATCTAGAAATAAGAAAATAATGTTTACAATACCGAATGTTATAGTGTAATATAATAGCTTAATAAAATGTATTGGCCGCGAACGATCGATCTGAAATAATCTCGACTTTTAATCGCTGTGCGAGCGCAGATAAATCATTGTACAGAGTCCAGTAGTTCCCAAATTGGTACAGGTGGACCCCCAGGGGTCCACGAGAGACGGGACAGGAGAGAAGAGTCGGCGGCGCGGGAGGTTTCGTTGGGCTTTGGTTAATTTAGTAAGTGCACCCCGCATGAGAATCCATTCGAAGAATTAAAATGTTCGCATGACTTCTATGATCAAATCTGATCTGATCTGATTACTCTTTACGCCCAAACCGCTAAACCGATTTTGCCTAAATTCGGTATTGAGAGGAGGGACTGGACATAGGTTATTTTTTATGTCGGAAAAATGCGGTAAACGGAGTTGCAGGTGTCATATTGTTGTTAAACAAAACACAAATTTCCATTGATCGATATCAGTAATGCCGTAATGCAGGATGTCCACTGGAACCAAGAAAATGTTGAAAGTGGTTTAATGTTTATGAAACAGTTTGGGAACCTCTGGTACGGACCATCACGACCAACTTCTAAATGTTTGCTAATTGTAGTCTTTACGGAGAAAAGTGGGGCCGTTATCTACCATCTACCACCGGGGCTGAAAGCTAGCAGCGCATACTATAGATGAGGCGAAAAATATTTATTTAAGAAATTAAAAAATAAAGGAAACTTACGAGTCGTGAGCAAGCTGATGATGACTATGGCTGACAGAAATATGTTAAACGTTCATTAAATTAAAGTTATGTCGTCATTTAGGTGTTCCAAAATAGGTGTTACAGTCATCGGCATGAAGGCTGGTAGGTTAAAGTAACTAGGACTGGCTGAGTTATACTTACTAGCCGCATGATATGTGGTGACATAATATGCCCAACGGTCAGGGGGGGGGGGGGGCATATTATGTCACTACAGAGTGGGTACCAGAAGACGGACGATTCCGCTGTGGACGGCCTCGAAAAAGATGGCGAGATGGATGAAAAGGATGCCCAAATGGCCAGGCTGGCCTGCGGTGGCGTTAGAACGAGACAGGTGGAAGACCTTGGGGAAGGCAGGGCAGGCAGGCAGCAGTTCCTACTGCTGACTATACTAATTAGTATATGATCTAAAAAAATCATTAATTATATCTCTGAGTGCGGCCGTCAGTGTGCGAGGTCCTTTATCGTGACAGTTATTTTTATTGCACTACCTACCGCAACGTTATTGTACTCGGTTTTAAAATAATATTATATTATCATTAAATTAATCCTTCGATCGCGGATTCTTGGAAATGCTATTGTATTCTATTGTTGTCACGATCACCGGTGCAAGGATTAAGCATCACCTATCGGCCAATGTGAAAAGGATTGCTTGGCAATGCCAAATACATGTTATTTTTTTTAAAAAGAGTAGGTAATGGCAGGTGAAATTCGAATAGTTTCAGTTTTTTTTTCTTTTTTGCTACAGCAATTAAAAATAAATATTTAAGGAAGTTGCAAGTTCGACTTTTGATGAAAACTAAAACTGTCATAATTTGTATTAAAAAACGCCACAAAAGACTTGGCGATGAATAGTCGCACAGAATGACACAATGTTCTTTGTTTTAACGGGATTTTATAAATCGATTTCCTTATTATGATTGATTGCTTCCAAAACAATTTTTAATCCATGGGAAGTATTATAAAAAATATGTCTCCTTTAGCTCTTTTAATTTAATTCTACCGTAATTTGTGAACGCCTAAGCGTTGAACTTTTTTGTAAGAAAAGTACTTGGTTGTATGCACTAGTTAATAATTTAACAGTTTAATTCATTTTATTTGTGTGACTTTTGTTATAAATAACCCTTTATTAGCTATTCACGTCTTTAAACTACCGCATTTAAAGTCTGTGACAACCCTTAGCATGATAAATCCATTTCAAATTCTAAGCCATTCCACATCTCTCTTGTACTTTCGCATTGAAATATTCACAAATCACAATGAATTCAGACGTATTCTTGACAGGTCCGTATTCACATTAGGGGCACAGAGGGCACGGGCCCAGGGCAACAAATGATCAGGGGCGTACTCAGCTGTAACCGTTGACATCAATTCCATGTCGTGTCGTGTTGGAATCGTGCTCTCCTTTATGTTCGCTACTTCGTCATATTTTGTATTCTCATATTTTTACGACGTATTATTTTGGATGGGTTGCGCCAGAAGCGTGGTTAAAGTTATGGTTATAGTTAAGGCTAACTTTAACTTTAACCTTAACTTTGACCACAGAATTTGACAGATGTATGTTGCGTTTATTTTTTTTGTTAAAGCTACAGTTAATGGGGTTGAGAGTTATAAAAATGAATTATCCGTAAAAATCGACGGGAAAAATATTTGTTATTTAACAACACCGTGAGCCATAGTACATTTTCACGAAAAAATTTCGATAGAAGTTTGGTTAAATATGGCGTCCATTTTTACTTTAACCAAAGATTTGACATTTTGCGTTGTAGTTATAGTTAAAGTTATTGTTACAGTTATAGTTATAGTAAGTTGGTGCAACCCACCCCTAAACTTTAATGTAGTATTTTCGAAACATTAATTTTTATTAAGAATATCAGTTTAAACATAACAGTTTGGAATAATGTATTTAATAGGGAATCGAGTTCAGCCAAATCTCACCGAAATATTTTTGTTTCTCTCTTTATAGTTTAACTGACGCATCCATATTAATATGTAATTAATACGAAAGCGTGTCGGTTTGTCTGTATGTCTGTTACCTCTTCACGCCCAAACCGCTGAACCGATTTTGTTGAAAAGTATGTTATGTCCTTTCCCTGAACTCATAGTATCTAATACCAAATTTCATCAAAATCGGTTCAGCGGTTTGCGCGTGAGGAGGTAATAGACAGACAGACACACTTTCGCATTTATAATATTAGTGTGGATATGGATAACCTGTGTGTATAAAAGCCGATGCGAGGTAAGCGGCACAGGAAATCATATTGTTTGCATCTACGCGCGCTGTATTATTAAAAAAATAATTGCTCTCAGGGGAAACTGTTGCTAATCGTCGACTAATATCCGTTATTAGGTGAATGTACAATTACAAATTATTGAATAGTTAATTCTAGATGCTGGCGTTTGCACAGAGATTCGCGTTTCGCGCGGTAAATTATGTTCTGCAACAACAGAGGCCGCAGCCAAAGTCTCTTTCGTTAAAAACGGTGACTAAATTCGTTATCAAAATGTGTGGGATTTGACATTAGTCTTCGTCTGTGAAATGTCCTTTAGCGTTGACTTATTTATGTCAAACCGCATATTATATTTTGATAAAGAATTTCGTCATCATTTTTAACGAAAGATATTTTGTCTAAGGGGCCAGTACTTCTACCAGAACTATCAGAGACCCAAAGCCTCTCAAAACCAAAACTATTTAGCGGCTAACAGAAAATAGGAAACGGACAGACTTATGAATTCTAGGTGTGCATGGCTATACTTTTTCAACTGTCAGAATGCTCAACCGAAAAGTGAAAAAAGGCAGGTTTTGTAATTTACACTCTAATATAATCAAAATATCGGGGCACAGAATTTCAAACAAATTTTGACATAGTTGCACGAAGTTTGTGCCTTTATTAATATACAAGGTGTAACAAAACTAAGTGACAATACTTTAGTTTAGGGTGTGTATGTGTTCCTTAAATAGAGCTCACTGTGAAAGTTGCAGCGCTAAAAGAGATTTTTTGTGATTTGCATGGGCAAGCGCCACACGTGATGAATTTTGCCGTATAAAGTTGAAAAAGTTACTCTTTCAGCACTGCTATTTTCACAGCAAACTCTATATAATAGGAGACCTTTACACACCCTAAAGTATTATCACTTAGTTTTTTATACCCTGTAAATTGTGCAGTTATCTAGATGATTCCTTTTTAGGGTGCTGTAGTCAACAAGGTAGTTTCGGTCTGTCCGTCCGTCTGTCTGTCTGTCTGTCCGCGGTTTTGCTCAGAGACTATAGGACCTACAAAGCTGTAATTTGGCATGAATGCACATATTAATGATGCCGACAAAATGGTACATTAAATCTTAAAAAAATATTTTTTTATGGTACCTTCCTACTACTACTTCCTACACATCAAGCGGGAATTAATTTTTTTTTTGCGTCAGCCCCATCGTGTGGGGTGTCGTTGGATAGGTTTTTAAACATATTATGAGTATTCATAGATCATTTTCCGATTTAGGAATCCGTTTGTGAAATATTAAGTTTTAAAGTGGAAAAAATCGTTAGAGTCCAGTGTCCCCCCCTTCTACCAGCTAAACGGTAGCTTCTGGAAATGTAAAAAAATTCACGGGAGTAGGAAATACTTATGGTAAATTTAAAAGGAAAACTATCACGGCTAAGAAGACTTCATAAGTTATTGAGTAATAGTCTATCAACTAAAAAAATGTTTTCGGCGAAGTATAAAGGAACTTTTCGTTCAGATTCCTTTGAAAGTAACTGAGATGATGTTGTTAGTAGTGTAAAACACGTTATAAATGTACATTCATTGACCATACACAAATTTTAAAAAAACTAGCGGTACTACGGAACCCTATATTGCGCGTGGCTCGACATGCACTTGGCCGGTTTTTTTAAATTTGTTTCGAGCCGATATCTCGATGGTATCGGCTCGTAAACATTGTGACGTTGTGCGGCGCGCGCGGCACGACTGCCATTGTGTGCACTTCACGCCTGCGCGCTGCGCCCGCGCATTCGATTCGAAAGCCAAAAAGACGAGATTAAAAAGACTATTACGAAGTGTTTACATAATTGGAATGGCTGCGCGCGCATTCCGGTCGGATTGCTTAGAAATAGCTTTCGGTGGGACAATAGAACAGAAATGTAATGTTAGGTATGGCTAGGGTAGCGGAGAATTTACTGCCGCTAGTTATAGTCTATTCAATTTTTGCCGCCTTTACTGACATCTAAAATTGAATACGTCAGTTTAGATTATAATAAAATATAATAATACAATAATTGTTCTGAAATCGCAGCTTTATGGTTTTTGTTTTATCGTCGCGTCATTCTCGCTTCTTTGTTTTTGGGGGCTGAAAATTTGTGATTTTGCAGCCCCCTAAATTCTGCAGCCCTGGTGGCCTACTCAGCCTTTTGTTAAACCCGCCACTGGCTAGGAGCCGTAAATAGATAGCTAAATAGTAAATAGTGAGTGATATTCTTTTGAGAAAAAGTGTTGAGGGTAGATATTACGTACTTCTCTGTCAAACCATATTTCTTCTGATTTTGGGAATGTCATTCAAGTAGCTCTCACGATGTGACTGTGCAGTGGTGTCATGTCATGAGTGTGAGACGTCAATCATCGTTGGCAAATGATAGGCCGTGGCTCTGGCCGTGGTGTCTCGTAAACTCGTCGTCATATCAGCTGCTGATGGCTGTGACGAGTGAGAGGGACGAAGTGGTTGTCTCCCTATTTTTATTTTTCATCAGAGTGATCTTATTTGTTTCTTTAGAATTAATTTGTAAGTTCTCCGCGACTTTGTCCACATTTTCGACGCATTCATAGCTACTAATAGTTACTAACTAATAGTTCCTGAGATTTAGCAATAAGCGCGTTTAAGCGAACTATATTGTCTATGACATAAAACCGCCAACTTTATGATACTTAATTAGTTTACCTAGCCATTATAAATAGTAAATATTATGTGTAAATAAACATAAAGTGAAATGAATTTGATCTAGCGACGGTAATGAGCGAGCGAGTTATAATAACATATTACATACATTTTAACACTTAGTTTTCTCCCGCAATTTCTCCACTTTTAATGTATGAATGTGAGACCTACACTTAATACTTACTAGATTTTTATTCTATTTATAGTGTAACAAGAAAACAGCAAAAGCGAATGTGAACAATTTTTATGTATCTTATAGCGACTTTTAATAGTTTTGTTTAAAGCAATCTAAACTGTGTGCGAAAGTGTGTTTAATTCCGCTGAAAAAAAGTGGGCCCCGTGCGAGTTTCTTACGCCGGTTCTTATCGCCGGGTTAGTTCCCGAACCGGCGCGCGCGGTAGGCATCATGTAGGACATTCTGAAAATATTTATTTTAAATTTATTCAGAAATAAAACAATTTTGATTTTGATTTTGGTTTGGAAACACTTCGAATCCCGACGGATACAAGACAGTTTTATTTGATAAATGTAATATGAATTGCAGCTTAATATGCAAAAGACAATTCCTAAAATATTATTAGAACAAATGAATTGAGGCGTAGAAATATGTATTGGATTATTATACCTTAGTTCAGTCACCAGTCTCATCACTAAACTCTTACTATGCACTGTTGATAGTTGAATACACATGACAATCAAAAGCGTAACTAATTTCCCTACAGGCTACAGAGTTTTGCATAGAAAATTATTCAACGTTGTGGTTATCTAACAAAGTATATGTATGATCACTTACTTGTAAATTAAATGTAATTAAAATTTTTTGGCTAATTTAATTATATTACCTCCATTACTATACCTAATTATGCTATAAACCTGAAGATATTGTTTCGATATAGATAACTAGCGACCCGCCCCGGCGTCGCGCGGGTATAAAATATATAGCCACTGAAAAAATTATGCCTATAGCCTTCCTCAATAAATGGGCTTTCTAACACTGAAATAATTTTTCAAATCGGACCAGTAGTTCCTGAGATTAGCGCATTCAAGTTAGCCCTTTCAAATAATTCTCCCCGTTTTTTCCACATTTTCCTCTATTTCTTCGCTCCTATTAGTCTTAGCGTGATAAAATATAGCCTATAACCTTCCTCGATAACTGGGCTATCTAACACTGAAAGAATCATCAAAATCCGTTGCGTAGTTTTAAAGATTAAAGGGAACAAAGGGACATGAGGGAAAAAGGCGACTTTGTTTTATAATAATTAAAGAATAGAGTAGACCACGGGGAAAGACATAAACTACTTTTTTTTAGAATTGAATAGAATAATTTATTCCATAAAATATGTGGTATATAAAGGCAAAATCTTTATGCAACAAATAGAATGATTTATTGCATAAAGGTTTTGCGGGAAAATTTGCCGTTCCCGCAAAGTCCAAAATGTTATTTTGAGAAAAATATGGTCAGACAGATTTGAAGTATTCCTTCCGGATTTAATTTATAAATACATACACAAAACAAGCTTGCATGCTGCATAATGTCGCTTGTAAATAATTCTAAATAATTATGTGTGCATTGTGTGAATTATATAACGACGATTTCTATTGCATTGAGATGCATAGTGTAAAGAAATATTAATTCTATGCTATACGTAATAACTTTCTCAACTTTTATGAAATAAAAATAATTTGAGAGAACCAGTGCAGCGGGGCTTTGGAGAGTCATAAGAATTATAATATTATGATTCATTTCTTTTGAATCGCAAAATGGTCATTCTGCTTACAATTCATGTCTAGTAATTCGTACTAATTTGACATTCATCAGTTTGACAGTTTCGACGATTCATTTGCTGATTGAGAGGAATTGCTAAATGTGACCATTTTTTTATACGTGGGAGAGCCATGCTTCGGCAAGAATGGGCCGGCTCGACCGGAGAAATACCACGTTCTCACAGAAAACCGGCGTGAAACAGCGCTTGCGCTGTGTTTCGCCGAGTGAGTGAGTTTACCGGAGGGCCCAATCCCCTACCCTATTTCCTTCCCTATCATCCCCTATTCCATTCCCTTCCCATCCCTACCCTCCCTTATTACCCTATTCCCTCTTAAAATGCTGGCAACGCACCTGCAGCTCTTCTGATGCTGCGATGTTTCGTCGCTCTCCATCATGTGTGTTCGTTTGCCCCCTTCTTTCATAAAAAAAAAAAAAAAAATTAGTAGCCCCGCAGAGTAGACGTTAGTTAGACTATTTACTCTGGAAGAACTGAGTTCTACCGGTAACTCAAAAATTTCACGTCAACTTCTAGTTCAGCGTCGCATCTTTTGAAAATTAGCGAAAAATTCTGCAGTATATTCAGACAAGCCAGCTACAAGGAGCGAAACACCTGCAGCTCTTCTAATGTTGAGAGTGTACATGGGCGACGCGCGACGGTAGTTGCTAACATAACCTAACCTAACACTTCCAGAATCCAATGTTTTTTTTTTTAATAAGGGGGCAAACGAGCAAACGGGTCACCTGATGGAAAGCAACTACCCATCGCCCATGGACACTCGCAACATCAGAAGAGCTGCAGATGCGTTGCTGGCCTTTTAAGGCGCTATATTGAAAAAACTGTCCTTTTTGACGTAATACTATAGGACCCTCAGAAATGTTACAAATCTGGTAATGAGATATACATATCTTCATAGCCTTATCTAGGTTTGAGAAGAACCAGAAACACGATTAATGTATTTTGCCTCGATACATTTCTCGATCGAAATGACCTCTTAAAAACACGAAATTTGAAGATTTTTTTAAACGAAAATAGATGTATTGTAGGAAATTAGTCTAATTGATAGACACATTTGCAACTCAAAATCGTATAGAAGCATTTTGCTTAAATGCTCCTAGTTATTTTTTAAATAATTAAAATTACGTTTTTCGCATGTTTCCGAGCGAGCCGATAGCTTCTGGCCGCAGCGTATTCACGACTTTATAGTCATACAAATTAAGTATAAAATTGCCCTTACGGTAAAATTACTTTCAATATAGCGCCTTAAGAGGGAATACGCTCATTTCTTGAAGGTTTGCAGGTCGTATAGGTCCGGAAAAACTGCTGGTGACAGTTCGTTCCAGAGTTTTACAGTGCGCGGCAGAAAGTTTCGCGAGAAACGCACCGTGGAAGATGTGTTAGGTAAGTGTTAGGTTATTTTCGTTACTAAATTTCTTGGTAGTATTTCGAGTACTTTGAAGAATTCCACACTCATAAACGATACATAGGAATGAAGTGATCATTAAGTGCTAGCGATAGGCGGCGAAAACAAAAGAAAATATGCATTTTTTAAATCTTTATACCGTATACTGCTCTGCACTTCACGGTACCAGCGAGATGCTCCTCTAGATTTGAGTACTTTATTCCACACTCATAAAATATGATACATAGGAATTAAATGCTCATTAAGATTAGCGAAGTACAACTTGAATTTTGAAATAACTGTATTTTTCAATACCTAGTACAACAAAAGAATTACATTAATAGGATGCGAACACAAGTATAATATACTAGATGTTCCGCGCGGCTTCGCTCGCGTAATTTAGGAATGTTACTGAAACCGTACATTTTTCCGCAAATAAAGAAAAACATATCCTTTCACGTGGTCTATTCTCCATGTGTGCCAAATAACATAAAAATAGCTCCAGTAGTTCGTGAGATAAGCCCTATCAAATAATTTCCCCCGTTTTTACACATTTCCCTCTATTTCTTCGCTCCTTTTAGTTTTAGCGTGATTAAATATAACCTATAGCCTTCCTCGATAAATGGGCTATCTAACACTTATAATTTTTTTCAAATCGGATTAGTAGTTCCTGAGATTTGCGCGTTCAAATAAGCCCTTTCAAATAATTTCCCCTCGTTTTTTCCAGACTTTCCTCTATTTCTTCGCTCTTATTAGTGTTAGCGTGATAAAATATAGCCTATTGCCTTCCTCGATAAATGGGCTATCTAACACTGAAAGAATTTTTCAAATCAGACCAGTAGTTCCTGAGATTAGCGCGTTCAAACAAACAAACAAACTCTTCTCAATTATAATATTACTATAGATTATAATAATCACACATAAACACAATAATTGTTTTATCTTTAAATTATTACAAGCAGTCATTTTTTTAAAACCGTACGTAACATAAACGCCACTTGGACGTCCGAATTTTGTTTCAGCAATATCAACAAGAAAGCGCGGGATACGTAGGAAGCGAGCGCTTTTTAAGGCGCTATATTGAAAAAACTGTCCTTTTTGACGTATAGGACCCTCAGAAATGCTACAAATCTGGTAATGAGATATACATAATTATCTTCATAGCCTTATCTAGGTTTCAGAAGGATTAGAAACACGATTAATGTATTTTGCCTCGATACATTTAATTTTCGAAATGACCTCTTAAAAATACGAAATTTGAAGATTATTTTTAAACGAAAATAGATGTATTGTAGGAAATTAGTCTAATTAATAGACACCTTTGCAACTCAAAATCGTATAGAAGCATTTTGCTTAAATGCTCCTAGTTATTTTTTAAATAATTATAATTACGTTTTGTCGCATGTTTTCCGAGCGAGCCGATAGCTTCTGGCCGCAGCGTATTCACGACTTTATCGTCATAAAAATTAAGTATAAAATTGCCCTTGCGGTATAATTTATTTTCGATATAGCGCCTTAAGATTTACAGTACGAAATTCCTCATTCTTATTTTATAAGCACTTATTATGAGCACTTATTAGCTAAATATTTATTACGAAGCTATATAATCATTTTAAAGGTTTTTGATTATGTACACTGCTAGCTTCACGTAAAGGTAGCAGTATTAGCTTTTATTCCGAGTTTTGAGGAGCACTAAATTCGCGGTTTTTGCACCAAAATAGCACTCAATTAGCACCTAATTAATAACGCAATCCCGAGTTATTTTGCTAACTTTGTCATGCTAGCTTCACATACGTCTCATTGGGGGCCTACGTTCAGCAGTGGAAGCAATAGGCTGATGATGATGATTCAGACTCAGCTTCGCGAGAAAAACTCTTCTCTCAGCTCTCTACATTCACTTTGAGAGTCTTATTAGACCTTTATGCTGTAGTAAAAAACCTCTTTAGCCGCCGATAAAAGATAATGATGACTAATAAATTAAAGATACACGTAGCTATGACTCGGTGAGTATTTGTTAAAAGAAAGTGAGCGGCAAAGGTTAGCCGGGAACACGGACCGCTGTGTTCGCCCTTATCTTGTCTTGTTGCTTCGAGAAAGTTGATAAATTTTGTTTTAATTTAAGGCTGGATTTATATGCGGCCGCGCGGTTTGGCCGCTACACTGTGTGATCGCAAGCAATTAATGGATTTATTAAAACAGCGCACAGTGGAAAATTTGGGTCCGTATCGGATCAAAAATCTGTAACTTCAAGGTTTTTCATCGTATTGTATTGAGATTTGGCGCATGTATACAGTGATATACAAAGATTTTAAAAATAATCAATTTTTGTATTTTTTTTCAATGTGTACATATTTATTTTAGGTTAAAAAGAAAAGAGAAAAAAAAGTAATACGAGTAGTTATATTATGTTTATTTTTTATAAATAAGGACTAATATGAGTAAAATTAAGAAAACTCAAACAATTACTTATAACACAAGTATAATAAAACATATAAAATTATAAAATCGTATAGTACTAATCGTATAAAAATCGTATAGTAGTAATTGATCTCAGATTAGACAAATCTTATAATATTATTGGTTTTATATAACTAGGTTTTCTATCCTCACTATTCCTAACTAAAATTACTTCCGGTGTAAATGTAGGATCACCTTCGACGGAACTCCTCGAAATTTATATGGAAACATATGGTGATTTTGGTTTTATGTGAAGTGTACTAAGAATATGCTACCAAAAAGTCAAATATTGGGTCAAGGTATACCATGGTTTCGAAGATGCTGAGAGAACTCCTGACTCTTTATAGATACACGTTTGGGAGTTTCGGCGTTGTTTTAAGAACAGATAGCATATTCTACCATGCAATTTAAATTCATCATCATCATCATCGTCATCATCATGATTACCACGTCGTGTTAAGGTCACCAATGTCTCATAGCACAAAATAGATAATAGTACAAGGCATAGGTATGGATACAATAATAATAATTATGTACATAGCAACACCAATTATAATAGGCTGTTCATATACACGGCGGTCGGCGCCGCAGAGGCAACGGCGTCGCCGCGCGCCGCGCGGCGCGTGCGTAAACATCGTATTCAAGTTCTAACCGGAATGCCGCGCTGCGAGCATTTTGCAGCACGTGTTCACTTAGACTTTTAAATGTATTGTTTAAATTTATCTACCTTGAGGTATGCCGTATGACTCTTAGCCCCACTTGCGCAGATCTGAGTTAAAGTTAACGCTGAGTTAAACATCATGTCATCTATATCACTCACTTGGTGAGTTAAACATCATGTCATCTCTATCACTCACTTGGTGAGTGACAGATATGACATGATGTTTAACTCAGAGTTAACTTTAACTCAGATCTGCGCAAGTGGGCCTAAACAGTCTTAACAAAGTCTTAACAAGTCCGCCTTAACAGTCTTAACAAATTGTAATAAGATACGTAGAATATACGCAGTAATTCGACGCGTAGGGTGGTACGGTCACTACCACCAACGACCACTTATAAACTCGCGGACTATGACGGAGGTCAACTTAATAAATAATAACAATACGAGATCAATTACCACTCAATATTACGATTTACGTTGTCAATTCAATGCTCACTGCTCACACAAAGCGTTCAGTTGTCAGTTGCTTACAAACTTTCAACAACACAACAGACATCTGTTACAACTACTTATATAAAACTTCTACGTACAAGCGATAGCGCGACACAGGACCACCTCAGTGTCATCTAGTGAAGACAATATAAAACTATTTTTTTTTTACAATTTAAATTGGCATTTGGCACTAACAGTTTACCTACTAGGTAACTAAAAAGAGTGAAATTATTATTTTTAACAAAAAATTAAAACCGACTTCCAAGTTAAAAACAATATTAATAGCATCCTTATAATATGAACTAAAAAGTATTAAATAATTTTTCCTATCTAATATTATGTAGTGTCTTTTCCCGAATTCGCCTAAACCTCAACTATTTCTGTACTCAATCTTCATCATTTTGAAGTCGATGCCAGTTCCAAAAGTTTCAAATTTTCTGTCAAAGAAATAAAGATTCAGCTATATCTGGTACCGACTTCAAAATGATGAAGATTGAGTACAGAAATAGTTGAGGTTTAGGCGAATTCGGGAAAAGACACTACATAATATTAGATAGGAAAAAATATTTAATACTTTTTAGTTCATATTATAAGGATGCTATTAATATTGTTTTTAACTTGGAAGTCGGTTTCAATTTTTTGTTAATTCATAGCTGAAATAACGCTTGCATTACAAAAAAGTGCACATGGCCACTGAAGAAGTTTTTTTTTCATTCCATAATGACCCAAGAGCCAGCGACAGCCAGACTGTCGTCATTTTATAAAAGCTGCAAGTTTTCCTGTATAATATGACCCTTATAGAGGTAAGAACGACCAGCAACTATGGAGTTTCGTTCCTAGTCACTTTAGGAAATATCCAGTTCTAAAGGTTTTAGGTACCTAACTTTCAACAAAATATAAAGATGATTTAGAAAACAAATGTAGGAATCTCGTCTTGCTTTTCACTATCAGACACCCGTAAAGAATAATTAGCCTTAGGGTGCTCCCAGATAGAAGTTGTATAACGCTATATATAACATTTTTGTATAACATTTTGTAACAATTTATAACAAAATCACGTTTATTTTTTGACATGTTGTAGCGTATGTTACACGATGTTATAAAATGTTATCGTGTTACACAATGTTATATAACGTTATATAACTTCTGTCTGGGAATACCATTGAGTATCTCCTTGTAGTGTATTGATAAATAAAGATGGCCGCTTGCTGCCAATCAGGGCGAGGCTGGGACAAGATGGTCGCCAGACGTGAGTGCTGTCGCCCACTTGCTCCGGAGCCGCAGCCGAGAGTAGAGTGTTCAGTGATACAGTATTCTATGTTAAATTTACTCCTCCAACGATAATGTACAAATTGTACATTCCTAACTCCTAAAGTTAAACAGCGACCGAAACTCCATAGTTGCTGTCGTTCTTGCCTCTATAGGGGACGTAAACAGGAAAACTTTACGCTTTTATAAAACGTCGAAACCTGGCTGTCGCTGGCTCTTACTCTATAGTCCAGGGGTTCCCAATTTTTTCAGCCTGCGGTGCACTTACAAGGCAATATTTTGTCACGGCGCCCTACTCTACCAAGCTATTACAAAAATGTTATACGTAAATAAACACTGATAATCATTATTGTTGGGTTAACCAAGTAAATAATAATAAACAAATATAATATGTAATCATCTGCCTGCTTTTTATGATAATTCATATTATTATTTTATTTTATAATATTTGTGGTTATGGATAATGATGGAAGATCGACTCACGGCGCCCCTCTTGCCTTTCCACGGCGCACCAGGGCGCCGCGGCGCACAGTTTGGGAGCCCCTGCTATAGTCTATAGTGTTAGACAAAGAGTGTGCCACTTTGTACAGAGTCGACGCGCAAGTGGGTTACTCATTTCTCGATACAGTTTTGTTTCTATTTTAAATTAATATTTCATATTTACTTTCTAAGACCAACATTCAGAGCGTTGCAAGATTAAAAGTGAAGAGATAGATTGTAAATTATTGTGGTCGGATATAGGCACACTTTAAAGATCCATATTAATATTATAAATGCCAGAGTGTGTCTATCTGTCTGTCTGTCACCTCTACTGACGTAGCGAGTTTCCATGGGTGACGGTAGATGCTTTCCATCAGGTGACCCGTTGTCTCATCTACTATATAAAATTCTCGTGTCACAGTGTTTGTGCGCGAACTCGTCCAAAAAGTTCAATCGATTTTAACACCCCCATCGTAGGTATCGCAGACACAATAGATTTTCAATTGTTATGCGGCAGCTGGCTGCCGCTTGGGGATTGATGGGTTAAATAGGTTTTTCCTACTTTTTATATTGATACTAGAAATAATTTGTATGGCAAAACAACGTTTGCCGGGTCAGCTAGTAATTTTATAAAAAAAATGTGGAAGTGCTAGCCAGGACTTTGGTGGGTGCTAAAGATTTTACTGTGAAAATAGCAGCACTGAAAAGTTCTGGGTATTATTCAATCTTTTTCCTCTCTGTTGCCTAAAGCTCTCATTTTCCTCTGTTAAGGTGACGCCGACACTGTAAAAAACAGTGTTGGGTATGTTTTAGATTACTTGTTTTCCATGACGGCCTTACATAGAAAACAAGAAATGGAACAGCAAGAAATGGAAAGGGCGTAAGCGACAAAATGCTTTTGTCGCGTAATTTAAAAACCATAATTATATTTCATATTTAAAGCTATAGGCAAATTATAGTGTATGCTTGAACCAATTTATGTACAAATTTTGGAAGCTTAAATCACTCTCCTCTGTTGGCAAAATTAGAATCCCCTTTTTTTACAGAGGTCTTTTTGATTGATTATTCTGTGTTATAAAAGTTGATCAATCGTGTTATGCTGTAGGTAATTCAAAGACAAAGGCATGATGAATACTGACAATGAACTTTAATTTCTTAGCTTTAGTCATTACTCATTGCTAAGAAAAATCGATATCGCTACAGCCAAATTATCAAGGCGTCGCCTTAATTCCCATTGCCTAGTAAGCGTTAAATATTCATAAAAAGCGTATACAATTTCTATTGACCCACAAAAGTAGGAAACGTTACTACATAATAATTATCGAATAGTGAATGCCCTTCTTACAAGACGAATACTTTACGCAATAGACCTACCGTATTCAGTTACATTACACAACACACATTCGGGTGAAAATAATTATGTTTTTTGTCTATCCGCGTAACTTATATTCTAAAACAAGAAATAATTTATTGTTTTATTTACGTGTTGACATAATGTAAATGTGTATAGTAGATCATATGAATTGGGCGCACGCACGTGCGCGCGTAATTTCAGGTAAAAGAGCGGGTGGGGGCGTTACCGGTCCGTCCACGTTCGTGTCCCTGGGCGCCTGGGTACGCCACTCCGCCCTCTACACGGGGTGAGGTACTCAGGATGGCTGAACACCGGTCTTTCTTCTATCTTTCTTTCTTTATATTAGCTTTCTTGTTTTGCTCATCATATTATAGTTATATATTCTGTCTTTCACCATCTTTTCTTCTCTATCTTTTCTTGTATTTATATCTTCTCTACACATTTGTATGTTTGTATCGTATAAGTCTGTGTGTGTTTGATGATGGATGGGCCCGTGGGCCCCGAAGCCTAAGTTTTGTGCCCGGCGATAGGCTGCATGGTCACTCGGTGAGTTCAGACCGTTAGGGCACAGGGTCGACCCAGCCTTAAATGGGGACCAACATGATGGAAGAGCGCATTCTGAAAAGTATTCCCCGGGTGGGTCCTGGTTGTCCGGTGGACACCGGAGAATCCCACACCTCCTCGAAAGAGGAGGTCTGCCGGTTGTATACGGGGCCGGCACAAAATGCGTTGGAGGGTGAGGAGGCCGCAGTGGCGGCGAGTGGAAATGGTGGCGCGACTTCGCGCGAATGTTCGGAACCGGCGCACCTAACCGCGCCGGCGGCGGACATTGTAATCCCCGGGGGCACCCCTGCCCCTAAAAACGACGACCCTAGGCACATGACTCGGACGCCGATTGTGCAACTGGAAAGGATGACGGATTTGGAAAACGGATTACCCGTATCTGTAGGAAGAGAGCATAGCAAGTTCTTCAGCTTGGAAGGAACTCCGGATGACTTTGAGAGCGGAAATGAGACCAACGTCTCCCAAAGTCACGTAGACGAGAGAGAGGCAATACGTCGTCGCTTCCGCAAGAGACGTGGGAGCGAAGTCGACGACGACGACTCGGACAAAGAAAAGGGCGCTGCCAAACCGAAGTGCAACAAGCGCGGTAGGGGAAGGCCGCCCACCACCATTCAATACGTGGGCCTGCATCAAACCAGAAAGGTGCGGCGAAGAACCTCAAAGGAGGAAACCTGAAGGCCTTAAAGGATGCTGTCGCCGCTATCAACAGCGCGTGCGCAGCACTCATAGACAGGTCAGCCTCCACGGAAACTCGGGCCCTGGAAGCGGTGAATAAACGACTTACCAGAGAGCTCGCAGAAATGCGGTCAGAGCTCACCGCTGTCAAGCAGGAGCTCAATAACTTGAGACCACAGGCCGCTACCACGGCCCCCTCGCACACCATGGAGGAAATGCTGGAGCGAGCAGTCCGAGAGGCAGTGGCCCTATCAAGTGCTCGGCTGGACGCGCGCTTGGAAGGCCTGGAGGCTCGGCTGCTTCCGGCGCCGCGTCTGCGTCCTCCACTTGCAGCGGACCTGAAACAAAAGAGACGGGAGGTGCCTGCATCGCTATCCGCAGCACCGTCACACCAGATGGACATGCCGGAACCGGAACCAGTGGTGACAACGCTAATGCCACCGTTGAATCCCGGCCCGGCACAAGGGAAGAAAAAGCAGGTCAAGAAGACCGCTGCCGCCGTTGAGGCCGCGGCTGTGAGACGCGACGCTACAACAACATCCACAGCGTCGAGACCCGCTCCTCCACAAGAGTGGACGGAAGTGGTAAAGAGGAAGGGGAAGGCGCAGAAGAAGCCCGAACAACCGGCAAAGTCTGCGCCCACCAAAAAGAAGAAAAAGAGAAAGAAGAAGGAAAGGCTGCAAACTCCCAAAACGGCAGCAGTCGTCTTCACGTTACAGCAAAGCGCAGCGGAACGTGGCCTGTCCTATAAGGACGTGATAGATAAGGCGAAAGGACAGGTTGATTTGGCCGCTATGGACATCCCGTCCTGTAAGTTCAAGCAGGCCGTGACCGGTGCTCGCATGTACGAGATATCCGGCGCAGCCTGCAAAGAAAAGGCGGATGCCCTCGCCATCAAATTGAGGGAGGTCCTCGGAGACCAGGACGTACGGATCTCCAGGCCCCAGAAATGCGCAGAACTGCGTATCAAGGGGCTGGATGACACGGCGACAGCACAGGAAATTGCCGAAGCCATCGCTAGACATGGTGACTGCTCCGTGATAGATATTAAGGTTGGAGAAATCCGTTGTGATAGGAACGGACGCGGCTCGGCCTGGGTGAAGTGCCCGGTTGAGGCCGCCAAAAAGGTGACGTCGCCTAACACGCGAGTGTACGTGGGGTGGACGGTGGTGCGCGTGGTGCTCCTTGACACGCGTCCCATGCGTTGTTACCAGTGCCAGGAGATCGGGCACACCCGCGCGACTTGTACCAACGAGAACGACCGCAGCAGACTCTGCTTCCGCTGTGGTCTACCGGACCACGCAGCTGCGCAGTGCAAAAATGCACCACACTGCGCACTCTGCGAAGCGAGCGGCAAACCGGCGGACCACAGTGTCGGCAGCAGGTCCTGCGGAAAACCGGCACCGAAGAAGAAAGGCTCTAGAAAGAGTAAAGCGTCCCAGAAGCCCGCCAGCACACCTTCGGCGGGCCCTGGATCTGGAGAGGCCCCGATGCAAGCCCAACAACGGCTTCCCATCGAATAATACAGTGCAACCTGAACCACTGCGCCCGGGCACAGGATTTACTGGTTCAGTGCATGGCGCAGTGGTCGATAGACATCGCGCTAGTGTCGGAGCCGTATCGGGTCCTCCCCAGAAACGACTGGATTGGGGACACCGACTCGCTGGTCGCGTTGGTACTAGGGCCTAAAATCGTGCCACCGAACGCCAGAGACACGACTAAAGGTCAAGGTTTCGCGGTAGTCAGGCTGGGGTCCCTGACAGTGGTCGGGGTATATTTTTCCCCAAACAGGCCGCTGGCAGAGTTTGAAGCCTTCTTGCTACGGTTGACCAGCTTCATTAGAGGAGCGGCCGGCCCTGTGATCGTTGCCGGGGACTTCAATGCGAAGTCAACGCTATGGGGCTCCCCGGCGACAAGCGCAAGAGGCCGAGCAGTCCAGGTATGGATGGCGTCCACTGACCTTGTGCTGGCAAACCGAGGCGCAGTAAGCACGTGCCTCCGCCGACAGGGCGAGTCCATCGTGGACTTGACCCTGATCAGTTCGTGGGCAGCCCGCCATATCACCAACTGGCGGGTCGAGGAGGACACGGAGACTCTTTCCGATCACAAGTACATTCGTTTCGACGTCTCAGCTCGCGCGTCAGAGCTTGGCCGCACAATGCCATCTAGTGGCGGCCCCAGATGGGCCTTGAAACGAATGGACTGTGAGCTCCTTAAGGAGGCTGCCGCGGTGGCATCTTGGGTGCAACTACCGTCAGATGACGTCGAGGCTGGCGCGGAATGGCTCAATGAAGCGATGCACAACGTGTGCGACGCTTCGATGCATCGAGCGGGCCCGTGGAGACCTCGGCGACAAACGTATTGGTGGCGTCCCGAGCTACACCAACTGAAGCGGGAATGTACTGCGGCACGGCGCCGTTACAAACGATACCGCAGGCGACGCATAAGGCACCAGCCAGAAGAGGATCGCTTGTACGACGAGTACCTGTCAGCTTGTACCACTCTACGCGAGGACATAATACAGGCGAAGGCCGACGCGTGGAAGGAGTGGATACATACACTTGAAGACGACCCATGGGGCAAGCCGTACAAGTGGGTAAGAGAAAAACTGCGCCCGGCTGCCCCACCACTGACACAGACAATCGACCCGGATCTTCGCAATAGAGTCATCGCAGCCCTCTTTCCATCTGGGGCTGAGTGGACTCCACCAACGATGGCTCAACGGGAAGAAGACTCTCCGGACAGTGACGAGGAAATACCGCACGTCACCTCGGCAGAGCTGGCGGTAGCGGTCAAAAAGATGAGCAGCAAAAACACGGCACCCGGTCTAGATGGAATCCCGGGCCACGCATGGGCTCTTGCTATGAAGGAGTTAGAGCCGCGCGTACTCACCGTTTTGACCAACTGTTTGGTCCAGGGTAGGGTACCGCGGCGCTGGAAGACAGGAAAGCTGGTCCTACTGCGGAAGGCCAATAGACCGGAAGACCAGCCGTCGGCGTACCGCCCTATAGTACTGCTCGACGAAATAAGCAAGTTGCTTGAGAGGATTATTGCGGCGCGCCTCACCAAGCACCTGGAGAACGTCGGGCCCAACCTGAGCGAAAATCAGTTTGGTTTCCGCTCAGGCCGATCTACTATAGGCGCTGTAGCGCGATTGCGCGACATAGTGGAGGAGGAGGTGTCCCGGGGCGGGGTAGTAGTGGCAGTGTCGTTGGATATTTCCAATGCCTTTAACTCCCTGCCCTGGCAAGTCATCAAGGAGGGACTTAGGCGGCACGGCGTTCCGAGATATTTGCGCAAAACCATAGGCAGTTACCTCTCGGAACGCTCAGTGCAGTTCCCAACCCAAGACGGATGGGAGGAGCAGGATGTTGACTGCGGAGTTCCACAGGGATCGGCACTGGGGCCGGGCCTGTGGAATATTGGATACGGTGCTCTCCGGCGACACACTGGACGGCTCCGAGAACTTATGTTACGCGGATGACACGTGCTCCGTCAGTCGAGGGAAAACCTACAGAGAAGCGATCATCCGCGCGACAGCTGCTGTCGCCCAGATTGTACGACGGATACGAGCGCTAGGATTGACGGTGGCATTGGAAAAGTCCGAGGCTCTGTGTTTCCACGGGCCTAGGAATCGCCCGCCACCTGGACTGGCTGTGGAGGTCGGCGGGACCCGGATAAATGTCACTCCAACTATGACGTATCTGGGTCTTGTCTTAGACAGCAGATGGACCTTCAAAGAGCATTTTAAACGGCTCCAAACTAAGGTTACCAAGTCGGCCGGCGCTCTGGCTTCGTTGCTCCCAAACCTCGGGGGCCCGAGCCTGAGCTGCCGGAAACTTTACATGGGAGTCGTTCGCTCAATGACGATGTACGGGGCGCCGATCTGGGGCGACAATCTGTTGCCAAAAAATCGTCTCGTACTGGGAAGGATCCAAAGGGTGATGGCGACGCGGGCAGTGCGCGGATACCGCACGATATCCAAGGACGCGGCATGCCTGCTCGCGGGTGCCATCCCATGGGACTTAGACGCCAAAGCCCTCGCCGACGTATACTGGCGTTGCGCAGCGGTCCGCGCGGGGGGCAGCAACCCCTTACCGGACGTCGTACGTCGGTGGAGGGACAATGCACGAGAACGTGCCATAGACTTATGGGAGGAACGGCTGCAAGAGCCGCAAGTGAGTGTCAACCTAGTACTGGCTATCCGCCCAGTGCTAAGGGACTGGATCAGCAGAGAGACAGGCGCCCTCTCCTTCCGACTGACACAGGTACTGACCGGGCACGGATGCTTCGGTCGGTACCTTTGCGAGATCGTTAGAAGAGAGGAAACACCAAGCTGCCATCACTGCGACGCGGATAGGGACACGGCTGAGCATACCCTGACGGCCTGTCCCTCCTGGAGTGGACAACGGACGGCCCTCAGGGCTGTCATTGGCAATGACATCACACTGCCAGCACTGATCCGCTCGATGCTGTGCGGTGAAGAAGAGTGGAGGGCGGTCGTACACTTCGCAGAGGAGGTGATGACTGCCAAGGAAGAGGCCGAGCGCAGAAGAGAAAGGGAGACGCTCGACCCTAGAAGACGGCCCAGGCGGATACGACGCGCCCACAACGGCGACAACCTCCCGCCATAGATTTGGAGCTCAGGGTGACGGCAAGGGGAAGCCGTCACCCATTTACACCGAGCCCCCGCGAGAGTCGTGATGCGCAACGTGCTCCCGCGCATCGCGACGAAAAGGAGAGGAATGGCCTAGACAAGCCCGCACTGGGGCCTCTGTTCGGCCTGGGGGGCGAGTAATCGCCCCTCCGAAGAGGGGTCTGCCGACCACTAGGCAGACGACCGCTGGTGGAGCTGCGGTCGCGGTGTCGTATCCGTGGCTCCGCCGTCGGAGAGAGGGCGCACCGCCAAGTTTTAGTGGGTAGGGCTTTTCGAGCGAGTCCCACATATCCGCGTCAGGATCCCCATCCCCCGCGGAATGCGTAAATGCATTTCTTGGCGTGAAAAAAAAAAAAAAAAAAAAGGTAAAAGAGCGGGTGTTGGATGGAGTTGATTATATTATATTATTGAAAATATGAGGAGCGCGTTCTGTGAATCCCGCTCTGTTTAATGTGAAATAGCAAAAGGTGTAGTCGTCGTTACAACTTATTTCTATCTAAGCACTGAGCGTTTTTGTTACTTTGCACCGTTTAATTTTTGTATGACGTGGACTTTTTGCCATATTTTAATTTTTAAAGGTTATTTTTCTAATAGAAAAATCCTTGTGGTTTAACAATCAGCCAGAGTAGGTTTTATTTTAAGGACAACAAAGTTTGTGTCACTTGTCACCGTAAGGACATAGTCACTTTACTGTTTAACAGTAACGTTGTGGTTTTACAAAGCATTCTAAAGATGCACTTTCTTTTAATTAAATGGTATTTTGTAGTGTTGTCTGGTTATTATTTTAAATGAGCGTTCGTGTTTGAGCCTCATTAGACTAGCTCAAGATCTTAATTAGTTGAACTTAGTTAGTCTATTTCTCAAAGCATTCTTGTTCTATGTATAGCAGGCTAACGTTTGTCCCCGGCTTTTTAGTATCCATTTATTTCAGATACTTAAAATGTCCCAGACAAAGGAAAGGGGGTGGAATTTTCAAAAATTCTGCTTTAAATAAACAGCCGAATTCAAAACTGTCTGTTACTTCTCGTCTATTTGTTACTTTGACTCGGGAAAGGACGTAGGACACTTTTAACTGACTTCCAAAAAGGAGGAGGTTATATTATGTTCGTCTGTTTAATTTTTCTCCCGGAAAATGCATGATACATGGTATGGTCATCTAGTATGTTGTAATAAGGTTTGGTTGCTTTCAGTGGCGTGACTAACATCCGGGGCCCATGGCAAATTGATGGGGCCCTGTCAGTAAAAATCGTCACGTTAACAATAAATTAACAATGTATTAAAAATTTCTGACCTCACCGCCTCTTGGGCCGGGGCAATTTTAGGTCGGGGGCCCGTGGGATTTTGCCAGCCCTTCCACCCTATAGTTACGCTACTGGTTGCTTTGGTCGATAAAGTAAAAAAAAATAAAATATAGCCACAGTAAAATATATAGCAAAACCAATTTTCTTACATTATGTACTGAATAAATGTAATCGTAATCGAACTACAGAACGATCAATAAACAATGATTCAATAAAACATTTCATTCACAAAACCCAATGCCTCGGCCCTCGAGCGCTTTAGTAATATTAATCACACTTCTATTGTCATTGATACTAACAATAATTATCAAAGATCTATATATGGGATTGTTCTATGATTGAGGGAACATAATATATATATCAACTGTCAGACGATAGAGAACAGCCATTTGATATACAAGAGCTATATTATGATATTATAGCTTAATAGAATACGTCTTGTTACATAATTATTTATTGTTGTAACGGAGGTACGGATGTGTCGGAATCTTGGAAATATTATACGATTCTTACTGAGCCCGGGTTACCCTCGAAATTCTTATACATACGTAATACCAATATCATTTTGTCATACGAAAATATTGAACATGTTTGAGTTATTTTTCAGCTTAAAATAGTAATTACCTAGGTTCCTGTACAAAAATTAACTTCAAAACACTAAAAAAAAAATTTTTGTGTATGATTTTTTTTTTTACTAAATTTACTACTAAATATTTAAACACTAAAAAATAGAGTAAAACACTAAAAAGTATATACATAAATATTAAATTTACTACAAAATATTTCAACTCTAAAAAATATTTTTTAGTATTTAAATATTTTGTAGTAAATTTACTATTTATTTATATATTTTTTAGTGTTTTACTCTATTTTTTAGTTGCTACCATATAAAAGCCGCCATTTTTTACAGTTCTCCTTTACCAGTAACCAGCATGCCCCCGCCCACGTTCATTTAAAGCCTTGTCGCACTGTATTTTAATGATCTCAATAAATAAATAAAATTGGACCTATTTATGCATACCAGACTCAACCCACACGATGACAGTTCTGAGAAAAAGCCGTTATTATTAAAATTGTGTACTCTTTAAAACTGATTGTTATTTTAAGTTAAGTTAATTTACTATAGTATATTTTGTAATTTATTCTATGCGTACAGACATAAATATGTTAAAAATTACTACTATTTCCAACAAAAAATAAACAAATACAGGAGGGTTCCTTTTAGCAAAACTATATCAGTGTGGGAGTGTAATAAATCCACAGAGAACCACTCTTTGGATTTATTACACAAGTCAACAAGATTTTTACGCATGAGTTCTGTGCGCCCGATTTGGATGTCTAACATCTAATTAGTTATAGAAACAATGACTTTAACTTATAAAATTTGCTTTTATATAAACTGAGGCCTCATGATCTTTCAAATTTTGAAGAAAACCGGCATTTTTTCTTTCGGTTATGTAGTAAAAGAATGAAATTTAATATATTCATTATTTTTTAGTTTATATTGTTGCTTATATTCCCAAAAAAAAGATTGAAATGAAAAATATACATAATTTAGATTTAAAACTTTTTTTTGTATCTAGGTGAGCATATCCTAAATATATCTTGTTTCGGCAGTAAACTCAAACTCAAACTCATAAACGCACTCAGAGACATACAGCTCGTCAAGGCTCTAAATGAACGTGGCAGGAAAAGGAACTAACGCTGCCACCATATAAAAACCGCAATTTTTTACAGTTCTCCTTTACCAGCAGCGCCACCGCCCGCGTTCATTTAAAGCCTTGTCGCACTGTATTTTAACGATATCAATTCTCATTATACTTCAATTTAATGAAGAGTTTGACGGATAACGTATGACTTATGACAAAGTCTTCATTTAATTATAGTGAGGAAAATATTCGCCTCTGAGTGCGGCAATAAGTAGGTGACATCTGGGGGCACGGTAGTTTCGCGGCCAAGTCGAGCAGTTTATTGTTTAATATACAGACAGACAGAGACACCTTCGCACTTATAATATTCGTAATAAGTAATGAGTAATATGGATATTATTGTATCACATATATTTTTTAAGTAAAACATACAACAATAAAGACGTGAGTGAAAAAAGCAGGAAACTGTTAATAAAATTGCCGTTCTTATGCATAAACGTAGTCTTTATGGCCGTGAAAATTATTTAAAATAAAAAAATGTAGATGTTGTGTATATCCAGATTTACATATAAGCCAGATGATGGAGAAGGTAAGATACAAGGTTTGTTTGAATTATAAGGTACTAACGACCCGCCCCGGCGTCGCACGGGTATAAAATAAATAGCCACTGAAAAAATGATTAAAATCGATAGCCTACAATGATCCTTCATGTGGTCTATTTCTTATCTGTGCCAAATAACATAAAAATTGCTCCAGTAGTTCGCGAGATAAGCCCTTTGAAATAATTTTCCCCGTTTTTTTTCCACATTTTCCTATTAGTCTTAGCGTGATAAAATATAGCCTATAGCCTTCCTCGATAAATGGACTATCTAAAAAAACTGAAACTGAAACTCAACCTCAACCTCAACCACAACCTCAACCTCATCCTCAACCTCAACCTCACCCTCAACCTCAAACTCAAACTCAAACTCAACCTCAACCTCAAACTCAAACTCAAACTCAACCTCAACCTCAAACTCAACCTCAACCTCAACCTCAACCTCGAACTCAAATCAAGTTTGAGTTTCAGCAGCGCCACCGCCCGCGTTCATTCAAAGCCTTGTCGCACTGTATTTTAATGATCTCAATTCTCTTGACTTATGTCAAAGTCTTCATTTATTTATAGTGAGGAAAATATTCGCCTCTGAGTGCGGCAATAAGTCGGTGACATCTGGGGGCACGGTAGTTTCGCGGCTAAGTCGAGCAGTTTACTGTTTAATATACCACGTTTATTTCACACTAGATCAACTAGATGACGCCCGCAACTCCGTTGCGCCTAAATTCGTTTATCGCGCGGGAACCGTACATTTTTCCGGCATAAAAGTATCTTATGTGCTTTTCCGGAACTAAAATAATCATCTCCATACCTTTCAGTAAAAACGGTTCAGTGATTTAGGCGTGCAGAGGTAACAGATAGACAGAGACACCTTCGCACTTATAATATTCGTAATAAGTAATAACTAATAAGTAATATGGATATTATTGTATCACATAATATCATGCTATCCTCTCGAAAATGGAACTAAAATTAATAATCTTAAATCAAACCCGAGAAATTCCTCACGTCTAGTATCTAAGAAATAAAAAGCGTCCGCCGAGAGGCATCGGGTGTCAGCATTCTTTTGTTTCTGGTGTCCGCGATGACAGCGGTGAAGTGACAAGAGGCTCTATCAAAAGTATTTGTAGTGATTAATAGACGAGAGAAGTGAAAGTTTGGCGTTCGGAAGCGACGCCGCGGGGCGGATTTAGTTCATTTTGCACAATATTAGCCCATTTATAGTATTTTTTAAATAAAACATACAACAATAAATATGTGAGTGAAAAAAGCAGGAAACTGTTAATAAAATTGCTGTTCTTTTGCATAAACGTATCTAGTCTTAGTTGAGGCTGTGAAAATGATTTGAAAAAAAAAATGTAGATATTATGTATAGCCAGATATACATACTTATATTAGTCAGATGATGAAGTAGGACAAGCCTGTTTAAATAATAAGGTAAAAATGAGTATTTGTGTTTATAAAATGTTAGTAATCTGGTTTTTCCACTCACGTCTTTTCCTTTGCGTACATTACACAATATTTTCAGAGCGAAGATCTCATCAGTCATCACTAGGGCCCGGAAAATATGTATTAAAAAATATGTACATAAAATATGGACAAAAAAATCGAAAATACGGACAAATATAGAGTAAAAAATGGAAATATGGAGAAAATATGGAGTATAAAATTGGTATAAAATTACAATAATTATTTAGTTTAGGTAAGAAAAGAGTCACTCGTGACACTTAACAAAGAGACAGAGGCAAGAAGAAGAAGAAGAAGAAGAAGAAGAAGAAGAAGAAGAAGAAGAAGAAGAAGAAGAAGAAGAAGAAGAAGAAGAAGAAGACTAGCATGTAATATCCCGTTCTCCAATAGAACGAAAGTAAATTTATCAATATAGCCAAAGACTTACAACAACTGATAAAAATAAATCACTTACCTTCCATCTCTGTTTGTACAATTGGAAACATACGAAACAACGATAAATTACAATTCATGGCGGGTGGCGCCCGAGAGGAGATATCAACGTTCCTGGCGCTAGGCGCCTCAGAGGAGATATGAAATATTATATAATAAAAATAGCCAGGCGCGTGAAATTGCAAAAAATGACACCGCACTGAATCGGTTAATATTGGCTAAATGATCTCTGTACGTCACATTACGTGATGGTTGCATAGTGCATTCGTCAAACTTCAAAAATCGGCCAGGTACGTAATCGGACTCACGCACGAAGGGTTCCGTACCGGTATAGAGCGAAAGTAGGCAAAAAATTGTGTTTCCTGTATGGGAGCCCCCTTAAATATTTACTTAATTAAAAAATTATTATCAATTATTAAAGAACAATTATAATCCCACCAAAACATGAAATGTAAAAGGAGCCAAGCAAAATATTGCATAGCTGTAATACTTCTGTCGTAAAAAGTTTTCAGATCACATTCAAGCCAAGCCTTCAACTTATTTTGTAATTTAAATCAACATTTAGTAAATGTATCAATAGATTTCTTTATTATTTATAATTATTATAGTGGCTTGGCAATGAGCATTAGAGAAATAATATTATAATATTATTATATTGAGTACCATCGGCCACATGCGTCGTTACATACTATAACACTAATTTATGCTTGCCGTCTGTGTATGAACTCCTTCAAATATTATGCAGTTTTATATTAAATTTGTTTCTCTTGTGCTCATTGCCAAGCCACTTTATTAATTATAAATAATAAAGAAATCTATTGATACATTTACGAAATGTTGATTTAAATTACAAAATAAGTTGAAGGCTTGGCTTAAATGTGATCTGAAAACTTTTAACGACAGAAGTATTACAGCTATGCAATATTTTGCTTGGCTCCTTTTACATTTCATGTTTTGGTGGGATTTCATATTTTTTTAAGGTTTTTGTTTCTTTTCTTTTCAGGTCACGTTACAACTTTTCTGTACTTAGCTTGGTTTTCACTCTCTATCTTCTTTATATTATTTTTTGAGGCTTCGTTAGTTCTGAGTCGATTATTAATATTCATATATTTTGATAATAATATAAGTTTAAATACTTACGGATTTTGTCGCATAGCACTTTTATTAATCCCGACGTTTCGGCTGCTTTACAGCGGCCGTGGTCACGGGTGGTCTACGGGTAGTTAAAGAACTTCAAGAAATTGGACACCTGTCACCTCAGTCCACCCGTGACCACGGCCGCTGTAAAGCACCCGAAACGTCGGGATTAATAAAAGTGCTCCGCGACAAAATCCGTAACTGTTTAAACTTATAGTATATCATGAGTGAAAACTTAAGAAATCATTATTCATATAATATTTTAATTGACTTTTAAGCTTTAATAAATAAAAATAATAATACTTGAAAGTGGTCATTTTTAGCATAGCGTTGAATACATAGCAGCACTGATGTAAGCGTCAACGTTCCTCGCAGGAAAGAAGCACACCTTATTTCATGTGATAACTTAAAACTCCCACATTACGAGTATATATCGAGCGAGTAAGGAGTGTATATCGCAGTACTGATTGCATTTATATTTTAATCGAATTTAATTATTATTGTTTCATTGTTAACGTTGTTAAAACTATTTTTTATTTAATCAATACCATTACATTATAACGAATATGCAGTCGAAACTCATACTGTTCTTGCAAATATACAAACATAAAAATGTTTTCTTTTATTTAATAAACTACTATATATTATTATTATGTATATTATTTTTCAGTTTTTCGGTTTCCCTGCCCAAAGGATGAAAACGGGACCCTATTATCAATAAATAATAAGTCTTCGCTGTCTGTCCGTCGTCCATCCTTAAGTCATAGGTAGTTACAATTTTCACAAATTATGTATTTCTGGTATCGTTATAAAAGCTAATGGTCCAATTCAAATAAAATAAATCATTAATAGGGGGCCTCATACAACAAACACGATTTTTTTCCCATATTTAGCTCATAATGGTAACAGTAAGGTTTTTGAAAATTTCAGAAAATACTCAGCTGTATATTAACTTTAATTATTATTAATAAAAATAAATATACTTATTATTAAAGGGGGGCTCCCATACAAATTTACGGTACGGAACCCTATGTACGCCAGTCCGACTCGCACTTGGCCGGTTTCATAATTTTTACTTTCATTGTAAATAAAGACCTATCCGGGTACCAAATTTCAAGGTTCTAAGTCTGCTAGAAGTACCTTAGAATTTTGATGATCTATATGTCAGTGAGTGACAAAATTTAGTAACGTTGACCATCCTAACTATTAAACTATTTATCGAAATTTCATATCATTTAGAGGTTAAGCTAGTTTTAGTACATTCGACCGAAATTCCGAATGCCTAGCTTTGTAAACATCGAAGATAAAGGGGGTGTGAAATCGCTGCGAACCGCTTCGAAAAAAGTATGGCACGGCCGTGCCTTTGCTAAAAAGCTTGGCTGGGGCACTACCGTGCCCCCAGATTAAGAGTTTTTTTGAAAATGACAAGTGCTTAGCTGTTACCGTTATTGATTACGAGCGCAAAAACCTAAAAAAATCACGTTTGTTGTATGGGAAATAATAATTTTATTGCGTTATCCCTTATATATTAATTTTATTGCGTTTTTAGTATTTTTTGTTATAGCGGCAACAGAAACACACAATCTGTAAAAATTTCAGAAGTCTAGCTATAGCGGTTCTTGAGTTACAGCCTAGAGATAGACGGACAGACTGACAGACATGGAAGTCTCAGTAATAGGGTTCGTTTTTACCCTTTGGGTATAGAACCCTAAAAATCGGCACAGAATTTTGTTTTTTTTTGCAGTACTTCAAATAGTTAAATCCTTTATTTTATCCGAAGACCGAAACATACTTCAGTTTTTTTTAGCCATGTCAGCAACAGGACCTTTGGTATCTGAAACTTTATTCAAATTATAATTTCTATTTTTTCAATAATTTTCTTTGATAACAAAAATACGACGATAAAACGCGATAGGAATGAAATACGCAGCCGCATGGTTGCGGGAACCTATTTTTTATTTTTATTTTTGTGAAAATATGGATGATTGTGACATTTTTTTGCAAAATATGGACTTATCTTTGCAAAACTCTAAAATATGGAAAAATATGGAAAATAAAACTTGGTTTTTCACAGTCTAAACGTGATAGTTCATGTTAAAAAACACATTCTAGGCGGAAAATCGCGTAAAATAAAAATATGTATTTACATAATATAAATCCGGGCCCTAGTCATCACATTATCACATACTGTTAGCGCATGGGACAAGATTTTAAATGTCCATATGTTGCCCAAGCAGATATGGCATTCTTGCAATGAGTTGCAAACTTGCAATCGACTGCACCGCTATTTAAAATAAATCATTACATAATAATATTATATTTGCTGTGTAGCGGCCAAGCCGCTCGTTTTGGCCGCCATATATAAATCCAGCCTAATAAATACCAGGCGGAAAAAGTGACCAACTCTAAATTATGAATTTTGGTGGACATTAGGGTTATTATTGTGAAAGTGAGTGTATTTATAAACATAATGAGCGGTACGGTCTACTGGTAACTGCGGTACAATACTGTCATTACAGTATTCACTGTAGCGACCATAGTGTGGGATTTAGGGTTCCGTTGATCAGGAAAAGAATATCTACAGCCGAATATAGAAGCTCCTTCTTTTTTGTTGTATGGAGGTTAAAATACTTTTGGACTTGAGTTATGAAGACATTGTGACTGGTTTTTGGGCCTAATTTAATATTTTTTTTATCATTCATTATTAGGCTTCAGTGGTTTATTTTTCACAAGCTCATAAACACATGTAAATGCTGAAGCAGTAGCGGGTCACTCAGAATAATTTTATTTTATTATTTTAACATTAATAATATGAAAATAAGTTCTATAGAAGTAGTACAGTTTAAAACTTGTTTTAACATATTTAAATATTCAACTTTTTTTAACAGAAATGAGAAGATAACATATACTTGTTATTTGTTTTTGTTATACTTATTATTTTGTCACTCTTTTTTCGACAAAATTTAAGCGTCCAACGCAACACCTCGATTGTTGATTGACGCATTTCTCTTAATTAACGTGTTCCACACAGGGACACATCGAGGATATAATATTATCTTGTAGTACGGAACCACTGTCTATGTCGTCTAGTCGCGCTTGGCCGTCAAATCCGTCGTGATTAACTGTAATTTTGGGGCATTTCACGACCCGTTAGTCTCGGGGACAGGTGATTCATCGCCACAAAGGACAAGTCACAAGACGCTTATAAAGTGACTAACGGACTCGTCTTGGTCAACGATTTTATTAAATTAATTATACAGGGTGTAACAAAACACTGATAATACTTTAGGATGTGTGTGTGTGTGTGTGTATGTACTTTATGTAGAGTTTACTGTAAAAGTGGCAGAAGGAGTAAAGGGCATTACTAGCATATTATGCATTATACAGTAAATAATGCGACCAAAATCTGACATGTTGCACACATCAATATTGACAGAAACATTGTCAAACGTCGAACAAAACTTTTTATTTACTGTCCGTGCTGGTGCTGCCTCAAGCGTGAAAATATTGCAATAATATCTAATCAGTATTAATTATTATTAATCACTAACGCCTCCTACTGTTTTGACCGTTCATTAATTTCACCGAATAAATTACCGTCCATACCTCATTTCGTTGATGTTATATTCAGTAAAAAAGGTTGGTTTTAAGGTGTGAATGGAATGATGTAAACGGGCACTACAATGCAATTTAGTGCATTTTAGTTCCCGATTTGGTTATGTCATGAAATACTCGTGAATGTCTAGGGAAGATTTGCATGAGGAGGGAAGTGATACGAAGTTCACCGGGTCGTCTAGTTTATAATATTATTAGTATGGATTGAATATCGTAGATCATCTAAGCACCGCTCCGGTTACACGACGCCAAATAATCGGTGAAATTACCCAAAAATTGGCCATCTAACATCACAAAATGGCGGGTCAAAATAAAATAGCACCGTTTATTGTCCGGGTGACACTTTCGTCGTTCCCACCAATTTCCATTGTCAACAAAATCAGGTTGGTCGCGATGAGCACGCAATTAGACTAAAACGTCACTAAACTGTCATTCGGACTTTCCTTTTAGGTTGGCAGCACTGAGTTAATAGAGTGCAACCCGAACACACTGTCATAGAAAGCGCGTCTAATTGTTTTCTAAGTGCTTCGTCTTTTTAAAAATGGCGCCGACGATTCTAAGCGGAATAAAATTACTCTTTAGAATGACAAATTATTTAAACAATGCGGATGGTAATGAGTCCCACAGATTGTATGATAAATTGGACGTTTTATGATATGTGTTTTTTTAGCTCTTTCTTTGGTTTTGTTCTTGATTTCTATTTTTCTAGTGCGTTGTTTTTTAGACTATTTTGTAACAAAAGAAAGCTCAGGTAGTGAATTGACGTAACTTAATAACATCGTTATGATTACACACTCATTACTTTCATCTTTTGAGAATAGAAGTTTAGACTTTAAATAATAGCTTATTCAAACTTATAATGACGGCTTTGGTTATAATTATTACCAAACTTTATCTACTAATCCACGTAAAAATACTTAGAGCGAGTTGCACCAGAGGCGTGGTTAAAGTTAAAGTTAAATATGGCGTCCAAACACCCCATATGCTCATACGACATCTGTCAATTTTTCCGGTTAAAGTTAAAGTCAAAGTTAGTTGATGCAACCCACTCTTAATATGCCCGGTTTTTGAGGTTTTAACTATTGCTGAAATAAACTAGAATTCAATAAAACCACTAAACAAGTTTTAGGATAACTTTCGCGTTTTATATTTTTATACTAGTCATGCGACCTTCTCATGACTAGTAACCTAATTTTTAACTATAAAATCGCGATTTGGTTAACCATAATAAAATAGTGGTACCTTCTCATGACTGTCACGTTAAAATTTATTTGTGTTTTGATATTTCTATTAAGTGGACGGCTGTATGCATAATTAAACTGATAATTTTGATTAAATTATTGACATATTTCTTAATCTGCGGATGTAAATCATAATAAAAGTTGTTAATTTGACTTTTATCACTTTTATGGGGCGTTATAATATTATTAGGGTTAATTAATGTAAAATTCTTGACAACTAATGAGTGACTAATGTTTACTTTCTTGTAATCTAAATAAACTAAATATGCAACATAAAAAGTAGCTTTTTCTGCGTAACAAACTTCTGTCAAAATCCTCATTCAACTACAGTTGAATAATTAATATTCGCCTAATAAGTGCGGCAATATATTATAGCCCAATCACAAGCCCTGTCTACTAGTAATAAATCTGGGAGCACCTACCTTTTCTCGAAGTGTTTACGTTTAGTCGTTTTTTGAACCCTCATAGAGTTGGTTTCTGATGTATAAGTATTCCACGATGTTAGTAGTCAATAGCTCTGGATATGCCAATTCATATAAATTAAGATTGTTGAGTACAGTTCAACTAACAAGGATCTGGGTCTAGGAAATCTTGAAACATTGACATTCCTCTTTTGCTTTATCTGGGAGCACGGTAGTGCACCCGCCGAGACGAGCCAAGCGAAGCGCAAGGGCACTACCTACCTTTTCTCGAAGTGTTTCGCCGTTTTTTTGAACCTTCATAGAATTGGTTTCCGTTGTAGCAGATAGTTCATATTTTCAGGATATGATTTCATCAATGGACTTATTAAGCATACAAAGTCTCAATTGAATAGCTCTTATACTTTAGATTTTATTGATATCTAAAATACGCCGATTTCGTCACTGACACACTGATGGTCATCAAAATGTTTGGCCACTTCCTGAAGTGCTAGAAAGCTGAAATTTGGTATGTAATCTAAGTTTAGTATATAAAAAAATTCATAAACTTGTAATTTTCGTCCCCCATCCCCTAAAATTGGGGGGTGGAAGTTGACCCTTATAGAGTTGGTCTCCGATGTGCCAGATAGTTTATATTTTTAGGATATGATGTTAATAATAGACTTATTAAACATACAAAGTCTCAATTGAAAAGGTCTAATACTTTATATTTTATTGATATCTAAGCTACGCCGAAATTTGGTTATAACTTATACGCCGTAAAATAAGTTTAGTAGGTGGGAAATTGAAGTTTAAATGAGACTTTCACCAATTTCATGAACAGGGACATGAAAGTTTCCACGGGATGGACATTAACTAAAAATGTCTTAATAAAAAATAAAAACACTAAAAAGACTGCCTAGCAAGTAGCAACTTACAAAAAGGACTGAAATCCCACCAAAAACATTTCATGTAAAAGTTACCTCGACGACCACAAAAGGTTTGCCCTGTGAAAAAGACATCAGATCTAATGTAGAGCCAAGCTTCTGAATCGACGCGACCTAACTCTATCGACCCATAACTCCAACAAATTCTACATAATATCAGTAAGTATGTATCTATGGCTTGGCAGTTTCGTTACTTATTTCAGATCAGAATTCAGAAACTAAATATTCGAAACAGCGAAGCCATACATACTTACCGACATGTAGAAAGTGTTGGAGTTAGGATCGATAGAGTTAGGCCGCGTCGATTCAGAAGCTTGGCTCTACATTAGATCTGATGTCTTTTTCACAGGGTAAACCTTTTGTGGTCGTCGAGGTAACTTTTACATGAAATGTTTTTGGGGTATCTCATTTATACTGGATGACGCCCGCAATCCGGGTGAAGCCAAATAGCTATGTCAGAGTAGACAGAATGATAGAGTATGCCGATTTATGGCTGGTTTACACGTATTAAGTATATAAGTAGTAACTAAATTTTAACTTAATTTGAAGTGCCTACCCAAAATATGTCAATTGACAAGCCCCGCCTGCCAACTTAACAGAAAATAGTCAAAATTCTAATTTCCTCGTTTAGTACTTAACTAAATTTTAACTTACTACTTGCTACTAAATTTTGTGTTTACATGCAATAAGTAACTTAAAATTAAGTTAAAATTTAGTAAACTACTTATCTACTTAATACGTGTAAACCAGCCCTTAGAACTGATGTAAAGTTTTTTAAGTTTGACGTATTGTGTCAAAAGTCGTCGCTAGGGTCGTTACCTACAAATTTAGTTGTTGTTTATATTTGGGCACATGCAAAGAAAACTGTCAGAATTCAATTTCCAAATCTTATTTTTAAAAATAAATTATACCAGCCAGCGCGCCAGCCGTTAACTTATCCTGGCGAAACCCGAAAGAAATGACAGATATTAATACTCGTCCGTTTCTTAGCAGTCGAAGTACTGGTAGTTATGTCTATTGTGGCTATGTCCACATTATGCAATTCCATCTTCAATTTTCGTCATTTTCTTTTTTAGTAGGGGAGGTCACGCTCAGTTTAAAAAGTCATTTCATACCGAGCGAAAATCGTTACAATAATAGTATTCCACTAATACATAACAGTTTTGATCGTCAGCCACTTCATAATGGGTGGAATAAAAATTGAGAGCATCTCAAAGTTGTTGTTGGGAATCGTATTGAATTGACATTAAAAAGATCCCAATTCGCACCCAATTGGGTAGGTGTTATTTTAGTTTTAGTATATAACAACAGATGGCGCTTTTAAAGTAAAATGTATATAATTCTTCTTCACAATTAATATTGACTATCGAATTAATTATTTAAAATTGCTATGTGAGATAATTTTATGGTAAATTCAAACGAAAATCGCCATCAGCTCAATGTTTGCAGGTGGAAATGTCGTCTACGCGACGCCCTAGGATACATTGAGAGCGAAGTAGGGCTATATTGGTCATAACTTATATCGCTGGCTGACGGTTTTTCCACCATCGTATTAGGGACTGACGGTTTTCTTTAATATTTACAAAGTAGAAACATTCACCTGTATAAATTTTGTACGCTATAAAATGACTTTATATTCAAAAAAAAAATTACATGTTCAGTAACGCGACTGACGTTGAATCCCCCGTCTGCAATACGGCTGACGGTGATTTTTTGGTTAAACATGACCTCAATAATCATCCATCAAAGTTTCATTCGGTATAAAATCACTTTTCGCAACTATTTTTTTTACAACTTTGAAACACTGTCAGTTAACATTCCACCACGGGTGCGGCGACTGACGCTGATTATATTGATTGATAAATATTAATAAACGGTATGAAAAAAATACAATGTACTGTTGAGAAAGTCGTCTATAAAGTGTTGGAATTACTTTTTACCACTTCAATATAAAAAACCCTTTAAAAACAGAAAACCTCTATCTGTCCACTAACTTGGCGATCGTCCTTTTTCACCTGGCATATGAAAGACGGGCGTGAGTGTGAAGAGAGCAGTAGAAAAGAGAGGACGGGCTCTTAATATATTTTCTTACAAATCATGACTCACATATTTACGCTCATGTGAATCAAACACGACTTTTGACTTTTTATGAAATTGAATGCAGCAGAATTTCTGCCAGCCGAAATTCTGCGACTCATAACTCGCAAATAACGCTCGTTTGGCTTAACCCTAAAGCTGCTGTAAGCTCACATAGGATACTTTATATCACCATTCATAAAATAGACATAAAAATCCGTCTTGTACCAAATGAAAATATTATACAGAATATTTATTATATTTAAATTAATGATGATGTTAGCAAGTTTTTTCTTAACTAATTTATATTTTATTTTATGGGTTAATGACTCATCACATCATTAATATTATTTGTATAATATTTATATGATGGCCCGTTATTTATTGAATGAATTCGTTTCCGCTGTATTTTTGCTTGATGGAGTATCGGAATGCTCGTTATTCCCATTACTATTAAGATTTTAGGCTATCTTTATCATCATCATTGACAAGTCAGCTAGAGTCTAGAGTTCTAGACCAGCCATTCCCAAAGTGTGGGCGTACCCAGGATTTCAGCTAGGAAGGGGGCAGCTCATTATACCTTCGAGAAGATGGTCGGTCTGGTATAATGACACAAAGACATGAAAATTTAATTTTATTAATCTGACTGAAAATATATTTTGTTTCCAACACTTCATTTTGGGTAGAGTAGGTAAGAGGGTAAGTTTCTAATTCCTATTTGCCAGGAAAATTGATGTTTATTTTATCTACACCTTGTAGCTGCAGTTCAAGGGCTTCGTAAGCGATACATAAATTGTTTTTAGAAATGACGCGAGCATGAAGACAATTTATGCAAAAAACATTTATTTTTTGGGCATCCGTCAAAAATGAAAGGTTTCGCCACCAAATAAGTTTGAGTACCACTGGTCAAGATTTGTGTTTATCAGAATTAAAATGTTGAATAATTTTGTGAAATAGAAACTGGCCAAATTAAATGTACTTTAAGATCTCACACGTTTAAACGACGATTATTGTTATAGACCTATCCAAATAAACCAAATAAATACTTATTTAATATCTACTTGTCCATAATGTTATTTTATTTCTAAAACACATATTTCGATTTTGCATGGGACTTGGCATTTACTCAATTTGATCTCCATTCTTTTTGCAGTGAAGCCCACAGTCAAGCATAATTTTGGTATTGAACTTGGCTCTCCTTTTTTACATATTTTGGGATAAACTATACACCGAAATTATCATGTAAATACGTTTACGAAGTCGTAAACAATTTTGTGCAATTAATTCGCTTGTAGATCGCAATTATTGTTGTAAATCGCAATTATTGTTGCAGGTTGCAATTATTGTAGTAAATTACAATTGTTGTAAATCCACGAGCTATCGGCGTTATATCGCGGCGCTAATAATTTAGCTCTCGATAGTCTACAATCTAGTATTGCTGTTAGTGTTTACACAGCGATGAGACCTAAACAGGTTCTAGGCTTTGTGTTTAGTACCTAGATTGTGGAATTGAAAAGGTCCTAGATCCCAGTTGGGCTAAAAATGAATTTTATTTTTCTCTGTATAACATGATCTTTAATAAGCTTACTAGATGACCAGCCGGCCTAAGATGCGCAAACGAGAAGAATTTTTGTCTACATGTTTTCTCGATGTTTGACGGTTTGTCCCTTCATCTCTATTGACCCTAGCATGACTAACAGTTTTTCTCGTATAGATCTGTCATCGAAATAACACATTTTTATCGAGTTTTGTCGAGATAATGTCGAGATTTTGACATTATGAGACGAGTAGTTTTTAATTATCTCGAGAGTGAGATGTCTCGTTGGCGCATGCTAAGCGCACAGATGACATTATTATACTTAACTAGATGATGCCCTCAACTCCGTGCCCCAAAATTTGTTTATCGCACTGGAATCGTACATATTTCAGGGATAAAAAGTATCCTATGTCCTTTACGTACTCAAAGTATTTCCATGCTAAATTTTAGCATTATCATTACAGCGGTTTGGACCTGAAGAAGTAACAGACAGACGGACATGCAGAGAAATAGACAGACACATTTTATATTAGTATGGAAAATGTCCGGACGAACATGCAATAAGTACATCTTTTCAGTGGCTATACAGGATGCAATTAAACCTTCCTGCCAAATTTTGATATACTGATCCTTGTGAAAAATAAAAATACACGTATTTTTTCTTTTATAGTCACTCAGTACTAAAATGTTGAGAAATAGCTTCCGCAAGTTATCCTAAAAAACACTACAATTAATGGACACGATGCGCCGGCCGCGTGTCGTGCCCCCGCGCGCGCGCCTCATCCCGCGTCACCCCCGATCATTCCCCCGCGCCGCGATTGACCATTCTGCAACGATTTTAAATGGGATAAAATATGTCATTGAAAAAGAAATAACACCCAATTTTTTTGACCGACTTCCAAAAAGGAGAAGGTAATACGTTCGGCTGTATGTATTTTTTTTTTATGTATGTTCAACAATTACTCAGCCGTTTGTGATCCGATTTTCAAAATTCTTTTTGTGTTATATAGGGTGTGATTCGAATTTGGTACCATGTTCATAAAAGTGGTGATCTGATGATGGGATCCATGAGCAATCGAGGGGACTCCTTGAAATTTGTATGGAAACATATAGTAATTTCGATTTTTTCTGAAGCATTCGAGGTAAACGCTACCAAAAAGTAAGACTTTGCACCAGGTTATACCCTGGATCCGAAGGTACCGAACAGAACTTTTGAATGCTTATAGGTACAGGTTCGGGGGTTTGGGCGTTGTTTAAACAAGTGAAAGCATAAGCCAACACATCAATTTGATTGATCATCATCATCACAACCATAATTATACCATGGCTCATCACACTATGACCCAATTGTTGGTACTTTTCGTGATATTTTGCATCGAAGCAGTTGTTTTTGATGATGATTTCGCTGTTTGTGGACCGATTTTCAAAATTCTCGTGTTGTTGTTTATTATATAATCTTAATTTTGTATAACAATTACGAAAGTGGTGAGATGATGATGGGATCTATGAGCAAACGAGGGAAATCCTTGAAATTTATCAAAACACTCATAGTAGTTAAAATATTGTTTCTAGTAAGTTAAACATATGCTACGAATAAGGGAAGTTTCATACGAAGGTCCAAAGTCACTGAATAGAACTCCTGAACCTTTAAAGATAAAAGTTTGGAAATTGCAGCATCGCTTAGATAACTGCAAGCATTTACCACAATTTCGCTTACAGTAACATAATATGAATAGTTAACATTCGTATTGGTTATTTACGCATAAAGCCTTATTTTGTAAATAACTAAAAAGGGTGAAATTATTATTTTTAACAAAAAATTGAAACCGACTTCCAAGGTAAAAACAATAGTAATATGAACTAAAAAGTATTAAATAACTCTTACTCTTTAATATCAGAATTCGTCTAAATCTCAACTATTTCTGTCTGTCTTCATTACTTCCCAGTCCCAAAAGTTTCAGATATTCTAAGTTCTGACATTACTGAACTCACGAATAAATTAGCTGGTAGCGACTTCAAAATAATGAAGAATGTACAGAAATAGTTGAGATTTAGACGAATTCTGAAAAAGGCACTATTAAAGAGTAAGAGTTATTTAATACTTTTTAGTTCATATTACTATTGTTTTTACCTTGGAAGTCGGTGTTAATTTTTTGTTAAAAATAATAATTGGTTAAATGGACTCTCCTAATGATACCTAGGCCCTGGAAAAAATTTGGCAGGAAGGTTTAATTGCACCCTGTATATTTTATACCCATCCGACGCCGGGGCGGGTCGCTAGTTATACATTTTTTAAAATGTAATAAGGGGGCAAACGAGCAAACGGGTCACCTGATGGAAAGCAACTTCCGTTGCCCATGGACACTTGCAGCATCAGAAGAGCTGCAGGTGCGTTGCCGACCTTTTAAGAGGGAATAGGGTAATAGGGAAGGGTAGGGAAGGGAAGGGAATAGGGGAGGATAGGGAAAGGAATAGGGTAGGGGATTGGGCCACCGGTAAACTCACTCACTCGGCGAAACACAGCGCAAGCGCTGTTTCACGCCGGTTTTCTGTGAGAACGTGGTATTTCTCCGGTCGAGCCGGCCCATTCGTGCCGAAGCATGGCTCTCCCACGTAGAACTTGATTCGGAGCGCACCACGTTCGTGGTTCGGCCCGAGCCAAGTTCGATCGTCTGAATGTAGTTTAATAATATCTGGATATAATGTCCCTTTGTTTTAAGGGACAGTTGTCTATGAACATGATTGTACATTGTACGTGGTACAGGCTCGTTCACTCCCGATTAGGGCGACCGCGACATGTACAAGCGAGCACAGCTTGTAGACACGTAGTAGTGAGATTATGACTTACGGCTTGCGCAAGCACAGCCTGAGTTTGTAATTTGTCGTTTCCGTAGTACCTACCATTACTTTACGTAGCTTTTACGTAGCTATAAAATCTATACATCTATACATACATATTATAATAAAACTGTAGAAATGAAAATTCTGTACATTAAATATATTCAAAAATTAATAAGCGGGGGGTGTCACTACATCGCTATAGAAGCCAAAAATGTAGTTAGTTTTTTGTCTGTCTGTCTGTTTGCCTGTCTGTATGTTTGTTCCACTATCACACGAAAGCTACTGATCCGATTTGAATGCGGTTTTCGCAGATATATTTGTCTCTCCTTCCAACTTAACATCTGGGTGTATAAAAATTTTCACAAACAAAAGAGGGGGGTAAGATCTTGTCTCAAATGATGAAGTAGAAATACTTTAAATGGCAAAACAACGTTTGCCGGGACAGCTAGTGTATAATAAATGAATACAAAACAGCTCTCTAAAACAGTCAAATAAAAGCTTAAAGTATGCGATGAAATCAAATGTTTGATATAAATTATAATATCATGTGGGGTTTGCAGACTTAATAAGGTAGAGCTATATTAGAGCTGAGAACTGGTCCGTACCAATATTATAAATGCGAAAGTGTGTCTGTCTGTTTGTTAGTTCTTCGCACATAAACTGAACTGATGTTCAGAAAATAAAATGTAGAGACTAGAACGTACCAGAACAGGGACAGTTTTTTTTTGGCTAAAATGTACAGTTCCTGCGCGTTAAGTTTTATTAAAATATTAAGTTATATTAAAATATTTGCACGTCGAGATGTATGCGACAAAATATGAGCGCTATTTCACCTTGTACCATCTTATTGTCAATAGCATGTTTTTGCAAATAGACATTCTTATTTCTTATTCATATTCTTAAGAATAAGTCTTAAACTCATTAGTCATTGCTGCGTGAACGAAGTCACGTGCAACGTAATAAAATAATTGAAGATGTACGGATGAAGTGGCTAAGTAACAATTTGAAATTTTTAATTTTTTTCTAGAAATGGAGACATTAGCGCCGGGAAAATGATTCAATATTAAAAAATGTAAATTTTTTAATGGCCAGACGATGACTTAGGTAAGTTTGAAATTTAAAATATAGGGACATTGTGAAATTGCTATTATGTTATCCAAAGGCTAGTTATCCACTTCTTCCACGTCTTCAATTTATGTCTTTATATTGTGGACGTTTAGTACTTGGAGAAAGTCCTAAAGGTAGTGTTATTGCGAACTTATTTATTATTATGTAGGTAATAATAATGAAATTGTTGTACTCTACCTGGTTGCCTTTTCTGTGTTAACACTGACCCCTGGCCCCTGGTTACTGGTTGTGTGTGTGTGTGTGTGTGTGTGTGTGTGTGTGTGGTTGTGGATGTGTAGATTGTGCGCGGGTAAATAATGTGATCGACAACTAAGATGGGACAGACAGCAAAACAGAGTTGTTTATTTAGTAGACTTTTCTAAAATCTTTAGGGCCGCTTGTCTTCTAACATAGGTCCACTAATTGACATCGGGTACTACGAACGGGAGTGTCCTGGATCGGACTAAAACAGGTCACATCCCAAAATCGGACCCCAAATATCAAAAATGGTTGGCCACACATTTTACATGGGTTTTTTATGAGAAGTAATTAATTGCGTATGCCATTTAAAAATTTGGTTTGCAAGATTTCTTGCATTTGTTAGTGGCTATTTAGCCGCTAATAAATCATTTTGTCAGCATAGAAAGATTTTGTTAGCAATAATTAATTTCAGGCTGCAATTCATGTTCTGTAAATAATCATAACAATGGTCGGCAATTTAAACACAAACTGGCAGCGAGTTTTATTATGCATCTGCAAAATAAACAGTCACTCGGCAGAATAATTACTTGGTCAGCAAGATTATACATTCGGTCAGCAGAGAAAACGTTTCAGTATTTTATTTCATTTCATTATTAATGAAAATACTTAACATAAGGCCTACTTACTATGGATACCGAAACGGGGGGTCGGGAGGATGCAGCCCACCCGGAAAGAGGGGCTCGGGGGGCGCAGCCTCCCGCCAAAACAAAAACAAACACAATCCAGAAAGTCCAAAAGTAGGTTAGGTTAGAACTTAGACCACAACACAGAGGGAGCCGAGCGAGCGTAGCGAGCGTGCTGCGGCAGCAGCCGGCGACCGTTACAAAATAAAAGGGAGGCTCAGGGGGCAGTCCCCGGCAAAACAAAAACAAACACAATCCAATTTTAATGATTTTTTTGCTTTATTATTAGGCCACTCATTGCAGCTGTTCAGAATGGTATATATATTGCAAACTGATTTATAAATATTTGCTGAACACAAGTTGCTGTCCGATTATCAATTTTAGCTTACCAATTACATATTTCTACTCACAAATATACCAATACTTTGCTAACCGTTTAAATAACACCTGTTTTCTATTTAGAGATGAATATAGGTACGTTTGAAAAATATTACACTTCATTTAAGCTTCCCATTGCAACTACAATCAAGTTTTCATCCTAGGCAGGCCGCATACACTTGTATTCCGTGTATGATTTCCGATTTCGTTTTCCGTATTCGAAATTCCGTGAGACCTCTAAGTGCTAACGTTCGTTTTTTCACGCGCGAACGCGGTGGCTTACAAGTTACACTTGAAACGTGCGTGCGGAATTCGTTCCTGGATACGAAAAAGCGAACTTGTGCACGAGTTAATGAATTTTCTACTCATACCATGCATTTGGATTTTCGAGTACAGAAAACGAATTCGGAAATCGTATGCGGTATGCAGAAAACGTGTGTATTACGTGGCCAGCCTTAAGCTGGATAGATTTTCTGCTCTTCAAAATATTTCTCTCACCTCCGGGCGGAAAGCGTCAACTTTCTTCCCGCTGCGCTTAACGATATTGCCGTTTTCCGCCTCCGTCGATGAGAAAAATAGTATACGCACCACGGGCAGTAAATAAGAAAGCCTCAGATCACATGTAATTGTTGGCCGAGGCGAAGACATTTCTTAATTTCCTGCCCTAGGTGCGTAATGTACTATTTCTGACTTAAGCTACCACTTTGTTTGCCATCTCTACCGGGCTTATTACGATTTCAATTTCCCCACCGCGATTATCGGGAGATGGTTAAGAGTCAGCCATTAGTACTTGTAGCTATGTTGTGACTTGTGATGCATGGGATCTGGTGTGCTAACTTGTGAGGCTGGTTATACTTGGTGTGAGAGCATAAAGTTATACCTAGTCGAATAGAGAAACAAAGGCCTGAGTAAGCGATATGTCACTATCAATAACAATTCGTGTCAAAAAGAGACGAGTGATACATGACAGCAGAACTCTTTTTTTTGACGTCCAGTCGGCACTTATCGGCACGTTGACAATTTAATCTCATAGAAAGATGCTTGTGTAAGTGTATACGTACACATATTTTAACACACAGATGTAAATCAATTTCGGTTTCGTTTGACAGCTCGAGATTGTTGCTCTATTGCTCGCACTATTCACGCTAGTATAGGAGGAAAAGTAAATAATATGATATAATTTAACTTAACGACGTTTCCCGATAGTGCGTGATCGTTATTGTTGGTAGACGCGATGACACCACAAAAGACGACGACAGACAGCCGACAGCTTCTCCAAAATACGTAAGGGTCATGTGCCTTATTTGAAACAGACCAAATAATATAGTTAGAATTGAAGTTAGAAGTTTTATTGGCTCAATAAAGTTTCAGGAACTTCGAAGGTAGAGTTAATTTTTTTTGTAAAGTATATAAAAGGGCGAAGAAACGCGCTCGAAAATCTCACTTAGCGTAATATCTGTGGTAATATGGTCTTAGATTCAGGTGTAAAGTGTGTGATGTGACTCTATTCAAGAAACAAAGTAAGAATACTTTAGGGCATGTATGAGTCCTTATTATAGAGTTCTCTGCAAGAGTTTTTTTAACTTCTGTACGGGAAAATTCATGACACTGCGGTGTTTGCTCATACAAATCACAAAAAAAAAACTTTTTCAGTGTTGCTACTTTCACAGTTAACTCTATACAAGTGACACATACATACCCTAAAGTATTATCGCTTTGTTTTGTTACACCCTGTATATCCAAAGATCTTTAAGTATAATTTTCACAGAGCCAGTACTGGCTGCCAATAAGACTGGCAGCCAGTATTGGCTTGGTATATGCCGCGTGTGAACAGTTTGGCCTGGCTTGAAAAACTGTTCACACGCGGCATATACCAAGCCAATACTGTCTGCCCCTCTTATTGGCAGCCAGTACTGGCTCTGAAAAATATACTTAACGTTTAGATTTTCTAAATAAAGAAGTCTTTGCATCCGAAATGCCACGAAGAGGATAAATAGAGTTCTTTGTACGTACAAAATTAGAATCACTATGCGAATTTATAAACAGTTATCTTTATTTTGTGTCAATTAACAGGAAATACAGTGGTACACGCTCCAGGCTATCCCAGTCCAGCTGTCACAGGTCTATGACTATAAATTAAATATTAGCAGGTGCCCCAGGCCATCTGACAGTGGCTGACACTACTCACAACCCTATTTCATGAATTGGCGATTAAAAAACATGAAATAGAACTGGTAAAGTGACACTTTAAAATTTAGAATGGCCTTAAAATAAGTTCCATTTTTTTTTTGGTTTTTGTTCATTTAACTAAAACTTTTTTAACCTTAGACCCGATTACGCCAATTAAGGTTAAAGTTAGTCCTGTGTTTTAACTTTTATTTCATAGATACAAGGAACGAGAGAAATAACATAGGTAATACTAAATAAATACCTAACCCATGGTTAACCTAAATAAAAGAGTCTGGTCTGCTTAATGTGGTCATAAAAGTTAAATTTATAATATGAAAACGTACAGACAGTCAGACGGACAGACAGCAAAGTACCAGTAAAGAACCCTTAAAATGAAAATAGTGACACGAACCAACAAAAGTTAAAAACCAAGATTCTACAAAGTGACAACCCTAGCACGTTACGAAAGTTCCATTTTTAAACACCAAAGGTGTTTGAATAGAACTTGTCCGCGCCAATTTACAATGGCGCTAGAGTCTACGGGAATTTATTCAATTTTCAACTTTATTTCAATTACCATAAGACTATGCACGTTTGTGATATAATTAATAAGACAGTTTAATAGTTAATTCGAAATTAAAACGAAGAAATGCTTTATGCTATTCAGCTGTGCTAGCAAGTCAAGGTTTCTTTACAATAGACTTTCTTAATATCCTTCTTTGTGGTCTAATGTACAATGGTTTGAGCCTCGTCGCGTCAGATACTCAATGGTCATGCTTTAGATAGCATTTATATGCCGCTATGTTTTTATTTTAAACTTGGACATTAATCTTACAAAGTTAATTTAAAAATATGCAAAATTAAAAAAAAAAACCCAGCAGTGAGCTAGCTGTTGATGATGAATTATGACTAAAAACTCTCTCGGCCATGGTATCTTTAAAAAACTAATCTAGTTTAGTATCATAGAATAACTTACACAGAGTGTAACAAAACTAAGTGATAATACCTTAAGGGTGTGTGTGTTCCTTGTAGAGAGTTTACTGTGAAAGTAGCAGCACCGAGAGACCATTTTTTTTTCGCTTTTGTATGGCAAGCGCCCCAGCGTCACGAGTTTCCCCATACAAGAGTGAGAAAAAAATTGGTCTTTCAGCGCTGCTACTTTCACAGTGAACTCTTTACAAGGAACACATACACTTAGTTTTGTTACACTTTGTATAATATATGGTACTAGCGACCCGCCCCGGCGTCGCACGGGTATAAAATATATAGCCACTAAAATAATGATTAAAATCGATAGCCTATCATAATATGATCCTTCACGTGGTCTACTTCTTATCTGTGCCAAATAACATAAAAATTGCTTCAGTAGTTCGCGAGATAAGCCCTTTCAAATAATTTCCCCCGTTTTTCCACATTCTCCCATTAGTCTTAGCGTGATAAAATATAGCCTATAGCCTTCCTCAATAAATGGGCTATCTAACACTGAAATAATTTTTAAAATCGGACCAGTAGTTCCTGAGATTAGCGCGTTCAAGTTAGCCCTTTCAAACAATTTTCCCCGTTTTTTCCACATTTTCCTCTATTTCTTCGCTCCTATTAGTCTTAGCGTGATAAAATATAGCCTATAACCTTCCTCGATAAATGGCCTATCTAACACTGAAAGAATCATCAAAATCCGTTGCGTAGTTTTAAATATTAAAGGGAACAAAGGGACATGAGGGGAAAAAAGCGACTTTGTTTTATAATACTCGTAAGTATAGATTTAGGCATTTAGTATCGTCCACCCGTTTGCATGCTACAATATCTACCACGAACAGACACACAGACAGATAGTATGACAGAATTGTCAGACGATAGACTGACTGACAGACAGACTGACTGGCAGACAGACTGACATGGCAGTCACACAGCCGATATACTGTCAGCACTGACCTCCATTATACAAGTATACGCTGGACTTACGATACCCAACTGTTTTTGTGCCTATTTGAAGCGGAATCAGCGCCCCCAATGCGGGGGAAGAGAACTAAATCTGACGTAACTCGCAAATGGCTGCTTAGTTGCTATTGATTGTAGAAACTAGTTTAGTTCCAAGTACTCCCACTACTGCTATTAGCGCCAATATGGCGACTTTCAAACGTCATTTTTACGTCAGATTTAGTTCTCTTCCCCTGCATTGGGGGCGCTGATTCCGCTTCAAATAGACACAAAAAATAGCTGTCATTTCAAAGGGTATCATAAGTCCAGCGTACTTGTTTATTGGAGGTCAGTGACTGTCAGACAGCTAGACATATCAAACTTTAGCAACCCTCTGTTTTCGTCGCCTGTTAAAATTATGTTGTCTACCTCTACATTCTAGGGCTGGATTTATAATAATAATTATGTGTCCGCCCGAATGTGCGGTTAGGCCGCTAGAGATCAACTACGATAACATGGTGCGCCCCTCCAAATGACTGTTTCAATGCGTGTAGTCACATTCTCATGAAAGAGTTTGTATGTAGTAAGTATTCAACCAATCACACTACACGTAATATTTCAGTTTTGTTGGTCAACTAATCATAACTAGCCTACTGCTAAAGACAACGCACTTCAAACGTCTAAAATTCAAAACGTTTGATGTGCGTTGTCTTACGCGGTAGGCTAGTTATGATTAGTTGACCAACAAATCTTGGTAATAAGTGACATTAACTGAAATATAACGTGTACTGTGATTGGTTGAATACTATGTAAGTATTATATATATATATATATAGTATGAATACTTACTACATACAAACTCTTTCATAAGGATGTGACTACACATATTGAAACAGTCATTTGGAGGGGCGCGCCATGTTATTGTAGTTTATCTCTATATACATTATTGCTTCTGACCTCGCGGTATAGCCGCCAAGCCGCGCGTTTGGGCGGATGCATAATGTTATAAGTCGAGCCTAGAGAATTTCCAATTTCGAGCTATGATTAGAACTTTCTGGAAGGTGGGTGATTGTAATTCGATTTGCGGTTCCTCGCTCACGTACGTGATGCTTTCGGAGTTATTTTACCTTGAATTTCATACGAGAATGAACCTTATGGTGTAAGGATAAAGGTTTTGTGAGAGGTGAAATGATTTTGAACGTGTTCGGTGCCGGGGTGACGGATTTCACCCGAGAGAGTTGATTGGGGAAAAGTCTGGTTATGTAACTAATAAGCTGTAATGTGGCTGGTTACCGGGGGTTTACACCAGTGGTTCCCAAACTTATTTTGTCTACCGCCCACTTTAAGAACAAATTATATTTTAGCGCCTCCATTGGTTCAATTTAAAATGCATCCAGATGAAATAAATCACCCCCAAACCTCTACACAACGCCCCCATTTTTTTTTCTGGATCCCACACCACCCTTCATACCTTCAGCGCCCACAAGGGGGCGTTATCGCCCACTTTGGGGAAGGCTGGTTTACACTATTACTAGGTCATTAAAACCTGCATTAGAAGTTTTAAAAACACCATATATAATATTTTGGAAACATTGAAGGCAGAGCGACGTTTAGTAGTCTAGAAAGATAAGAAAAAAGCAAAACATATTTGCTGAAAATGCAGTTTTTCGCTCCTCCTCACATAGGTACCGGTTGGTGTACCCTGTGGACCGAAACTCCATAGTTGCTGGTAGTTCTCACCTCTATAGGGGTCATATACAGGTAAACTTTCAGCTTTTACAATATGACGAACGGCTGACTGTCGCTCTTACTCTGTTTGTGCCTCCAATCTTAGCTTGGTCGTCATTTGAACTTGGTTTCCCTAATCATGAATACTTATGAAATAAGTAAGACTATTATTAGCTTTAAGGCGCTATATCGAAAGTAATTTTACCGCAAGGGCAATTTTATACTTAATATGTATGACTATAAAGTCGTGAATACGCTGCGGCCAGAAGCTATCGGCTCGCTCGGAAAACATGCGAAATTATAATCATTTAAAAAATAACTAGGAGCATTTAAGCAAAATGCTTCTATACGATTTTGAGTTGCAAAAATCAATTAGACTAATTTCCTACAATACATCTATTTCCGTTTAAAAATAATCTTCAAATTTCGTATTTTTAAGAGGACATTTCGAAAATTAAATGTACAGGGGCAAAATACATTAATCGTGTTTCTAGTTCTTCTTAAACCTAGATAAGGCTATGAAGATAATTATGTATATCTCATTAGCAGATTTGTAACATTTCTGAGGGTCCTATAGTAGGTATTACGTCAAAAAGGACAATTTTTTCAATATAGCGCCTTAAAGTGATTTTCTGGAAAGATATACTACAACATCACAATTCCAATATCAGATAGACCTTGAGACTCTTATATACTAGCTTTTTACTTTTTAGCGTTACTATTATAACTAGCTATTTGACCAAGCTTTGCTCGGTATTCGATAAAACACGAATAAAATGTCATTTTCTAAAAATGATTCCTAGCTAGATCGATTTATCGCCCCCGAAACCCCCTATATACAAAATTTCATGAAAATCGTTGGAGCCGATTCCATGATTCCAATTATATAAGTATATACAAGAATTGCTCGTTTAAAGATATAAGATATGGCGTTAGCGTCCCCGCACATTTTAGAACGCTTGTTCTTGAATCTATTTAAGACGTTAATTAACTTAATTTAATAATTTAAAACACTGAGAAAGTTTTGTAGTGAAATTCTAAAGACATCAGTCTGTATCATAAGTTTGTGGCGGACCAACTAGCGCCACAATCCTCGCACTATCGAAGTTTTCTAATGTAATACACGAGTGAGCAATTCACGACAGCTGAAATTGAGTCACTGGGTTCAGGCCTGATTAAGCAAGGTGGTATTCTTGATCAAGCTCTCAAGTATGTTCCCAAATTTAATTAAACCATTAAAATAATATCGAAAGGCGGCGGCCGGCGCTTTTCGTTGTAATCTGCGTCGTAAAAATCGTGTTTTTACTCGGCGTATCTGTGTTGTAGTGTTTATGGGCGCGTATAAAGATTTGTAACTGACTTGTTTATGTAATATACGACTTGGACTTATCGGAGATACGTATTTTTGGTTCAAGTTTTAAGTTAAAAATGGGTAAAGTAAGAAACTAACATTGATATGTGTTAAGCACATTTATTTCAGCATTAAATAAGTAGTAATCTAAATTAAAAATTATGTTCTAATAAGACTGAACGCTGGTTACAAAGTTTCATATATAAAATGTAAATTTGTATGAAAATTTAAAACTTATGAGATTACACGATGTACCATCGAGGAAATTGATTCCTAGGCAGTTGACAGACCAGCCTATTTGGTCGGATCATCTTAATTCAATGTTAATTGTGATTTGTGGGCTGGGTTTGACCAAATGTAACGCGACCAAACTACGTAGGTCCCTCAACTGCCTAGGAATCAACTTCTCTGATGCTGCTCTTTATTCGAGCGATCTAATAAAGCTGGTCTACGGTATTTATACTGTGTCAAAAGTGCGTTTATCGCATCTGGGTATGCAAGTGCATTAACGTAGTAGTAATCAGCTGATGATGATGATAATCGCGGGTCGTGAGCACGCACCCGCGTGCCGTGGGTGGTGCAGATAGCTTGGTGCTACTATTTAGTAATCTGTGGTACTTACTTACCGTTTTGTTTAGATTTGTGGGATAGTTGGTTTTGAAAATCGGGGGAAAGTCAAAAAAATCTTTAACGATTATCTCGTTAAAGACCTCAAGTCAAGATAAGCTTCAACTCGAGTTTCCAGCACTAAGCAGGTTAATAATGATGACGTATGAACTATAGATAAGAAGTAAGAACACTCTCGATCACAGCTGCTTTCAAACAAAAAAAAAATGTTCGAAATCGGCCCAGTCGTGGGATGCGATATGCCACGGACAGACAGACAGACACGTCGAAATTATAACATCAAATTTTCAATAGTGGAGTATAGACGTTTCACACCACGTTAGGGCCTGTATTCACTTTGATTAGTGCGAGTGCAGGTGATTAGTGCATGTGATTATAGTGAATAGGAGAAAATAAAGGACTTGCACTAAATGCATTGCACTAAATTAATCAAAATTTTAATCAAACGCTGTCCACACTTTCTCATTATCAATTAGGGTTGTTGAGGAAGTGATTATGAGGAAGAGGAAGAGGAAGAGGAATTGTCACGCGCAAATTTAGAGGATACGGATGAGGAAGAGGATATTTTTTTAAGAAGAGGATGCGGATGAGGAAGCGGATGAGGAAGCGGATGAGGAATAGGATGATAGGAAATTATAAATACTAGCAGACCCAACCCAAAAGCCTTTGTCCTGTCTGTACATACACAATACACAAAAAATTATTAAAAGGGCATTTTCCAGTGGACCAAACTATGAATCTAAACCATTCTCGAAACACACACAATAAAGAATCATCAAAATCGGTCCAGCAGCTAAGGTCCAGCATTTCATGTGCCTAAATGTCAATTTTTGTTTCACATTCGATCGTGAACTAAGATTTTGTATGGGATTTGTACAGCGCCACCTGCTCACGGGAGTGAGCCCAGCCCAGTGAGTAATCCCATACAAAATCTTAGTAAATGCCAAACGCGTTCACTAAGATTTTGAATGTGAAACAAAAAACTTACACTCAGCACACAGTAACATACACAACACACGCACACAAAAAAAGATGAGTGAATGATACAATTGTCGCGTTGCCATGATTGGATACGCGACGCGCATGCGTAGTGAAATTCCTCATAAATTCCTTTTAAATTTTGAGGAAGCGATAGCGGAAGAGGATTTTTTTATTTTTATTTATGAAGATGCGGTAACGGTTGAGGAACCCAAAATATTGCGGAACTTCCTCATTATGAGGAAGCGGAAGAGGAATCCTCAGCAACCCTTTTATCAATAATCACCTGCACTTATCACTAATCAAAGCGAAGCCTTTCGTCTGGAGTCTGGACTGGTCTGTTAAGTATCTAACCAGAGTATCCACAGCTAGGTTGTCAGAATAAAAATTAAAGTTGAGACAGAAAGTTATTAAACAAATTAATTAATTATTGTTCTGTGACTTTTTGCAAAATGCTAGACGACTCTAAAGAAATGAGGTTGTGGGATAATTAATCCGAAACAAACAAAAGTTTTATTTTTTGAAATAGAAAAGAACAAAGAACAATATAATCAAAATAAAAAGCTAATTTGGAATTTAATTACCACAATAATTCCATTATTTTAAGTTCATCCATACTAATATTATAAATGCGAATGTGTGTTTGTCTGTCTGTCCGTCTGTCTGTCTGTCTGTCTGTCTGTCTGTTACGCCCAAACCGCTGAACTGATTTTGCTGAAATTTGGTATGGAGATACTTTGAGTCCCGGGAAAGGACATAGGCTACTTTTTATCCCGGAAAAATGTACGGTTTCCCCGCGATAGACGAGTTTTGGCGCAACGGAGTTGCGGGCATCAACTAGTAGAAAATAATTAAAAGCAACATTTTTTTGTTTGTCTAGCTAGGACCATTGCCGCGGCAATGCCGTCTAGGAAAGTCCATACTAATATTATAAATGCGAAAGTGTGTCTGTCCGTCTGTCTGTCTGTCTGTCTGTCTGTCTGTCTGTCTGTCTGTTACCTCTTCACGCTCGAACCGCTGAACCGATTTTGCTGAAATTTGGCATGGAGATACTTTGAGTCCCGAGAAAGGACATAGGATAGTTTTTATCCCGGAAAAATGTACGGTTCCCGCGCGATAAACTTATTTTGGCGCAACGGAGTCTTCTAGTGTTTTATAAAAGCTGGAAAACTTAATGATACTACTTGAAAGTTCTACAGAAATGAGAATTTTCGTAAAATAGCTTTATGGTTTGATTCATATGCGTTTGCCGGAACGCGCGTTTTGGCGGCGACACCGCGAGATCTCAAGCAATTGTAATATTAATATGTAAATGACAATTGACAGCGCAACCGTGCCGCTATACAGAGTGTGACAAAACTAAGTGATAATACTTTAGGCTGTGCAATGTGTATGTGTTCCTTGTAGAGAGTTCACTGTCAAAACTCAAAGTAGCAGCTCTAAAAGATCAATTTTTTTGTGATTTGTATGGGCAAGCGCCCCAGCGTCACGAGTGTTCCCATACAAAAGTGAAAACAATGTTGCTCATTTGGCGCTGCTACTTTTCACACGGGACTCATAGTTCATACACACCCTAAAGTATTATCACTTAGTTTTGTTACATCCTGTATTATAAATCGTAACATAGAGGTTGCTCGTGATCTCGCGGTGTAGCGGCCGAAACGCTCGTTCACGCGGACGCATACAAATCGAGCCAGGCTTTATTGTAAGTGCGCCATTAGAAAGCTCATTTCATATCGACTTACGGTTCAAATTCCTATGGCATTCATATTTTTCGCCTGGTCGCCTAATTGGACCAATGTTTTAGCTAACACAATAAATACACCACGCATGCACGCATAAATTTGCATAACATTAAATATTATAGTGCGTTCCAAGCGACTGTAAACAACGAAATTTGGTCGAGTTTTAAGCTATTTATGACTCTCTCTAAACATTGGTGTAAAAAAATGACCACTTATAATGAATTCGAGGTTACTATAATAAGTAACATAATTTACATTGTTGTATAATATAACTAGCGACCCGCCCCGGCGTCGCACGGGTATAAAATAGCCACTGAAAAAATGATTAAAATCGATAGCCTATGATCCTTCACGTGGTCTACTTCTTATCTGTGCCAAATAACATAAAAATTGCTCCAGTAGTTCGCGAGATAAGCCCTTTCAAATAATTTCCCCCGTTTTTTCCCACATTCTCCTATTAGTCTTAGCGTGATAAAATATAGCCTATAGCCTTCCTCAATAAATGGGCTATCTAACTCTGAAAGAATTTTTCAAATCGGACCAGTAGTTCCTGAGATTAGCGCGTTCAAATAAGCCCATTCAAATAATTTCCCTCCGTTTTTTCCACATTTTCCTCTATTTCTTCGCTCCTATTAGTCTTAGCGTGATAAAATATAGCCTACAATCTTCCTCGATAAATGGACTATCTAACACTGAAAAAATCATCAAAATCCGTTGCGTAGTTTTAAAGATCAAAGGGAACAAAGGGACATGAGGGGAAAAAAAGCGACTTTGTTTTATAATATGTATAGATGTACAGATAGATTATGTCTGAGCTAACCCGACTGGACTGGGCTATAAGAATGATCTTAAGTTTAGATTTAAGAGTCTAAATTATAAACAATTCTATCAATTATTTTGCAAGGGAAACCTTAATTATTTTGTAGTGAAAAATTTCGTGGCGTTTTCGACACAATAAAGGCGGGATCGAAACGCGGAAATATTTTTTTTTCACTATCAGAGGTGCGTTTCATTAGATTTAATATGGGTTTTTCTCGATTACCATATTGTACGGCTTAGAAACTAATAATTATTATTCATTCATTACTTTTACTCAATGTAGGTTAACATGTTACGCCTCTTTACTCGTGGTATTTACATAAATACGTGTTTGTCTGTGTTTTACGTTTTAAGAAAAGCTGGGCCTTTAGTTATTTGGTATTCTATATTTTCGGCAGCAAATTTAGCTAAATAAAAATGTATGCGATTTGTCTTAACGCGTTGCAAACGCCATAATAACGCGTTGCGTTAATCGTGTCATGTCTTCTTCTTCTTCTGTTAATGGCTCCTTGGTGAGTTGCCAATGTCAGAGTGAGTGACATAAAGACTCGGTGTTAAAAAAGGTCTAATGCTTCAACAAGTGTACGGTGTACTACTTTTATAAAAGAAGTCCATTGAGAGATCCTAAAACAAAACAAACACTTAGGGTTAGTAACTAATTACAATTTTATTTTATTAGTATCAATAAATGTACATAACACTATATCCATATTAATATTATAAATGCCAAAGTCTGTCTGCCTGTCTGTTACCTCTTCATGCTTTGGAATTTTGCTGAAAAGTCCCGAGATCTGAAATTTTTAGCCCGGAAAAATGAACGGTTCCTGCGCGATAGCCTTTATAATATTTTTTTAGTTTTTACTCGCCGTCGTCGTCGCGGTGAACTATCGAATGCAATTTGACTAAGTACACAAGTATAATATTCCTCAGTTAGTATATGGAAGTTTACAATGCTTTGATCATTTCATTTTGAGTCCAGACGCAGGAAATAGAGTATAAACAATTAGTACTTCCCTAAGTATTGTCACAGTACAAACACATTCAGTAGAGTGTAGACCATCTTCACAATAGACCGGCCGAATGGGGTATACAGTTATACACACATAAAATCATCATTTCAGTAAAAGAGAGCAAATTAATGTGAATTGTGATATCACCTACGAATAATAAAAACTAAGGAAACGTAACTCCCACACTATTACCGTTATAAAGGTTCCTTTCGAACTGTCATATTGTAACGTCAGCCTGATACCGCTCAAGGCCACGTAAACATTGCAGATGTGTTAAATAGTACTTAAGGTACACATTTTTGACAAGTATAATTGTGGAACAATTTTTTTGATGGAGTTTCTTTTCCTTAGTTTTTATTATTCGTAGGATATTACTTTGCTCGCGAGTCGCGCGTTAAATTTTTCTACATGTACCTACTGAGCGTGTTTGATTTTAAAGACATGGCCGAGTTACTCTACGGTATATACGTCTTAATTGTGGTGTTGTTCAGGAGTTTACGCGAGTCTTGAAATAATTTTTCTCAGCTACATATTGATATTCGACTTTATTTTAAGTTGATAGGGTTGAATTTGGATTGGCAATTGGTATGTTGTAACAGGGAAGTAAGCTCGTTGAAGACAGATGATGGTTTCAGCTTATTCGTGAGGAAATAGGCTGACGTAAACAACATAACAAAAGTACAGCACAGGGAACGTACAAAACTATATATAACGTATATAGGTGACAGCACTAGTCAACTTATTTTGAGTTTCAGATTTGAGATGCCAGTAGGAAGACTAGGAACTTACGTGCCTAGGCATTATTTTAGCAGCTATACTATAATAATAATTATAATGGCACATGAGCCAGTGATAGCCAGACTTTCGTCATTTTATAAAAGCTGAAAGTTTTCCTAATATATGACCCCTATAGAGTAACTATGTCACAGAAAACCGGTGTGAAACAGCGCCTGCGCTGTGTTTCGCCGAATGAGTGAGTTTACCGGAGGCCCAATCCCCTAACCTATTCCCTTCCCTTCCCATCCCTACTCTCCCCTATTACCCTATTTCCTCTTAAAAGGCCAGCAACGCACCTGCAGCTCTTCTGATGCTGCGAGTGTCCATGGACGACGGAAGTTGCTTTTCATCAGGTGACCCGTTTGCTCGTTTGCCCCCTTATGTCATTAAAAAAAACTATGTAGATTGTAGGTAAGAGCGACCAGCGTCTTTGGAGTTTCGATCGCGCTTACTTTAGGAATCTAAAGTAACCGCGATCGACGTTTAGGAGGTATCCAGTTCTGAAGGTCTACCTAACCATCGATAAATTATATATAGCTCTTTTTTCTGCGGGATAACTGTAGGAATCTCATCTCCCACTACCGGTAATTATGACAGTTGCTTATACCTTCAGAACTGGAAACTCCTAAAGTAACCGCGATCGAAACTTCATAGTTGCTGGTCGTTCTTACCTCTAGGTATGAGACATAAACGGGAAAACTTTTATCTTTTATATTATTATTACTAGCTGTCCCGGCAAACGTTGTTTTGCCATATAAAGTATTTTTCCCAAGTTATTTGACTAAATAAGTATGGCACCATGGCAACGTCCATCGCTGTCCCGTCGCACAAACAATACCGGTCGCCGTCAGTCTCGAGTTGTAATAGTTTACTATTATTTATTCAACAAATGCACTTATCTTTATAATAAGTAGCCAGTAGCCGATTCTCAGACCTACTGAATAATATAAAATTTGGTAAAAATCAGTAAAACCGTTTCGGAGGAGTACGGTAACAACTAACATTGTGACACGAATATTTTAATATATACGATGACGAAAGTCTGAGTGGTTGGCTCTTACTCTAACTGAAAACTTTTCTCTTTCACACTACGCTAACTACTAACAATTATAAATGCATTAGCGAGTGACGGATAGAAATATAGCGGCGATTACACGCCGGTCACCCATCATTACAGTTCGCCTAGCCGGATTATAACGGCTAACGAGATGGAAAATATCACACTTGACACTTGGCGACATTAGAACCAGAGTGAGATGAGTGAAATTCATATTAATAAGTAATATTATAAATTGGAAAACCTTTGTTATCTTTTCATGCTCAAAATGCTGAACCGATTTTGTAGAGGTATACATTGAGTCTCGGAAATGGAAGTAGGTTACGTTTTATCCTGGAAAAGTGTACGGTTCCTACGTGATAAATAAATTTTGGCGTAACAGAATTGCGGGCGTCATCTACTGAATATATAAATTTAGGGCAAATATCCTTGTAAGCAATAGTGTGCGAAGCCATGCCATAGCCATAAGTTGCCATGTGCTGTGGAACACGTCTCTCCACACGTCGTCGGTCGGTCAAAGAGTAATGCAAAGAGCATGTGAATGACACACAAATTAATCGCACATCTATCACCACTCACCGGTTATACAGGGTGTTGTGAAAATAAACGCGAGTCGATAATAAAATTGAAACAGCCGCTAATGTAAATAAATTGACAACAAAATATTCGAAAAGCCTGAATACAATTTTTGTTTTCAAAATATTATGTAACTCTAGATGACCGGGTGAAGTTCGTATCACTTCCCTCCTGGTATAAACTTTCCCTGGACTTCTGACTTCTACCACAGAATATATTATATTAGTAGTACCAACTTCTACGAATATTCCAGGGCAAAAATTTGCCAAGTCGGTTCAGCCGTTGTCAAGTTTTAGCAAGACGATTTTTTTAAATATTAATATTTATTTATTTATGTATTATATATTAATATGATGCATTTTATACTTGACTCTGCTATAATCCAGATTTGATCTAGTCTGGATCCCTTCAAACAATAAAATTGTATTCTCTTCCAGCGCTGGATTGGATAACTGGAATGTAAACCGGCCATAATTTTTGTAGCATGTAGGCATGTAATGGTGCAAAAAGTGTTTTTCTTTTATTAAGGGTCCACCCTGTATACCGGCAAAAGGCTTTGCTCTGACAAGTATGTCATCGAATAGCTTAACTTGAGTGCGGCTTATCACAGAAATATTTAACTTTCTCTTCATAAAAGCCACTGACTACTTTTGTATTAATTGCGCCGATCGTTATATAAGACGCGCCGATTTTATCTATTTATTAATCTCGCCTCTAAAAATATCGAAATAATGAGCTTAATTTGTATTAAAAGTTATATAAAATAACAGCAGCATTTTGGTTCATATTTTATTTTCATTTGTTTTTAAATACTTACTTATAAATATACTAGCGACCCGCGCCGGCATCATACGGGTATAAAATATATAGCCACTGAAAAAATGATTGAAATCGATAGCCTTCACGTATTCTACTACTCTGTGCCAAATAACATAAAAATTGCTCCAGTAGTTCGCGAGATAAGCCCTTTCAAATAATTTCCCCCGTTTTTTCCACATTCTCCTATTAGTCTTAGCGTGATAAAATATAGCCTATAGCCTTCCTCAATAAATGGGCTATCTAACACTGAAATAATTTTTCTAATCGGACCTGTAGTACCTGAGATTATAAGCACGTTCAAGTTAGCCCTGTCAAATAACTTTCCCCGTTTTTTCCACATTTTCCTCAATTTCTTCGCTCCTATTAGTCTTAGCGTGACAAAATATAGCCTATAGCCTTCCTCGATAACTGGGCTATCTAACACTGAAAGAATCATCAAAATCCGTTGCGTAGTTTTAAAGATCAAAGGGAACAAAGGGACATGAGGGAAAAAAAGGGACTTTGTTTTATAATATGTATAGTTTTACACAAAGTCTGCTTGTCTTTTTTTCTTATTTGGTAAATTCTGACGGACAAAGACACGAAACATTTTAGCATCAGCTGCCAATCGAAATGATGTCATCGAATAATATGTTAAGCTCAAACTTCTTATCGCAGCAATTTGTACTTATTTGCGTGAGAACTTTACATATTTTAAAAAGATTAATTTTTTCTCACTTTTTTGGTAAAAAGTGGGACCCCTTGCGAGTTTCTTACGCCGGTTCCTCTTGCCGGGTTAGTTCCCGAACCGGTGGTAGGCACCAGTAGTATCAACGTTCTGAAAGTATTTTTTTTAAATCTATTCAGGAATAAAACAATTTTTATTTTATTTTTATTTTTTATTTTATTTTGCCGTAACTAAATACTTACTTCTTAAAGTATCCTTTCTTCCCTTTTCTACCTCGGTGCTCAAAGCATATTAATCAAAATCTAGTTAGGAGTTTAGATATAATTCAAATACAAATCTTTTCGCATCTATAATATATAAAAATGGATTTTCAAATGTTGGGCTGATTTTGGTCTTAAAATATTCGTAGAAGTCCAGGGAAGGTTTCAAAGTGACACGAAGGTCACCGGGACAGCTTCTATACTTAATACTAGCTGTTGCCCGCGACTTCGTCCGCGTGGACTTCAGTTTATAGCGCGCGATGTCAACAAAATTGGTGTCAAATTTAAAAGCTTTTCAAAACCCTGGTACCCCTTAAAATTTAAATCAAAATACCCAAAAACAGCTGTGCAGTGCGCACCTAATATTTCATTTTTTTTATATTAAACCTAAAGCTTATTAAACTATGTATTTAGCATTGGTAGGTTTAAGGTTTCGTCACTCATCACTGCGTAGATAAAGTACTGAGTACTGTGTACTGACTACCGAGTAGTGAGTTATTCATTGTTGACGTGCATAACAATCGCAAGAAACGAAAAACGATACTCAACTTGGTATCTCAACTCTTATAGAAAGATGCATGAGCAAGCGATATCGTGATGTAGGAGACGCACGGCGCCATCTATTATGATTTTTTGGAACTAACTTAATTTGAACAAATTTACGCATTTTCACCCCCTTACTACCCCTTTTTCTGGTTAAAAAGTAGTCTATGTCCTTTCTCAGGCTTTAGACTATCTGTGTACAAAATTTCATTACAATCGGTTCAGTAGTTTTGGCGTGAAAGCGAGACAGACAGACAGATACACTTTCGCATTTATAATATTAGTATAGATTATAATTGGTAAGAGTTTGTTTGTTTGTTTGTTTGTTTGAACGCGCTAATTTTAGGAACTACTAGTCCGATTTGAAAAAATCTTTCAGTGTTAGATAGCCCATTTATCGAGGAAGGCTATAGGCTATATTTTATCACGCTAAGACTAATAGGAGCGAAGAAATAGAGGAAAGTGTAGAAAAAACGGGAGAAATTAATTGAAATGGCTTATTTGAACGCGCGAGAAATTAATTTAATCTCAGGAACTACTGGTCCGATTTGAAAAATTCTTTCAGTGTTAGATAGCCTATTTATCGAGAAATGTTATAAGCTATATTTTATTGCGCTTAGGCTAATAGGAGTGAAGAAATAGAGGAAAGTGTAGAAAAAATGTGAGAAATTATTTGAAATGGCTTATTTGAACGCGCTAATCTCAGGAACTGCTGGTCCGATTTGAAAAATTATTTCAGTGTTAGATAGGCTATTTATCAAAAAAGGCTATAGGCTATATTTTATCACGCTAATACTAATAAGAGCGAAGAAATAGAGGAAAGTGTGGAAAAAACGGGGGAAATTATTTAAAAGAGCTTATTTGAACGTTCTGGAGCAATTTTTATCTTATTTGGCACACATGAAGAATAAACCACGTGAAAGGACATAGGTTTCTTTTTTTGCGGAAAAATGTACGGTTTCCGTGACATTCCTAAATTACGCGGGCGAAGCCGCGCGGAACATCTAGTTTAGAATAAATATTAAATAACTAGTACTACTTGTATGATAGATCATAGAACAGAAGTATTAATTATAATCTAACAAGGTTGAAGGTTTACTTGTTACATTTCTAACAGCCGCACTCAGGTACATTTAATGATTACTAAACTTAGAAAATAAATGAATTTTATTTCAAATTCTTCATTAAAATAAAGTCTGCATGCGACCGTTAGTGTTTACATTTCTTTTTAACCGAGTTTAGTTACATAAACCACTACATCAGCTTTTGTCGTATTTATGTTGTTTGTAGTAATGACTAATTAGTTGTAGTAATGAGGTGTAATAGCATCTAATGAGTTATGTGCGGCGCTGACAGCCGCTGCGGTCTGCGGCCAAGCCGTTGATGGGTTCAGTGTGATTGATAACTCTATCAAAATTATAAAATCTATATGAAATATATCTCGCTATCTACACCTTTACCAGTAGGGCTCAGTGGCGAGGGGTGAATATTTTGAGAAGGGAAGCCGGAGTAAAAAATCTACTTACCAATTTTGGTAATTTATAATTGAATGACATGCTTTTAATTTTCAAAACTAAGTTTGGAAAACAAAGTTTCCTTCGACAGCAAAATATAATCTGTCAGACAACAGTCTTTCTGAATTAATGCCATATTTTCCGAACTACACGATTACGTCGTACGACTCACAATTATTCACAAGTCACAATATAAATTAATTTAATTCACGACACTCTTCTAAGTTCTAACGCTAAAACAAAATTTAAATTCGACAAAACAAAACAAACGACATGTTGTTTACAAACACACTATCCGCCATATTAATATGTCAATCTAAAAACCAGCAAAATAAAAATGTATTACGCGCCTGTCATATTTAGTACCGCTAAAGGCATTCTTAATAAAGTCGTATTACAAAAAATCCTACCAAAATAAAATGTATTACGCGCCAGCAAAAGTATAATGTCGCTACATTCATTCTTAAATTCGAATCATAACAATTTTACTTCATGACTCATCTATCTCGCTTGCACTTGTGCGTTGCTAATTAACCTTTCTCCGTAATAACTCGTCGGGCATCGAGTTATTTCCAAGTATATATCGCGCGTGCTAGAACGAGACAGAACATGACGACCAGTTCACAGGAATGAAAAGGACAGATGCTTACTATGAACTGTCGTTGTATGGAGAAATAAGCCGCTAATCCTGCGGCTTATTTGATTCTCTGCGCCCGCACATTGCATTGCCTTTTAAAATTTGTAGGCGATAGTTATTAATTCAAACTATGTATTTCAAGTGAGAGAAAAATTTATTGCATATAACATTGTGAATTCAAAGTTTTTTAAGTAGGTATGTAAAATATTTATTAGATAAATATGTCGTTGGCCCATATATTCGATTTTTCTAAGCCCTAAGGGAAGCCGATGGGAATCGGGTTATATGGACGCTTCGCCACTGGTAGGGCTAGGGCCCTAAAGACCATGCAGAAATTTTCAGAACAGCGACCTTATGTGCAGGGTGTAACAAACTATCCTTGGCTTCTTGTTTTATCTTAAGCCGTTGGTTTTCCAATATTAAATAAATAAATACTTTAGGGTATGTAAATGTCCTTAATATGTACATAATATTATATTATATAGTTCATTACTAAACTAGCAGCTCTGAAAAGCTATTTTTTTTGCGATTTAATAAGCAAGAGCCCTAATAGTGTCTTGCATTAGACATTTGAAAGTTACTCTTTCAGCGCTGCTACTTTAACAGTAAATTGTATATGAGGGTAATACACAACCTAAAGTCAAGTCAAGATCACATTGTTTTGTTACCGACTCTCTAATCTCTATAATATTATCTTGAGGCACAGAATATATATTCTTGAGGTGACTTTATAAATTATAATAGCTAGCTAAGATCAGAATACCTATGATTTGAAGGTGTCTATTACATATTTATTAGTAAGCGACAAATTATAGGGGACTACAATAAGAGAGACAAATGAGCTATGTAGCGCCTGATTTAAAGTCACAACGACATCGTAAACTGTTATGGTGTGAATATTAATTACTTATCGTATTATAAATACATAGGCAATAAAACGGCGTTGATACTCTGTTATTTCCTTAGCGCCTGAGGCTAAATTCTGTTTTTATACTAGTTTATAATATTTTAACCGACTTAAAAATGAGGAAGCCTCTAGATTCGACCATACAAATAATATTGTGATTTTAGGGCTCCGTACCAAAGGGTAAAAACGAGACCCCATTACTGAGACTTCGATGTCAGTCCGTCTGTCTGTCTGTCCGTCCGTCTGTCTGTCCGTTTGTCTGTCGGTTTTTTGTCGTCCAAATTAAATTTACATAGTCGGGTAATAGAGTTTTTTTATTATTACTTGTTCTAGTCATCTATAACAGTATCCAGTTAGATATTAGCATTTAAGATTATCTAACGTGTACATTTCCAGATCACTGATTTATTAATTGGATCATGATTATTTATCATTTTATTTAACAAGCTTCGTTGGAGCTTTCCTTATAAACTAACAAGCTGTAGTTGAAATCATATCAACATACTGCTTGTAAAGTTAACTACATAATATCTGAGGTAGAATCGATTATTATGTATATATTTCGGCTCATGATCTATGGTTTAAGTTTAACCGCATAAACAAAAAATAATAGGGTCCGGTCGTTACGCCAAGTTCGGAATAGAGGTCGGAACTCGGAACGCTATAATTCTAGCACATACATAAATAATCCGACCAAAATCCTACACGTTGCACACGTCATATCATATTAGCTGGTAACAAATTATCGGACGAACGTCCGCGGACATTTTCATCGGATGCGGCTTGTTTCTATCTGATTGATACAAAATACTGTTACGTGCTAGTGGGGGCTCGTCCGGGATTCGGAGAGAAAGACCTGGTGACTCTCTTGAAGACTTTATTCACAAACACTAGCTCACACAAATCACTAAGTCCAAACACTAAGCACTAGATTCAAAACACTTAGCACTATCACTGTCCTAGGTCGTAGCCGAGTCGTAGGTCACTATCACAATCACTAACTATTGATCATTTGTTCTCACTTCGAAGTCGCCTTGATGATCGCTTGTATCAAACTGAATTGACTGCCGGCTTGTTTACCTTTTATATGGCCCGCGACACTTTCTGGAACATTCCATTCTGGATTGTTTACGTAAACACGTAATTCAGATAAACAAGGGTTGGACTTTTCTAGAAAGTACGCGCAGAGGTAAACAACTGTCCGTATCCGTAACAATACACTAAACTGTGCACTGTCTGACATAAGTAGCGGACGCGACCCTGAGCGTTTGGAGTTCGGACGTCCGAACAAAATCTGGCTGGCCGGATGTTTTTGCATTCGCGGACGTCTGCCATTGACATATAGGTTAGGTCTTTGACGTCCGCGGAATGCGGATGAACCGTGCACATTGTTAAGCCGCATCCATCAGCCGCGACTTATGGATGCGTCCGATAATTTGAATATTGACACAAACGTTGTCAAACGTCGAACAAAACTTTTTGTTTACTGTCTATGCTGGTGCTGCCTCTAGACTACTCTATAGTCTATACTAATAATAACATTGCAAAACATAATATAATATTCTGTTAGTAAACAATTCAAAAATTAATGTATGTTATTAATACAATATTGTTGTATTACTAGCTGTCACGGAAAACGTTGCTTTGCCATAAAATATTTTGCCATAATATTATTTTATTGAAGTGACTAAATAAGTATGTCACTATGGCAACGTCGATCGCTATCCCGTCGCACAAACAATGGTCGCCGTCAGTCTCGAGTTGTAATAATATTATAAAGCGGAAGAGTTTGTTAGTTTGTTTGTTTGAACGCGCTAATCTCAGGAACTACTGGTCCGATTTGAAAAATTATTTCAGTGTTAGATAGTCTATTTATTGAGGAAGGCTATAGGCTATATTTTATCACGCTAAGACTAATAGGAGCAAAGAAATGGAGAAAAATGTGGAAGAAAAACGGGGGGAAATTATTTGAAAGGCCTTATTTAAACGCGCTAATCTCAGGAACTACTGGACCAATTTGAAAAAAAAATTCAGTGTTAGATAGCCCATTTATCGAGGAAGGCTACAGGCTATATTTTATCATGGTAAGACTAATAGAAGCGAAGAAATAGAGGAAAATGTAGAAAAAACGGGAGATATTATTTGAAAGGGCTTATATCACGAACTACTAGAGCAATTATTCTGTTATTTGGGTCAGATAAAAAGTAGACCACGTGAAGGATTATAGGCTATTTTTGTGGACTAATTATTTGACTGTGAAACATCTAATTTACGCGGGCGAAGCCGCGCGGAATGTCTAGTAATTTACTATTATTTATTCAACAAATGCACTTATCAATATAAAAAGCAGCCAGTGGCCGATTCTCAGATCTACTGAATACGCGTAAGTATTTTGGTAAAAAATCAGTAAAGCCGTTTCGGAGGAGTACGGTAACTAACATTGTGACACGAGAATTTTATATAATTATAAGATTATCTATTATTTAGACGTTTTAATATACAAGTTATTTGAAAGTGTAAAGTGTAAACTATACTTATTTGAGAATCAGTTTCTTAGTTCCGACAATAAACACGTTATTAATACAATGTAAGCATTTTAACTAGGTTATAAAATGTCTTACAAACTAAAATATACCTAAATAAACTTTATACACGCTCCATTAACATAGTGATATACTGTTATATGTTCAGTTGGGCGGAAAACATATAACTTTATGGTTCTCAAGGAGCTAGGATGAAAATAAAGATGACTGTTCAAAGTTATTTTACCTTAGAAGTCCTAAAAATGATCCTTATGTAGTTGGAACAAGGATATTTTAGAAGTGAAATGATTTTGAAACGCGCGTGGTGACATTTTGATGCTCTATAAGTTAATAGACAAGTGTTTTCAGTTTTCAGACGTTTGACGCTTGAGAATCGGGCTCCGTCGTATTAACGACAAAATATTGTAGAGGAACTGTACATTTTTCACTGTTTAGTACGTCTACTAATAGCTTAGTAAGCTACGCTGGCGGAAGATACCAATACTCTACCAAATATGTAGAGTCGCAAGCCGCTACTCGCAAGTCACAAGATTCATAAACAATAATACATTCTGAATAATCTTAATCATAATATTATAAATGCAATCTGTTACGTTTTCAAGCTTAAACCACTGAATTGATTTTGATGAAGTTAGGTATGCAGAGACTTTAAGTCCATGGAAAGGAGCTATGTTATGCAGTTTGGGTAAATACCCAAACTTAAAACTAACTACAGAAATCTGTAGTTAGTTTTAAGGTCATCTCATTGCTGTTTGTTGTATAAGACTAGATCGGTTAAGGAACGCAGCTCAACATTCATTTTGAAAATACGTAGAAGAATCTAGGTTTAGATTAAAACTCTTATTGGTCGATCTTATTAGAACGAGAGGAATCCAGCTCTCGTCTGGCTGTTGCCATACGACACAGATGTCACAGGAAGGACCAGGTGGTGAAAAAAAAAAAAAAAAACTGCGGAAGCGCCGCGCATGCGCCGCGCGGGCAGAGGTAGGATCGACTTAAGCGAGGGTGAAGCCAGCGCGCGCCCAGTCAGCTGACGACCGCCGACTGACGCGCACGTGTGTACGCAGTGACCGCTCCGCAGTGTTATCGTGAATTTTGAAAAAAGAACCCGCAAAGCACAATGGCAACCTACGCCCAGTTCAAGCACGTTGAGCTCTACAAGATCGGCCACGGAAAGAACAGGTGGGTTTTTTTGTCTCTGGGTTTTTGTCGGTGGGTTTCTGAAATTCAGGAATCGCTAGGTTGTGCGCATCCGTACTTAATTATGTCTAGACTGGCGTTTGAGGACTTGAATTAAATTAGTCTTGATATATGGTAAGTAATTTAAAACAATGAGCACTAAAATATTTTTTCAATGTAAATTTTATTTTATTATGTTAAAAGTAACGGGACAGTTATTAAAATAGGTGTAATTAATTTCTTTTACTGTCCCAAAATTATTCTTTTGAATTAATTATTTTAGCAGATACTTTGTAAAAATATTTTAATTTATTTAAACACAAAAAAAGGTTTGATTAAAAAATATCATAAAATAAAAATAAAATCTAATAATTAAATTATTTATTTCGTAATTAACGGTATCGGTAATTAGGTATGACTTTTTACCACTAATCGGGGTAAGCCAACCATTACCCTAATTTTACCCCAAAATCACATTACGGTAGAGTTGAGTGAACTCTACCGTCATGCGTCATTATCGGACGCGATTTTCTGACTTTACGAGATTCGGAAAAGACCTAGATTAGAATAAATTAATTACTAAAAATAATAATAGTTGATTCTAAAAATATTTTTCGGATAAAATCTTAATACTATCATGAAAATGTAGAGCTTGAATACGTAAAAATGTAGCGCCATAATTTTTAAGATCTAAAAAAGAAAAAATATCTATTTTCAAGATTTCTTTGTGTTTAGAAAGGGAATTTTGAGTAAAAATAAATCTATAATATTCAAAGTTATTTTTAGAATAATTTCAATACTATATTGTACATAAGCAATTATAGCAACTGAAGAGTCAGCGCTGCGTGAAGATGTAAGGCCCATTATAATTATTGTTCATTTCAAGTAAGATTTTAGGCTGATATGAAAAAAAAAAATATTCGTGATGTTTTCAATATCGTTTTAAGGTTTGATAAATTATTTCTATCTTCCTTTTTTATAGATAAATTTTTCATTTCACAAAATATACGTACTGCATAATTATATTTTATTATTTCCACAAATTTCTTAAGTTATATATGTATAACAGGAAAAGCAGAAAAATAAATATTCATTCTATTTACACATAACATTATATACTCAAATAATAAATGAATAATCGTTGTTGTGCGTGTGTTGTGCAAACAATATTTTTAGCACACAATAAATAAAAATACGTTAGGAAGTTATCAAAATGTGAAAAAATCCATAGACGTTACTTGTTCTGGTAATGCAAATTGTAAGTTCGTTAATTTTAATAAAACGCGTCTGTTGAAAACATTAAAAAAATATTTTTAAAAAAGAAAAGTTTTATAAACACATTTTATGTGTATGTTTAGAATACAACCTGAATATGGAGAAAAAAAAACAATATTGTATGTACTTAAGTATAATATTATAAGTACCTACCTAGTCTACATTTGAAGATATGTAGTGTTGTGTCATAGATCTTGACACTGGGATTTTTATGCACCTATTTTTTTTTAAAGCATCTAATTTTTTTTACAAAATGTGCTCACGGACCGAGGCAGCGATTCCCGTAACTAATTAATCCGCGATGACTTTCACATTTCCGTAATTAAGACCCGAGATAGCGAAATTTTATAGGAAAACGAACGGTACACGGTGCAAAAGCAGAAATAAAAGTTTGTTTTTATGTGCCACGGTTAAAACGGACCGCACAAGAATTTTTTACTGTCACTTCACAACGGACCGCACAAGAATTTTTGACTGTCAATTTACAACCGCACACATGTTTATGACAGTTTACGTCAAAATTTTTGACAGTTTCTCATTCGAAAAAGTTGAAATGTGTCATTTTGCCTTTTGACGTTATAATTTTAACAGGTTGAATATGATATGAGGTCCTCACACTTAAAAATAATAATCTTCATTCATAAATTAATATTATAAATATAGGTGTACCAGAATCTGATGGCAAAAAGTAAGAAAATAAATTGACTCTAGTCTCTAGCAATACCGGGGTAATTGAAATAAAACATTTTGATCCTTTTATTTTAGCAGCTAATCTGTGTATTAAACATGCAAATATAAAAAAAAATCCAATGATTTAGGATATTTTTTAAAATTTGCTGTCAAAGATTGCCATCAGATTCTGGTACATCTTTACTTATTATGATGGCACAAAAGTCAGCGACAACCGGACATTCGTCATTTTTTAAAGCTGATAGTTTACCAAAGTCTAATACTTTAAGGGTGTCTGGCAGTGGAAAGGAATTGTCAAAAATTTCCGACAGTGGGTGGTGGGTGGATTCCCACAGTTATCCCGAACAAAATAAGACAAAGAAATTGAGTCAGTCTCGGCCAAGGACTCGGTTTTTGGATATCCTCAGCCGATGGATGGATATTGATCATTGCGTATCTCAATTTATGATCGGTCATGGTAATTTTAAAGCCAAATTTTATGGATTTAAATTAGTAGAATCACCCATCTGCGAGCCGAAGGCAACATGTTCGAACAAACCACCCATCATGTTCTTTGGGAGTGTAACCTCTGGCAAATCGAAAGATCTGTAATGCTCAATATACTTTGCAAATTTGGAGTCCCATATTACGATGATCTCGTGGACAGCGCAATGAACTTCCGTGCCTTTAAGCGTTTTTGTCATAATGATTAATATTGGAAACAGTGTAACACAACAAATTCCAACATAAACTTAGATCTAGCTTAGTAGTCACAATTAACATTAATTATTACCGTGGTGTTTCCCCTTTAGTTCTTTGACTTTCGGTCATTGCAACTTTGTGCTGTCTCCCGCTTTGTATGGGGAGGGAAATTGGAATTCTTTCTACTCCTCCTATCTTCTTCTGATTAAATTCGATGCGGGCACTGACATAGTATGTACTACGTACTAGACTCGACAACGCAACGCAATGCTTGGTCACATTCAACGTAATCTATATAGCAGCAGTGCACTTAGTCGCCCGCGAGCTCTTCTGCGCGCCAGACGTACAACAATCAAAAACGAAACCAAAAAAAGTCGCAAAAATGCCTAGTTGTGGGTTAAGATACTGCAAAAATTATTCCAGTAATACTTCCAAATGCAACGAAATAACATTTCATCGGTATTAGCATTCTTATTTAATTATTTTCAATTAAAATACGAACATTCAATTACTAGGCGAAGACGCGCGCCATTTGCATTGACATAGAGTAGTAGATTCAGAGTGGAATGTAGGCAGAATACAGATCTATGTTAAGACGACGATGAATGAAGTACTTACTTACGTAGACGAGTTTGTATTTTGGTAATATTTAAAATATTACGTACATTATACATGCGTACATTACAATAATTTTATTATGGTACATATTTGAAAATATTTAAGTAATTTAAATAAGGTAATTAGCTATAGTGGACTATGGATCCATACTTAATTAAATTTTTTTATAAAAAAAGTGAATTTTTATTTTTATTTTATCCACTTACTCAAATAGATTCTGCATTCATTCGAGTGTAGGCACAAAACTGTGTCACTTCTGAGGTACTGATCTGTAGCAATCACCGCCCCGCCTCCCACCCCGCTCATGCCTCAAGTGCGACATGTTTTTTGTTTGCAATAGCTGCTCTAGTACGTAGTACTTACTACCTCAGTGGATGCGGGTCCCAAGACAGCTTTAGCATGTCCCTCGGGCTCCCTGAGATCACATCAAAAGGTTTTCGTGGTTGGATACCGCTGTCGATCCTGGCGACACAGGAGATACAGTGGTCGGAAGATGTGGTGGGTCAAAGCCCGATTTTATGCTCAGCCGAGGGCAGTCTCGCCACTCCACTCGGTAGGTGTGATCAAGGTATTAGGTCCTTCAGGCTGACCAAATACTAAATGACCTACAGACCACTTCGTGTACGTTTGCCATTTGTCTACGACCAAGGACAGGTATAGGGCAGGCGGTCTGTTTTGGCCACGTAATATGGTAATGAGTCTGGCACGCGATAAGGGCGCCTAAGGGCGAAGGCCTCAGGGCATATCGATGTACAAGTCAAGAGTGAATTATATGCTGGAGGTGTATTTTTAATTCAAGGATTACTAGATGACCCGGTGAACTTTTTATCATTTTCCTTCCTTGGACTTCCACGAATATTTCAAGACTGAAATTAGCCAAATCGGTTCAGCCGTTTTCGAGTTTTAACTAGGTTACTAGAGTTTACTAGACTAACAAAATATTTTTATCCACAGCCTTAATATCCTTTCCCGGGACTCAAAGTATCTCCATGCCAAATTTCAACAAAATCAGTTCAGCGGTTTGGGTGTGAAGAGGTAACAGACAGTCAGACAGACAGATAGACAGACAGACAGACACACATTCACATTTATAATATTAGTATGGATATGGATTGTTTTGTTATTTCACAAAACTATAACATAACATTATTATGTTTCTTCCATGATAATATTATAGTAAAGAACAGATTTAAAATGGAAATTGAAGAAAGCTTTATTCAGTTACTTTACAGCTTTGTTTTACAAGTGACTCTTATAAGTTCCATAGATTATAAAAAAAAAAAAGAATAAGAATTAAGAACAAATAAAAAAGTTTCCAGTCTCAACTTTCAAACGCTCGTAACAAATGCTCCGAATCTAAAACAAATAGATCCATTGAACAAAGCGTCGTATATTTCGTACCAAACGGACCTTGACGTAACATCATTTTTAAGGCTCCAATCTCGTTCCGAAGACAACGACGATTTACAACCGAAAAGCCGTAAAAACGGCCCCAAATAGAAACTAGTGCCACAGTATACTTGCTATACAGTAGAGTGTCAGACACCAGTTAGCCACCATAGATATATAATAGAGTATCTAACACCCGGCTCTTTAAACTCTCTCAACACTGAGAAAAGTGTTATGCCTAGGCTCTGTTGTTTTTGACCGAAGCTTATATATTTACAAAAGTGTTGTGATTTAGAAATATTTTGCTGTCACTGTCAGCCAATCAAAAGTGAATCGAATAAAATTTCTGTGAATAGAACTGTCAAAAAACCGCAGAAATTGTGCGATGGAGAAATAGCATTGTTCTGCTTTCTGAAGATGTCTGAAATCTCACTAATGTGTGCGTGAATCGGGTGGTCTAGTGTGAGAAGGTTTTTTTTTAACGTCAGCCCGTCAGACATTCCTACCCTTGCAACTGCTGTACACCAAGATCGACAGCGGTATTCGTCTCCGAAAAACCCTATCATACGGTCTCAGAGAGCCGAAGGGATAAACTAAACGTTTCTTGCTACCCGCTAATAAAAGTATGAAAGGAAAGGTGTGAGGAAGTATTCAAATTTCCCAACAATTTTAAGATACTCTACTGAATTTCATTTATATTGTGGTATGCTCTGGAGTGATATAAATTACGTGTGTTTTATGTTGACAAGCAAACAATGGGACCACGTCAATTTACCGACTAGTGAGGTTTACCAGGTCGATTCTGCTAAATGATACGGTTTCGATGTAGTCTCGGTTTTTTAAAACTACTAGATGACGCCCGCAACTCACTTGTCCCAAAGTCGATTATTACGCGTTAACGGTACATTTTTCCGGTATAAAAAGTATCCCATGTCCTTTTCTAGGACCTAAAATATAATTTTATCAAAATGCGGCCTCTCCACTTTGGTTTGTGATGAACCAGCGATAATAAACGTTTACAGGGGCCCATGATTTATGTTGATTGGGCATGAAAGCTTCGCAACCATGATACCCCGTAAACAGTTCATTTGACGTTTCTTCGGCGTAGGCCGTAGAGGATCCATATTAATATTACAAAAGTGTGTCTATCTGTTACCTCTTCACGCTTAAACTGTCAAACCGAATTTGATTAATTTTAGCATACGGATACTTTGGGTCCTGGGTAAGGACATAGGGTAGTTTATGTTGTGAAAAAATGTACGGTTCCTGCACTATTATTTTTGCTGTTTGACAGTATCCGGACTAGATCGAAGCTATATCGTTGCTGGATCAAGTAGAATCGGGTTACTTTAACCCAATTTGTAGATCGTGGGCGGAAAGCGATTGATGAGGATTCTGTGACCCATTTCGGTGATGTCCAATTTAATCCATAAATGCTCAGTTTTAACCTTTTTCATCCTGATTGAATGACTCGAATAAGCTTGGATTATTTCCTTTTAAGTTAAATATACGTTTTGGATGGTTGTGTAAGTTGTTATTACGTAAAACTGTGACATTTTCATGTTGTAGGAGCGATTCAAGTAGTTAAATTATTATTTATTTACAAGACAGCGAAAATGTTGTTTTTGTATTCCGCTGTCAATAGGGAATATTACGCAAAGGTCGGAGCAAAGGGCGCTACTAGCACATACAGTAAATAATCCGACAAAAATCCGACATGTACAAAACGTCGAACAAAACTTTTTGTTTACTGTCTATGCTGGTGCTGCCTCTAGCGTGAAAACATTATAGTAATATAATATCTCGGACATGTTAATATAGGCGATCGTAGTTTTATTTATGTCGTGTAAATTTTCATAAATTTGCAACATCAAGTGGGAAAACGGTCGTTATCAACAACGATCGGCTATCGCGGTAATACGCGTCCGATATTATCTGAGCCACGACAGGAATGATGTTATTATATCAACTAGCTGGATTAAAGAAATATTGGAGATATGGCGGATGGAAATGATGGAAATTGGAATAAGCTCACCTCACAAAAAGGATCACATCCATACTAATAACATCCATACTAATAATTTTAATATTATAAATGCGAAAGTGTGTCTGTCTGGTGCCTCTTAACGCTCAAACAGCTGTATCGATTTTTTTTTTAATTTGGCTCAAGCCAAATATACACTTGTAATTCCGGAATAGACATAGAATAGTTTTCGTTTCAGAAAAAAGATTCCCAGCGAGATAAAGGAAATAAGATAAAAATCTTTTATTTATTTACAAGCACTAATTTGGAAAACAAGGCTATGAAACATCTAAGCGTGGCGCTAGCGTCTTTTTTTTCTCTAAAGGTGTTTTAATGAGTTTTCTCCACAATTCACTCGACTGAAACTATAAAATGACTCTCTGACCATAAACAGAATATTGCGTGCGCGCGCGCCGCCGACTCACCGTCATTTCTCCGACAGAGATCAAAATTTGAAAACTAAAATTATTAGAAGACCAAAATCTTTTGAAGACCAAAGTGTTTTGGCCTTATGTAACCTATCTAAAAGCTTAAGAAGACCAAAAGTACTTAAAGACGCAAATTATTTTAAGACCAAAATTATATAAGACCAAAATTATCTGGAGACGGAAATGATTTTAAAAATCGAACTTTTTTGAAGACCGAAATTATTTTTAGTTCGCAGCCACGTAATTACAATGGTAGCATGTCGGTGATACTTTCACTCGGCTATTTTTATTTCTTAATGAGCCCCCTCCTAAAGGTCGTGTGATTTTTAAGCGATTTTTTTAATTATATAATTCGCTATTTTAGGGAGAAAGTAAATACAAAAGTATAAATAGAGGCGATTATAATCTAAAATAATGTGGTATTAATGGATAATGCGTGTCACAAAATATAACATGTTTTGGAGACATATTGATATATTTTATTGTTCAAAATTGAATTCACCACATAACTTTTCCTTGTATGATAATTTTTTGTGGAAGATGCGTCGTAGCCTATCCTTACTTTTGATATATGTGTGACCGTGACTCGTGAGTTGTTTGAATTAAAGAATCGTATGGAAATGTCTACAATGCACTTAGCTATTCAATGACATGATTAGTCTTTTATCGATTCTGCTAGCTCAAGATGGCTAGATAGGTAGAGTGAGAGTAGACTTTATAAAATATGTAACGCAGCAGAAGAAAATGTTACTTTAAGAATAATATTCTTTGCATTTCTAAAATTAGTTTGTCTAGAACTATTTTTCATAACGTAGTAACAAAATTCAACTTTATACTTGTTCTACTTTACTTTAGTTAAGATATTTACAGAAAACCGTATGTTTATTTGTTAAGTAATAGTCATAAGCATAACTCATAAATACTAATTACATGTTTTAATTCTAAAACATGTAATTAAATTACATGTTTTAGAATTAAAAGCGGGCGTTAAAACTTTTCTCTGAAACCTGAAAATCGTACTAGTGTAATCGAGGCTTAAAACACATGGAATGTATGCAAAAAAAGGTGTTTATAATTTAAACGGGCACACAATTAAACGAGATGAAGCGATCAACATTCCCGCGCGTGCCGTCTCGTTTTACCACTCCACTCGTAAACTTAATCGATTTTATATCGATGTATCGATTTTATTGATGGAAGTATCGATTTGGGGAACTGTAGCTATAAAATGCTATTGTGAGCTCTATAATATTATGATATCGATTTGGCAGGTGGATAGATAGATATTGGCACTAAAAACTAAATGACCAATTAAGGATAGTATTTTTGTACAATTACAAAGAAAGCTGAGCCTGGGCCTTTTTGGTGTAAGATTGCAAGGTAAGCGTTATGCTAAATCTTAAATATTTTTGATTTCTTACTCCGCTGTCAAAACTATCGTTGAACACGTCGGCAACTTGACTAAATATAGGATTTCTAGTAAATGATCATGTTTGTCTCTATTTACATAGGTGCTTAAATAATACACTGTATATAATATAACAAATTGACGGTTCAAATATAAGAAAGTTAACGATATAAAAAACGAATTCGATTTTGATGACAGCAGATAAATATTTTATTTCCCCGTGTGAACTCCGTATCTTATTTAATAAAGATAAGTTTAACAGATATCTGTTTATACTTTATAGGATTTTAATGGCTTACTATATTGCCACTATTGTTTATGTTCTTATCTTGAATAACCTTTTTACATAATTAATTAACTACCCACATAAAGGTGACAAGTTTAATGAAAAGAAGAACATGAAAAAGAAGTGAAGAAGACTCATAATTTCTGAGGTTCTTTGACAGTAGTTTATCTTTTCAATAGCGTCGTTGATTAAAGAGTTTGTTCCAATGAAAGGAGTCTAGTAAATAGATAAAGTACCAACTCCTGTCAATACCTACTAAACCGGGTACTTACTCTTAAGTCTTATGTAATATGCCACATGTTAAGTAGACAACAAGGCATAATATGCTACAGTTTTGCAAAAATATGCACGGTTTCTGCTAAATAAGAGGTAACAGACAGACAGACACACTTTCGCATTTATAATATTATGTTGTATGGATGTTTAACCCTCGTTTAAATTTTGATGTATGGTATCACTCGACCTTACATAATGTCAAAATGACATACCACAAGGCCGCGAGTCGCGTGCCAGCCCGTGAAATACTGTAACCAGCCATTTTTGTACCGCATTACTTTTTTATTGGCTGAAACAGGCGAATGATAAACGATGTCTAACTTTGCTCGAAAAGGGTTTTAGTAGATACTAAAAGTTTATTGAATTTTTGTGATTGCCTTTGTTACTTGCTTTTTTTTTGGCAAATATGGGTTGCAATTATTGTTACTTACCATTTAGTAATAAATTGTTAATTATGCAATTATTGGTTTTTATATAGATATCGTAATTACTCTGACATATTTATTACAAAAGAAAACTTTTATGTTTTATAAGTTAGTAGAATTACACAGCAATCGTAAATTTTCTCTAAAAAGACTTCAACGCGCTTTGTTTTTTTACGAAACACCACAGAATGAAAAGCCTACGCCGCGCTTTGACAGTTCTTTTTTTTAATTAAAAAAGCAAAGACGCCGACTGCGTTGACGGGTGGAGCGCGACGCGGACGCGCCGTTATGGTCGGGTTTTTATCGCGGGATCTCTGCCCGTCCGTTAGACCGCACGCGCGCAGAACATCTGCGATGTAATTGTTACTGTTATCGCGGGAGAGCGCCTCGAGAAATCGACGTAAACTACATTAACTGCTGCACTCAGATACGAACAATAATTACGAATATTAAGGGCGTTGCACCACTTCGTGATCAAGGGCCTGTTTCACCACTTTCTGATAAAGTTCCGAATAGGATATTCACATCTTTTGATAGATTCTCCATACTTAGGGCCTGTTTCACCGCTTCCTGATAAGGTGCCGGATAGGATTGTTTGACAGATTCTCCATACTCCATCTGTCAAGTTAAGTGGTGGATAGACTTATCAGGAAACTGTGAAACAGGCCCTTAATCTGTCAAGTTAATTGGTGGATTACTTATTCGTCACTCATCAGAAAGTGGTGAAACAGGCCCTAAGTGCCGGGTAGGCTATCCACAACATATTTGATCCTCCATACTCTATGATTCAAATTAGGTGGTGGACCGTGGATAGCCGGCACTTATCAGGGAGTGGTGAAACTAAGCCTAAATGAATATTTTGACATTAGCCCTATCCAATTGTCTGTCAAACTCTTCATTAAATTTAATTTAATCATCATTTAAATAAGGCTCTGTGACCTGAGTGCGGTGCTAAGTAACTATACACAAGGCTGATTTTACTGTCGCACTGGCCGTCACCACTGTAATATCAGCACTGAGCGCTACAAGTACATCTCGGGCCATCAGCGCCGACGGTGCGCGTCAGCGCGACACTTAAATCATACTTGACAGCTGTCAGCTGTTGTTAACATAAACCTATGTTAAGCATGATTATGGTACTTTTGCCTAAGCGTTCTCTAACTTGGTGGAAGTCCGGTCCCTTGTGAGGTAGACCGTCGTGGAGGGAGGGAGTCCTGTGTTAGACAGATCCAGGACATATTTCCGTATACGGCTGAAGGCAAACCGCAGGTGATTTTAGTGGGACTCGTCCTTTTAGTAACTTGGATAGGAAATTCTGATTATGAACCGACTTTCAAAAAGGAGCAGGTTATATATTCGACTCACGACTGTGTTTTAATTTTACACATTATTTACGTGCTATTTTCTGTATTTATAGCTAATATCTATTTTTCCTAGATTCTAAAACTCAGGATAAATCATTTATGTCAGAAAAGCTCATACAAGAAAAAGCTGTGTAAATGTCAAAATGGCCCCAAATAATCTGAAATGGAGCCATTACTTTCTCTTTTCGCCTCCACACGCCATGTCTACTAAATACATCTGTGACACTAAATTATTTCAGTCATGACATGAAGCATAGAGACTTTACATCTTATTGCATTGGACTGCAGTTTATGTATCAGTGCCATCATAACTATAAGACTATGGATTGCACAATACTACGAGCTTCTAAAAGTGATCCCTAATCCGTTGGCATAAAGGTGGTAACAGAGGTAGAATGACTCCGAACTGAATAGATTGCTTTAATCAAATCGGGAACATTCATCATACTGGGCTAAGCTACTATATTACTATATAATGCAGCCACTATACTATTGCTGGCGCTATAGATCATTTCCTAGTAGTACCATAACTCATTTGTGTGGAAAATCAATCAAACGTGAGACATTATTATGAGGAGCTTATGGCTCAGATGTTTAAAATAGACTTTCCGCGCGGCGCCTCCCGTGTACACATGGAATTCTAAAAGGAACCGTACATTTTTTCGCAAAAAGTGGCCTATGTCCTTCACTTTGGTCTGCGCTATATCTGTGCACACTAGTGTTGGGTAGGACTTACAAGAGGCATTACAATTGTCCGGGACAAGACGGCGAAATGTAAGAGCGGCTCAGCATTATAACATGTACCGCTTCAAAATGATTGTCGCGGTGGTTTCAATTTTTTAGGGGCATTTTCAGGGATTTTTTGACTCATTTTAATTTACTGTCCGATTTACATGGATCTTGTGTAACATTTAATCTATCTAAATATAAATATATATATATATATATATATATATATATATATATATATATATATATATATATATATATATATATATATATATATATATATTGTTTAGGCCATTTATATTTATATATAGGCCAGGGCCATTTAGAGTTTAGTGAAATACACACGTACACACATTTATATTTATAAAGAAGATAATCATTAAGGCCTCGTGGAGAAACGGCGCTAAATGCGAAACGAATGGGCCATTGTGGGTGAAAATAAACGCATTCGGCGCCAACGATTTGCAGTTATCTTGATTTCATAAATTGTTTGCTAAATGTTTCACCATTGTGAACAATATTGTGCAGCTCAACATTTCTATTAGCGGCCATTTTGTTGATATTATCTCGATGCGTGCGGAGTTGCGGGAATTTTGTGCGTTTATAGAGATGTTGAGTGAGGATGTGCAAACGAGCGACGCTAGCGGCTGCTGCCTGCTTTTTTTACATTTGGGACTCTCACTTGTGACGCGTCAGTCTTAAGCATGACTAATGACTATAGCAATATGAAAACATTAAAATTAACAATGAAATAATTTTACGTATTACAAACAATTTCAAATACTTTTTTTGTGTGTGTGCATCTCCATTCTCCAATCTCCATGAGTTTAGCTTAGTGTGTCTAAGATAAGACGGTGTAAGTAGCTGAGACTCTACAAAAGTAGCGATAACTCTATAAAATACTAGCTGACCCGGCAAACGTTGTTTTGCCATATAAATAATTTTTGGTATGAAAAATAGATGTTGGCCGATTCTCAGAACTACTCAATATGCTCACAAAATTTCATGAGAATCGGTCAAGCCGTTTCGGAGGAGTACGAGAACGAACATTGTGACACGAGAATTTATATATAAGAATAAGATTTACAAAGAAAATAGAAATGTACCTAGCTGAACCGGCTAATGTTTTACCAAAAAGCGCATAAAATAATTGCAATATTTAGGTTTTACTCGGTTTCTGGTATTTTGATAAAAGTTTATCCATTCGATAGAGCTCTTGATTAGCTATGTCCACATTATGCGCTTTCGTCATCAATTTTCGTCATCTTCTTTCATTCAACTTACGTTTTGGCGCATTCAATAATTGAATGTATCAAAGAACGCAACGCCAACTATCATTTTTAATAACAAAGCGAAAGGCACAGTCTGGACAAAGCTATTGGCTAATATCCAAACATAGAATAACGCCAGTAAATAGAAAAACTCCTGCCAAAAAAAGTTTACCAACCATGCATGCGATAGCGTCCAGTCGCTCGTTTGCACCATCCCCACGAGTTTGTGTATCCCGCATGCATATCGCTTTGATGTTTCGAGTGCAGTTGGGGGGCTGGAATTACCCTCGACGTAATCATGCAGATGAGCATAATCATGAAACGATGCAAGTCAAAAATCAGCTTTTTATGAGTTGGGTGTAGATTTTGTAAGACCTTTTGATGTTATTTAATACTAGCTGTCCCGGCAAATGTTGTTCTGCCATTCAAAATATTTCTACTTCATCAGTTGATACAAATTCTTACCCCCTCTTTTGTCCCCTAAGAGGGATGGGGCGAAAAATTGCATACACCAGATGTTAAGTTGGAAAAACAGTTAATAATATGTCAAAGTAAGTCCATTAAAGAAAAAAGTTTGACAAAAATCTGACCCCCTCTTTGGTTCCCTTAGAGGGGTGGGATGGGGGGATTTTTAGTCACCAAATGTTGAGTCGGAAGAAGACAAATATATCTGTGAAAACGGTATGCAAATTGGAACAGTAGTTTTCGTGTTAAAGCAAAAGTCTTATGCAAAATCTGACCCCATCTTTCGTCCCTTTAGAGGTGTGGGCGGAATTTTTTTTATACACCGGATGTTAAGTTGGAAGAAGGCAAATATATCTGCGCAAACCGCATTCAAATTGGATCAGTAGTTTTCGTGTGATAGTGGAACAAACATACAGACAGATAGACAGACAAAAAACTAACTACATTTTTCTATATTTTATTTTCTATAGCGATGTAGTGATACCCCCCGCTTATTATTTTTTGAATATCTTTAATGTACAGAATTTACATTTCTACAGTTTTATTATAATGTATAGATAGCGGTCGCCCGCGGCTCCGCCCGCGTGGATGTCGGTTACCGCTGCAAAAAGCCTACCCAGGAAAGACACGGTCAGCAAATTCCCAGGTCAATTCACAGAAACATCGACGACGCAGTCATTTTCCGCAGGCTGTCTTTCTGTGGATGTTAAAGTTGTTAATGATGAGAATATTTAAATGTAATTACATTACATAATAAGTTTTCACTTCTGACGGTAGTCCCGGAGTGCAACCCGTTGTTTTAGGATAAACTAGCTGACCCGACAGACGTTGTCCTGTCTTAGCGATGATTATTAAATTCGAATTGGTATAATTAAGAGAACAATAGATTAAAATGAATATCTCCATGCCTTTAATCAAAATAGATTAAATAGTTTAAGCGAAAATCAGTTTATTGTGCGGGAACCGTACATTTTCCGGGACAAAAAGTATCCCTTGTCCTTTCCCGAGACTCAAAGTATCTCCATAGTCCATACCAAATTTTATCAAAATCTATTGAATAGCTTACGCGTAAATCACAAAAGTATATTGTGCAGTAACCGTACATTTTTCCGGGACAAAATGTATCCTATGTTCTTTTCCGGGACTCAAAGTATCTCTCCACCAGTTTTCAGCCAATTCGGTTCATTCGTTCTTGAGTTATAAGTAGTGTAACTAACACCACTTTCTTTTATATATATAGATAACTAAAGGGATTATTGTAGAGCTTTTCTATAAACAACATTAATTGACGTTAAGTTATTTTCAGGTAACAAAATATACTGATGGTCGGGATCCCCGACTCGTGATAGAGCAAAACATTCTTTTCATAAATCTATTCCTACTAATTTGAATGTTTGGCCCTGGGATTTACATAATTTTTATCGTTAGTGCAAAATAATTTTTTACAGAAAATTGGAGCCTTTTGAAGGGTATAAACAAATCAGTAAATCATTGGTATTCTTGGTATTATGAGCCAATTCACCAGCTGCAGAGCTGGTCATAATCTTCGCTACTGTGCTCCCCCGCCTTGGTAGCGACCACTTCGAAACGGGCGTAAATCGCAATTTTTAATTTCGCCTTAACTTCTGAACCAAACGTCCAATTTTAATCATTCAAAGACCAAATATTATCTACATAAACTGTACTTAGTGATTAAATAATTAATTTTGAGAAAGATTAATAGCATGAGTAAAATAAATGCGTTTAAATGTAGTCCAAAAAATATTAAGATTTTTAAATAAAATAATGGTTGTTGTACCTCACTTGACATAGATAGGTATAGTGTGTCGCGGACTTTTTTGTAGATATTTAAAAGATCTACATTTACTTAGAACATTGTATGGTTCTATCTTTTATAGTTTAGGCAGCGTACCCAAAATAAGTTAATTTTCTGGTTGATTTTTTTCACCTTGTGTCAGAAAAATCCAAATATCTTACGGAACCCTACATTTTCCGAAATAAAATGTAGCCTATGTTACTCGTAAATAATGTAGCTTTCGAATAGTGAAAGAATTTTTTAAATCGGCCCAGTAGTTTTTGAGCCTATTCATTACAAACAAACAAACAAACAAAGTTTACCTCTTTATAATATTAGTATAGACGAAGCTATTTCATCAAAATTGATTTAATCGATTCAAGTCTGAAAAACATAGATTGTTAACGGACAGGAAAGGAAAGAGAGACTCAAGAATCTATAATAATATTATATGATATATAAGTAATATGTAACATAAATATTAAACAGCATATCGAAGCAAAAAACTTTACCAAAAGAATGACAAGATTTGTATGTAAATTATGGGCCTTGTTATTTTGATTATTACAGCAATTGCAATATTCACAACGAGGAGCAATTTAGTTTTATAGTCATGTTGTAAGATGTAATGTTTTACAATATCTCCAAATCGATAAGGCACACGATTCGCAACAATTGCAACGATGGAAACAATCGATTTTCATGCACATATAATATTGCGATTTGTGAATGTGACGAAATTTTGTATTGCGTAATTTTCTCTCGCGACTTCGCTCGCTTGAAACGGTTGGTATATAAACATTTTGATTTGATTTTTTTGTTTCACCCTCGCATGGGCAGAATTTTAAAAAAATTATGGAGCGCTTATTTTTTAATTACTACATTAAATTATTCATGAAAAACACGTATTTTTTTTATTGCGTAATTTATTGCGCATACGTACCTATATGAAGTATTGTCAAAAGTAAGGTGTATTTTTAACGAAATATTTTAGTACTAAATAAGGGAAATATTCTTCGACAGTGTAAGTCACGTAATTATAATTTAGTTCCGTTTATAATGCTCAGCGAATTGAGCGTTGAGTTTTTTTTTTTCACAAAAAAACATTTTTTCGGTGTTACATAACTGACACTCGACTGGCTATTTTTAGTATTTCTTACAGTGAAAGAGACTACAAAAGTAAAAGTATGATTGAGTAATTCGATGACAAGTGTATAGCTTTCTTGGATATAAATTGATATGTAAGACCTGTCGATTGCAGATTATATTACATTATGTCCTCTTAGCGTTAAGGCCCTTCCCCTACGGCGATTTCGTAATTTACCGTATTTAGAGCCTTATAAACTCATAATTTGAAAGCTACATAGTTATAATAAAAATACAGCAATAATCTTAAGTAGGTATATTAACATTCCTTTCCTCATTTTAAATTTTCTATTTTTGTCTATTATACTCATAATATTAGCTTCCAATTTCCGAAGTAATACTAATGTATTAAAATTGAAGCATACTTTCAGCATCTCCCTAGTATTTACAAATTACGTTTACACACGACAATATAGACAATTTCATTAACTACATATTCCCCGTTTTAATTTTTTTAGATCAATTTTGAATTAAGATAAGTAAAAAAATATGATTGTATACATAAGTCATGGACGTATAAAAAAGGCGGACGGAGTCCCACCATACACAAAACTGTGTCGTTCAGAGTCGGCCAGCTGGCTGTATGTACACGGTCCGCACGCACACATTATTACGCTAGTTATACCATTTGACAGGCGTCAGAATGTATGCGTGGCCGACTCTGAAGAAAAGTGAAGACACAGTTTTGTATATGACAAGACTCCGTCCGCCTTTTTTTCTACGTTCATGACAGAAGTTATAATTACAGTCGGGGCATTTCCATAGTGCGGTGAGCTGCGTAAAAACATCGACCAAAACGAATAAATCGATACGGATTTGAAATAAAATATTTGATTTTCATACGTTATTTGTAAAACAAATTCCTGTCCCATTATTACTTTAATTCAAGGAGCAAAATAAAACAAGTACTTACATAATTTACAAAAAATGCATTTATTCCCTTGAATTATAAAACTTGCTAAATTTAGTATTAACATTATTCATTTCACAAAAATATGTGTTACTTTTCACAACGTGGTTATTAAGGTGACGCCGCGTTAAAGTAAGAAACCGTGTTGGATATGTTTTAGATTGCTTGTTTTCTATGAGTGGCCGGGCCGGCCTCTCATAGAAAACAAGCAATGGAACAGCAAAAAATGGAAAGGGCGTAAGCGACAAAATTGTTTTTGTCGCGTAATTTAAAAACCATAAATACATTTCATATAAGCTATGCACATATTAAAGTGTATGCTTCAACCAATTTATGTACAAATTTTGGAACCTTAAATCACTCTCCTCTGTTGGAAAAATAGGAATCCCTTTTTTTACAGAGGTCTTTTCGATTGATGATTCTGTGTTATAAAAGTTGTCCAATCGTGTTATGCTATGGGCAATTCAAAGACAAAGACATGATGAATACTGACAATGAACTTTAGTTTCTTAGCTTTAGTCATTGCTGAGAAAAATCGGCATCGCTACAGCCAAATTATCAAGGCGTCGTCTTAATTTATGGGGATATTTCGTTACAAGTAATCAATGCATCGATACTATTTATTTGCTTTCGATTTTTAGAATAACATCCCTAGAGCTTAAAAAGAAAAAATTTCAGCTGACGTAACATTGTAACGACGTGCAATTATTAAGATCAGAATTTGTTTATTACGCTTAGAATTGTTTATCAGTAAAAGCAAATCGTTAAATAATTCGTATCGGTCATATATTTACAATAAAAATGTAAACGTAATTGAAAAAAGTTAATCAATTGTGCAGTTATAACAAAACGAAAATATTTATTTTTTATGCACGTCGCTACAAGGTTACGTTGTGCAATTTTGATGAACTGTCAAAATATGTGGCCTATTAAAATGCCTCGACTATATGTAGTTATACAAGGCTTTGTTGTTGTCTGTCTAGCGACTTTTGTGACGAATCGAAAAAGGACATAACCCAAACTCTTATGAGTTATAACTTATGAAGTTATGACTTATGACTATTCTCCTCAAATGTTAGGCTCCAGGACTACGACTTTAAAGTAAATGCTTTTTGTATCCCTGTAATTTGTGATTTCCACAAATTACGGAAACAAACGATATTTGTTTTTATTATTAACAGAGCGAGCGAAACGAGTCCTAGTATATCCCACAATGTTTACATTTTGTAATACAATTTACGGAAAAACTATCATGCCTATATTTTAATGCATATCATGCCAATAGATTTGTGCTTTAACATAATAATTTTTATTTATATGTGTTATCACCAGTCAGGGCAGTCAGTCAAGGTGTGACGACGCGAGCCCTCACAAAGCTTGGCTTTCAGCTAGTTATTATAAGATCGTGAGCCATAATCCAATCAGAATTCGCTCATAAATCATTGAAAATTCGCTATAAACCAAGTATGAAGTGGAAATTATCATAAACATCAGAAATCAATGAGTAATTTGTGTGTTTGAAAGCGCTAATCTCGGGAACTACGTTTATTATAAGGCCGTTTGTCCACTGCCGCCGTCAACGGGATGTCACCGACAATTTTTTTAATAAAATGCCACTTTGTGACCTAAGTACACTATCGCTTTCATTTTCTAATAGATGACGAAGTTTTTTTTGGTTGCACAGGAAGTACTGAGCAGCCATTTGGAAAAAAATTAAATTCGTTGAGCCTACATTTTTTTCAATTTTTTCCCCACCCCACTACACCCACACCCACCTGCCAGCACGCAGATTATCAGAAAATGTTGTTCAGAGAAGTAGCTAGCGGAGTTTTAATATAGCTTTACTTAAGCCACATGACCGATTTAGTCGTCAGCTCTTAGTCGATAACTTTCAGAAAAATCAGTTCAGTGGTTTGGACGTGAAGAGGTGAAGAGAGGACAGACAGACGGACACACTTTTACTTTTATGATATTAGTATGGAAGGATGTATCTAAATTGTTGCCGGCACGTCATCTCGTTCTCGTTGACGTCCCGGTGCCGGCGGCGGTGGACAAACGGCCTAATAACGGACCGCGCATTTCTCTGATATTCCACGACTCGTGGAAATGTTATTTAGATATTATTAATATTTTACGACGGTACATTATGCGAGTTAATGTATTTAACTGTTCAGTTAAATACGTTCGGGTGTTAACTTGAGTTCATATTAGAATATATGGTGTTATAAAGCACTGACCTGGGTTAAGTTAACCAGGGTTGAATAATGAATCTATCTTGTGCAATCGATTGGGTTTTTAAGGGTTCTTAACCTTGCCTTAGCTTATCCGAAAGTGTTTTGTTTACTAATGTTAAACTAAGATACCTTCGTACTTCTAGATAATAGAATTAAAATCAAAAAACTACAACCTGAATAGTGAATACGATTATCATAACAAAAAGGCTATAATTACACGAATCAATTAGTATTAGGCGCCACATTTGATTAATACCTTCGCTATATTTAGGTAGAACATAGATTTTAAATATAAATAATTCCCGTTTGTTTGCAATTACATCAGCGAACCTTTACGGTATCAACGAGCTTACAGTCAGCTGATGGAAAGTGTTGGTCACGGCGCGGTAACGGCGCGAGTCGTGATGCGCAGCAGGTGCAAGTACCGTACTAATGGATTTTTAGTCTATGGTCTATGGTTAGAGCGATCTTTGTTGAGTGGCTGCACGTTGCGATTTTACATACTTTTTTCGATGCCTTGAGTTGTCGGACGCAGGGTTTGACGGAACGACAGACGGGATAATATGTAAGGTGTGTTCCGATATATAACCCAGTTTACAAGCCAGTGCTCGTGATGTTTAGAATCAACGCCATACTGTTGATTCGTTCTGAAAGTGCATTTAATCCTTCGATCGCGGATTCTTGGAAATCTATTGTTATTCTATTGTTATCGCGGTCACCAGTGTTCTTATGGGGCTTGATGGGTTAATACGACGTTGTCATTATAAAACACTAGTCTCAGCAGTTAAAGGGTGTTTTGGGCATATAAGAACATATCATTTCCCACATCGGTCACAGAATATAGTAGAATATACAAAAAGTGGTGGGGCGCGTCTTCGTGGATTGCACGGACTATATACATATTAGTACAAGCCTCGGTGGAGAAATATGAACTATTCTTTGCTAGATGATGCCCACAACTCCGCAGAAATTACATGTCCTTTCGGCTTACAAGTAGGTAGGTACATCGGTCATCGGCTTAAGCGTGACGAGATAACAGACAGACACGCTTTTGCATCATCATCATCATCATATCAGCCTATATTCGTCCACTGCTGGACATAGGCCTCTCTCAATGAACGCCGAGATGACCGATCTCCTGCTACTCGCATCCAACATGGACGGGCCGCGACTAAACGGAGATCGTCGTCCCGCCTAGTTGGAGGTCGCTTCTGCATACTTTATAATTGAAACTTATTATTCGGGACTTAACGCGACTTATGTAGTAACATTACTACTAGAATAAGTCGCGTTAAATCCTGAATAAAGCGTCTCCCAGACAGACGCGGCCTACGGTGGCGGTGGCGGTCAGTTGGATGACTTGAGAGTTCTAGGAACGACACAGACACACGCGGCCACGCGGCTAAGCCATCCGACTGACCGCCACCGCTACCGTCACCGTAGGCCGCGTCTGTCTGTGAGACGCTTAATAAGTTTCAATTATAATGCGACGCGAAAGTTTAAAAGTTCATATTTTATAATATTAGTATGGATGTTAAGACTAGTATTAATTTGGTGCTTCGTTATTTTGATCATATTATAGCCGCCGGTTCGAAGTTTTCTACCAGGTTTTCAACTCTGGGTAGAGTGCGGTGAGTAATGGCCGTCTGCCGTGAAGATGTAGAGATAGGGTCGACACGATGCCGGCCAGACTCTAGATATATTAGAGACCTAACACCGGTCTAGACTTAGTACTGAGTGTTTATAAGTCTTGGAAAAGCGGTTGGTGGTTTATAGAAATTGTATGATAGACATTTCCTTATACAGGGTGTAACAAAACAAAGTAATAATACTTTAGGGTGTGTCCCCTGTATTTTTTTTTATGAAATAAGGGTGCAAACGAGCAAACGGGTCACCTGATGGAAAGCAACTTCCCATGGACACTCGCAGCATCAGAAGAGCTGCCTAGGTGCGTTGCCGGCCTTTTAAGAGGGAATAGGGTGATAGGGGAGGGTGGGGAAGGAAATAGGGTAGGGGATTGGGCCTCCGGTAAACTCACTCACTTGGCGAAACACAGCGCAAGAGCCGGCCCATTCGTGCCGAAACATAGTAAAGAGTATTTTTTTTACTTTTGTATGGGCAAATCTATGACAATGTGCTTGACTTGCCTCCGAATCGCTCTACCGATTTGGTAGGAACATGTTTGTTTTGCGGAAACCATACTTCTTTCTAGGAATGGAATCTATCCTATGTTAGTATGTTAGTTGTGTAATAAACTTCATTAAAATCGGTTCAGAGGCTAAAGCGTTAACGAAGAGGTAACAGAGTGTCAGGCAGATACATTTTCGCATTTCTAATATAAACAAAATGGATAAAGTAAGGTGTAGACACCCATAAGTCGTAATAATAATATTTTGTATTTTAAAATTAGAACAATCAGTAGATAATATACCATTAGGTGATAATCCCGCTCGTTTGTAAATGCACACAAAATAGAAAAGTATGCAATCAGTGGCATTCTCATTTTTGCACATAACTGTACCGAGTGACCATTGAACCCGCGAGTACAATCGACGACACAACGTTTTTTTTAAGTGTGTCAAGATACTGCGGCTATATCGGTTAGTGTCGCTTAGCCGAGTTTTGCCGCAAGCGACCGCGACCGACAAAAATTCAAATAAATTGCTATTTTATGACGTTGGTATAGGTTTCATTTTGCTCTACGTCACTACAAAGCAGCGTCATCGGTCGCTTGACTAATGTGGGTAGAAAATGAAACTTATAACCTAGTCCATAAAGTGACATTTTATTTGAATTTTTGTCGGTCGCGGTCGCTTGCCGCGTTGGTCGAAACCACAGGTCGAAACGGTACTTAAAGTGTCGCTTAGCCGCGTTTTGAGATAATGCACTGTTAGATTAAACCTACATTTGTAGTTAGTCTCGATTAGCTGTGAAATCGAGTGACATTGTGGAGAAATTGCTATGTTTACATGGCAGTTTCTTTCTAGTTTACATGTTGACTTAGCATTATTTGCTGATGTCTTGATTTGATACCTACTGGCTCATCATAGCTATATTTGACATATCAACACTATATTTTTATTTATTTTTTACTCTATAAGGAAAACATGCTACTTACAACAAGTGATATGGTTATTACAATAGGTAATGCTATTCAAAGTATAAATATAAATGTACTACGATGATAGCAATTTATTAACAGCTACGCAAGAAATAAAATCTTTAATAAAAAGTATTGTTTACTTTTACATTAAGAGTATATGGCCTACTAAGAAACGGGCAGTGTGCATCTAAACTCTAAGGGTCTAAACACACTAGGCTGAATTACGCCGGCGTAATTTACGTGGCCGAAATTACGTTCAGCCGCTTACGTCTGATGCGACGCACTATAAATTACGCGAAGAGCCGAAATTTCGCGGCGTAATTTCCGTTGCGGAACGCGCGCGTAAGTATTTAAAATTCTCAGATGTAATATCGCACACATTACATCTAACGCTTTGGAGTTAAGGTTGGATTTGCTATGTTCGGTTTTGATAATTCCGTCGCGTATAGTGTGTTGCATACAAAACGTTACCGCCGAATCGCTGCCGAACTTTACGCTCGACTCGGCTCGACGGAATTTCGGCTGGCGACGGAATTTCGGCATAGTGTGTCGTCTGTCGCGTTCCGTCCGTATTTTGTATACGTTTGATACGCGGCGTAAACGCGGCGGAATTTACGTCGGCGTAATTCAGCCTAGTGTGTTTAGACACTAAGGGCAAGGTGGCAGGCCACAAAACTGCGTTGCGACGTCGTATCGTAAAAACAAACTTTGAAAAGCAATGTAGTTTTTTGCAATGCGACGCGCGACGTCGCAATGCAGTGTTGTGGCCTGGCCCTAAAGTAAACGAATATCATAGTATTTTCCAGAATCTAAACATATAATTTGCCTCGCGTTTGATTAGATAATAAATTTTATCACCGATCAGAAATATTTAGTATAGTTGAATATGTTATTTAAATTTACAATTATTAAGTCATCATCAATAGGTATTTAAATGTTTAATAAAGTCAATTCTGTATTGACTTATAGCATTGTATAATTACCATATTATTTTAATTAAGAATTGGAGAAAGCATGAGATACTATCAATAAAAGATAAATTATAGTATCTACCGACAAATCTTTATTCTTCTTAGCAAGAACGTATTAAAAGTTTTTGCTTAGAAAGGTATTTTTATTATATCGTAGAAACTAGATCATAATAAACACAAGTAAGAGCATAAATAATTATAATATCGGTATAAGTAGTTATTTCCTCAATTTTATTCTAATAATGACATCTAATTTATACATGGTAGCTACTTTCTCTCGCGAAATTACCGTATTTCTAAAGTAAGAGGTATGTATTGTGTACAAGGCTTATAATTTCGGATTCGAAATTCGAAAATATAGCGAGGTAATGGAGTTACATTTGCAATGTCATTGGCGATTGACGTTTATTTTTTTTATTCACTTTCTCATTCACGCTATGAAGTGTGCGTAATAAGTTTTTGTGCTGACATTTTGTTTGCAATAGAGATGTTACTTTGTTGATTGCTGACTACAGTTTTTTTTTTCTTTTTGTATTACTATTCAATCTTAGTTTTGTATTCGTCTTTATATTATGTTTAAAAGCTTCACATTTATCAAAGAGCTCATTAGCTATCCATTGCATTATAAAATTTATAAGCGAACGTTAAGTTTTGCAACACCTAATAAAACGATAGACGTATTTATATATGGTACAGTCGGGGTAATTATTACTTGCACATACAATCTAAATATGATATAAAACTCAAAGGTGACTGACTGACATGGTGATCTGTCAACGCACAGCGCAAACCACTGAACGGATCGGTCCGAAATTTGGCGTGCAGGTAGGCATCCGGTAGTTATGTCGTAGGCATCCGCTAAGAAAGGGTTTTGATCAATTCTACCCCCAAGGGGTTAAAATAGGGTGTGAAAGTTTGTATAAATTAATACATCTAAACGCGAGCAAGGCCGCGACTTGCGGGACGGACATATTATACAAGGTTTAACAAAACAAGTGATAATACTAATTAATGGTGTGTAGGTACGTTCCTTCCTTGTTGAAAGTAGCAGCGCTGTAAGGCCTTTTTTTTCACTTTTGTATGGGGTAACTCGCGACACTGGGGCGCTTGCCCATACAAAAGTGAAAAAAAAAAGATGTGGTCTTTCAGCGCTGCTACTTTCACACGGAACTCTACAAGGAACACATACACACCTTAGTATAACCACTTAGTTTCGCTACACCCTGTATATATATATAATATAATATTATTATTTATTAGTATCCAGGATATATTTTTGTCCGACTATGCCGTAAGTTGTAATTATGACGGTGTATTTCACACGCGGACGAGATGAAGGGAATTTATCAAATGGCGTGGGTTAATCTACTCACCGCAAGGGTCAAAATACATTAAGTCCGTCAACACATAATTAACTCTAATAGGATGGAGTAAGGTTAGTTATTGTGTGCTAATAGCCAATAGGTAATGATCTTCGCAAATGACTGAGGAGATTAGACGAGATTTTTGAGAACGAATGGGCTCTAGCTCCAGTGCTAGTTTTTTGATCTAAAGTGTTAAAAAAATTAAAACTCGACTAAATTAATAATAATAATAAATTACATATTTTACCCATGAACGTAGAAAAAAAGGCGGACGGAGTCTTGTTATATACAAAACTGTGTCTTCACTTTTCTTCAGAGTCAGCCACGCACACACTGACGCCTGTCAAATGGTATGGACTAGCGCAAGAATGTGTACGTGCGGACTGTGTACATACAGCCAGCTGGCCGACTCTGAACGACACAGTTTTGTGTATGGTGGGACTCCGTCCGCCTTTTTTTATACGTCCATGATTTTACCTAGGTTAAATTTACTCTTACATATTTACACGATAGACATAAATCAAAGAAATATTGGCGCTTTTTAGCAGACTTCCAATTCCAAAAAGGATGAGGTTCTATGTTTGGCTATAGTTTTTTGTTCTAAGTCGAAATATCAAAGATGATGATGTTGATGGTCAGACTCATGGTCAGGTTGATTGACCGTTTTGTGGTCAGATGACTCGCTGAGCAATTGTGAGCAATTTCCTCTGCACCGCCGGTGCCCCGTTACGAGTGTATTTGCATCTGTTGAGCCAAGATTAAGTTTTTATTAGCTCCACTTCCGACCATAGACAATAACTGTTTTTTTTTTTTTCATAAGGTGTTATAGCGGTAAATATAAAACTTTATAAAATGGATTTTTAATAATAAAACTTATATCGAACATTATGTTTGATCTAGGAAGAATAAATTATTATCTACTCATGCAGCTTATTTAATTTAAAAACTACTTATTACCTTTCAAAATTAGTAATTTATGCCTTTTAGAAAGAGTTGTGTTAATCAATTTTTTCTTTGATTATATACTACACACAGTTTTTTGAGAATTTTTTTATTAATTTACTGTCTTGTTCTGTGTGTTAATGTCTTTTATATAATAGACACATTTCTATCAAATCAATTTGCAATAAACTTTCTCATCGATCACGAAATAATCTAATTTAGTTAAATGAGGCTCCCTGCAGTTCATAAAAATTGGCGTCAGAGGCGTTCCAATTTCAAATTCAAATTGACATTGACAATTTGTTTTTTTATTCTCACATTTGGTCATTGCACGTGCACATAGCGGGTGGGGCTTTGTTTTAAGGAGTTTTGTTTTTTGAGTATTTTTGATTTTCCGCTTTATTGGGCTGATATTCAGATAGGATGTAGGTGCGTTCGCAAACAATACCCCATTGTTGTTTTTTGTTTTCGACAATGGCGGATTTTTGTTGATTTTATTAACGACAATGTGCATGGTGCATTGTGCAATGGCATTGTTATTCTAATAGCCATATTTAGAGGTATTTAGTATTTGTATGTTATACCTAGGTCCACCTACGCTTATAGACATACGTATATTATGTAATAAATAATAATTATTATCTGTAGTAGTGGATATCCGGAACTTCCTACAACATAGTTGCACTTGATAAATAGCAATAGCAGTTGAAAAAACTACATGATTGCATTAAATTATTATAACGTAGCAAATAAAATAACATAATTTACTTATATTATACGGTTGAATTGAGATACTTCCACCTTTTTGGAACTCGGTTAATTTTTTTACATTTATTTCTCTTTATAATACGTCAGTTAAGATAGGTGCAGTTATTAAAAACTTTTTTTTTCAATGCTTCTTCTCATAGGTCTACCCAATAGTCTACCAGAATCTAATGGCAAAAAGTGAGAAAATGAATTGACTCTAGCAATACCGGGGTAATTGGAATAAAACATTTTGATCCTTTTTTCTTCTTATAGCGGCTGATTATGTGTGTTAAACATGCAAATATGAAAATTTATCCAATGATCAAGGATATTTTTTGAAAATCTGCTGTAAAAAACTCTGGTAGACCTATAACAACTAATATAATTAGCACTTTAAAAAAAAACTATAATTACATGTTACATACTTTCTTATTTGTTGGAAAGTGGTGGAATTTCCAATCAAAAGTCAACAATAGGGTTTTACTAAAAGGACTTAATAGACGATTGATGGTAATTTCACATGGTACAGGCTGAATAGAAACGCTAAGTCACGCCTTTATTGAATAGCTCTTCGCTCGAGTAACCTATTTCCAAAGTATAATATGAATAATGTAGTAGGTCTTAGGTAATATTACTACCTAGGTATTAAAATGTGCTGGCAAAAACGTTTTCATACAAAAATAGGCTGAGATAACTGGCTGGTATGTCAAAAAAAATTTAGAACTTATAGGCGCCGTCTTAGGTAATTATGGACAATCACAATTGACTGTACATCATGGACAATCGACATCAATCATAGGCGAATATGTTCCTCTTCATGTTCGTAAGTGCTTGTTTGGGTCTATCTTGGGCTGACGTAGAGACTAAAGGCCATAAGAATTATGATGGCGTATCCGTCCTTACTAAGTAATAATAAAATTCAAAAATGTGTCTGTCGAATGTCAATCTTTCCTACCGCAGCATCAGTAAATTTTCCTGGAAAGTGGGAATTCAAAACGTGTTATCTACTCTGCGTAAAATGAAGTGTTGGGAAAAAAATATCTTTTAAGGCCAGGCCAGTTCGAAAAGACTGATTTTTAAGCTGTCTGAAGAAATTATGTGGAATTCTCTTACCTACACCAAAATTAATGTAGACTCAAAAAGGAGCAAACTAAAAGAATTACCGAACTTAATATATATTTTTTAAATTATTTACTCAGAATAAATTAGCATTTCACAATAAACATTAAAATTTGCCAAACTGTGTACAGCATTGAAAAATGGTATGATAATTATGTGAAAAAATCTTGAATATCACCATAAAAATACACTTCAAATTCAAACATCTCGTAATTTTCAATGACAATGATATGTTTTTTGCCGCGCCGGGGGGGTGCCAGACTAGGGGTGTAAAGCAGTGGTTCTTAATCTTAATAAAAATGATAGAAATCTATAGCCTATGATCCTTCACGTGGTTTACTTCTTGTCTGTGCCAAATAACATAAAAATTGCTTCAGTAGTTCGCGAAATAAGCCCTTTCAAATACTAAAAAAAAGTTGAATATTTATGGATACAATCCCATACAACAAATGTGATTTTTTTGGCCATTAAGTATATCAATAACGGCTACACGTAGGCACTTGAAATATTCACAAAATACTTAATTGTATTTGTACTTAAATAAACATTCTAAGGGCTCCCATAAAAAAAAAAAACATTATTTTTTGCCTATATTTGCTTTATAATCGCACGGAACCAACACGGAACCCTTCGTGCGCGAGTCCGACTCGCACTTGGCCGATTTTTGTATTAAATTTGACTAGGACCGGCTCTGCGGGGCTAAAATGGTAATATTTAGCAATTCCTCTAAATCAATTCAGCAAATGAATTGTCAAAACTGTCAAACTGACAAATGTCAAATCAGTACAAAAATACAAAAATGAATTGCAAGCAGAGTTGCATTTTGCGATATTAAAGAAATGAATCGTATTATGATTCATCTCATGATTCAACAAAGCGACCGTTTTAGCCCTGCTGGTCCTCACCCGGCCGGAAGAACTGTACGGAAAAACGCGCGCTTGCTAGGGAGCGCTAGCGTAATACTTGCACACGGGCGCCACATGGGCTAGAGACGGCCCTGAACCGAATTCCGAAAAAAAAGAGGGGTTTCTATATTCATATGTTTATATTTTGTATGTTATCTGTTTCTTCATCTCGTTAAGTACGTTACATAAGTATTTATCGACGGATCACCGTGACGGTGGGCGTCACGGTTGGTGTAGCGCTGGTGATATCGGCGGAAGACGGACATTATGATGGCGAATATCGCGGATCAATCGTACTCAATCCTTTCCGGTGATTGTCTTGTGAGTTGTGTGGCTACAGAGCCATAGATTATGATTGGCGGTGTCGAAATGTGTCGACTAATGAGGCTTAACATAATGTTAATAATGCGCCAGAGTTTAGAGTTTGACTTTTGATTTGTTCCAGAACAGTATTGTGCAGGCAACAGGGTGTAGCAAAACAAAGCTAAGCGATAATAATATTTAGCACTAGATGTTCTGCGCGGCTTCGCCTGCGTAAATTAGGAATTTTACGAAAACCGTACATTTTCCTGCAAAAAAAGCTGCAGTGCCAAATAATATGAAAAATGCTTCAGTAGTTCGTCCGCGTAGATACCCTTTCTAGCAATTTTCCCGGTCTTTTCCACATTTTCCTCTGTTTCTTCGGTCTTATTAGTCTTAGAGTGATAATAATATATAGCCTTCCTCGATAAATGAGCTATCTAACACTGAAACTTTTTTTAAATCGGACCAGTAGTTCCTGAGATTAGCGCGTTCGAGCGAACAAACAAACTCTTCAGGTTTATAATATCTAAGATCATTTTAATCGCTTGACAAACTCGAGTCTCGATCTAAAAGACTATAAAAACGTACCAATAATAGGGTCATAATCATGGGACGATGCATGGTATAATATGGTAGTGATGATGATAAATGTAATTCGCATAGTAACATCTGCTTTTCGTTCTTAAAACAAAGCCGAAACTCCCAAACTCGTATCTACAAAGAGTCAGGAGTTCCCTTAGCACCTTCTGAACCATGATATTATACTTCGGTACAATATCTTATTTGTTGGTAGTATATGCTTCGAATACTTCTCACGAAACTGAAGTCAGCACATGTTTCCATATAAATTTTGAGGAGTTCCCTCGATTACTAATGGATCCTTACATCAGGTCACCACTTTTGTAAACGTGGTACTAAACTGGGATACTACCCTATACACCAAAAGAAAAATTTTGAAAATCGGTTCTCAAACGGCGGAGTAATCGTTGAACATAAATAAACGAACATAACATCTCCTCCATTTTGAAAGTCGGTTAAAATTGTAGCCTATGTGTTCTTCTGATGTATAAGATATATTATTGTAAAGTTCCATTAAAATCCGTTCGGCAGTTTTTGCGTGAAAGAGTAACAAACATCCATACATACATCCTCACAAACTTTCGCCTTTATAATATTAGTAGGATGTATATGTGGCCCTTATGTAGAGTTCACCGTAAATATACTCAGAGATGAAAGAATTATTTTAGATTTTTAATGAGAAATGTCCCAACGTTATGAATTTTGCCCATAAAAAAAGGTATATTTCTCAGCTATGCTTCTTTCAAAGTGAACTCTATACAGGGTGTAACACCTAACCTAATACAGGGTGTAACAAAACTAAGTGATAATACTTTAGGGTGTGTACGTGTTCCTTGTAGAGAGTTCACTGTGAGTATGGGGAAACTCGTGACGCTCGGGCCCTTGCCCATACGAAAGTGAAAAAAAATATTGGTCTTTCAGAGCTGCTACTTGCACAGTGAGCTCTCTACAAGGAACACGTACACACCTTAAAGTATTATCACTCATTTTTGTTACACACTGTATAATGTACATTGTACTCACCGTAAATTATTATAACACTTTTTTTTTTACAACCAGTCCAGACTCCAGTGTCTAACTGTTAGTCGACTATGAAAGGCTCCAAGTATAATAGTTTCCAAGCACCATCCATGTCGAGGACTGCAGCAGATCTAGCCTTGACATAGGCCTTTTATAGAAGTCTATGTCTAATGTCTATATCTTGTTAAGTTTCGATCGAAAAAACAACTAAACGCATCGCCACATCTTCTATACAATTATGATATATTATTTTACTTTTTGTTTGTCTCGCTAAAACTCAAAAATGGCTGAACCGATTCAGCTAATTTTAGTGTTAAAATATTCGTAGAAGTCCAGGGTATATATGCCTTAAATACAGGATGCAATTAAACCTACCGGCCAATTTTTTTTGTCTCAATTTTTTTCAAACTAATGTTTTAAATTAAGACTTAATTCCAATACTTAATTAAAGGAAAAATGTTAAGTCTTTTGTTGTAACTTTCTCTGTAATAACATTCCAGACATAGTTTTCAACTAATTAATAGTGCAGTTAAAATACTGACATCTTTAAATATTACAGCGAGTTTATTAACACTAAAGGAGTAAAAGTTTGTATTGTCTAAACCACGAGATTAGTCACAGAATTTGTGACTCGCTATATGATTTATATATTATTATTATTGTGTAAAGTATATCAAATTAACTAATAAACAATTTTTTGTTTACAGGTAAGACGAATTGAGCTGTTTGTAGTGACTAGCGAGTTTGGTAAGTTTCATTTAAACTCCTTTTTCTAAATTAAATTTGGAAAAAAAATTCGGAACTGCGTCTCGTATTCCACTAACATTTTCAATTTTTAGGGTTCCGTACCCAAAGGGTAAAAATGGGACCCTATTCATGAGACTTCGATGTCTGTCCGTCTGTCTGTCCATCTGTCTGTGCGTCTGTCTGTCTGTCTCCAGGCTGTATCTCAAGAACCGCTATAGCTAGAGTTCTGAAATTTTCACAGATTGTGTATTTCCGGTGCCGCTATAACAACAAATACTAAAATAAAAATAAAATTAATATTTAAGGGGGGCTCCCATACAACAAACGTGATTTTTCTGGCCTTTTTTGCTCGTAATCAATAATGATAACAGGTAGGCACTTGAAACTTTCACGAAGGCCTTAAATATAATTGTACTTTAATAATTAATAATAATATTTAAATAAAATAAAAAATTAAGGGGGGCTCCCATACAGAAAACACAATTTTTGGCCTATTTTTGCTCTACAACAGTACGGAATCCTTCGTGCGCGAGTCCGACTCGCACTTGGCCAATTTTATTTTTCTTCAATTATACATGAATATAATTTTTTTGTTGTTTCAACTTTCAACCAAAAAACCAAACCAACCAACCAAACTAATTTTACTTTGATGTAACATTTTATGAGAATAGTTTGAACTTTGAAGTGTAGGTACATGTATCAAGATTGCATTTAAACGGTTAGCTTTTTAGCAGAATCAACGTATAGGTCGTTTAGCCAACGATATTATAGCTTATTATATAACTCTCGAAGTCCCTGGTCCCTGCCTTATAGATTAGTAAGTTCTACCTCGCAACAGACTATAAATCTGTGTCTATACTCTATAGTTCCGCCGTTGTGCTCTCGCCCTAATGAGAATGGATGGGTACATCTGTGTGCACTTGAGTTAATTATAGCATCGAGAGATTAAGTTGATCTTACGTCTTATTATAAGTAGCATCATATAGATGTGGAACCGTGCATTTTACTGGGACCACTAAAAAACTATTAGACTGTAAAATACGGAATCTAGGGGAACAGTTGCAACGTAAGAAACATACTTCCACATTGCATTCTTATACATATTGTTTTATAGACTGCCACTTTTAGATCGTCGATCGCTCTGTAAAAATGATAGGAAAAGGCGCCATTTTAAGGTCTCTTTGGCGGGGCGAGGAGTGAGCGGGGTGCGAACAAGACTGCTATTGGTAGAACAATGCTTAGATAAGACGCTATTGGTTGATCAGTGATCAGACTAGTCGCTATTGGTAGATCAGTGATCAGACTAATCGTTACTGGTAGATCACGATCTGATGGAAGACTTTATTGGCAGCTTAGTGCTTACCATCGTATGAGCCGGTTGCTCGTTGCGTGGTCTTGTTCCGGGAAAATACAACTTCAAAGACGTGTTCGTTGTAATCGTTTAGAGTTATGTCATTTCATAATCCTTTATTCTTCACAAGAATGCAGTACCTTTTTGAGGAGGAAGTAGTTTAAAAACCTTTATGCCAAGGCCATAGGGGTCACTATCATAAAGCTCCAAGGTAAAATAACTATAAACAGACTTTAGTCATACGACTCATAAGATTATGACAAAAGTAAGAGTACATAGTTCTCTCACGGATCATTTCCCACGATTTTGGAGATTTCTAGAACGGCCACTATTTCTGACTTTACTTGCAATTATCTCAAAAGAATGCTCGTTGAGTGCCCTTGCATCATAAATCAAGATGATGATCTAAGAGGCTTGGAAAATGATTTTAATGCCTCAATTTATACAAGAACACTTTCTTTGTTTTAGTAGCAACTAGCAACCCTATCCATCAAAAGCTAAGAAAGAGTTTTTTTTTTCTAGTTCATGGAAAAAGTGAGATTATGTATTTTGTACCACAGATTTTCTTTGCATTATTTTAAAGAAAGCACTATTATTGTTATATCTTTCGGATTAAATCTACTCTCGTTTCGATATCGATTTAATTGAGTTGATATCCATATTAAGTCCTAATCGACAGACGATCCGATAGAAGGATTAAGGCGTACTCTCGCCATTCAACATTGTTTGTTGTGTGGGTGTGAAGTGATTGTACTTGTGATAACGATCGAACATTCATTTCAATGAGTATTTTGAATAATTGTTTTAAACTGTACCGTGTTTATCATGGTACTATAATACAAGAAATAGTATCTGATAATATTTAGTACCGCCAAAGTTTAGATTTTTGTAGAGTCTACATTCTAAAAATTTGAAAATATCTGGAATATTAATCGAGACATTTTGGTAAGTACTTATGTTAATTTTGGATGAGACAATCCAGCTAGTCTTTGATACCACTCAGTTATTGATTTAAACTAGGTACTTACTAGAACTTTAGAGTTCTAGCAAAGCTTGGTGATCGCCATACCAGATACTTGGCATTTTAATAGTACCTTAATAATATTAATAATATGATGAATGGCACTCGCGGCATTCATGATCGCGCTAAATCGATAGGGGCAATAACGCTTTTCTCTCGTATAACTCGTTTCCACTAAGCCGGATGAGTACAAGTCGAATACTTACCAGTCTCGCGGTAGTATCGCAAAAGCGATGCTAATCCGATCCCAATCGTACCAGAATAATACCTCTTACGGCCCACGCGTGCTGTATGCAATATATAGGGTTGTCGATGCTGGGAGTGTTCTTAATAAATATGTTTTTTTTTCCCGGGAATAAAATAAAAATAGAAGAAACATTGTTGACTGCCGGACAGCCCCATGGCTTTTCCTGATTGGTTTGTCATGCAATAGCTCATTAACGAGTCACCGACTGATCGCGATCTACCAATAACGCCCAATCTACTTTTGTACTAGGGTCTAGAACTAGGCCCTCATACCCCCAGGGTACCTTGGCCCTGATTTAATCGGAGCATGTCTCTAACCTGAAGAAAGCATGAAAGCTTTTCTGTGAGACCGAAAAAAATGCCATAATGTGTATGAGCCAGCCCTAGCTAAAGTGGTATTCAATCGTCGGCATAATGAATGTTCGATGCACTTTCGAACGGTGAAATAACCAGGGCTATCACCTTCGGGAATTTATTGTACGGCGTGTTTCCAATATTAACGGTGCGGCGGGCCGTCACGCATTCGGAGCATCCTTTATATGACTAACGGTATGCTTTATGGGCAAAATATTGGATCAGTAGGTTGTGTGTACGCGAAAGTCTGAGCTTATAATAATTTAACAGCTGATTGTATCGATTACTTGTATCGATTTTATCTTGTGTGTTAACGCAATGATACTGAATCGCGATCTACAAGTTTTCAAAGCGAGTAAGTAGTAACTATACTAGGTATAGTTAGTAAGTTTATATGCATCCATTAATGAGATAACAGGGCCCAGGGGTGACTATTTGCAATAATTTTGACCCCCTTTGAGTCTTCGCCACTCACTTTGACATGGTATTCATGGTAACTTCCTAAAGAGCCATTTTGAAAAAGACGAAGTAGACCAGCATAACATTGAACAAATCCTCATACAGTAGAACTATTATTATAATTTTAAATGTAGGTACCTAGCTACAAATGAGCTACAAGCTTTTAAAATGCTAATTATTATTATTAAAGCTTGTAAAATTCCTTAGAACAATTTTATTTCCATTAATTTACATTTATTCATACAAGTATTTATTTTACTGTTATTTTAGCGTCATTTGTAAATATTTTATGTGGAATCGCAAATTTTTTTGCCATGTCAAGCGAGCGCTATGCAAATAAATCGCTTATACAAATACGGGCGGGCGTGTGTGATAATAATAATTGATAACCTACATATTTTTGATAACTTTTACCTAGATTTTTGTGGTTTTTGATGTTAGTTTTTATGGTGTAGATATAGATAATATTAAGTGTTTTTGTAGATATATTACAGTTTTCTAGAAGAATGTGTATCGAATCGACCAATAAAGTTTTAGTGTGGTATTGTTTTGCAGATTTAATAAAATCAATCATTAAAATATTATAGTTTCTTTTTCCTTTAAAAATTGAAAAAAAAATGTCTTTTCAGTTCCGGGTGTGCAACCCTAATTTTCAACTTCAACCCTTTTATATTTTTATCCCGTCCACGGTCCATACTATTAAGTATTGCATATTATTTAACTAAAAACGACTGTTCAATAACGTAACGTAATACCCATTACGTTGATATATTGAACAATCGTTTTATCTCTCTCTTTTGAATTTGAAAATGTCCACAGCCGAACATATTATGACCTCCTCCTTTTTGGAAGTCGGTTAAAAACCCGTTTTTGATCGAAAGCGAAAACGCAGAGATCTCGTTTTGATATTGATTTTATTATCTTTTTTTGCAAATAATGGACCAACGCCCGCGTACCACAATTAAATACGTAAGTGGATAAACTATGAAGTGGGTAACTAACAATTTGAATTTTGTTTTTTTGCATAAATAGAGGCTCTAGAACCGGGAATGTTTGGCTAGAGCTAGATATATTAGCCAGATGATGAAGTAATACGTTACTAAGTTTGGTCAAATTATAAGGAGAAAAACAGTACTACGAATAATAAGAACTAAGGAAAAGTAACTCCGTCAAAAAACATATTGTTCAACAATACTTGTCAAAGTGTAACTTAGGTACACATTTTCAATACATTTGTAATATTTAGGTGGCCTTCAGGCTTTAGCCTTTCGAACTGTCATACGTTACCAAAACCAAATTTAAAACGGTAATTTCACTAATAGCATACCCTACAGGTAATAGTATGGGAGTTACGTTTCCTTAGTTTTTATTATTCGTAGGGGAAAAATGACTAATGCGTAATTTGTCTTATGTTATAAAATGTTAGTTATCAACTTCACTACGTCTTTAATTATGTAACTATGTTGTTACCTGCTTATTATGCTGCTGTTCCTGGTATTTTCGGCGTGTCACTTTTACCCTCGTTTCTGTAATGAGTTCATCGTCTTGTGTTTTATGGGTGCCTGGTATTTATAAATACGATTATAGCGTTCTCTGCATGTGTGTAGTATAAATAGAATGGTAGGTTGAGTTGGTTATCTTTAATAGGGGTTAACTATTTAGTTTATTTACTAGATGACGCCCGCAACTCCGTTGCGCCAAAACTCGTTAATCGCGCGGGAACCGTACATTTTTCGGGACAAAAAGTATCCTATTGTCCTTTCCCGGGACTCCTCAATGCAAAATTTCAGCAAAGTCGGTTCAGCGGTTTAGGCGTGAAGAGGTAACAGAGTACAGACAGACAGACACACTTTCGCATTTATAATATTATATGGGATATGGATATATGGATAAGGATATATGGATGTTTTTTACATTATGAAGGTATCTGTAAATCTGCAGTTTTGTTTTGTAAATTTTTTATGGGCTGTGGCCTGTGACCAAAATATGTGATTGAATAGTAAAGTTGTGACGTGAGTATATAGTAAAGTTAAAAATAAGAAAGATAATATATTATTTAAAAAAGGACAGGTCACATGCGTACCTACCTATATTTGACAGAAAAATCTCCGTAATGGCCCCAAAGTGGGACCTTTAGCTGACCAGGTTTTTGCCTCGATATGCCATGTATATTATATACCTTCGTCTAAATAAATATCTGTCAATGTATAATAACATGCAGCATGGTGTAAATCTTGTTTTGAAAGGTACTAATGTGATGCCTTCCCGTGATAGAGTGTTCGCCGCACGCGCCACGGGGTATGCAACTGTGTGCGTCAAGTGACAGCATAACTGAGACGAATGAAGAAGGAAACTTATTAATTATGTTGTACAATATAGTTGCTGGTAATTTAATCTTCATGCGATCAAGATATTTGCAATCGTAGATATCTTCTTATATATAAAAATGGCTTTTCAAATGCGTTAGTCGCGCTAAAACTCGAAAACGGCTATACGGATTGGGCTGATTTTAGTCTTAAAATATTCGTAGAAGTCCAGCCCCCCTATCATACGCCAACGAGATATCTCGTGGATATCTCACTCTCGTGTGTAGTTATATTGTCGATAACGTCATAATGTCAAAATCATTTTTTGACATTATGTCGATAGATTTTGACGACAGATCTACACGAGAAACATGTATGTCATGTTAGGGTTAATAGAGATGAAGAGATAAACCAGTTAACATCGAGAAAACGTGTAGACAAAATTTTCTCGTTGGCGTATGCTAGCACGGGAAGGTTTTAACTTTTAACGTGACACGAAGTTCACCGGGACAGCTAGTTATATCAATATCAAAACTAAGTGATTATACTTTATGGTGTGTATGTGACATGTGTTCCTTGTCGAGCAGCGGTCGGCAACGTGCGGTCCGCGGGCCGCATGCGGCCCGCGAATGTCTTACTTGCGGCCCGTGAATGTTTTATGAATAAGTTATGTGTATCAAAAACAATATTTTCTAATACTGCCAGTAGTTATCGCCATTTAAGTACGTGGCTGTTTGTGCCATTTTTAATAAAAACTTATTTCCTTTCATTTTGTGTAGGTATATTGACTATTGAGCTTTTGGGGTTATAGGGTTAATACGAGTATGAGATCTGCGGCCCGCTATTAGTTTGTTTTGCCACCTTGTGGCCCTTGCCTGCCAAAAGGTTGCCGACCGCTGTTGTAGAGAGTTCACTGTGAAAGTAGCAGTGCTGAAAGACCTTTTTTTTACTTTTGTATGGGGAAACTTGTGACGCTGGGGCGCTTGCACATACAAAAGTAAAAAAAAATTGGTCTTTTAGCAATGCTACATCACAGTGAACTCTCTACGAGGAAGTGGGAACACGTACACACCCTAAAGTATTATCACTTAGTTTTGTTACACTCTATATAATTTTATGCTATGTTCAAAAGGTAGATGTTGGGGCTTTGGACATTTTGAAATTTTTGAAGTTTGAAATTCCTAAAGATTGTGAATCTTTTATGGACTATAATGTAATATTTGTTTTCTGTGGAATGTAGTAAGAACGTAATAGCGTTCATAGCCTGTCCTAAATTTTAAAAATGTATGTGTTTGTGCTATACACGTGTTTCAATCGACTTCCAAAAGTTAGTTCTATGTTCGAACGTAGGATAGATGTTTTCTTACTATATTTTTCTCATAGTACAGTGTATCAAATTAATAAATGGTTATGGAGTGCCCAAATAGTACCTTAAGGTGTTCACACACCTCTGCCCTTTGCGCGTGCGCCGCATTTGTCGAAAACCGTACAGTGCCGGGGTTCCCAATCTTTTTCAGCCTGCGGCGCAGTTACACGTCATAATATTTTGACACGGTGCCCTACTCTACCTAGCTATTAGAAAAAGATGCAAAAATAAACACATTAATGATCATAGCTGGGATTTTTTTTTACATAAAATACCTATATAAGTATAGTTGGGATAAGCAGGTAAATAGTAATAGACAAATATTTAATCATCTGCCTGCCTTGCATAATTTTATTTTATAATATATGTGGTTTTGGATAATGATGGAGGTTCGACTCACGGCGCCCCTCTTGCCTTTCCACGGCGCACACTTTGGGAACCCCTGGTACAGTGCAATACCGATAACGGTTATTTTATCGACTTTTCCATAAATATAGTTTTAGAGCCTTTTATGTGTTGTGGATTACCAACATAAAATTAAGGTGTAATGTATGTTTCTCTGTGTGGGATCTCGATTTTTTTGAATTTAAAAAGTGAAGATTGGCTATAACGTACATAATTTTACCAAAGAAATTTAAAAAAATACGTAAGCTATCGTAATGAAAAATGTGTGGTTTACCGTTTACTTCAATATCCCACGTTTTAGTAGAACGTGGTAGGACACACATTTTACTTTGATATTCTAATAATTTCTAAGTCAAGATAAAAGTCGTATAAGTACTGTATTTTATAAAGCACGTTTAATTTGTATTTACTTACAATTAAAAAGAAGTCAGATGGGGCTAGGATAACACAAACCTGTTTCTCTTGCCCCGATACTTATAGTAAGATCCTCTTACCCCAACTAACCTGAGAACAGGACCAAATATAATTAAAGTAACGGGTAAACCGAACCGGGATCAGACATGATCGATTGTGTCTCAACAGCTGTTGCTAGGCAACGGGGAAATGGCAACACCGCTACAGCCATTCATTGTTGTTTTACCTCGGAGCCTCTACGAGAATGGCCCTTATGTCTAATTGTATAAAGTCCTTACAGAAAGAAAATTAAATGCCCCAGCTGTAGCGCAATAAACAGATAAATAACTAAAAGTTAATTAAGCTTTATCTTATACTGTCGACACGGAAGATGCTATCTACAAAATGGCGGAACGTTCTTAATTTGTAAAGTTTTTAATCCGTTGCAAACTTCGTGCTGTTTTCGCCAATAAAGTTTCCCTAATGCATGCTGCAGTATAAGTAAACTGTAATATGACATCAACTTAAAGTGAGTGACGGATACATAAGCTGTATTATGTATAATATTATGTGCATTGACGATACGCAAATTCAACCAAATGACTGGTCAACACTCCAAAACGTATGTACCGTTTGGATGAATGCCAGGTGTGTATTTCATTGAGATTTGCATTGAAAAGTCTCTTGATGCACACCATAAAGTGTTATAGATTTGTCATATTATACCAATAATAACATTATAATATCCATTAAAAACATCTAAAAGGTCTTTCGTGATGATGAGATACTTAAACTATGAAACCGACGTAGATAAAATCACTTTTTCTGTGCGACGATTTTTCTATCTATTAAAATGCGGTGTGCCTTGAAGCCTATCCTTTCCTGAAATTATTGGTTTAAAGCCGATATTGTTTTAAATGGAGTCGTGACATGCAAAATTCCTAATGGCTAGGAAATTGATACAAACTACAGTAATGCATTAGTGTTCAACTGTCAGATTTCCGTTACACGCTCCTCACAGCTGTCTCGTTGGGCAGGAGCAGTACTGGATAATATTATATTATATTTGTAATTCTGCAATGTAATTAAAGCAATCTGGGAGAGATAAATGAGTCGAGCTACGTATACAATAAAAACTGTTACAATTTTTAGTTCAGGATTAAAGAAGTAAGCTCATTGTCACTTGCTCCAAATATACACAAAAGAGCTCTATGTACTAATATTCATATTATATATATGTCACTGCGAGGGCCAGGATTATTAGGAAATATTTCAAAAGAAGGAAAGGCTCTAACGTACACATAACAGTGTGTAACAAAAATAAGTGATAATGAGCGTCACGAGTTTCCCCATACAAAAGTGAAAAAAAAATTGATCTTTCAGTGCTGCTACTTTCACAGTGAACTCTCTACAAGGAACACGTACACACCCTAAAGTATTGTCACTTATTTTTTTACACCCTGTATATGTATTTGCCAGACTTCTTCATACAAGAGTTACATTTACGTAAAGTCGTAAATAAATGGTCCTAAAATATCCCTAAAGCCTTCTAGGTGTTTTGCTTTGAAATACAACATAATATACGTATGTAGAATAAGTTGGATTTCTAGGAATTTAGGAATATAGCGAAAGTTTGTAGGTACCAGTAAAAATATTTAGGCGATGCGCTAGAATTTTCAAGATAGTTTAAGTTTTTAAAAAGAATCTCAATTATTTATTCAAGCACTCGAGATATGCGTTTCTAATTGACGTGGAACTTTGTTTTCGTCCATTTTTTAACAGTTTTATGGACAGAAACGTTTTCAACGGTACTTTGTTTCCGAAAATGTAGTAAAAAGTTGATGGTAATTATTTGGCGCATACTACGTTTGGTCTTACTGACCGCATTTATTTAGGACTAGATGACGCCCGCAAACCCGATGCGCCGATATTCGTTTATCGTGCGGGAACCGTACAGTCTTGGGGTCTACACAGACGGATCGCATTTTAACTGCAATCCAACTGCAAATTGCAGTTCAAGTGCAGTTTGAATGCAGTTGACACTACTGCAATACGACTGCAATAGAACTGCAAACCAAACGCGCAGTCGGATTGCAGTTCAGTTCCAGTCGGCGTGCAGTCGTGTGAACTGCATTCAAACTGCACTTGAACTGCAATTTGCAGTTGGAGTGCAGTTGAAATACGGTCCGTCTGTGTAGACCCTTACGGGATAAAAACTATCCTTTGTCCTTTTCCGGGACTCAAAGCATCTACATACCAAACAGCGGTTTGAGCGTGAAGAGACAGGCAGATAGACAGACACACTTTCGCATTTATGTATAACATTAATCTTATATATAAAATTCTCGTGTCACAATGTTAGTCCACGAACTCCTCCGAAACGGCTTTACTGATTTTTACCAAATTTTATATGCGTATTCAGTAGGTCTGAGAATCGGCTGCTGGGTACTTTATACATATTATATTGATAACTGATAAGTGCATTTGTTGAATAAATAATAGTAAATTATTACAACTCGAGACTGACGGCGACCATTGTTTGTGCGACGGGATAGCGATCGACGTTGCCATGGTGACATACTTATTTAGTCACTTCAATAAAATAATATGGCAAATATATTATGGCAAAGCAACGTTTGCCGGGACAGCTAGTTTATGTATAACATTAATAAGTATGGTATTGTATTGGTAGTGTATTGTAGAGAGGCCATACTAGTATGGATTATAAAGAACTAGATGACGCCCGCAACTCCGCTGCGCCAAAACTCGTTTATCGCGCGGGAACCGTACATTATTCCGGGATAAAAAGTATCCTATGTCCTTTCCCGGGACTCAAGGTATGTCCATGCCAAATTTCAGCCAAATCGGTTCAGCGGTTTGGGCGTGAAGATGTAACAGACAGACAGACAGACACACTTTCGCATTTATAATATTAGTATGGATTTTGACATATTTTCTGTTTTGTATGTACTGTAAATTAATGTATTATGTTCTAATAAACTATTTTTTTGTTTACAGGTAAGACGAATTGAGCTGTTTGTAGCGAGAGTTTAGTAAGTTTTATTTAAACTACTTATATTTATTATAATGCATATTATATTAATTTTGGACACAAGTTTAGAGCTCCGCGTAATAGTTATTATTTAGTAATCTATATATTTATTTATAATCCATATATTTATCTATATATTTATTATAATAGTATTTTTTATGAAATAAGGGGGCAAAGGAGCAATCGGGTCACCTGATGGAAAGCAACTTCCGTCGCCCATGGATACTCGCAGCCTCAGTGGAACTGCAGGTGCGTTGCCGGCCTGTAAGGAGGGAATAGGGCATTAGGTAGGGATGGGAAGGGAAGGGAATAAGGGAGGGTAGGGAAGGGAATAGGGTAGGAGATTGGGCCTCCAGCTCCGGTAAACTCACTCACTCGGCGAAAACACAGCGCAAGCGCTGTTTCACGCCGGTTTTCTGTGAGAACGTGGTATTTCTCCGGTCGAGCCTCCCCATTCGTGCCGAAGCATGGCTCTCCCACGTATAGTATAATAGTGACTCCGTCTCGTATTCCACTTCGGTTTCCGAATTCTTTAAAAAAGCATAAAGAGGTAACAGATAGAGGGACAGACAGACACATAACTTTCGCATCTTTAATGTTAGTATTGAAGTTTCTCAACTGACATCTAGGTTTACTGAGAAAAAGAAAAGATTGCTTAGTTCCGATAAATAAATATATATAATTATTTTAAATAATTTACTAGATGATGCCCGCAACTCCGTTGCGCCAAAACTCGTTTATCGCGACGGAACCGTACATTTTTTCGGGATAAAAAGTAGTCTATGTCCTTTCCCGGGACTCAAAGTATCCCCATACCAAGTTTCAGCGAAATCGGTTCAGAGGTTTGGCCGTGAAGAGGTAACGGACAGACAGACAGACACACTTTCACATTTATAATATTATTATGGATGACTAAGGTAGCGGTTACAGGAAATCGTTTTGTTGTTCCACATTTTTAATTAAGTAGATCTTCTCGAACAAATTGTTAGACAATATTAATTAGTAGATTTTATCTGCCCGTTATGTTCTGTGCGAGCGCAGCGTTACATGCTATATTTTACGGTGTAGTAAGTTTTTGTGCAACTTTTGAAGTATTTTAAGTTTTAAGTGCCACTGGATTTAATTTTAATTTAAATTTAAATTTCTAAAACTGTACGACTGATTTGATTAGTTGCATAAGTATTTTGATATTCTGACAAACATTTTTTTTGCAAATAAAATCGTTTCATACTGCCACATTATGTGGACAAAATTTTGTGATGGTTGGTCAAAAAGTTTTTGCGTTAAAGCGTAATAAACTCATATACACAATAATATTAAAAATGTAAGTGTGTATTCCTGTTTATCTGTTTGTTACCTCTTAACGCCCAAACCGCTGACTCGATTTTGCTGAAATTTGGCATGAAGGTACTTTGAGTCATGGGAAAGCACATAATGTGATAGTTTTTATCCTGGGAAATGTAAGTACGGTACCCAGGTCAGTACATTAAAGTAAATGCTCGTTATGATTTTAACAAGAACTGACAATTAGTTTTTGCGAAGATCTAGGGAAACAGTTAAAACAGTTATATTAGTCATTAGCGGAGCTAACTGGGCTACCGGTTTACCGGTAACAGATCAATCATTCTCTATTTAAATTGACTTGTCAGCGCAGCCATGTTTTTTTCGCGTTTGACAGAGATTTGCACAGCGACTGCGCAGCTACTTTGTTTATTTATCTGACTAGATTTTTCTCTAGTAACCGCAACTCCGTTGCGCTAAAATTCGCCGGGAACCGAACATTTTTTCGGGACAAATGGTATCCAATGATCCGGGGAAGGACCCCGAGACTCAGTATCTCTAACGAATTTCAGCAAAATCGGTTCAGATTTTTTTCGTGACGGACAGACACTTTTAATAACTTTATTATTATGGAAGTATGGATGTTTTTTACTTTTCAAGTCATTCTTGTTTATGTTTATTTTATACTTGTACACGAATACGATATTATAAATGAATTTTCGGATACGACAGTATTTTCATGCAATATTTACAATGTCCTCTATGTATAGTCGAGCAAAATCGCTAATTTTATAGTTATTTACTTCTATTTTTCTTTGGATCTCCGAGCGAAGTTCAGTATCCTAGGGCCCAGATTTTTTATATTTAAAGCGACGATTTTTTTAATTTCAGCTTATAATAAATTTATTATTATCATATCGAAATGACAAGTGCAGATTTCTTCACAGCAATTCCAAATATTTGATTTCTCCCGAAAGTACCATGACACATTCAAAGGTTTTTATCAGACGTCGTGACTCGTCGAAAAGGTCACCCCTAATAAACGGTGACCCCACGATTTAAAAATTTCGGAACGTTCCCAGCACTAATGGAGATAGTGCTTGACAGGTACGGGAGAGGTCGGGTCTTGTCAAAGGTCACATTCTGAGGTCACTTTTAGATGTTTTAGTCTATGGTTTTTTAAGTGAAAAGTAATATTGTGTGCACTTTATACATATGATTTAATTCTATTTTTGAATTTCTTTAATTTTTTTTTTTTTCACACGCGCATCTGGAGTCAGGACATGTGACTTGAGCGAAGATTCTAATACAGATAGACCGCCGGCGCGGCGTAGAAGAGGAAGTAATATTCCCCTCCTCAGCCCTCTCTTTCTACCGCGTGGCGAAAATGCATGCCAGCAATTCCGGAGTGCAACCGTAGACTTTTTTAAATCTTTTACTAATTGTCTTCATTTCCGTAGGTACTCATTTCGTTAATTTTACTGTTTGTGTAATTTATAATATGAAAGTAAACAATTTAAAATAAGAGAAAGGTAAACTGGTAATTGGTAACAAATGTTAGCCATTAAAACTGCAAATTAAATCATTAAAATGTTATTAATTTTATGTCAATAATTGTAATTGGTTATAAATATTTTATGACGTAGTTACTTGTCGCAGCACAGATTTATAACTCTTGCAATTTGTTAGTGGCTAATAATACTATAAAAGTTGCAAGTTGATTTTCTAAATTATAATTGAATACATATTACTTGATTAGTATTGCACCAACGGCCGCACTCAGAGTGATTTAATGATGAATAAGCTTTATGTAATGACTAATGTAGAGTTTGACAGAAAATGTATAGAGTTTAGAATATAAATTACTAGATGATGCCCGCAACTCCGTTGCGCCAAAATTAGTTTATCGCGCAGGAACCGTACATTTTTCCGGGATAAAAAGTATCCTATGTCCTTTCCAGGGACTCAAGGTATCTCTATGCCAAATTTCAGCAAAATCGGTTCAGCGGTTTGGGCGTGAAGAGGTAGCAGACAGACAGACAGACACACTTTCGCATTTATAATATTATAATTGAATAATTGATAATTGATAATTGAATACAATATTACTTACTTGATTAGTATTATGTAATAAATATGTTACACCTACAGCCCCACGAGTGATTTAATGATGAATAAACTTTAGTGTATTAGGTATTGACTAATGTAGAGTTTGACAGAAAATATATAGAGCTTAGAATATAAATTATAATGACTTTACTCTTTGGAGTTTGGACACTTCACGTTTCATAGAAATTACATTTTACATACGCCAAACGACTTATTCGTTTGGACAAAGAAGAATATTATATTTCATAATTCATTAAGTATACCTACATTTTGAAAAAGTTATTTTTTCGCACTGCTACTTTTACAGTTTACAAACACTAGTACTAAAGTATTATCATTTCTTTATGTTACACCAAAATTCCTGGGCCGATTTTGATTACATTTGCTATGCTGCCGATCCTACCGATAAGGACATAGGCTACTAATCTGAGTGTTCAATATAAATAATGAAAGTTGTAAGTTGTAACACGTTACACACGTCGTCTCTCGTCTCGTCAGATTTATTAGCTCTCGTCAATAATTTATTAACAAGTCTTAAAACTGGCTAATAAATATTAACTTTTCACACTACATTAATATGGTGTCGTATAATAACTATATAATTTGTTTTTATGGTTCTGTACCCAAACATCTAATAATAGGGTTATTATTTTACTATTACTAAGACATAGCTATTTTAGAAAAGACATCGCATCGACTTTTGTGTTGTGTTGTTGTGAACCTGAAATTTTTCAAATTTTATTACTTTAAATATGACATTTGACCACAATACTAATTACTAGGGCTTCACAAATAAAAAAAGGCAAATTTTCTGCATTTAATTGATTGTTCAACATCGATATCAGAGTACCTACTACTAGTACTAAGTACTCAAAATGTATATTATATATTGCTAGTTTCGACAGCGAAGTAAAAAGTTTATGGGATTTTTCATTATGCGTTATGTCAAATCCCATCAAGGAACTTATACCCGTAGAAGTTCCTTGAATCCCATACATTTTTGACATCTAACTTTGCTGCCGAAAGTAGTGAATGCATTGTAAGTTTGTAACTAAGCACTCTGAGCATCACACATTCTTTACAACTGCTTTCAATCTAAAAGGCCCTAATATGTGAAAGTATCTCTGATATGCTCGAACCCACGACCCACGGTAACCCGCCCGTGTCGCGTAACTAATGAACCGCTGGGCTGTCAAAAGTGACTGCTCACTGAGGTTTTTGACAGTTCACTGACGTGTCAAAAGGCGCATTACGGTGCGTCCACATTTGTATCATTTGCGCGATCAGATCTCCGATCAGATCTCCGTCGCGATCATCGCGCCGTATCAAGTATGCGTGTCATAGTGTGGACGCCTATTATATCATTCTGCCGATCATGCGCGTATTTGATGCGACACGTATGATACGCGGTTAATAGCGATCGGGGCGTATCATGATACGCGTATCATTTTGATAAGCTTCGATGATACGCGACGGAGATCTGATCGGAGATCTGATCGCGCGAATGATACAAATGTGGACGCACCGTTACGTGTTGTCAGCAGTGAGAGTGTTTGAGGTCATTGGGGGTCGGGGTCACTTCTAGGCTGGTATAAATAGTCAGTACTCAAGAGTCAAGATGCATCTCGGTCTCAAGACAAGGTTCAGGCTCTGTGATTGGTTGGCTGTCAAAATTTGGACCAATCACAGAGCCGAACCGCGTTTTAAGACCGGGTCACATCTTTAGTGCTGACTATTTATACCAGCCCTAATGTGCGGTGGGCATGTGATGTTAGTATGTGCCTAATGTGGACTTATGTAAAGCCTCTGTGGTCCGGTGGCCTAGAACGTGGCTCTTGACTCCGGAGGTCGCGGGTTCGATTCCTGTGTTGGCAGAATGTTGTATCCAAGTTGGTTTATGACTTACTAGATGTTGCCCGCGACTTCGTCCGCGTGGACTTCAGTTTATAGCGCGCGATGTGAACAAAATTTTGTGTCAAAAGCTTTTAAAAAAAAACCCTGGTAATGGGGATTAATCAAAACACCTAAAAACAGCTGTGCAGTGTGCACATAATTTTTCATTTTTTTTAATTAAAATTTATTTGTGTCTAAAGCTTATTTAGCCCCCCAATAACACAACTTTACCCATAAACTATTTATCATTGATAGGATTAAGGTTACGTCACTGCATAGATAAAGTACTGACTACTGAGAAGTGAGTTATTTAATAACGTGTATACTGTGTTACAATCGAAAGAATCGTAAGTTGCTACTAAATATGGTACCACCTCTTATAGAAAGACGTATGAGCAAGCGATAGCGCGATGTAGGAGACGCACGGCGCCATCTATTATGAATTTTTGGAACTAACGTAATTTGAACAAATTACGCATTTTCACCCCCTTACAACCCCTTTGTTCAGTTAAGAAGTAGCCTATGTCCTTTCTCAGGCTTTAGACTATCTGTGTACAAAATTTCATTACAATCGGTTCAGCAGTTTTGGCGTGAAAGCGAGACAGACAGACAGAGATATTTTCGCATTTACAATATTAGTATAGACTAGCTGTTACCCGCGACTTCGTCCGCGTGGACTTCAGTGTACTTACAGCGCGCGGTGTCAAATTTTAAAGGTATTTATTAAAACCCTGGTACCACTTAAATCAAAATAGCCAAAAACAGCTATGCAGTGTGCACTGTGCACATAATATTTCATAACTTTAGCTTTACCCATAAACTATTTATCATAGATTGGTAGGTTTAAGGTTACGTCACTCATTACTACATAGATGAAGTACTGAGTAGTGAGTTGTACATTATTAACGTGTATAACAATCGAAAGTATCGAAAAACATAATATAAAATGGTACCACGTCTTATATAAAGATTTATGAGCAAGCGATAGCGCGATGTAGGAGACGCACGGCGCCATCTATTATGAATTTTTTGAACTAACTCAATTTGAACAAATCTACGCATTTTCACCCCCCTACAACCCCCTTTTCCAGTTAAAAAGTAGCCTATGTCCTTTCTCAGGCCTTAGACTATCTGTGTACAAAATTTCATTACAATCGATTCAGTAGTTTTGGCGTGAAAGCGAGACAGACAGACAGACAGACAGACAGACAGACAGAGATACTTTCGCGTTTATAATATTAGTATAGATGACAATGCAGGGGAAAGACCTGATGGTCAAGATGCGTCGGATGGGCATGTAAAGTTGGTACTGCAGACTGCTCCTGATCTCTCGCCTGTCGGCCATCCATCCCTCTGGCCCAGAGGGATGGATGACAGTAAACTCTCTTCCAAATTCAGAGGCTCTGGGTTTTGAAGAGAGTTTACTGTATATACACAATTACTCCTGGCTGGGTAGCTGGCCTGGTTTCAATGAATTTAAAATGCCGATAAACTAAAATAATAAAATCATTAAGGAAGTATACAAATTACAAACTGTGATATTATAGCTTATGTCTGGTTAACTTCAATCATAATATTATTGTTATAACTTGGAAAAATCATATTTTTAGACGATGTTGTTTCGGTGGAATTAGGGTTCCGTTGTTTGTTTCTGTTGTATGTCTGTCTGTATTCGTGTAAACACCGAGGCGGAAGTGCGGCGGGGTCGACAGCACGACGGAAATAGTAGTCAGTAGACGCACTAATTATAGAATAGACGCAAATATGGTACGAGTATGGGGCCTGTGTTGATCTCGGGAATGTATAGGTCTACCAGAATCTGATGACAAATTTTGACAGCAGATTTTCAAAAAATATCCTTGATCATTGGATAAATTTATATATATTAGACAAAAAAGGAACAAAATGTTTTATTCCAATTACCCCGGTATTGCTAGAGTCAATTTACTTTCTCACTTTTTGCCATCAGATTCTGGTAGACCTATAGTTCAGGCAATTGTTGCAGCAATTCCGATCCAAATTCAAATCAAAATTATTATATTCGAAGTATTTTTTTCACAAGAAAATATTTCTGATCGTCGAAACTATGGTGCCTGCCTTTGGGAAACTTGTAGTGACGTGAAAACTTATTTAGTGGATTAGTACACTTTTTGGAAGGCATTTCAAGAGTTTTTTAAGCTTCAATACAATATTATATTACTAGTAATGATGATGAGATGCAAAGAGTCTTGCTCGGGTGGGAGTGAAGAGGTATCTCTCTAGCCGCTGAACCGATTTGCGTGATAATTTTGCTAAGACCTGAAAAGGACAGAAGGACAGAACTGAAGGGATAGTGTATAGGTAATGGGTATTGCGAAAAAAGAAAAGGCTACAGCGCGATGAATGAATTTCCGCGCGGTGAAGTTTCTTTCAGATTCTAGTAATTTTAGTGTCATTTCCAATGACCGGTTTACATTATACCAATTTCCAATCCAGTAATCCCATTGAGCGCTGGATTGCTGCTAATAATGTAAACGAGTATTGGAATGCACTGGAATGGACTGAATTGCATTCTAATGCCCGTTTACACCATTCCAGTTGCAATTCAGCGCTGTCCCGCAATAAGTTCTTACTCTCTAGTCTTATTGAATATCATGCTATTATGTTTACAACATCGTGAGTTATTAATATAGGTAGTTATTAGTAATAACTACACGAATAAAACTCACAATGCTTTTATCTGTTATAAAATAAAACTTAATTCGATCGACGATCGATCGAAAACCCACAAAAATGGTAATTTGCGGCGACATTCGTCACGGCTGTCGCATGTCGTGATCTCGGCGACAGTCGCGCGCACTTTCTATTACATTACGTAATCTATTACAGAACGTTTTTCATTGAACGCTGAAAAACGGTTATGTAACTGTGCATGTGCAATGTGCATTTTATTATAATGGGTAAATATAGGCAATTACGAAACTATAGAATCTATAAAGTTCATGTTCTTCTGCCTGTTTTATTGATGTCAAATGTACGTACTATTGAAAAAAAAAATATCCACAGCCGAACATATAACCTCCTCGTTTTTGGAAGTCGGTTAAAAATGTCTAATGTCTTCAAACTCCAAGCGGATGTTCTGGTTTTACGTGTTATTCTGTACATGTGTGTTTAAGCGTGGTATCGTAATTCGTAGCATCCAAACGGATAGACCAAGTTGGAACTTGGATCTACTACTTTTTATATAAGGCCTCACTGGGATGCCATGGCGACGTGGCCAGCGACGTTACCATGGCTACGTCTGGCGTCTCTACGTCACCGCAAAGCGATGTTTTTCTTAAATTGTATGAAGATTTTATAGATCTAAGAAAATACCCTGAAAAAATGTTCAATTATCTGAAGATATCACTAAAATAAGCGACTGATTGAGTGACGGAGCATACAAAGACGTGCAAACAACTGGCAACGTCGCCAATCGCCGCATGCGGAGCGTTTGACTCTGGCTAAGCTAGCTACTTGGTATCGTCGCCAGTCGGTCGCCAGGTGAGTTACCCGTCATACATCTCAATAGAAATAGAACTAGTTGGAGACGTCGCTGGCCACGTCGCTATGGCGTCCCGGTGAGGTATGGCCCTAAAAGCTGTCATGATCAAAAGAGCCATAATTCACAATATTCATTTTTCATTGATCGATATCAGGTTGAAATTGCATAGCAAAACCATCAATACTTTTATCAGTACTTATCAGTGCAGCTTTCAAGTATTGATAAAACAGCGGCGGTATCCGTGCCAGGGGGGGTTGGTACTGAAAAAACTATCGACGAACATGAAACGCTTATGTCTCGACTACACATACCGAGTAGAGTGGCGACTGGCGAGACAGTGCCCTCGGCCAGACTCCAGTGCAGACAGAACTAAGGCGGGAAAATTTTCTAAACGTAATCACGCATATAAGGTGTATTTTTAACCGACTTCCAAAAAGGAGGAGGTTAGTTATACGTTCGTCTGTATAACTAACCTATATAATATATATATATATATAACTTCGCCGTTTATGGACCGATTTTCATGATTCTTTTGTTGTTGTACAGGGTTGAATCCGAGGTTGGTACCATGTTCACAAAAATGATAATCTGATGATGGGATCCACGAGGAATCGAGGGGACAACTTGAAATTTATATGGGAACATATGATGATTTCGATTTTTTCTGAAGTATTTCAGGCATATACTACCAAAAGGTAAGATTTTGCACCAGGATATACCCTGGTTCTGAAGGTACCCAACAGAACTTTTGAATCCTTATAGATACAAGTTTGAGGATTTTGGCTTTATTTAAACTACTCCAAGCAAATACTACATTATTTGTGCTGAACATATGCTAAATTGTTTTTGAAAAAATAGGGTTTCGTAAGATATTTGGGTTTTACGGACGCCAGGTGAAAAAATCAACCAGAAAAGTTACTTATTTTGCGTACGCTGCCGAAACTATAAAAGATAGAACCATAAAATCTTCTGAGTATTGTAGATCTTATAAATATGTACAAAAAAGTCCGCGACACACTATACTTATCTATGTCGAGTGAGGCACAATAACCATTTTTTTTTGTTTAAAAATCTTGAATTTTTTTGGACAACTATTAAACGCGTTTATTTTACTCATGCCATTTATCCTTATCAAAATAAATTATTTCATCACTAAGTACAGTTTATGTAGATAAAATTTGGTCTTTGAATGATTAAAATTGGACGTTTGGTTTTGAAATTATGGCGAAATTAAAATATTACGATAGTGGGCGTCACCAAGCGGGATGCGCTTGCGGGAAGACAATCTGTGCAGTGTGCACTGTTATACACCCTTCGGATAATGACTGCGTCCGCGTCGTCGATGTCAGTGTCGGAGTCTGTGAATTGACGTGGGAATCATTTTGCTGACCGAGTCTTTCCTTGGTAGGCTTTTTGCAGCCGTAACCGACATCCACGCGGGCAGAGCCTCTAGTAATATGTACAACTCTAAGACAACAATCTATAATATTATAGCCTTGTCGTCTCATATTATGTACCTAACTAAAAAGGGTAAAATTATTATTTTTTAACAAAAAATTAAAACCGACTTCCAAGATAAAAACAAAAGTAATACTTATTCTTAATCTAAAAATAATCAAATAATTCTTATTCCTTATTATAGTGGCGTCTTCAGACTTCGCCTAAACCTCAACTATTTCTGTACTCAATCTTCATGCTTTTGAAGTCGGTACCAGCTTACCTTAGCGTAATTGCTATGTCAAGGATCTCAGAACTTTTCCGGGCTGGTACCGACTTCAAAAGTACGAAAATTGAGTACAGAAATAGTTGAGGTTTAGGCGAAGTCTGAAGACGCTACTATAATAAGGAATAAGAATTATTTGATTCTTTTTAGATTAAGAATAAGTATTACTTTCGTTTTTATCTTGGAAGTCGGTTTTAATCTTTTGTTAAAAAATAATAATTTTCTTTGTATTTTCACAGAGAACGCTTATTACATTTTAAATATTGTCACCTTGCACATTTTTATCTCCAATTAATTTAATAAAAAAAGTTCCCATATTTTTTATTTCGTTTAAAAATTTTCCCGCCTGTCATGACTTTCTTGACAGACTGTACCTCGACTTGAAACAAACGGGCGAATATATACGCGAGTTAGGGTGAAGCCAAGCGAGCGTAATATGTGAGTTGTGAGTCGCACAATTTCGGTCGCGTAAATATCTTTTCGTACAAAACATGACTCACAAAATTACGCTCGTGTGAATCAAACAGGACTGTTGTATGAAACTGGATGCAGCAGAATTTCTGCCAGCCGATATTCTGCGACTCATAAATTACGCTCGTTTCTTTACCCTAGGCGTGAGTGTTACTTTTAAAAATGTTTCACAATGGTGAGTAAGGGCCGGGACTTACGAAGTAACTAGTTCTTGATCTGTGGCCGGGACACAAAAACAAGGCACGACGTCGTACGGCGCCGTATCAGACGCGCGTCGTAAAAAACACGGCACGGTGCCGTACGGCGTCGTACGACGTCGTGCCGTAGAAACTCATCTTGAATTTCTACGTGAGTTTCTACGGCACGACGTCGTACGACGCCGTACGGCGCCGTGCCGTGGTTTTTTTCGACGCGCGTCCGCACGGCGCCATACGACGCTGTACGACGTCGTGCCGTGTTTTTGTGTCCCGGCTCTAACGCATTAGTATGGTGCATACCGGCTGATATCGTACTACTATTTCAAACCAATATATTATATTCTGTTGTCAAGCGTCAAACGTATTTTCGAGATCTCTTCAGAGTCGGCCTACTCGTTAGTTCTGTTTACTCTGCCTCGGCCAACCACATCCATACAAAACACATAGTCCAATTAGTATAGTAAGTTCACCTCGGAATTCGAGATACCCAGCTGTAAGTCTGTAAATATTTGTATATTGGCACCCTAAATGTTGTCTCAAAACTTACATATGGTAGGACTTTTTTTTTCTTAAATTTTGGTTTTTCTATGTTTAATTCTACGAAATTCATAACGTATTCCCTGTGTATGCATAGTCCATAAGTTTATCTATTAAATAAGACCGTTTTTATATTCATAGGATATTTACATGAGAAGTATTGGTCAGATTAGTGTGAAAGCCCGGGAAAAACTAAAATGGCTGCCATTTTACAACCGTGAGAGAGAGAAAAAATTTGAGAGCCAAAAAATATTAAAGGATCGGACACTGGTGTCGCGACACATTGAATATGGCGCGTTTTCGACCGGAGGCACGGGTTAACCTGAAGTGATACTTTGACTGCGCGCTCTCCGCTCTCTTTATCGGAAACGGTTCACCGTATAAAAATTTTTTTGAACAGAAGTTGTAGAGAATTTTGTATTCTACATCATAGTTATAAATACAAATAACAAAAAACCCAAAGGAAATGAAATATTTACAAAAAAAGTGCAAAAACCGATTTTTGTGACCTTTTGACCTTGAAATTTAATAGTTGCGCACACCCTACCATATGTAGGTTTTGAGACAACATTTAGGGTGCCAATATACAAATATTTACAAACTTACAGCTGGGTATCTCGAATTCCGAGGTTCCTGCCTAATTTAAGCCTAATTTGACTGGACCAACACCGAACGCTTGGCCGAGAGCACTGTCTGTCGGCCTGTGTGTGAGAGTGGCGACTCTACTCGGTGAGTGTAATCGAGGCATTAGGTCTTTTCGCGTCCTCTAGCGTGCTATATTCGGCACGCATATTTTATTGCTAAAGTTTTGGTTGTTTGAAAAATATTAACATGAAAGTGACTGTACAGATACAGATATCATTTTGTTCCTTCTCTTCATTTTGCAAATTTGTCAGCAAGCAAGATTTCATATACCATAAGCCCAAAATGCCTGCAAAAAGCACAAAAAAGAAAAAGTATGTACCCGTAGTATTTAAATGCGATCCCGCAACGTTACCTTAAGGCGGTCATAAACCCCAATTTGTTATTCCGTGACTCCCGGTTTACCTAGTTCCAATATAATAACGAAATGTAAAAAAAATATGAGATATAAAGCACAATATTTAAAAGACTTTAAACCATAAATATTTTTACTTATAAAACGTAATACTTTGGCTGTAATTAATTTACAAACTCACCTCCGACAAAAATCTAATTCATCGAAATACATGGGCGTATATAAGGGGGGTGGGCGTATATAAGGGGGGTGTCCTGGGGGTCCGGCCCCCCCCATTACTATCCATCTTACTTATCCCATCGACAATAATATATATACCTCGCCGATTACAATCGGTGCGGTACATGTATTTTTTTTTGTTTTACTAAACACGTTTCCTATTTGCTGCTGCACTCGCACTTGGCCGCTTTTTTACGTTAGGGGACCCCCCCCCCCCTTATCAAAGCTATATATACGCCCGTGTCGAAACATAAGTATTAACTAGGATAATTATGCATTTTATTTTAATAAATTGTTAGTAATTTAGAAAACATGAAAATATAGAAGATCCGCCCCTAGTAACTACAGTTTTATGCTAAGCTAAAATGAATCTTATTGCGATTCGTATACGCTTGATCTTTGGTTGTGTGGAAGGTTATCGTTTTGGATTGAGATTGATCCCTGCCTTAAGCCCGTTTTGACAATATCCAATCCAGTATTTCACTAGCAATCCACCGCTGGATTGGATTGGAATAATGTATTACCAGTAATCACCAGCCATTAAAGTCGTAGATTATCTCCTAAGAGGTTTTCTCATGTCTATATTTTATTAAATGGCGCGTTATTAAAGAAATTACGTTCATTATAGATCGATGAATAAAATGTGACTTCCCGTTTTCCACTTTCAATATTGAATTGTCAGATGGCGCCAATCGCCATGTCAGAGTAGACAGAATTATAGAGTATGCCGACTTAGAACTGATGTTGAAATTTTTAAATTTGACATATTAAGACGAAAATCGTCGCTAGGGTTGTTGACTTGTTAGTTGTTACCTACGAATTTAAAACTTTGACATATTCGCTGGACGTGTTCCTCTTTGGTCGCATTGTTGTTTGTGTTTTGGCACATGCGATTAAAATTGTCAGAATCCAATTTTGAAATCTTTATTTTAAATATTTAAAAATAAATTATATCAGCCAGCGCGAGGCACATTCCGTTCATAATCCTAGTGAAACCCGACGAATTTGACAGATATTGAAACCGGTCCGTTTCTTTGCAGTCGAACTACTGGTAGTTATGTCTATTGTGGCCATGTTGTGTTGGCGCTGTAAATTACCTATAATGGCGGCAGGCCATTCAGGTGTTGACTTGGCGCGTAAAAACAACAATTACAATAAATTGCGCATACTAAGTTAATCATGTTGGTAATAGATAGCCTTTTTTGTTTAATATTTAAATGTTTTATTTAATTTAGTTTGTATGCCTATTTGATAACCATGTTTTCGGATTCGGACTTGGGATGTTTGCGGCGTGAATTAATATTTTGGGTGTGTTCTGAAACTGTAACAGTGTGTTTTGATGAGATTTGATCGGATATAGAGCTGTCTGAGCTTAGAATAATATTATTAAGTACGTTGTGAAGTTTTTGAGTTGTGTTAATAATTTTTTTACAAAACTTTCCATAATATCTTTGTGGTAGGTATGCCGTATGCACTAAGTACTAATAAGTTATTTCCAAATGAATTATATCATAATTAAAAGTATCAACTTACACGTATTAAAAGAATAGATTAGTTACTGTAACATAATTTCGGACAAGGTTAAACCAATTATCCGGCTCATGGATCTGGCGATTTGACACCAAAAGTCCCTGATTAGTGAGTCCAGTGACACTAGGCAGATGTTTAATGTGACACTTGACGTTTTTAGGTCTGGCGGAAGACCTGGATTCTAGGAATGCTCTAAATAGGAGGCGTCAGTTACTGAAAATAGATAATGTAGAGAACGAATATATTTTTTATCTGTGTATCTGAGCACCAAGCAAAGGCGCCAAGAAGTTACATAGCTTCTTCTTTTTTTTTTTCTTATTATGACACTTTGGCTATTTAACCATGGTCAGTGTCGAGTATAAATATGGCGGGAAAACAATATTCTATACAATTTTCAGCATCGTTTTTCTATATTGTCAGATCTAAAATCTAAAGTCTAGTCAAAGTCTAAATAAAAATCAATACAGTTAAGAAGTCAAGTCGGTCGATTCAGTAAAGTGGTAGACGCTTTACTGAAACTTTCGATGGAGTTTTGGAGGGAACACAAAATAACACGTTTCTGATATTGCATCACTTTCCTACACTTGTGCACGATAACGAATATCTAATTTTTAATATTCTACCAATATTACACATTAAAAACCCAGTTAACACAATTTTAAGAAAATAATACAAAAACACATCATTCTTTCACATTCCCGGCAAAACTCCTTCTTCTTTTTTTTAATGGCTCCTTCGTGTATCGTTAATGTCAGATTATGAAGACGGAGACTCAGCTTATGAGTAAAGTTATATCTTTGTTCCTCTGAATCACAATAGAAAACGATGTCAGCTGCGTCCATTTAAAAGGCAACAAACGGAACGACGATACACATCGACATGTCTTTTCAATTGTGCAGAATTGACAAGATGGCGGAAACAAAATGGCGGCGATCACAAGATGGCGTCCGGAGGGTCCGTGTAGCTGTCGCATGACATCGCAGAACGGGCCCATGCCCTGATGTTTCATGTCCAATTAAGCCACGCTAGGAATATCGGGATTTATATTATGTCGATAGAGTGGAGATGTGACAATGTATGGATATTTATGTCATGGAGATAGTAATTGCCAATCGGTAGATCATTAATATTGATTTGTTATTTATTCTTCTTCGTTACGTTGCCGTAGCAGCGCGGTTTTTTTTTGTGCTGACTCCTTTGGGAGGTTTGCGATCATTAAAGGTAGCTATAGCTTAGTATTAGAAAATCGCTGTGATAAATAGCGATTTTATGCTTTTTCGTAGTGTGATTCCGCCCCGCAGTTTGTGGCTTACAATGTGTTATTTCGTTGCGACAAAGCAAAGCAACGCATAACGCACTGACACTGTAGCAGTGTTTGTGGCTTCACTTTTAAACGTTATAGAGATACAGCATAAAACAATAAATTATAATCTGTTGAAGCTTTTGGCATTTACCGAATAATACGGAAAACTAATTTATTAACAATGTAACTGTATATGTTAGTCACTTAAAACTTGTGGACTGTGTTAGAAGTTAGAAATTAGATGTAAAATAAAAGATAAATAAAATTATTACGTTTCTAGAAGAATAGTTGTTGCATCCCTGCTGGGTTGTGAAAAGAAGTGAATGGAAGTTCCGGTGTTGCTAGCGTTTCTGTGTTGCCAGATGACGTGACCGGAAGACGTCTTTTTTTACTTGCGTTTTGGCCCATTAAAAAAGTGATAGCCGTGTATGGTGATTCTAAATCGCGTAATCGCGTACAGTAGCTCTACGGCCCATATTTTTGGTCAGTACTTAAGATGCATCTCGGTCTCAAGACACGGTTCAGGCTCTGTGATTGGTTGGCTGTCAAAATTTGGACCAATCACAGAGCCGAACCGCGTCTTGAGACCGGGTCGCATCTTGAGTACCAAAATACGGGCCTACATTTATCAGTGCATCGTCTCATCTAGCGACTAGCAATCCTAACCGCTTTCTTGTGCGGAGTTTATTTATTCATTATTAAAATATTTGTTTTAATTTTACATCAAACTAGCGATCACGATCGAGGTTGTGTTGTTCGAAGCGTGACTAAAAATACGGAGCACGCTGTATACAGTATACTATACGTGTTACAAGGAAATTGGAAATATACGCGCGGATCACGCGAGCCATCGCGCGATACCCATATCTATACTTCCATACTAATATTATAAATGCGAAAGTGTGTCTGTCTGTCTGTCTGTCTGTTACCTCTTCACGCTCTAATCGCTGAACCGATTTTGCTGAAATTCGGCATGGAGATACTTTGAGTCCCGAGAAAGGACATAGTGTAGTTTTTATCCCGGAAATGTGTACGGTTCCCGCGCGATAAACGAATTTCGGCGCAACGGAGTTGCGGGCGTCATCTGGTACTAATATTATAAATTATGCGAAAGTGTGTCTGTATGTCTGTTTTCACGCCCATACCGTCGAACTGATTTTGCTGGAATTGTGTACATGCAAAAAGTAGTTAAGTCGACTTGACGCATACTTAAGGATGGTGGATCTGATTAAGCGTCTCCCAGACAGACGCGGCCTGCGGTGGCGGTGGCGGTCATTTAAATGGCTTGGCCGCGTGACCGCGTGTGTTTGTGTCGTTCCTAGAACTCTCAAGTCATTCAACTGACCGCCACCGCCACCGCCACCGCAGGCCGCGTCTGGGAGACGCTTTATGGGGCGGCCAGCCATAGATATCATTTAAATATTCAAAAATTGATACAAAATTGTTATTTACTCAAGAATTTTGGGTATTATTAAGGCCGGCCGCATACACACGTTTTCCGAATGCGATTTGCGGATACATTTTCCGTATTCGGAATTGATAATTTTGTCTCACAATTACTATAAAAGTTTATCCGCAGCGATATTGTTTATTTTTATCGTGTTATTTAAATCAGTTATTATTATTACTTATTTATACTACTAAATAAGAAGACTAATAAACTGCATTTAAAATATCAAGTTTCTCCAATTATAGAGCACTTTTACTGAAAAGTGGAACGATTGACTGTTCCGTTCTATCGGTCGGCCTGTCTTTGGTTGAGATTTTGTTTTCTCGTTAGGCAACACTGCATGCCATTATTAAACAATGCAGTGGTGCGTCAAATGATTTCGAGCGGGGTTGCTAGCCGTGCGAAGTTTCTCCAATAACAGGGTGATTTAGTGCTGAAAAAACGATCGTTTTATTTGCATGCTGCGCCATCTCTTTGATGCACGCGATAGAAAATTGCGTTTTCTGTTTGTTTGTGCTATAGTCAGCAATAAGATCAAAGTTAGAATACACACACAAGTTAGAATTCACACTTATATTTTTCTGACTGAGGCAATTTCTTAAAGAGTTCAGCAATTTTAGGGTTCCATACCCAAAAGGGTAAAAACGTGACCCTATTATTGAGACTTCGATGTCTGTCCGTCTGTCTGTCTGTCTGTCCAGGCGGTATCTCAAGAACTGCTATAGCTAGACTTCTGAAAATTTTCACAGATCGTGTATTTTTGTTGCCGCTACAACGACAAATACTAAAAACAAAATAAAATTAATATTTAATATTTAATAATTTACAACAAACGTATTTTTTTTTTGGCTTTTTTCACTCAATATCAAAAAATGGCAACAGGTAAGGACTTGAAATTTTCACAAAGTTCTAAATTATATTAATGTAATTTGATAATTAATCCTTCGATCGCGGATTCTTGGAAATCTATTGTAATTCTAATTTCTATTGTTGTCGCGGTCGCCGGTGTCTTTATGGGGGTTGATAGGTTAATAATATTAAAATAAAATTTTAAGGCTCCCATACAAAAAAAACATAATTTTTGGCTTACTTTTTGCTCTATAACGGTACGGAACCCTTCGTGCGCGAGTCCGACTCGCACTTGGCCGATTTTTAAACGTTAAAATACCGCAATAGTTTTATCGTTGCTTATTTATAATTAGAACAATGTTATGTAATGTCAAAATGTCGTTAACAATAATCGAAATGGCGACCTTTTTCGTACTAATTACGAGCAATAATTGTGACTGAAATGGTTTATGCGTGTTTAAAATAATGCGATATAATAATTTAGCTAATCGCACATTAAATCTTAGTTCTTAACCCGGGTTATTTAAGCCTAGGGTACAATATCAGGTTACCTTCACAAGTTGAAAGTATTTATTTTCGACGTTTACTGCAGCTGCTAGTATCGGTTGTCCTTTTACAGAAAGTATATTTGATATTATAGAAATAATTTAGATTTTACAATGTAGATTATAGATAGATTCTTTATTGCTCACATGAAATTAAGTATCTACAATCATGTTACTAAAACTAAACTTAAGGCGGGGATTAATCTCAATCCAAAACGATAACCTTGCACACAACCTAAGACCAAGCGTATACGCATCGCAATAAGATTCATTTTAGCTTAGCATAAAACTGTAGTTACTAGGGGCGGATCTTCTCTATTTTTCATGTTTATTTAAAATATCTTTGAAAATAAATATTATGAAACAAAATTGTTCGGTTCAGAATTTTTTAATATAGATTTACTAACAATTTATTCAAATAAATGTATATTATCCTACTGAATACTTCTATTTCGATGACAAAGATATTTGTCGGAGGTGAGTTTGTAAATTAATTACAGCCAAAGTATTACGTTTTATTAAAATGTTTATGGTTTAAAACCTTTTAAATATTGTGCTGTATATCTCATATTTTTCTACATGCCTTATTATATTGAAACTAAGTAAACCGACAGTCACGAAATAACAAAATGGGCTTGCTCCTCGCCTTAAGAAAATGTTCTTATGTGGGCGTCCAAATGCGTCCAAGGGTTCAAATGCGCTTTTCTCCAAAATAGGGTTGTGTATATCAATAATAATTGCTTAGTACTGCTTTTTGGATACCCCTTAACTCAAGAATTATTTCGGTTAATTATTATCACTTACTTTTGTTACACTCTGTAGATTGTAGGCAATAATACAATGGCAAAAAAATCTTGAAAATCAGTCCACAAACGGCGAAGTGATCGTTGAACATACAAAAAACAGACGAACATAATATAACCTCCTCCTTTTTGGAAGTCAGTTAAAAAGTATAGTTCGACACTAAGGTTTTAATTTTTTGACAGATTTTATGTATTTACAGCTAGCGCTTTTGATTGGCTAAAATCAAAATATTAACCAATAAACAATTAGCTGTTTAAGAACTCCACTGATAAAACCCCAGAAATTGGACATAAGTGGTGGAAAATATAATTTAATTATCTCTACTTGGCAGAACAGGAGGTCGCTTTTTTGCAATCCAGCGCACTAAGCAAATATGATCTCGAATTTTGTCGTCAAATTATAGCTAGTTTTAGATTGAAGAACTGAGGAAAAGAACCGAGACTTAATGGATTAAAGTGAAAAAGGAACGCTGCAAAAGTGCAAGATCATAAAGTTGTAGTTATCCCGTTTGGCTTTTTTTGCCGGACGTGAATCGGAGCGTGTCCGGACTCTCCGGCGTTACCGTACCGCCCAGTCGGCCGGAACTCGCTAGTGATGTAACAAGTTATGGATAATCGATTAAACATTACTCGGTTCGCGACTCGACTTGTTTTTTTTTTTTTTTTGGTAGGTATACTTACTGAATTATTTTAGATGAAAGTTTAAGTTAGGTTGTTGTTTTGTAGCTAAGAGGATATTGCTGTCAAAATAAATCAATTACATAACATTGATATGATGTATTATACACATTAATTGCTTAGGTTGGTTTATTAAAAAAGTCAAAAGATTTGGAGATCGTGCACTTTTTTATAAAAGAATGAATTAAGTTTACAATAATTTTATCTGCGAATCATAATTATGAATGAATGAATGAATGAATATTCTTTATTGCATTTACACACACATATAGAAATTCAAACTTAGTACTATGAACTAAATAAACACAAATGGCCGCTTTATTGCTATGCAGCAATTTCTTCCAAGCAACCGAAAAGCAGGAAATTATTTTATATAAAAAATAATAGGCAATGTGCAAAAACAAACTACAACTAATTACTTAATTGTAGAAAACTACAAAATTACAAAATACCTAACATGACAATTATAATTGATAAACCTATCTAAACAAATAAATGCTATATGTTATAATTTATAATAAATATTATATCAATAATAATATACTACACATAATACAAAATACAAATACATACAATATAATATATTAAGTACTATACCAAATAATTAAGATAATAAATAGTCTTTGACAAGTTTTTTAATTATACGTCTACACTTTTAGCTTGCCTGATATTAAGAGGCAAAGAATTCCATAGCCGAATCGATTTTATTATTATTGTAAAAGAGGACCCAAAGAAGTTTGTTTTGAATGATGGTATATCCAACAATAATCTAGAAGACGAGCGTAAATCCTTATCGTTAGATGTACGGAAGACGAAATTATTTTTTAGGTAAGAAGGTGTTCTGGGATCATGTAGCAGGGAGTACAAAAAAGAGAGAACTCGATAATTACGTCTTAAACGTATATAATAGGCAACCAAGAGAGCTTAGAACGATATTCCGACACGTGATCATATTTCCTTAAGGGGCCGGGCTACCCTCGAAATTCTCATACATACGTAATACCAAAATAATTTTGTCATACGAAAATATTTAACATGTTTGAGTTATTTTTCAGCTTATTTATTATTTAGCTTATATATTAGCAAATATTTTGTAGTAAATTTAATATTTATTTATATATATATTTTAGCGTTTTACTCTATTTTTTTGTGTTTAAATATTTAGTAGTGAATTTAGTAAAACAAATTTATACACAAAAAAAATTTTTTTAGTGTTCAAATATTTTGAAGTTAATTTTTGTACAGGAACCTAGGTAATTACTATTTTATGCTGAAAAATAACTCAAACATGTTAAAAATTTTCGTATGAGAAAATGACTTTGGTATTACGTGTGTATGAGGTAGCCCGGGCTTTTAAGCCGAACACAAAATGAATAGCCAAGTTTTGCAGACGCTCAAGCTTATTAAATTATATTTGTAATACAAGTATTTTATTGTTAATTCATGCGTATCTTAATAACTTTTATTTTAATAATCGATTAAAATATCTTGCATGATTTGTATTCGATGTGGTGCATCACTATTAATGAGTTAGCGGGCTCCGGTACTAATTATTATGCGATGACTCGATAATGATCTTACGCCCCAAGGCACAATCCAACGGTTATCCAGTTAGAAACTGTCGCGGCACCTTATAAACATTACGTGCAATGTATATGCTAATGATTTTTTATTCTTGTTACAGGTATGTATCCCGATTCCCGCATTCCCGCGCAATGGAGTTTGGGCCAGGCAACAACACTATAGACGTATATCGCATCGAATAAACTACATTGCTTTTATAAGGTTGTCTTTGCGATGTGGATGGTTGTGACCTGGCCCTTTGAGGAGTAAGGCCGCGTTTCCACTGACGCGGAGCGGAGCTTAGCGGTGCCGAATTGACCAATCACCATGCTCGAAATCTTCGCTCCGCTTCGCTGTCATTCCTCGAATAGCACGATTGGTCAATTCGGGTTCCTCGGTTCGACTAGACGAAATTATATTTGATCTCTATCTTCTTAGCTCTAAACTTTTAACTTTTGAGTCTACCTACTCTAGTTACTCGCGGTGACGTTTTTTTTATGAAATAAGGGGGCAAACGAGCAAACGGGTCACCTGATGGAAAGCAACTTCCGTCGCCCATGGACACTCGCAGCATCAGAAGAGCTGCAGGTGCGTTGCCGGCCTTTTAAGAGGGAATAGGGTAATAGGGTAGGGTAGGGATGGGAAGGGAAGGGAATAGGGTAGGGGATTGGGCCTCCGGTAAACTCAGTCACTCGGCGAAACACAGCGCAAGCGCTGTTTCACGCCGGTTTTCTGTGAGAACGTGGTATTTCTCCGGTCGAGCCAGCTCATTCGTGCCGAGGCATGGCTCTCCCAAGTATAAATGGGTATACGCTAGCAGTCAGAAATTCAGAAAGTAATAATTATAAATAATAATGTCTGTTTTTTTTTTAATTTCTTTGGTGCGTTCCTACAAGCAATGATCTATTATAATATTATAGCTATTAGCTAGTTGATGATAGATTGTAGAATTTGTATCACATCAAATAAGGTTGTTATACAATCATTTTGCTGTGCGAAGCCCTTCCGAGTTCGGTGTTATATTAATTGGATTTATATGAGGAACGAGATACACATAATTTGCTATATTATTATCAATCTCTATAATAAAAACATCAAATCCATACTAATATTATAAATGCGAAAGTGTGTCTGTCTGTCTGTCTGTCTGTTACCTCTTCTAGCTCAAACCGCTGAACCGCTTTTGCTAAAATTTGGCATGGAGATACTTTGAGTCCCAAGAAAGGACATAGTATAGTTTTTATCCCGAAAAAATGTACGGTTCCCGCGAGATAAATGAATTTTGGCGCAACGAATTTGCGGGCGTCACCTAGATTATGTAATAGATAATAGTCATATAATATTTTCGCATCTAGTTACATAAGTAGGTAATATAATATTTTTGAGTGTTTCAAAAGCTTTACGTGACTAACTGACTAACGAAACCCCTCGTAAGCCCTATTGGAGATTGAAAGAGATTTGGCACACCTCTCCCCTAAACACTTGAAATCATTAAAATGTATGCTCTAATATACATGCTCTTACTTGCTCTTAACAGTAATTATTATTATAAGAGTATTTAGTAACTTTAGTACAAATAATTACTAGAAAACTCTAAAATTAAAGTAACTTCCATATTTTTAGTCGCGCTCGGCAATCTATATTTTTTTCTATGGAAATAAAAATGGCAGACGAAAATAAAACAACCTAGTGCAGTTCCCAGAGCGTAAAAATCGTGCAAACCTCCGATTTTTGCAATAGTGGATGAAAATTGAAAAGAATAAAAGGAATATGTAGCTGATAACATAAATAATAAAGTTTACCTATTGAAAAGTTGTGCTTTTGATTTTTAAATTATTCTCTTCCACTCCAAGTAAACTCATAAACTGTAAAATTTTGAAGAAAATTTGCATATTACTTTCTTTTAAATATATATTTATATGTATCGTTGCTTATATTCCAAAGAAAGAAAATAAGTTGAAAAATTATATAATTTAGATTTAAAATTAATATTTTTGTATGTAGATGAGCATACCTCCAAATGTGCTTGTTGTGTGCCTCGCCAGGTAAATGGCGTTAATATTTTTCTTTGGTTTTAAATAGGAAGTTTAATATTACTTTTTAGGCTTAACAAAGCCTTCTTTTTCTTAATGTGTATAACTTTTTAGCTCTTACTTTATTACATTTTCTGAAAGTGTAGCACAAATTTTTCACGGATATTTCGAAGAAAATCTGTATTTTATTTCTTTTGGTTAGGTTTTTACAAAATAAAATTGATTTTTTTTCACTAATTATATTTGCTTAAATATGCTTAAAGGAAAAAAATACAAATTAGGTTAAGAACTGATATTTTTTGTATTCAGGTAAGCATTTTCCAAACATAGGTCGCAGCATGCGTCTTTAGTATGTACGTGAGATTTGTAGCACCTAATTTTTTTTCTGGCTTTATGTAGGAAGTTTAAATATATTTCAAAGACTAGAAAAAGTCTTGCATTTGTCGATGAATTTAATATTTTAGCTCTCACTTAAATAAATTCTCAACAAATATAGAAAAATGTTTTCGGTCTATTTCACACATTTTTGGAGATACTTAAACGTTTTAAAGTACTTAAAAGTTATAATTTCTCTAAAAATTAAATACGCACAACAAGTAAGTTTAACACACTTTACGTTACAACCCTTAAATACACCCAAACCCTTTTATCTTGGTTACGACGAGCGTTAATCTCTAAAAACTTTGCAAAAACCTTATAGTTGTATTTAGCTTAGCAAAGCAAACTTTCCTTTTTTAAAAATTGTGTATTTGGTTAATTTTCAACGTAAACAATCGGATAAGAGTCATTAAATAACAGGAACAAGAAAAAAATAATTTCTGGAGCGGTTTTATATGGTGAAATATAAATTTTTAATTAAGTAACTAAAAAATTAAAAGCACAAAAAATTTTTTGGTAAACTTTGCAAGTTACAGTGTAAAAAAGAAAATGACACCTCAAAAACAAAAATCCATTCATTATTACAAATTTCGGAGGTTAAAACCTCTGGCGACTGCACTAACCGTCCATTATCCAAAAACATTGTATTTGTTGTCGTATTGTAATATTATGATTTATGATTATATACAAAAGTAGCTCTAGAGACTAGAGTCTAGACCTCTTTCTAAATCTACTATTTTTAAATGTATTTTTGCCTGATTATAATTTTACTTTATATCAAAATCAAGACACAGATTTTTTTTATAAAATAAGGGGCCAAACATGGACACTCGCAAGTCGCAACATCAGAAGAGCAGGTGCGTTGACGGCCTTACCGAATAATTTTAGGTAAAGTCGGTTTTTGAGCGGAGTTAAACTTTTTAACAGTGCTGTTGTTTGGTCAAAGTTTTGACCGTCGCGTAGGTAGTCCTTAGCCAATGAAAAACGCAAGCGAATAGGTGAACGTCTACCAAAAAACCTCAAAACCAAACATAAACGCTGCTAATATTTCCATCAGTGTGCTGTGTGGTCCATTTATTATCTAACTAGATGTCCCGCGCGGCTTCGCCCGCGTAAATTAGATATTTCACAGACAAATTAGTCCACAAAAAATAGCCTATGATCCTTCACGTGGTCTATTTTTTATGTGACCCAAATAACAGAAAAATTGCTCTAGTAGTTCGTGAGCCCTTTCAAATAATTTCCCCCGTTTTTTCCACATGTTTCTTTATTTCTTCGCTCTTATTAGCCTTAGCGTGATAAAATATTATAGCTTATAGCCTTTCTCGATAACTGGGCTATCTAACGCTGAAAGAATTTTTCAAATCGGACCAGTAGTTCCTGAGATTAGCGCGTTCAAATAAGCCCATTCAAATAATTTCCCTCCGTTTTTTCCACATTTTCCTCTATTTTTTCACTCCTATTAGTCTTAGCGTGATAAAATATAGCCTATAGCCGTCCTCGATAAATGGATTATCTAACACTGAATCAAATCAGACCAGTAGTTCTTGAGATTAGCGCGTTCAAACAAACAAACAAACTAACTAACTCTTCCGCTTTATAATATTAGTATAGATTATCTAGTGTGGTCCTCATTTACGTCAAAAATGATCGGAGCATTATAAATAACACTTATCAAATAGTCAATAACAACTATAATGGTCTGCACATTGAGTAACCCGACTTGTCTTTAGCTTCACCCTATAGGAAAAGGCAAATTTTACTCGACGTTAAATCTTTGTGGAAACTTCAAAGGGACACCGAAACGCTCATTACGCGTATAGACTAGCGTATACATTTTAGGTCTTTTTAGGTCTGTTCTAAGTTATTTTACTTTGAACTTTATCAGCTCTTGCTAAGGTTAATTTTCATTCAAACTTATAAAAGTCAAATGTAGGAACTAGGAGTGTACAATGTACATAGTATGGTCCATACATTGTCGTATTCAGAATATTTTATGGCTTTGTTGGTTGGTTGGTTGGTTGGTTGATGTCTTGCTAAATAGTGACTTGTCAATAATTGACAAATTGCAGGTTAAATCCTGCAATCAGCAATGTTTTCACGCTAGGGGCAGCACCAGCATAGACTACACAAAAGTTTTGTACGACGTTTGACCACGTTTCTGTCAATATTCTGATGACGTGTGCAACATGTCGGATTTTGGTCAGATTATTTACTGTATGTGCTAGTAGCGCCCTCTGATCCGACCCGACCCGGCGCGGCGTGGCGTCGCACGGCTATAAAATATATAGCCACTGAAAAAATGATTAAAATCGATAGCCTATGATCCTTCACGTGGTCTACTTCTTATTTGTGCCAAATAACATGAAAATTACTCCAGTAGTTCGCGAGATAAGCCCTTTCAAATAATTTCCCCCGTTTTTTCTACATTCTCCTATTAATCTTAGCGTGATAAAATATAGCCTATGCTCTATAGCCTTCCTCAATAAATGGGCTATCTAACACTGAAAGAATCATCAAAATCCGTTGCGTAGTTTTAAAGATTAAATGGAACAAAGGGACATGAGGGAAAAAAGCGACTTTGTTTTATAATATGTATAGAAGATGTATAGATTCTCTTTCTCATTCAATATGCAGCCACAAATCCAGACACAAAACACGTAGAAATTCGGTCATTGACTTATCGCTACTTGCATCATTCATTCACACGCAAATAACTGAAAACGCACTCCTATCGCATCATCATTTCTGTGGAAATCAGATAAAAATTCGTGAGGGAAAGAGAGAAGTAGCTATAGATCAATGGCTGAACTGCTTCGTGTTCCGTGATCGGGCTATAGCCTGTAGAAAATATAATGATACAGTCCAAAAATTGCAACTTTGTGCTGTCTCCCGATCTCTAAATTGGAATTTTTCCTACTCCTAATATTCTTCTGATTAATTTCGTTGCGGATCCCAAGACAGCTTTAGCATGTCCCTCGGGCTCCCGGAGATCATATCAAAGGGTTTTCGTGGTTGGATACCGCTGTCGATCCTGGCGACACAGGAGATACAGTGGTGGGAATGTGTGGTGGGCCAAAGCCCGTTTAAAAATAAAAAGTACAAAAATTAGAACTTAGAGATATCAATGTTACGAAAGCAAATGACTAGAAGTAGTGGTAGTAGGTACATGATTGATTATATAAGGAATCTATCAATACAGATTGCATCGCTAAGGTGACCATCACCACGTTTTATATAGGACAATAATTTTTGTTAAAACGTGAGATTTTTTGCAAAACGTGTGAAATAGTACATTACGCACCTAGGGCAGGAAAATAAGAAATGTCTCAGATCACATGTAATTGTTGGCCGAGTCGTAGCCGAAGTCAGCATACATGTGATCTGAGGCTTTCTTATTTACTGCCCGTGGTGCGTACACTATTTTTCTCATCGACGGAGGCGGAAAACGGCAACATCGGTAAGCGCAGCGGGAAGAAAGTTGACGTTTTCCGCCCGGAGGTGAGAAAATGTTATTTAATTCGATGATACCTTAAAAATGTATATTATTATTGTGAATTCCGATAAAACAGACAATATTATAAAGTTTTAAGCATGTACTTGAAATAAAATGTATTGACAGTAATAATATACACTTTTCAATGCATTTATTCCACTTTTATTAATTTATTTTATTACAATATGTTTCACACGACCGGTTTCGTGAAGGCGTGTGAAACATAATTGTATCTAATAAAATAAATTAATAAGAATAATAAATTAATAAAGGAGTTACAGTACATTCAATCTAAATATATAAAACTCAAAGGTGACTGACTGACATGGTGATCTATCAACGCACAGCACAAACCACTGGACCGATCGGGCTGAAATTTGGCATGCAGGTAGATGTTATGACGTAGGCATCCGCTAAGAAAGGATTTTGATCAATTCTACCTCCAAGGGGCTAAAATGGGGGATTAAAGTTTGTATATAATAATACTTCTGTGTCTAGTTATTTCGCTTATACTTTAAGCGTATTTCTATGCCAGTTTACTATTTTACTGGTAAAATCAATAAAGCCAAACGAAAAGAGATTAATGTTGTAACCGAAAAAGATTGGGAACCCCTGGTTTATACAATATACAGGAAACGGTTTTCAGGAAATAATATCACTTGATTATAATGTCAGTAGGGTAACGACTGTATCAGTAATGTTTTGTTAGAAAAGTAATTGACATACAATTAGAAAGTTTATTTTAGGAAGTGACATAAAATACTTTCTTTTTAGTAAAATTATTAATATATTAATATTGTCATATCTATGTTTTAAAACTTTGTTTGTGACTTCTTCTCGCTGAAACCACTAAACCGATAAATGGACATTTATTATGACAGATGTTAGTGAAAAATGTACGGTTCTCGCACGATAAACTAAATTCGACGCAGCTAAGTCGGTGCACGCTGCTTTGCTGCGTCACAATTAGATATTTTAAGTAACTTTTGATTTGCGGAAATATTAAAATACTTTTTAAAAAATATCCGCATTCAAAAGCTACCATGGCTGATGCCACCCTTTTTAAATAAATAAATAAAATAAAAACATCTTTATTACATCACAAACAAGGGGTGAAACACAGCCATACTATAAAAAAGACAAAAGAATGTTAGAAATCAAAAGTTTCGTACACAAAGGAAAAAACGGGACTTTTTCTTTTTTTTCTCTTTTTCAAAAGTATGGTCGCCGTAGTGTGGGGTCATTTAGTCTCGCGGCTACCGTCCGCAATTTGCACGTAATTCCACCACCTCACTACCTCGCGATCCGATGTTCCCACGTTCTAGTGCCTTTAGGCTTTAGTTACATGTGTACGATTTACAGGACAAAACGATTTAGAAAAAAAAAAAGATTATTATCTGCTTTTTAATTATTATTATCTCTATTAACTTTATTGGCTTGGTTTCGTCAAACTTGTATACATAATAGATTTTGTAAGCGAAATTTGGTTTACGCTGAATTTTCAGCAATATTTTATATAATAAAATATATTAGTTTACTGGTATTCAAAGTACTTACTTCTTGATAACTTTAATTAAAATCGGTTTAGACGTTTTAGCCTAAATAGGTAACAAACAGACATACACGCTTTCGAATGTATAAAATAAGTTTGAATTAAAATAAAAGTTGTATAACAAATAGGGCGCGATAAATTTTTGTTAACTAATCGAGTGGGCGGTCGGAATCGATTTAATATCGATTTCTCGATTACGTTTGACGGTTGGTTAATCGATTAATTGGATTAATAATTGCTGTCATTAATGAACGTTGAACGAGTTTAGATGACCTGACAACTGTCAGTCGAAAATAAATTGCCCAATACGAGGGCTGACGATATTTTATTTGTAATAGAGTGTGTTATTGGAATAAAATTGATGCTGTAGTTGCAAGTAATTGGCGGCGTGTGAGTGAGACAGACTGTCTCAGTGCATCTCTGTCTTTGTGGGTATAGAGCGCGTGCGGCTCTATCAAGTTGTTTTGCGCGAATGTGTAGGCTGTAGCTAAAATGGTAATATGTATTTATACTACAAATACAAATGTATTATTTATACTACCTAGTACCTGTTTAACTTTTACTCTCACCAACTGGAATGGTCAATTACAACAAGCTAATCACGTATGCTAGGATCATAATATTAAGAAAACTAGAATTGCTAATATGGATAAAATGAATATGAAAGTGAATGACACTCAGATGTCGTGACAAATACATATTGAAATGTAAAAGTTTGAGAGCCGCTGGACTATATTTTAGTGTATGTAATAAACTGTAAAAGCAATAAGGCATAGTGATTAGTGATATGTTTCAGTGACTAAATTATAATAGCCGATTAGGGCTTTACGGCTCCACTACATTAGTACGATAAATAAAATGAATTGAAACTGTCTGTACATTTCAGTTCGCTGTGTCATGTATGAAGGAGAGGGAAAGTCTTAGCGCTTAAAGATTGTCGTGTCTTTAGTTCATAACTCTAGGTTAAGAACACAATCTTTATACGATAATATTCATTCAGTTTCGTGTCTTGATTTACTGTTTGCATTTTTTAATCAGTCTTCACTGTCGCGGGGCAGTTTTGACGCTATGAGTTATGACTTACGAGAGTTTATCTTTACCTAAGACGTTTTTGTTTTAATTATGCGCAGCTTCTCAACATTGCTATAGTTAGTCTAACGATACGTTGTAGGACATCAATAAGCTTAAAGAAACTCATCACAGCACTCTTAGGTGTGACTGACAGTAAGCTCTTTCCAAGATCATAAGCCTACACTGCATCACTCCAATTTCGAGTGCAGTTTCCTGCATGCCTGTGTTATGTAATGGGGCCGTTATGGTTTTATTGATTTCGTTATCGGGCGTGCGCGCGATCACGATCTTATCGACAATTCGACAATAACTCGTTACTCGATTTCGATTTCACTCTCGATCGATGGGGATCGGGTACATGATACATCACTAAAATATTATTTAAATGTTATAGTTTACTAGAATAGAATATGATGCCCGCAAGGCCGAACTCACTCGCGCATTCTTATTACATTTGGTGTTAGGTTGAACAACAGTTAAACCTAAAACTCTGCTTACGTCAACAAAAGAATAACTTCGTGATATAGTTCCAAATTTGACGAAAATCTATAACGAACTTTGTGCAGACTGCAGAGGACAATTTTTTTGTAGATTCTACGATTGAAGCGCCACTTGGAAGCCGCCCTGGCTTCTCTAGAAGCGGTATAATGGACTTCCCTGGAGCTTCTGAAATTCATAGTAAATGGCACTATTCTATCTCTGTTCCAAGTCTAGCGCTGTGTTTAAGATTTTTTTAAACAATTTGTATTTCGGTGGCTTCTTGTAAAAAAAAATTTTTCAAAAGTAAAATAAAATCTTAGATCAAGATCCACAATTAGCCAAACGTAAAACGAAACTCACGTAACGTAAGCACGTTTAGACGTATCTGTCGTTTTATTTTGAGGGTGCTCAACAGAAAGCCGCCCCGGGCTTCAAACCATGCTACGCCGCCATTGCAAGTATCCTAGGTCCTTCGCCGTCTTCCCCGTAGTATACTCTTGATACATGTATACAAGGTGTAACAAAACTACGTGATAATACTTTAGGGTGTGTATGTGCCCCTTAAATATAGAGCTCACAGTGAAAGTAGCAGCTGAAAGAGCAAAATTTTTTTGCGATTTGTATGGGCAAGCGCTCCAATGTCACGAGTTCCCCCATACAAAAGTGAAAAAAAAATGCTTACTTATTCAGCGCTGCTACTTTCACAGTGAACTCTATGTAACAAGGGATCTATATTCTATACACACCTAAAGTATTATCACTTAGTTTTGTTACACCCTGTATGTGCCAAATTAAATAAAAATCAGTCCAATAGTTAAACATTTAGCGCAATCAAACAAACAAAAAAAAATAACTTTTCTGTCTGACTACTCATGCGCAAATAGTACTCTACTAGTATCTACTTACTGTAAGATTATACATTATTATTATCTCTATATTGTAAGCATACAAACTACCATGTATTTCGCTTAATATCAAAATTACCGCGTGTCAATGTTCGACTTTGATTTAATTCGCAGCGTAAACATATCGATTGAACGATACGAATCGCTGCGGGCTTATCGCGACATTTCTAATCCATTGCCTCTTATCCAGCAAAGTTTAAGAATCAAGTACTAGAAAACGAGCATTGGATGACGAGCTATATTATGATAAAGACGGGGTAACGATTGAATCGGTAAAGGAAGGTCGTAGACGTCTGCCAGACGTCGCTCGGGGTAATGACCTCGCCCCAAACAATAATGACCTAAAGGGAAATGGGAATTTAATGCATTATTTATCAACACTCTCTCTATTATTATTACCTTTTAATACTGCTTATTGCTTTTAAACTTTCGTATCGTTTATTAATTTTAAGTGTTTCTAGAAAATTAAAAAAATGTTAGTAATAAGCTGCGCGACTTTTTCACGAACGACTGCTATATTTAATGCCAGCACTTGGCCAACACATTCAATAAGTGGATTAAAAATGTTTGCAATGTCTGTTTTTATATAATTTAAAATTGGTGAGTAAATAAAAAAGCATCCTTGTATTTTAAAAATTCTAAAAGGCTCTCTGTAAATATTTTAACAAGCTAAAACGATGACTTGTGTGCGCATAAAATGCAACCTCAATCTCTTGGCGCCATAACTTCTTGACCTCGATAAAAATGCTGGCGGGAATTTCTTGTAGCGATGACGTTTTTTTTTTTTTTACTTCACTCTTCTGATAAGAGCCTGTGTCTTACATTGTTACGGTCTAATAAATTTGCAAAAATAAGAGTACGACGTCGACAGAATTAAGTATTTCATTTTCATTCGGCATTCCTAATTTTAGTGGATATTGTTATTATCGACAATAATACTAAAACCTACGTTTTAGCGTTCCAAGAACTCTTTAATAATAAAGTTATTAATGCTTGAATGTAGTGTATTGTAGTATCCAGATATATTACATTTTAGCATGAATTATAGATTTTCCAAGTTTATTAAAAACGTGCCTTGCTGATATTTTACCTAATTCTTTTTTTAGTTAGTTTTTACCCGACTGCATGCCGGGAGAGTTATGTGTTTATGTGTTTAGCGTATCTTGTATGTTTGTAATATTCTTCCTTACCTTGTATCTTCAGAACCGCTGAGCGGATTTTCACATTTGAGGTATCGTTAGATTTGTCCTAATGACCCAAGTGTTCTTAGATCTAGGTGACATTAAAAAAAAAACCAAAATGGCAGATGTTTGACGCCATATTGTGAGACAAAAAAATAAAAATTCTACCAAGCATATCGAATGGGGTATCAAAAGAAAGGATTTTAAATATGTATATAACTTACAGTTTTAATATTAAATAGAACAATAAATCTACTCTAATATTATAAAGAGGAAAGATTTGATTTATTGTTTGTTTGGCTCCTAAACTACTGGACCGATTTGAAAAATTCTTTTACCATTGGAATTCTACATTATTTTTGCTGAACATAGGCTGAATTTTATTTTGGAAAAAAATAGGGTACCGCTTACGGTAGAACCCAAATATCTTAATATTTGGGTTCTTCGGACGCAAGGTATAAAAAATCAACCAGAAAAGTTACTTATTTTATGTACGCTGCCTAAACTATAAAAGATAGAACCATAAAATTTTAACTGATTGTAGAACTTACAAATATCTACAAAAAATTCCGCGACACAATATACCTATCTATGTCGAGTGAGGCCCAATAACCATTTTTTTATTTAAAAATCTTGAAATTTTTTTGAACTACATTTAAACGCGTTTATTTTACTCATTTTTTTTAATCCTTATCAAAATAAATTATTCCATTAGTACCAAGTACAGTTTATGTAGATAATATTTGGTCTTTGAATGAATAAAATTGGACATTTAGTTTTGAAATTATGGCGAAATTAAAATATTACGATAGTTGGCGTCACCAAGGCGGGACACCCGCCATGCGTGAGGAAGACAATCTGTGCAGGGTGCGTGCAGTGCGTCGTCGATGTTAGTGTCGGAGTCTGTGAATTGACCTGGGAATCATTTTGCTGACCGAGTCTTTCCTGGATATGCTTTTTGCAGAGCTCACCGACATCAAAATAAGAAAAAACCAAAATCTGCCTGCATGGATAAATCCAATATTAATTAAAAATTAACTGACATTACAGAAACAATATGAAAATTCAATGACAAAGTATTAAAAAAACAATGATTTGGTACTTAAAACTAGAAACATACATTGAAACAGTACCAAACCTACGTACCTATTACATATTATAACGTATTGTAGGTACACTTTTCTAATGTACCTACGATAATAATAATATGGTTATATCAGTACGGTAGTTTTTGAATTTTTTATTAGTCTGATTGTCGAAATGGTTAGATGACAACCAAAAAGTCGCAAATAAAATAAATTAATTAAAAATCAAAAACCCGACTACGAAAAATGTTAACTAAAAAGAACGAAACAAGACCTAATTCTGCCGGAGGCATCGAATCCATGTTTTAATTGATACGACTCTTGCTTACAAGTTTCATGCCAGGATACCTAAATAGAAGTTTACATAGAAAAATGTAGAAGAAGAAAGTGGATAATAAAATGCAGTCGGAGGTGTTAAACTTGGTGCGACATCACGAATTAGGTCTTGTTTCGTTCTTTTTAGTTAACATTTTTTGCAGTCGGGTTTTTTGATTTTTAATTAATTTATTTTATGTCTATTGTGCTAATGCCTCGATTTTGAGGGCTTTGAGGAAGGCAGGAGAAAAGCATTGGTCAATGTTTTGAGTTTTTGACGTTAGCCAATCGAACGCTAGATCTCTTATCAAAACCTCCGAAACCAGATACATAAACATTTTGAAATTAGAAAACCGAAGAATGGATGTAAGCAATTTGATCCGCTCTGGACACGTGTAATTTGATCCAATTGTTTTTTTTTCTATCGGATGCCAGCAAAGTGCGTGGTGTTATTCCACTTTCGTATTACCATGGCTAGTGATGATTATGGCTTTTCTCACTTCCGCGTCAATCATTTTGAGCTTGTACTTTGTAATATGAATTCTGATACATTGTAATTTTAATGAAATACTTAGGTAACCCAATTGAGAGAATCGAACCATTGTTGTGGAATAAAAATTAACAAAACAGTCAATACATTTGATTCGTTCTTTCTGATTTAGCAGAAATGATAGAGCGTAATAATATTAATAATTATACAGAGTGTAGCAAAAAAAAAGAATTGTTAATAGTTACTTTTGGATTTGTGTCATGTGTTCCTCAATCCTCATATTATTAATTATAGAGTTCACAGTAAAGGTAGCAGCACTGAAAGAGCAATTTTTATCTCTTTATTTTAGAAGTCAATTTAAAGTTTTCTTGTTCCTACATAGGCTGCACTAAAAATATCGGGAATGGAATACTTCCACTATTCCTGTCATATTGAAATCTTTTCAATTGAAAACTCCTTGGTTTTAAAAATCGAATACCATTTATTTATTTAAAAAATGATTCTCGGTCTTGTCACAAGGTCTTGTCAAACTTGTTTAGTCGTTGAGAAAATGGAATTGACTCGAGAAAATTCTAGAGCGATGATTTATTATGACTTTCGAAGTGGTTTAACACAAAAACAGTGTGTTGATCGGATGATTTCTGCATTTGGTGATGAAGCCACATCCAAAACCACAATTTATCGCTGGTTTGCTGAATTTCAACGTGGACGTGTCAGGCTCAGTGATGATCCCCGTCAAGGTCGTCCAAAAACTGCAGTCACCCAAGAAAACGTTGATGCTGTGCGTAAGCTGGTTGAGGAAGATGGACATGTGACATACCTCGAAATTCAGGCAACTTTAGACATTGGCATGAGTCAAATACAAATAATATTGCATGAACAATTAGGTTTAAAAAAGTTGTTTTAACGATGGATACCGCATTTGCTCTGTGAAGAGCAAAAAACGGCTCGCGTTACTTGGTGCGTCAGAACTCTCGAAAGACTCCACGCAAGATTCTCAAATACTGTATACAATATCGTATCAGGTGACGAATCCTGGATATACGCGTACGAACCCGAAACTAATAAAAACCAGTCACGAGTTTAGGTGTTCGAAATGAGTTAAAGTCAACAAAAATTGTTCGTTCACGGAGTGTCGCAAAAAAAATGGTGGCCACGTTTGTCTCCAAAACCTGCCATATTGCGACTATTCCTCTTGAGGGACAAAGAACGGTTAATGCAGAATGGTATGCTAGCATTTGTTTACCACAGGTCGTTTCTGAACTCCGTAAAGAGAACTGCAACCGCCGCATCATCCTCCATCACGACAATGCGAGTTCTCACACCGCGCACAGAACAAAAGAGTTTTTAGAGCAAGAAAACATAGAATTATTAGACCATCCGCCGTACAGCCCCGACTTAATGATTTCTATACTTTCCCTAAAATAAAGAATAAATTGCGTGGTCAGAGATTTTCATCACCTGAAGAAGCTGTGGACGCCTACAAAACGGCCATTTTGGAGACCCCAACTTCCGAATGGAATGGTTGCTTCAATGATTGGTTCCATCGTATGGAAAAATGTGTCAAATTTCGCGGATAATACTTCGAAAAGCAATAAACACATTTTTAAATAGTACTGTTGTGTCACCTCCTTGATTCCCGAAATTTTCAGTGCCGCCCTCGTATACTGTACTCGGCGAAATATGGCGGTAGCGGTCATTGATTCCCTGTCAAAAAACTTGTCATCTTCTATATAGACCGCGATTGACAATGGACTAGGAACATCTGACACTTCATTGTCAGTCGCGGTTTGTATAGAAAATGACAAGTTTTTCAATGACCGCTACGGGCTACACTCTACAGCCATGTTTCGTCGAGTATACAGTATAGAAGTACTTCGTAGTATTAAGAGTAGTAGTAGACAATAAATGCACAGTAATTTCTGCATGATCGATTCAAAATTAAATTCACGAAGCCGTAACATTGAAGCCTATGCGATTAATTTTCATATTAACATTCGCTAGTGTGAAATCCATTGCAATATGGCAGACGTCGGTTTCAACTAGGCCTTTCGACATAATATAATATTCAAAGTTATATTAATTATTACCATGAATTTACTGGATAATGTGCCTTATTTCCTTGGCAGTGCAGTTTTGTCAGAAGTAAAATAAGGTACTGGGTGTGTTCCGAAGTCTAAACCAGTATACTGGCTCATGACGTCTAGAATTTGCGCCATATTATTAATTCGTTTCGTATGCCAGTGCATTAAGGATTATTTGACGTAGTTATATGTCATTTTATTTACACGTCATACTTGTCTCACCACTAGCACACCAGTGCATAGTCAAAATGTAGTCACCAGTTTCTATTGCGAAGTTTTATGTCAAAAATGTATGGGATTTTTGACATAAATATTCGCTAAGTGTCATGCAGTGCAGGCGCTTACTATGCATTTTGTCAAATCCTAATTTGTCATTTTCGCTATTACAACTGAATCTATTTTGACTAGCGGACAGTATAAAATGACGTCGAATACAATATGACGTCTTTAGTACTGGCCGGTACACTGGGTTTTATTTCGGAACCCATGCATTACTTGTTCCATGCATCAAGTTTCAAATGGCAAGTGTGTCTGTGGCACACGACAAAACTGAAAGTTGTATCAGGTTGCGTTCGTAAATAATTTTCTCCAACTTATGTGATACCGGGTGTCTCATTACAGCTAACATCTCATTATTTTTGTATCCTTTTGCTTGTTGATGAGGCGAAAGCGACTATGATATACGGCTAAGTTGGCCCATAGAATTATCACCAACAAATAACCATAAAAAAGGGATCTTGTAGAGGAGTATTTTCGTCTATAGTCTTAATTCTCTATACTTAAGTCTATAATAATGTATGCTGATTTTCGATTATAAACGTTATTTTACTAGATATCGTTAAAAAAATAACGTTATCTGGCTACCATTATGAAAATAGCGGTACGTAACGATATTTTTTCTGTTATTCGATAACGTTATGAAGCCCTGCTTGGATGGTGCTGTCATTGGTGCATGAATATTTAGCTTCCTCTAAATCTTACATTTGGAAGATCGTCACACAGTCTACGTCTGAAAAAGAATCTTTCGATACTTGGTCTAAAAAAGGAAAAACGCCTATTACAAAACTTCTTGTTATTTTTCGTCAGTTGTTTAAGTATTGTATACATGTTCTATCACGCTGATCAGCTGGAGGCAGGTTCTAGCCGCCCTCATATTTTCTCCTAGATAGGCTATTATTCGATAGGCTATTATTTTTATAATGGTCCACCGTCGGCGTTCGCCCTACAGCTGCGGTCTTGCGTGTGCGCACGATATGTGCGTATGCGAGGAATTTGCTTCAACACGCACTTTCTTATGTGATACTATTTATAGTAGATACTAAGTAGTAAGAAGCCATTATGATAGCCATAGTTAGCAAGATATATCTAAAAAATGAGAGATGAGAGAGAAATGACAAGAAATATCAAGAAAAGAAATATGATAACCTAGAAAATAAGCGTTTTAGGGTCTGTTAGAACAAAGCAGCTCCAGCTGTTTTTTATCTAATACCATTCACCACGAATGGCTGCCTTGGAAACAATAATTTCTAAGGTAGAATTTTCTAAGGGAGATACAAAGTAGCAGATTGACGGGAAAAATCTGTTGATATCCAGAATCTGTCATTGTTTCTATTAGCCATGCGTTTAACGTTATCGTCACACGATAACGGTAAACGCATGGCATGGCACGCATGGTAGTTAATACCAACTACTAAGTATCGTGCTAAGTTAAAGCACTAAAGTCTACATCATAATGAAAGTGTTTTTTTTTATGAAATAAGGAGGCAAACGAGCAAGCGGATCACCTGATGGAAAGCAAATACCGTCGCCCATGGACACTCGCAGAATCAGAATTCAGAAGAGCTGCAGATGCGTTGCCTGCCTTTTAAGAGGGAATAGGGGAGGGTAGGGATGGGAAGGGAATAGGGGGGGTAGGGAAGGGAATAGGGTTGGGGATTAGGCCTCCGGTAAACTCACGCACTCGGCGAAACACAGCGCAAGCGCTGTTTAACGCTGGTTATTTTATCTTGGCTGTGTGGCTGTAACAAAGAAAGAACCACTTATGTTTATAAGTTTATACTCTTCTAAGATCGTTTAGGCCACTTAGCCATGCGGGTTGGCTCTCTTCCAACTGTCTGTTGTCTGCATTTTGGTTTGCAATATTAGCTTTTGATGCTAAATCGATTTGGCTCAGCGAAAATTAAATCGAAAGTGTTAGTTTTCTCGTGTATATTTACAGAACATTGGCATGTGTACTATAGACCTTGTTTGTTTTTCCATTTCATCCCCTTTTTAACCCCCGAATAAAACAGAAGGGATTTTAAGCCTTTTAGTATTGATTCATTTAGGAATAGTGACTAGATCCTCTTTCTTTTCGTTTAAACCTCTTTCTTTTTGTTTTATTAAGACTTTGATGGCTTTGAACTGAAAGTTTTCATCTGAAAAGTTAAAAAAAAATAGTTGTCATTCCAGCGAAGTTTGCAAATCATTAGAAGTCTATCTGTGCTGCATTATTTAAAGCATTTTTCTCTAAAAGATTGCTAAATTCTTCATGAAATGCCCATATTGCCAAGTCATCTCTGCAATCAGAAACATGATTCGATCTCGTTCCTCAATCAAGTCTACATCTAAAAGTAAAATCGTAATTTTATTAGAAAGCGGCGTTTAGTTTATGCAATATTTTGTGCCAATCAACATTAATTATATCGGCCGTGTACCAACTGAAGCAGTAAATAATATCGAGATAACTAGAAACGATGAGCAAATAGAAGTCCCGAGATATTTTACCTTTGGCAACATCTTTATGGTCGTAGACATAGCGATCAATACGAAAAACGTGATAATTCAGTAGATCGCCTGATACTGGCAAGTAACTTATTTCTTATCTACATCTAAAACGCTTGTCAGCATCGTCATAATATTTTCTAACTCTTTACTTTGTATTCGCTATGAAAGAGAAGGCAGGCACTTTCATTCTCTCTTTGTTATATTTTTATGGTTTAGAATCAGGTACCTATTCATTGTTTTCTTGTAGTTCCATAAATAAATTATTTTACTAAAATGTAGTACATAAATAATAAATAATATGTTAAAAATAAATATTTGACATCCCTTTGCTTATGATACTGTCATATCCTACGAATAATAAAAACTAAGGAAGAGTAACTCCGTCAAAAAATATGCTCCAAAATACTTGTCAAAAAAGTGTACTTTAGGTTCACTTTTCATACATTTGCAATAAAGAAGTTTTTGCGTTTTAATTTTTCGCAAAGGAAGTTCGCTAGAATGTCTGAGTCTTCCGTGAGCAAAAATTAAAAAGTAAACACGTCATAATCGTTCCATTTATGAAGATTGATTGAATTGAAAATTTATTCTGAATAAAAAATTTTGAGTTTGAGTTTGAGTTTGAGTGATCAGTAGGCGATGCGTTCACCAAGTTGATTTATAATAGCCAGTGTTCTCGTAGAAAATGGCTCTACACCGCAACCGGTAAACTGGTAATGATATCTTCTAGAAAATTACCGAAGAAACGATCGCTTTTCTTATTACTAGCAACGTGTAATCGAGCGCTGTGTAATTTTAATAAGAATATCTCATTATGTCTTATTGAGTTGGGTTTTATCGGTTTTGCTAATAGCGGTGTTTGGTTTATTGGTAATTAAAATACTGCCTGTAAGCGAAGTTGAGGGTAGTTAATAATATTGTATGAGAGTAATATTGAACTATTGTTACTACGTCTTATTAGTAATTATTAAGTACTGTTTTGTGTGTAGTGTTGGCTCGCGAAATATGATTTCCTAAGGGGCTTTAAAGAAAATATAATGGTTGGAACTGTTCGTTTTCCTATTTACTTATGAAAAAGCATAATTTTATGTAAGTGTAAAGTGGCATTTGAGGTATAATTTTCACATACTTAGGCTTAGCATACAATTGATTCTGTCATTGATATATTTTGTAATTCTTTAATTGTGCTCATTAAATAACCCTTCGTGGCAGTCGGGTAAAAAAATTCTGAAAAAAAAAAGATACGTGTGGCACTTGGGGACTGCCGCGGTAAGCTATTGCGTGGCATTTTTTATCAACTTATGCAATTATTAGCATACGTCGCACGCACACAAACACCGTGCCGAAATCTGCCTAACTGAAACCACGTTTGACGATGCACGGCTTTCAACGCCGCACCGCTGTGCCGGTCGCAGTGGGGGGTGTTATTTTTATTTTCGTTACCGAATTTCTTGATTCGGTCGCCGTGCTCAAATCCCGCGTTAAAAGTTGGTTAAAAGCTATAAAATAGCTTAATCATTATGAATCGTTCATTATAGATAATGAAAGTAATAATATATCATAGATCCCGATACTGTAGTCTGTAATATATTAGTAACGACAATATTCATCAATTCAGGCTAATACCTATGACCTGTCCAGTCGGCTATTCCCTTATTAAGGACACGCGCAATCAATATAGGCTCGTGTCAGTGCTCTATGTTAGTGTTACGAGGGGTCTAGAACCTAGATATAGTGCCTTCTTAGCGCGAATAGATTATATTATTTTTGATCTATAATGGGGCCTTTGGCACAGAATACATATAAGTTTAACAACCTTTGGCTTTATAATTTAGTTCTATCCATATCCATACTTCCATACTAATATTATAAATGCGAAAGTGTGTCTGTCTGTCTGTCTGTCTGTCTGTCTGTTACCTCTTCACGCTCGAACCGCTTAAGCGATTTTGCTGAAATTTGGCATGGAGGTTCTTTGAGTCCCTAGAAAGGACATAGGCTAGTTTTTATCCCGGAAAAATGTACGGTTCCCGCGCGATAAACGAATTTTGGCGCAACGAAGTTGCGGGCGTCATCTAGTAGTCCTATATTTAGGCTAGATGACGCCTCTGCAACTCCGTTCCGTAGAAATCAGTTTAACGCGCAGGAACCGTACATTTTTCGGGGATAAAAGGTATCCTATGTAGATATGAGCGCCGCGCCGACGCGCCGTCGTCGCCGCGAATTCTCACGACGCGTCGCCGCCGAGGAAAAAGATCGACGCGCCGCCGCGACAACAATAGAATACAATAGCATTTTCAAGAATCCCCTGTTGAAGGATTAATACAAATTTTAAAAAATATTATACTTATGTATTTCTAAATCTTTAAGTACCAAGTATTAAATACCTACTGCATTTATAAATAAAAAATATTTATTGTTGAATGAACACTTTCTAAAGATTTAACACATAATTATTACAGTATGACATTTATTTAATATTTTTAACAAGACACGACTAACTAAGTATTAATAATTATAAATGCAAACGTGTGTCTGTCTGTCTGTTACCTCTTCACGCGTAAACGGCTGAACCGATTTGGACGAATTTTGATTTAGAGATGCTTCGAGAGACGAGAGAAGACATAGGTTTATTTTTGCGGAAAATGTACGGTGTCCGCGTGATAAACGTTTTTCGACGCAACCAAGTATGGGGCTTCATCTACTACTTTTCATAAGTAAAATGTACTGTACTACATTATGCCTCTGCATCAATTAATGCCTCATGACCAAAACAAAGAAAAAAAAAAAACAAAAACCCCCTTCCCAAACATCCTGTATCTCAAATTACGGAAGTTGGAAACAGTATACTATGGGAAATTAATAGGTTTCCAATCGACAATGGAGTGCCCTGTCCCCGCCCGTCCCCACCTATTCCTGCCTATCCCCACCTGTCCCCAGATATCCCCGGACATGGGGACATCCTTGTGCCCGCGGTCGCGTGGCATTACCTGCATGAGAGCATCCACTTCCGTTGGGGTCGGCGATACAAATCAATCGGTCACTTGTACACGTAAATAACCCTTACTGTATTCTACTTTATTTAATGCAATGATCAGTGGCGGCCTTACCTATTGTGAGGCCCCGGGCTGAAGGTCTTTGCGAGGCCCTGGGCGGCAGGTCTTTGCCAGGCCCATTGTCTTACGAAAAAATACCTTGCGAGGCCCCTGCAAGAGCGAGGCCACGGCGATTGCCCTGTTCACCACCCCCTAGGGCCGAAACTGTCATCGATAATGATGCAGCTTCGTTACTTATTCGGTCCAGTCCGTTTCCTATCAAAGTCAGCATTTGCATTTATAATATTGGTAAGGGTTTGATTACACCTACAACAACGCTATTGGCCAATCAGCACTGTCTCTCCACAGCCACTCTACTCGGTAGTGGTGACAAAGCCCAAGGCCAAGGATTTTGCTACGACATTTTGGTAACAACCTGTAAATGGAAACGTTTTTGATGACTTGGTTTGGCTTCACTATACCATAACACATCCGTTTTGGATGTAATGTATGTTTAACAAGTCATTAAAATGAGCTACTGTCCAACTACTGTCAAATATCTATTTATGCACCTAATTGACTGAAACTTTTAAAATTATAGTTTGATTTTTGGGGAATAACAATAATGGGCATCGGTCTAAAAGAATTGCATTGTATGTGTAGTATTTAGGTACTGCAGTTTTCAATAATAGCTAAATAATTTTATTGTCATTACCTATAATACTAAATAGCAGCTAAATTAACTTTAATAATATCAGAGATCTGTCAAGAAAGTCATGACAGGTGGGAAATTTTTTAAATGAAATAAAAAATATGAGAACTTTATTAATTAGAGATAAAAATGTGCAAGGTGACAATATTTTAAATGTAATAACAATAAGCGTTCTCTGTGAAAATACAAAGAAAAAAATACACCTTTTATGCGTGATTACGTTTAGAAAATTTTCCCGCCTGTCATGAAAGGCTACATAGCTTAAAGTTGAGATTAATATGGTACCTATCAGTTTTTCATACGACGCACGATGTAATAAAGTATTTATTTCACTATGACGACCTCCGTGGCGCAGTGGTGAGCGCGTTGGTAGCTCAAGCCGGAGGTCGCGGGTTCGAGTCCCGCCGACGGAACAAAAAGTTTATAAAGTTCCTGGGTCATGGATGTGTATTAAATATGTGTATCATATAATAAAAATCTTAAATATATGTATAGTATAAAAGTATTAAATATATTTCCGTTGTCTGGTACCTGTAACACAAGTCCTTCAGGTACTTACCACGGGGCCAGACTGACGTGGTGTGAAGCGTCCATAGATATTATTATTATTATTTATTTCACTATGTTCGTATAATTAAAGATTCATATTTCATTTAATTTTACTTTACATAGGTACTTATAAGTAGTCGGTATAAGGATAACATATTTTCTCATAACGATCGCATATTGCATGCGTCTGGAATATCTTGATTGCTGATTTATGTGCTAAAATTACAAATGGCGTCCCAACTCTAAGCGCCATACATCTGGGATTACAATCAGAAGGTATTACACGATGTCCTTTGGTAATATTAAATGTTGCTGACGACATACAAAAGGTCGATACGAAAGGTTTAATACTAGAATTAAATGTCATCCGAGATATAATTTACTATGCTTTTCCTGATAAATGATAATTTATTATAGTGGATGTAAGTGTGTAAATGTGTAGGCAATCATGGGATAAAAACGATCCTTTGTTATTTCTCGGGACTCTGACGTGGTTACTTATGCGGTTTAAGCGTAAATAGGTAACCCGTAATAGACAAATACACTGCACACTTTTGATTTTGAGTACTAAAAGATTCAGATTCCCTTTCAAACCATCTGTCAAACACGATTTCAAAAATGGAACGTTGTTTTTTTCAGAGTGCCGAACGCGCCCAAGAGCTGCATCGGCGAGATCTTCAACGGCGACGTGCCGGACGGCGGCGCCGCTAGCCCGGTGAAGAACGGAAGCAGCAGGCCGCGCGTCGTCCGCGACACGCCCACTCGGCCCCGCGATACACACTCCCGGCTTTTCGGCCAGGTAAGAGCGGTAAGAACTTTTTTTTTACTATCAGGCGGATTCTTGAGCTCTAGCATGCCTTAAAAAGGGCAGTAACAGAAAATTTGGAAGATGCTTAGTGTTATCTGTATTTGCTGTCTGTCGCCGGCAAGCACCAAGGCATACAGAACATCACTGAACAGTGTAAGCTAGGCATACCATACCGCATAAGCCTAAGTTCAGATCACATTAAGCGATTGCCGTCGCCCATGGCTACTCCTGGAATAGTTAAAACTTACACCTTTTACGTGTCTTGTTCTCAAACTTATTTAAGCTTAACTACTACGTTTCCGTTTCTGTCTCCTCTTCTTTCTGAGACATGTACTGTTTTTTAAATTAATTTGTTTCGACTCTATAACTTTCTAGCTTCTACATATCGCAAATCTCTCTTATTTAACTCTTCGCTTGACAATCCATTATATTTATCCACACACTTTGTTTACCATCACTCATTTCTTCGCCACTCATTTCCAGGCCAACGGCGGGTCGCCCGTGGCTCCCATGATCACGGACACCATCCGCAGCAACATCCAGTTCGGGGAGCACAACGGCAGCGCTCCTCACTCGCCGAAGTCCGTCGCGTCCACGCCCAGCCGAGGTGAGGCGCCCGCGGAGCTCTGTGAGTCCTGTTCAGATGTAGGCACAATATGCACAATGACAACGCGGATCCACGTGTCGCCTCTGTACTGATAGTCTATGATGTAGCTTTTGTGAAGCGTCTTTGCGTGAAATGGAGCGTAATCTAGATTTCAGGATAGAGCTACATTTTGTCTAGTACTTAAATAGTAATATTATAATGTGATAAAGCGCCGCCGCCGCAGTTATGTTCATAAGAGAAATGTATAAAAACGAGAGCAGATAGAGATAACAATATTGTTGACACTGGATCCGCGTTTGATACCTACGTAAAAGTGGAATTGAAGTCTAGATGTGCTATTTGTATCTGAACAGCAGTAAAAGCTTAGAAAGCTTGCTAAAGCTATATTTTGGCATATAAAGCTAATTTTGGCGTACTTTATGTATATACTAACAATCATAAAAGCTAGAAAATACATTCTGTATAGGACTTAGGTAGGTATTTTTTACATATTCTAGAAAGAGCATACGACCTATTAGTACCTATAACTTTATAATTTATAAATTCCTTCTACTCTGATAATTACTCATTGCATAAACAATGAAGATACGAGGTAATAAAGAATATTACATACATAGAAGATACGCGCTAAACACATAACCCTCCTGGCAGTCAGGTAAAAAGGCAAGACTTGTTTAACAAGGTGTAACTTGTAAATTGCCCAACATTAATTTTATTGTTTCTCATGATGCTATCTTCTCATTTCAATAAAAAATATCAGATTTGACATACTTAACAAAACGGAACAGCTCATTACAAGGGAGAAAGTAAGACAAAGGGCATGAGAATTCTTCGCTTGCGTAACAGTTGTCAATTTTCAAAATTAGAACGACCGATTTTTTTTTACTGGCCATGAAGATATCACAGGTCTGCAATGGTTTTCCTCCTTGAAATCTGAGTAACGTTTTCTATAGTTTTTGATGTGCTGATTACGAGGAAAATAATAAAAAAATTCCATCACGTCAGGATTTTTTTATATTGAACATTTAAGATTTTGCTGAAAAATGTCTGAGCACCTTCATTTTAAAATTTATAAAACGTTATTAAAATACTTCAGCTTCATTTTTATTGGATTTAATTAAAGTAAGAGGACTTATAAATTAATCCAAACCACTAATTTGTTAATAACTACAAAATAAGTATAAGTAATTCGCATTAACTATGTCGAAAACGGTTCATTTGACTTAGTCCTGTAATAGTAAGCTCATTAATACATAATGATTAGGTAATATTACCTAATTGTTGTAAATATTCTGAAAAGGGTCTAATAAAGATAAAGCAAAGGGTTTTTGTATAAGTACCCGCACTGATTTAGAAAATTAACGGTTGAAGTGCGCATCTTGCAACACAAAGTTTAGAATGTCATCGCGAAGTTGTTTAAAGTCCCCTCTCTTGTTTTTGTAATATTTGCGGGAAATATATGATAATATAACAATGAAATATCATTACAGACTTTGTGAAAAATATTTACAAAAGTTATTTTGGATACGATTTAAGTAACCAAGACAAAACTTGGACACGTCATAAAATTTGTACGACTTGTTTATTAAAAACTTCGCATGTTGACAGAAAAATTGCTTCATAATCGTTTCGCCTACCGACTATAAAGAAATAGTGGCCAAATTGATTACAAATTTTGATGTATTGGGTTGTAATATGAACATTTGATCCAAACCAAAAGTTAAAACGAAAATCGCACAACCAAAGCTTCCAGAAAAAAAGAACCAGGTTTCACAAATAAAATTTACATGTAATTTAGTCCAATAATAAGTTGTTATTATTTTTTAGTAGCTTTTTTAATGTACCTTTTTAAATATGTACTTTTTAATGTGACAACTTGTGTTATTTTTCCTATACTATCTGTACCTTTCTTGAAAAATCTGGAGGTGATGGAGAAAAACTAAGTATACATTCGTAATCAGCGCATCAAAATACCCTAGAATCAACTACCAAATTCCCGAGAGGAAGTTATGACTCTCATTTTGCAGGCCTGTGTATTTTTTAATGGCAACACTTTTATTTGAGAACCACAGATAAAAATAACATTATTTTTAAATTAGATAGTGATGTGAGACTGTAATTCTATATTCGGGATTCCATTCCACTTTCGAAGGAAATGAACCGTGCACGAGCAATCATAACCTGTCATAACTGTGTGATGGTACTGTCAATCTACACTTGCACCTTGCACGCTGTCAATGTTAAATTAATTATGTAATGATGATTAATGAGATATTAACATGATGTAATTATCATTATGGAAAATTTGAGTGAGTCGACATGTTACAAAGCTGATTTTAAATTGTTATTGATTTGTTGATTCGGAGAACAAATAGGCTTTTGAATTCAAGCGAATTTAAAGTTACTTATGCGTGGTTTCTGTGTTTTTTGATAAGGAGGTTATTTATTTACTAGTTTATTTGATTGGCTAACGTTACAAGTTACAATATTAACAATGAACAACGCTTTACGCTGTTAAACAGAACTTCTGTCAGAAACTAGGTAACTATAGTCCAATGGAACTTCTGCTCCATCATAACGCGCTTTATCAAAGAGATGGGGCAGTGGTTATGTGACCCATAAGATTTATGCCTAGGTAGTATATAGCTAGTTTAGTTGATGAAATGAAAACCGATTGTTCTGAATGGTCAGTACTGTACTCGCCACCGAAGAGGAACCCGGTGACGGGAGACGGTGTTGAGCTGCCGCCGCCGCGCCGCCGCCACCCCGCCGCCTGTCGAGGTGCAGAAGACCCCCTCACACTCCCCCAACCCACCCACAGATACGTCACACACACCTGGCCCCCTCACCACGTGGAGTCCACCACCAAACCCCGGCTGAATCTCGAACAGGAACCGTTTACGCTTCTCGGTTTAAAAACCGACAATCCCGAGGTGTCACATCCCGTTATCGATACTGATTTCCTGTCGCCGCAGTTGATTTTGAATCGACATTGGCCGCCGTTCCCGGCACAACACTATTTGGAGCCGCAAGAGCACAAAGTTCATTACCATCCGCTGCCTGAGCACGCGTTCGTAGGGATGACCTCAGCTTTCGGCGGACGGCCCGATCTCGACTACAAGTACAACCCTATCCCGACCTTAGACGGTCCAATCGACCCGTGCGTCGTCGCCAATACTAACCCCCCTCCGACGCTGTTCAGATACGAGCGGGACGGGCCGATCCCAGACGTGTCTCTACCCCCCACTAGTCCCGGTCCCGGTCCCAGTACTCTTACGGGATTCCCGCCGATATTCCACAAATATGTCCCGGGATACCTGTTCGATATCAATCGGCATCCCGACGACCTCAGACATAAGACGTACTATGTAGACTATGTCCGCCAACGAGAGCGGGGTGGGTGTTCAATTTAAATGTACTATGAGAGAAGTTGATTCATAAGCAAATGGGGGACCTACGTATATTGGTCGCATTACGTCAAACCCAGCCGATAGATCACACTTATCATTGAAATGACATGACCCGACCGAATGACGCGGGTCTGTCAACTGCCTATAAATCAATTTCCTCGATGGTACTGTATATCACTCTGCACCACGACGGCCTGTTGCTGTTAGTACGAGGATTTCGGGACAATTCTTTGACGTTTTAAATTAAGCACCCAGAGCAATTAGATCGCTTTCTGTGAAAAAGCCTGACCAGAGATTATACCGGTGCCATGTGTAAGTTTTTTTAGCAGTACTACGAAATATCGTGATAAACAGTTCTGGGATAAATTATTGTTTTTAATATTTGATTTGACAAGTTTACTCTTTAATTTTGTTTTTTTTTTTTTTGTGTGTGAAATGAGGATTTTAAATAGCGATTTTTTTCTATAAAGAAAATTCATTACTTTTTTCAACAATGAAACCTGGTCAGGCTTATTTCACATAGTTTCTTTATTGTATTGATGTACTATTGTAATAATAACTAGTTTTAATTTTATATTTGTAATTCTGTAGGTATTTGATATTCGCTTTGTGGTTGTTTGTAATTTTGTCTATGGATGTTATTTTAGTTGTCTATGCTAATGTAGTAGATGTAAGTAGGTAAAATATCTTATAGATAAGCGCACGATCCTACCTTGTTTTATGTCTTTACTTTTTAGTAAGATTTAAAGCATAGATTTTGATAAATGGGTAGATCATATCCAACTGTATATTATTATACGAGCAGGATAGTGTTAAAGAGACGAAACGAGTGCGGTCATTTGCTATCTCTATCTTTCATCAGTACAAGACAGAGTCCAGAGATATAAGTATTGGCCATAGGACAATGATAATAAATAAAAAAACTCAAAGCAGATATTATGTTACTAACGCGCGCGTTGTGAAGATTTAAATACGACCCAATTGGGTCGTCTTTTATTTAGTCTGTCTCTTTTATGTAAATAGCATTTCGTATCTTTTGTTTCTCTTATCTGTCAAAGTCCAATTTTAAATTTAAAAACTGTTCGGAAGAGATTTAAGCCGGAAAATAGTATGAACGTAACGGATATGTATAAGTAATATCATTGCCCAGGATCGTTTTATCTCTTTCTAATGAGTAACGTCAATTTTAAACGTACTTATGGCGCTCAGTCCATTTCTCATAGTCTATGATTTGAAATTATTACATTTTTAGAGTTAATTATTCAAAATGATAGTTAATTTTACAGATAGTATAATTTTTTAAATGGACAAGATTTGAAAAGGTATCACGTTACGTTAAAATCCGCATGTTTTGTAGAGTTTTCCATTTTATATTTTTTCAAATATGTAGTTTAGGCTGTATCGTTTCCTGTCTATTGCACGATTACCCTATCTTGATACTTTATAATGTTGAGTAGATGGTTGGGACAGTAACGGAAAATTTTATTTAAATTATTATGTCCTAATACCAATACGTATTTCTACTAAACGATTGGCCAGTTAATATTATTATTGTAACCCATCTACTGTCCTTTAAAGTCTTTTCAAATGTTGTCCATGGGCGCCGGCAGAAATAATTTCCAAGGGGTGCAGATCATAGTTTTTTTTTCTTTTCTTTTTAGTTTTTACGAACAACAGGGACTATCTATATAAGTACGTCAACAGAATACATCTACTGCCGAAACATTACGAACTATCTTTGTACGGCATAGTAATAGAGTTACAGACGGCTTTTTATTTCAATAATTCCTATTGATCCCGAGATTCCCAAGGGGTGCAAGTGCACCCCCTGGCACCCCCCTTCCGGCGCCCATGATGTTGTCTAAATACTTTAAAATACTTGTAGTGACTAGTGTAGATTATTGTTGTTTCATCTTTATCACTACATAAAACAGTATTAGATAGAACTAACAATTCGTAATATTATTATAGATAGAGTTCGGAGAGTGACCATTATTTAGTTTTATAAGAGACATAAGTTTGAGTTTCATTATTATATTATTACATATTACTTTTTTAACTTATGACCTCTTTTATAGAATAAACGTTTATTTATTTATTTTAACATCAAGCTAAACACCACATCCTACCAATCAAAAAATGTTTGTTCGTGATATTCAATTTTCAAATAATTATTATTTTTTAAAATATTAGTAGGGTGTGAGAAGTTGGGCGCCATTTAACCTGCCTCCGTCTTAATTTTTTTTTTAATTTTCCAGAAGGCAACCCGATCACCGGCGACGGCTACAAGTCTATGAACGGCCAGATCAACATGGTGACGTCGATTAGCGGCAACAGCAGCATCCTCCACAACAAAGTCCCCCCCGGCGGCTACTCCTCTGGACTTTGGTAGATCTAAGGCAACCCCGTAAAGTCACGTCTCTCGCGCATTTTTAGTCCGAACCATAGACAAATGATATTGACAGATGTCAATTATATACTCCATGTCTATGGATTGTAGATTTCACATGTGTCACTGTCTGTGGTTGTACTTGTCTATGGGCTTGAATGTGCGCGGGAGACGCGGCTCGCATCCCGGCCAAAACACAACCGCCGTTCCTTTGCCGTTTGTACAGGCGATTCTAATTTCTAGTAGTCTTAGATCCTTTCATTTGTATCTGATAATGTTAAGAGCCCGGGTAACCCTCGAAATTCTCATACATACGTAATACCAAAATAATTTTGTCATACGAAAATATTTAACATGTTTGAGTTATTTTTCAGCATAAAATAGTAATTACCTAGGTTCCTGAACAAAAATTAACTTCAAAATATTTAGACACTAAAAAAAAATTTTTTGTGTATAAATTTTTTTTACTAAATTTACTACTAAATATTTAAACACTAAAAAATAGAGTAAAACACTAAAACATTTATAAATAATTAGTAAATTTACTACAAAATATTTTAATACAAAAAAATATTTTTTCGATTTGAAATATTTTGTAGTAAATTTACTATTTTTTTATATATTTTTTAGTGTTTTACTCTATTTTTTAGTGTTTAAATATTTAGTAGTGAATTCAGTAAAAAAAAATTTTACATTAAAAAAATTTTTTTAGTGTTTAAATATTTTGAAGTTAATTTTTGTTCAGGAACCTAGGTAATTACTATTTTATGCTGAAAAATAACTCAAACATGTTAAATATTTTCGTATGACAAAATGATTTTGGTATTACGTATGTATGAGAATTTCGAGGGTTACCCGGGCTCTTAAGTGGAGTTTGTAATTACCATAAGCAAAATGTCTGTGTAAACAATTTTGTACGTGAATAAAATTGTAACGTCCCTTTTTGATACCTTGATATTGGATGTAAAATAGCTGATTGTACCATCTTATCAAAATACATCGAGTAGACAATGTCTGTTTTTGTAAATCCTATAAGAATCGCATTTTAAATCTTGTATAAATTTTCTGTTCAAAATAGAGTATAGTGTATATGAAATAGAATTTGTAATTACTGTAAGTTGTGACGGCAAAATTTGCAATTTATATGCACAATCGGCAACAGCGTATTATTATCAAACTTCGGAGGGTATTTGTTGTTAAATCCTTAGCCTGTCCAATTACATTCGAATAAGAATAGCTTATAGATATTTTTGTAATAGAAATATTTCGGTAATTTTTAAATTGTAGCGGTTGGTAGCTCTGTAAAAATTCAAAATTCGAAAAACTGTCACTGAACGACGTTCTCTCTTGATCGAGGTTATAAATCTCTTGATACTCGATAGTATTATTAAAAATGTTAATTCACTAAATGCATGTAATGGTATGAATGAGGAGTGGGGATACGTATCAGCAATATACCAAAACGACTAGTGCCTTGATTGGTGTTAAAAAGAAAATTCTATGAGAATCAGTATGACTATAGGCGTTTGTGTTTGAGAGAATGATTATATATCTATATTTAGCGGTATAGAAATAGTAATCATGCGGCACTCTGGCTAATTAAAAAAATTAACGTATCTTAATATATTCATAATATAAGTCTTAATATCGATTGTTAAAATCTTAATTTAAATAGATGGTTTATGGATTGCATTTATATTGTCTGTTTATACATTTTTTAGTTTATTTTCTTATATCGTTTAGATTAACGTCCGACTTATTTGAATGTTGGTAGATTATCTGTTAACAGGACAAAACATTTTAATTTTTGGACTTAGAATAGTGACGATGTTTATGCATGTAAAAAGTTAAAATGTTAAGTGTAAGTTAATTTTGCCGACTTATTGGCCTAACAATAATAATTACTTATGTTAATAGATAATAACCACTATTTCAAAATAAAGTTTTTTTTAAACAACTATTTTTTATTATTTATGCAGCTCCACATTGAAAATAAATAAACAAATAAATGAGGGTTGTCACGAGAATAATCTTAAAATTAGTGGGTGGGTCAAAAAAATTAATGCAAACGCTTCTTCATTCTATATACCTCTATTAATCCTTCAGGCTCCGCGCGAGCACCGGTGATCGCGACAACAATAGAATACAATAGCAATTCCTGGAAATTCTGACTGAAGTATTAATTTGTCAATTGACAAAAATTAAAACAAAATATTGGGTAGTCACAAGAAAAATAATATTACAGTCGGGGCATTTTAATAGGCCACATTTGACATCTGTCAGATTAATCTCCATAGTGAGGTGAGCTGCGTAAAAACATCGACCAAAACGAATAAATCGATACGGACTTGAAATAAAATATTTGAGTTTTATACGTTTGAAACAAACTCCTGTCCCATTATTACTTTTTCTTTTGCAAATTCAAGGAGCAAAATAAGACAAGTACATAATTTACAAAAAAAAAATGCATTTATTTGCTTGAATTATAAAAACTGTTAAATGTAGTATTATCATTATTCATTTCACATGAATATGTATAATATTATATTAATTTATGGGGATATTTCGTTACAAGTAATCAATGCATCGATACTATTTATTCGCTTTCGATTTTTAGGGTAACTTCCCTAGAGTTTAAAAAGAAAAAAGGTCAGCTGACGTAACATTGTAACGACGTGCAATTATTAAGATCAGAATTTGTTTATTACGTTTAGAATTGTTTAGCAGTAAAAGAAAATCGTAAAATAATTCGTATCGGTCATATTTACAATAAATATGTAATCGTAATTGAAAAAAAGTTAATCAATTGTGCAGTTATAACAAAACGAAAATATTTATTTTTTATGTACGTCGCTATAAGGTTACCTGGTACAGTTTTGATGAACTGTCAAATGTGGCCTATTAAAATGTCCCGACTATATAATTAGTGGGTAGGTTGAAAAAATTGAATGCAAACACCTCTTCACAGATTAAAACAAATGAGCTACCCTATATTTTATTCATCAATTCACAAGAATTAAAACAAAATATTGTGGGTAGTCACAACAAAAACCATAGAATTGGTGGGTAAGTCGAAAAAATTAAATGTAATATATTTTGTTCAAATAAAGAATTTTGAATTTGCAAACACCTCTTCATACATCATCGTTTAAAACAAAATATGGGCTTTTGCTGAACCGATTTTGTTGGTTATGGACAAGTCCCGGGTCGAGTCCCGGGAAAGGACATAGGATAGGATACTTTTATTCTAGAAAAATGTACGGTTTCCGCGCAATAAACGAATTTTCGAAATCCCAATATATATTTATTATTTACCGTACCAAAAGGAAATAAATAAAAAACGCATGTATTGTTACAGTGTATATTCAATAACTTATTTTGCAATGAGATGAGGTAGTATACAATAATAATAATCGTGCGTTACGATTGCTCCGCCAAGTTATCTAAAGCTAAACAGAAAAAAACTTCGCCAAAAAAATTGTCGTTTGTCGAAATCGAAGGGAACAAACCAAAAATTTGTCAATGAAGAAGTTTTAAGTTGGTTGCGTTGGTTGGAACAAGGGTTCTAAGTTGGTCGCGCGAACGTTATACAGTGGAGGATCGCGCGGCCATCAGGGTCTCAGGAATTACGTGGGTCAGAGATAGACTAATTCCTTTTGTCTTATGAAGACTGAATTTGTCAAAATTTGTCGAAAAACTAATTATGAACTGTAAATTCAATATTTTAAGTAATATTTCACTTAGAAGTTATGGCCGCGCAATCCTTCACTTGTAATTTTTTAATGTTGAATATTTCTTTTTAACTTAAGACTTAGTACAAAAAACTGTTACAGGAAGCAAGGTCTCAATTTGTCGAAACTAGTGAAAGTTACAAAAGTTTAGTTACACAGACAAATCAGTCCGAAACAAAAAATACATGGCCGCGCGGTCGAAACGTTACTTTAAAGTTATAGGTTACCTACCTAGACTTGCCGAAATCTCACTTCTATATCTATACATCCTTTCCTTTCATCTATATCTATACATATATTAACATATCCAAAAACATTGCGACAGTTTTGATGGCGTATGCCATATCCAAGTATTGACATCGTTGGTTTTGCCACATTTCTAGTATCAATATAAAAATTAGGTAAAAACCTATTCTTAGGCCTAACAACGAATGTACCATCGAAGAATTAATTGATTCATAGACAGGTGACGGACATACGCATTAATAATAATAATAATATCTATGGACGCTTCACACCACGTCAGTCTGGCCCCGTGCTAAGTACCTAAAGGATTTGTGTTACAGGTACCAGACAACGGAAATATATTTATTATATCATACACATATTTAATACACATCCAGCCGAGGCGAGGAGACGCGTCGCAGCATTTCTATGACCTTAACGTGTACTGTGTAGTTCAATGACACCTCTTCTTCGATCCACCCTTAGTTGTTCATCATATCACCGTTAGCTGCCCTGACGAAATTCTTCTGGTGACTCAGTTCGGAATGTGACCGGGCCATCGTTTTCCAATTGTATTTGTCTGTATAGCCCCAATAGTACGCCATCTGCAAAGAAGATTTAGGTAATGTTAGCCAGTGCTACACTACTTTTTGACCGACTTCCAAAAAGGAGGAGGTAATACGTTCGGCTGTATGTATTTTTTTTATGTATGTTCACCGATCACTCAGCCGTTTGTCGTCAGATTTTTAAAATTATTTTTGTGTTGTATAGGGTTCAACTCGAATTTGGTACCATGTTCACAAAAGTGGTGATCTGATGATGGGATCCTTGAGGAATCGAGGGGACTCCTTGGAATTTGTATGGAAACATATAGTGATTTCGATTTTTTCCGAAGCATTCGAGGTAAATGTTACCAAAAAGTAAGACTTCGCACCACCCTGGATCCGAAGGTACCGAACAGAACTTTTGAATGCTTATAGGTACAGGTTCGGGGATTTCGGCGTTGTTTAAACAACTGAAAGCATAAGCTAACACATCAATTTGATTGGTCATCATCATCACAACCATAATTATACCATGGCTCATCACACTATGACCCAATTATTGGTACTTTTCGTGATATTTTCCATCGAAGCAGATGTTTTTGATGATGATTTTGCTGTTTGAAGACAGATTTTCAAAATTCTTTTTGTGTTGTATAGGGTTCAACTTTAATTTGGTACCATGTTCACAAAAGTGGTGATCTGATGATGGGATCCTTGAGGAATCGAGGGGACTCCTTGAAATTTGTATAGAAACATATAGTGATTTTAATTATTTCTGAAGCATTCCAGGTCAATGCTACTAATAAAGTAAGATTTTGCACCAGGTTATACCCTGGATCCAAAGGTACCGAACAGAACTTTTGAATGCTTATAGGTACAGGTTCGGAGATTTCGGTGTTGTTTAAACAACTAAAAGCATATAAACTAACACATAAATTTGATTGGTCATCATCATCACAACCATAATCATACCATTGGTCATCACACTATGACCCAATTATTGGTACTTTTCGTGATATTTTGCATCGAAGCAGATGTTTTTGATGATGATTTCGCTGTTTGAGGACAGATTTTCAAATTTCTCGTGTTGTTATATGGGATATAATCTTAATTTTGTATACTTAACAATTACGAAAGTGGTAAGCTGATGATGGGATCTATGAGCAATCGAGGGAAATCCTTGATATTTATCAAAACACTCATAATGGTAAAAATGTTGTTTCTAGTAAATTAAACATAATATTATGTTACGAATAAGAGAAATTTCATACAAAGGTGTCTCTTGGTCCAAAAGCACTGAACAGAACTCCTGAACCTTTAAAGATAAAAGTTTGGAAATTGCAGCATCGCTTAGATAACTGCAAGCATTTACCACAATTTCGCTTACAGTAACATAATGTGAATAGTTAACATTCGTATTGGTTATTTACGCATAAAGCCTTATTTTGTAGATACTTAACTAAAAAGAGTGAAATTATTATTTTTAACAAAAAAATTAAAACCGACTTCCAAGGTAAAAACAATAGTAATATTATGAACTAAAAAGTATTAAATAACTCTTACTCTTTAATAGTGCCTTTTTCAGAATTCGTCTAAATCTCAACTATTTCTGTACATAATACAGTCTTCATTACTTTGAAGTCGGTATCAGCTAATTTAATCGTCTTTGGAAGTCGGTTTTAATTTTTTTGTTAAAAATAATTATTAGCGCGAACGCGAATGCCTATAAATTTTTTATCCTCGAAAAAAGTACAGTTCCACGCGATAGGGCATCAACTAGATTTAATAGTGACAAGTCCATATCCATACTTAATATTATAAATGCGAAAGTGTGTCTGTCTGTTTGTTACCTCTTTACGCCCAAACCGCTGAACCGATTTTGCTGAAATTTGTTCCCGCGCGATAAACGAGTTTTAGAACAACGGAGTTGCGGGCGTCATCTAGTTAATAATAAAAACGCCTGAGAATTACACATAGCAACACTGCTGCGGAAAGTACGCAATAAAACAACAGGCACGGTAATAAACACAATTAACATTCCTAAGTCATGCCTATGTCCAGCAGTGGACGAATATAGGCTGATTCGATTGATTGATTGAACACTTTTAAGTTACCGTTCCAATCAACGCGGCAAGCGACCGCGACTAACAAAAATTCTAATAAAATCTAATAAAAATTAAGACTGGTGAGACATGACCGATACTCGATTCTCATTATAATTATGTAATAAAATTAGGTTCTTAATTTTTGACCAAATTTCCCTTTAAACAAATGAATCATGGACACCTAGTAAATTACTATGCACCCGGCGCGGCGCGGCAGTAGCGCCCCGCGCCGCGCGCTATCCCTCCCGCGCGCGGTGTCCAAAGCTGCTGTCCATGCGTTGGGTAAATAATTAATTGCCTATTTGACTTTAAGCTACATTTACTCAGTGATCAATGATATTATATATATATATATTATAAATATATATATATATATATATATATATATAGCTACATTTACTCAGTGATCAATGATATTATATATATATATATATTATAAATATATATATATATATATATATATATATATATATATATATATATATATATATATATAATATCATTGATCACTGAGTAAATGTAGCTTAAAGTCAAATAGGCAATTAATTATTTACCCAACGCATGGACAGCAGCTTTGGACATTCATGAGAAATCAAAGAAACATATTAATATGTTGATTGAAACTTTTTATGAAGTAATCTAAGCAAACGCTACCAAAAAGTAAGATTTTGCACCAAGATATTGAGACCTTGGTTCCGAATGGACCGATAGACCGCTAAAGTCCTTGTAGTTGTCATGTTTGGGGATTTCAGCGTTATTTAAATAACTACAAGTATATGCTACTACGTAAATTACATTAATCATCATCATCACCACCTTTGTTACACCATTATCATTCATCACGCTTTGACTCTATTATTGGTATTTCTCATGGTCTTTTCAACAATACGGATGAAGTTAAAAATATGGCCTCCATGCTGGTAAATGGGACAAACTAGGTAGGCCCTCATGAACTAATTCGGCTAAATTGTCATGGCAAATCAATTAATAAGCGCCAACGACGTTATCCTCATTGAAGATATTAACCAACTTCCTTTCATAGAGCGCGCAAGCCTCTTTAAACTCCAAACCTTGTAAACAGTATTACCCAGGAGTTATCTTGTACACACAGGAGCCTTAGGGATGTGGCTTACGAGTTACGCCCTAAGCATGGTCTACAGTAACATCTATTCATCGAAGGAAGGAGTGCGGTCCCTAAAGCTAAATAAATATAAACAGGAGGATAAATGAATATCTAAAACCGATCTAAGTACCTGTATCTCGTACACACACAGGAGGAGAAAGTAGTTATAATTAGTATAGGCTATGGATCGAGAACGGGCTCTCGCGTCCTCACAATTCACGAAGCTCAGGGATTAACAAGTCCTTCAGTGATCATCGTACAGACCAAAACCCAAAAACTGGGAATTCATGATAGCTTGTCTTATGCAGTGGTAGCTATATCTCAGCACACTAACACCTGTGTCTATTACACCGACACTGATGGGGACGCTGTGACCAGCTTTATAAAAAGATCCTTGGAGGTGTCAACCAATTTTATAATATAACACCAAAATGACCAGCAAGGACAGAAACCAGCAGTGTCTGCTCGGGATTTAAATACCAGCACATATAAAAAGGAGTACAACCTTGCCTCTAGGTCCTTCAAGAAAGAGATTACTCGGGCAAAGCAACAGCACGTCTACAGAATTGGCAAGAGACTTGAGCGCCTCCCCTCGGGAACCCGTGCATTCTGGTCTCTGGCCAAAGCTATTGAAGAAAATTTCTGCAAGCCAACCCTACCATCCCTACACATAGGAAATGGATCGTTGGCCCAGGACACAAAAGACAAAGCCGATCTTCTGGGCAAGCTCTTTGCGTCAAACTCGACCCTGGATGACGGGGGGCAGAAACCGCCGACCATACCGCGATGCACGAGCATTATGTCGGATATTCGGTTTCATCAGCGCTCAGTGCGAAAAGCCCTCCGTTCCCTTGATATCCAAAAGTCGGGTGGGCCTGACGGAATCCCGCCTATTGAAATCCCGCCCGTTGAAAAAGTGTGCTCCAGAGTTGGCTCCGGTCTTGACGCATCTTTTTCGGCTCTCCTATTCCACTGGCATCGTCCCGGCTTCCTGAAAGACAGCCTTGGTGGACCCGATCCCCAAAAAAGGTGGTCGCTCAAATCCTTCCAACTACAGACCAATCCCTATAACCTCTCTCTTCTCGAAGATAATGGAATCCATTATCAATAGCCAGCTTCTTCGATACTTGGACGGCCAGGGATTACTAAGCGACAAACAATACGGGTTCCGTAAGGGTCGCTCGGCTGGTGATCTCTTGGCGTACCTGACTCATCGTTGGGCTCAAGCAATTGAGTCGAAGGGAGAGGCATTGGCTGTTAGTTTGGACATTGCGAAGGCCTTTGATCGGGTTTGGCATAAAGCGCTGCTATCAAAGCTTCCATCATACGGGCTGCCCGAGAAATTATGTTAGTGGGTCACTGGTTTCTTAGCAGACAAAAGCATAAAGATCGTAGTTGACGGCGAATGCTCGGAAACTCAGTCTGTTGATGCTGGTGTCCCTCAGGGTTGTGTGCTATCGCCTACTCTATTCTTACTGCATATCAATGACATGTTGCAGACCAGCGGCATTCATTGCTATGCGGATGACAGTACAGGTGATGCTGTATATACCGGCTCCCCCAATATTTCTCGGCAAAATGTCACTGAGAGTCGAAACGAACTTGTGTCTAAGGTGGAAATTAATTGGATTAAAAGGTCTCTGAATGGGGTAGACGTAACTTGGTCCAATTCAACCCCGCCAAGACACAAGTCTGCGCGTTCACCACTAAAAAGTCACCAATGGTCGTATGTCCTCGTTTCGAGGGCACTTCTTTAACCATCTCCCCTAGCATTGAGATACTTGGCGTCAACATATCGAGCGAAGTCCAGTTCCGATATCATCTAGACTCTAGAGGGTAAGGCCAAATTAGCCTCGAAGAAGCTTGGTGTTCTTAACAGAGCGAGACAGTACTTCAGTCCGGACCAACGCCTACAACTCTACAAATCTCTAAAATTAAATACCACCTATAGGTGACTCAAATTATTATTATTACTTTTGATAAAAAAATACGGATGTCTTTGATTACTATTCTTTTGTCAGTTTTTATAGGATATAATTTGAACTTATTCTTACGACCAACAATGTTGAAATATCATGATATGGGATCCATGAGATATCAAAGGAACACTTACTTTATTGGGAAACATGTAGTGACAATGGTGTTGTTTTGGGGTTGGTTTGTTGACACACACACACACACACGATTTTCGATGTTTCTCTGTCTGTCTGTTTGTCTGTCTCCAGACTTAAACGGTACGGAACACTTGGTAAGCGAGTCCGACTCGCACTTGGCCGATTATTTTTATTTAGTAATAAATGTTATTATATTTTTTGTGGTTCCTAGTTTAACAATATTAGATTATCGTCTATATATTTAGTAGTTTCTGTAGCTCAATGTAGTCGCTTCGTCGGCGTAGGTCTCCCTATACACCATTTTTCCATGACTTCCTCTGTTTGCCTTCACTTGCCGTGTTGGGTCACAATATTGTTTGAATATGTCATCTCCATCTTACTCTTGAACGTCTTTTTCTCATTGTTCATTCTATTTTATTTTTTTTGTGTGTATATATATTCTATTGTCTTTTCGTCTGCAAATATGGCCAGTCCAATTCCATTTGATCATACGAATTCTTTATATTACATATTTTAGTCTTCTCTCCAATTTTATTACTGTATTGGGTATCTTGTGTCTTAGTTTTATCCCTAACATGAAGTATGATTTCCAGTTTTCTTTGTTGTATGACTCAGTGCTTTGGTGCTTTTCATCTTTTTTAAGCGCCTAGGTAACCGTACATTAAGCATGACAGTAAATAATTAGATTCGTAAAGTTTCCTTTTGACATTTAGTTTTCATTATTTATGTTAAGTTTTAGTATTTTTTCCAGCACTACTCTCAGTTTTATCGCGTTTTCATTTTGATTTTGGAAGTATATTAATTCTTTCATATATTCCAATGTTCCACATCTTCTCCGTCTATTTCAATTTCATTATCCATTAGTTATGACTTATGACCTATGATTTTTGTCTTTGTAGCATTAAGCATTAGTCCTACTTTGTGGCTCCTGTAACATATGGTTTAGTTCCTTTGAGTTTTCATCAAAACCGCAACGTCGTTTGCAAACCTCAAATGATTTAGGCGCTCTCAGTCTATATTAAGGACCTTTTCTTCCCAATATAAAAATAAATATATTTCTTCCTGCACCGAAAATAGCTTGGGAGGCAAGGGGTCACCCTGTCTGACTCCTCTCTTAACATGAAATTCGGGATCTTCTCGTTCTAATTAACTTTGACCTTCTAAATTTTGACCTTTGCTAAGCATTTAGAGTATATCATGCTGTGTAATATTTTGATATACGGTATTCTTATGCCCTTCAATCAACGGTCTCCAACATTGGTCTGTGGATGATAAAATCAAAGGCTTTTGTAAAATCGATAAAGCCAATGTACGAATTTAGAAATACAAAGTTTCCTATTGCTTTAAGCATTAGTTATTTATTCCTACACAAAATATTGCTCCCCTTACTATTAAAAATATTTACATAATTTTACCTAGAGCTCAGCTCTTTACTTTAGCAATATATCATATTATCAAGCAATCTCGAAAATCAACGGTGTGCCTGGACACATTGTATAATATAGTCTATATACAACGTGTCCAAACACACCGGTGTTCCGATCCATTAAAAAAATTAATAATACACACACACATACATACAGGACTATGTGGAAACATGTTTGGTACAAACTGCTATAACACTTATGTAATGATAAATAGTATTTTCTTACTTTTTCCATCTTGGTGTCTGTCTATTTATTATTTTAAACGAAGCTTACACGCGCTAATTATTATTGGCTACCTACGCGGCGCATCGTTACAGGCAGGACACGAGTGTCAGTAAAATTCAATCAAGATTCAACCGACTTAAGTAATTTAGGCTTGATATTCCGGCGGACAGCGGGGTGCAAACAAAACCTTAATTTTTTTATAAAGATACCTAAAAAAATATCGATACCGTAATTTTTCAATACCTGTATATAACGGTACCGTTATTTAAAGGTTACCGTAATTTAAAGGTATGACGTCATACCGCTAAATTTCTCTACCGATATTTTCCGGTTATTCAGTCTCTGCCTGAAATATCTAAAAAAGCTTTCTTTACTCAGCCGTTTGTGGTCCGATTTTCAAAATTCTTTTTGTGTTGTATAAGGGTTTGATTCGAATTTGGTACCATGTTCATAAAAGTGGTGATCTGATGATGGGATCCATGAGTAATCGAGGGGACTCCTTGAAATTTATATGGAAACATATAGTGATATTGATTTTTTCTGAAGCATTCGAGGTAAATGCTACCAAAAAGTAAGACTTCGTACCAGGTTATACCCTGGATCTGAAGGTACCAAACAGAACTTTTGAATGCTTATAGGTACAGGTTCGGGGATTTCGGCGTTGTTTAAACAACTGAAAGCATAAGCTAACACATCAATTTGATTGGTCATCATCATCACAACCATAATTATACCATGGCTCATCACACTATGACCCAATTATTGGTACTTTTCGTGATATTTTCCATCGAAGCAGATGTTTTTGATGATGATTTCGCTGTTTGAAGACAGATTTTCAAAATTCTCGTGTTGTTGTATGGGATATAATCTTAATTTTGTATAACAATTACGAAAGTGGTGAGCTGATGATGGGATCTATGAGCAATCGAGGGAAATCCTTGAAATTTATCAAAACACTCATAGTGGTTAAAATGTTGTTTTTAGTAAGTTAAACATAATATGTTACGAATAAGAGAAATTTCATACGAAGGTGTCTCTTGGTCCAAAGTCACTGAATAGAACTCCTGAACCTTTAAAGAAAAAAGTTTGGAAATTGCAGCATCGCTTAGATAACTGCAAGCAATGCATTTACCACAATTGCTCTTACAGTAACATAATGTGAATAGTTAACATTCGTATTGGTTATTTACGCATAAATACTTATTTTGTAGATAACTAAAAAGAGTGAAATTATTATTTTTAACAAAAAATTAAAACCGACTTCCAAGGTAAAAACAATAGTAATATGAACTAAAAAGTATTAAATAACTCTTACTCTTTAATAGTGGCTTTTTCAGAATTCGTCTAAATCTCAACTGTTTCTGTACATACTACAGTCTTAATTACTTTGAAGTCGGTACCAGTCCCAAAAGTTTCAGATATTCTAAGTTCTGACATTACTGAACTCACGAATAAATTAGCTGGTACCGACTTCAAAATAATGAAGATTGTATGTATGTACAGAAATAGTTGAGATTTAGACGACTTCTTAAAAAGCCACTATTAAAGAGTAAGAGTTATTTAATACTTTTTAGTTCATATTACTATTGTTTTTACCTGGGAAGTCGATTTTAATTTATGGTTAAAAATAATCTCTGTCGATTGACGTATGTTTCATAGGTGTACAAGAAAATATGCCATTTTAAGTACTTGAAACTAATTAGGTATGCCACGCTCCATACAAAAAGGTTCGAACTGTTTTAATTGATGATGCTGAGGGGTTGGACCTCATCTGGCAGCACGGAATCGCCTTTTTCCGTCGCCCTTTCTCTTTGTCGCTTAGAACTGCCATTTGCTAGACCGAGACAGAAAGCATAATGCGATAGCCTCGAGGATTCCGCCGCGTGCTATCGCATTATGCTTTCTGTGTCAGTCTAGCAAATGGCCGTTCTAAGCGACAGAAAGAGAAAGGGCGACGGAAAAAGGCGATTCTGTGCTGCCAGATGAGGTCCAACCCTAGTTATTCCAACAACAGCTGTTACTAGATAGGGTTTGCCTATTTTAAGAATAAGACACGTCTTTGACAGTAATCTGTTATTACATCACCTTTTACTTCGTCTGGGTTGTAAATACTCTTGCACCATTTCATTATTTTGCTGTAGAACTCTTGTGACTTCTCACCGCCCATCATTTTGTGAAAATCTGTCCTGAAAAATAATATTATTTCGTTGAATTTATGTTCAGTGGCGCATAAAATTATAACCTAGTATTGATATCGTTGCAGTGGCGTAACTATAACATCCGGGCCCGTGGCAAATTGATAGGGACCTATCAGTAAAATCGTCACGTTCATAACAATACAATGTATAAAAAAATTCTGACCTCACGGCCTCTTGGGCCGGGGCCCTTTTGGGTCGGGGGCCCGTGGCATTTTGCCAGCCCCATTGAGATACTATAGACTCTTCATCTATGGCCAGCCCTGCCACCCTATAGTAACGCCGCTGTGTTTATTTGTTTATTAAAAATTAAGTAATGATGTCAAAGTGTTGTTAATTATAATTTATAACATTTAAATAAATGAGATATAACATTTTTACTAAATCATACTCTTTCGAAAATGTCTCTTTAAATAGTTGCTGAAATACTAAAAATATGTATTTGCTTAGTCTGTTCAGTTGTCAAGCACAACCAAAAAATTAATAGGTAATAATAATGTATTTTAATTTCTTGCTTATACCTATCTCTATAAATAAATTTTATTTAAAGAGAGATATTTTTATCCTTGTTTATAAAATATGCTAAATTGCTTGTCTATCACCTCTTCCAAACGTCTGAATTTATATCTGTTCTGTATTTGTTACGGAGATACCTTAAAAGAGAGAAAGAATATGAGTAAAATAACTAGAAAAATGTTACTCACCTTCCTGACTATCATCTATTTCAACATTATCCATCACACTTAACTTCAATTTTTCATCATCTTCATCATAAACCTTCATATTCAACACTTGTTGGACTCTAAAATAATAAAAATAAAAATATTTATTTCTCCCACAAGTACACAGAGTAAACAATACAAAATCATAGATGCGAGTTTGAATTTTATCACTTGCAGTGTGGCCTGTGGGAGACAGGAAAACAAAATAAAGGATTCAGTCCCTCGATTCCTGAGCTCCGCAAAAATACCTACAGAAGAAAAATTACTTTTCAAAGCCTTATTTAGCTTTATTTTTTGGAATTACATTGAATGTCTTGTTCAGAGAAATCAATTATTATATTGAAGGTCAAATTATATCGACACTGGCACATCCCTATTTCCAAAATTATAATTCCACGTTGAAATAGTGTTGTAATGAGATCATTACGTCGTAATCGCCACGCCCGTGCACGTGCCACATCGAAATTTTTGAAATTTGCCATTATAATTTATAAAGCTCAATAAACTGGCGACATTGGTGTGGCCAGTAATAAAAAATCGCAATCTTTTTTCTTAAAAGTAATACATATCAGAAGATTCTCTGGCGGGTGTTTTAAAGCGATAGCTATGAAACTTCTAAGATATTCATAAGTCGCAATTCATTTGAACCATTTCTTTAAACCTACTCGTTGGTGGCCAACATTATAAAATTAATGTTAACTGAGAACACTGACCTCTATTATACAAGTACGCTGGACCTATGATACCTTTTGAAATTACAGCTGTTTTTTGTGCCTATTTGAAGCGGAATCAGTGCCCCAAAATCGGGGGAAGAGAACTAAATCTGTCATCATATATATGACGTTAAAAATCGCCATATTGGTTTCTACAACCAATAGCGATTGAGAGGCAATTTGCAAGTTACGTCAGATTTTGTTCTCTTCCCCCGATTTTGGGGGCGCTGATTCCACTTCAAATAGGCACAAAAACAGCTGGGTATCATCTGTCCAGCATACTTGTGTCATACGTACAACATAATGGAGGTCAGTGACTGAGAAAGACTAAAAACGCCAAACAAACAAACTGCCTAGGCCCTAGGCCAATGCACTAGAGAGAAAACACCTCACTTCATAATAATATCATACATTTAAGTACTTTTATTTAATATTTTACTTCTTACTTCTTTAATATTTTACTAGCAGGCACGGATTTAAAAAAAATAAGGATAGAGCATTACACTATAAAGAGGTGAAGCATGCGATTTCGTCACAATTTCGTTTATTGTACACGTGACCGACACTCACACACGCAACTAGGTACTACAACCCGCTGTCATTGTACATAGAGTGACGGCGCCAATGAGACGCACACATCCTACACGGGCGGCCATTACTGTGCTTCACTCGGGATTAGACAAGGTTACATCCGTTTTTTTTAAATCCGTGCTAGCAGGATGTAAAAAAGTCCTAATAATTTAGGATGTGTAATATAATAAAATTATTTTGCTTGTAAGTAAAGAGTTTTCTGTGCAACTGGCTGCTGAAAGTTACTTATTTATAAATTACTAGCTGTCCCGGCAAACGTTGCTTTGCCATAATATTTTATTGAAGTGACTAAATAAGTATGTCACCATGGCAACGTCGATCGCTATCCCGTCGCACAAACAATGGTCGCCGTCAGTCTCAGGTTGTAACAATTTACTATTATTTATTCAACAAAAGCACTTATCAATATATAAAGTACCGAGTAGCCGATTCTCAGACCTACTGAATATGCATATAAAATTTTGTAAAAATCAGTAAGGCCGTTTCGGAGGAGTTCGTGGACTAACATTGTGACACGAGAATTTTATATATAAGATATTGTTGTATGTGCAAATTCAAACGTTGGGACATTTCGTATAAACATAGAAGTCAAAATTAACTATTTGAGTGCTGACACAGTCAACCCTATGCAAGGGTAGCACAAGATACAGTACACACCCTAAAGAATTATTACCTATTTTACAACAACCCCTTTAAAATTTTACAGTTATTAGGAGTAACTAGTAAGCAATTCCCTAAAAACTATTTTTTTTATGGAATATCTTATTCCTTATAACTCCCTATAATCTATATATTAATCCTTCGATCGGGTATTCTTGGAAATGCTATTGTATTCTAATTGTTGTCGCGATCACCGGTGCTCTTATGGGGCTTGAAGGATTAAATAATAAAGTATTATGAAAAACAAATAATTTGAACAAAATTGAGCTTGGGTTAACGATTTGGGCACCTTTTCCAATAACATCACCATGATTATATTATTCCATAATTATTTTATTAACAATATAAATAAAATACTTAAATAAAACACATCCCGTCAAGTGCTTTAAATACTTTCAACTAGTGAGTGTCAGCAACATCTCCATTACTCACTTTTGCTTCATCGTTTGTCTTCTTTTGTTTTAATTTTTCTTGTTGAACACGTGACTCTAGTTCTAGTGTAACTGGTCCATCGTTTTGTAACGATACTTGCATGTAAGCACCGAAAACACCGTCTGTAAACATTTTTTTTTTTATGAAATAAGGGGGCAAACAAGTAAATGGGTCATCTGATGGAAAGCAACTTCCGTCGCCCATGGACACTTGCAGCGTCAGTCGTGCAGGTGCGTTCCCGGCCTTTTAAGAGGGAATAGGGCAATAGGGAAAGGAATACCAATCTATAGGAAGTAGGGAAGGGAATAGGGTTGGGGATTGGGCCTCCGGTAAACTCACTCACTCGGCGAAACACAACGCAAGCACTGTTTCACGCCGGTTTTCTGTGAGAACGTGGTATTCCTCCGGTCGAGCCGGCCCATTCGTGCCGAAGCATGGCTCTCCCACGTTATATTCATATGGTAATAGATAACATTTGTTTAGAAACGAAATGTTATCTATTACCATCTATTACTTTAATTTAAGAGGGCGACTGCCGACTAACCCAAAAAATCAAACATCATCCTTCTCACAGAACACATTAAAATTCTCTCTTCACACTCACGCCCGTCTTTCATACGCCAGGTGAAAAAGGACAAAGCGGATTCATCGCCAAATTAGTTTTTTCTCAATGATAGAATTTTATACAATGTGTTAAAATATTAACTTAGTTCAATGCATGGTTATGGCAATAAATGAAAAATTCGTGAAAATTAGGTGCATCTTCGTGATTTTTTCTATTGAGAAAATTTTAAGATTTTGTGTTTTTGCTCTGATAGAATCCTTGGAAATGTAATGTAGTATCAAATTTTAGAAAATGAAACAATTCGGGGCTTACTTTCAAGTAAGTATAAAAATAAATTATAAAATCGAAAATTTTGGGTATGTCATAGATAATTTGTGTACGAACGAAAAAACACTAAAGAGTTTATACTTTATCTAAAGTCAGGAGAAAAATATGAGCTTTGTATAAATATTTACTCTTGATTATTGAATGTAGAATTATTCAAATGTTTAGTAAAATTCTCAATATTTTACCTTTTATCCTATCTGGTTTGTATTGTTTTCTCATAAGTTCAATTAATTTATCATATAGTTCTTTTGATTTTTCTCCCGGCATTGCTTTGTGATAATCTGGATGGTTACCCTGAAAAATGTATTAAAAAATTTAAATACTGACCAATCTATACCTAATATTATAATTGGGAAGAGTTTGTTTGTTTGAACGCGCTAATCTCAGGAACTACTGGTCCGATTTGAAAAATTCTTTTACTGTTTATCCACCACCATTTACCATTTATCGAGGAAGGCTATAGGCTATATTTTATTACGCTAAGACTAATAGGAGAGAAGAAATAGAGGAAAATGTGGAAAAAACGGGGGAAATTATATGAAAGTGCTTATTTGAACGCGCTAATCTCAGGAACTACTGGTCCGATTTGAAAAATTATTTCAGTGTTAAATAGCCTATTGATCTAGTAAGGCTATATTTTATCATGCTAAGACTAACAGGAGCGAAGAAATAGAGGAATATGTGGAAAAAACGGGGGAAATTATATGAAAGGGCTTATTTGAACGCGCTAATCTCAGGAACTACTGGTCCGATTTGAAAAATTATTTCAGTGTTAAATAGCCTATTGATCTAGAAAGGCTATATTTTATCATGCTAAGACTAACAGGAGCGAAGAAATAGAGGAATATGTGGAAAAAAATTATATATATTATATATAATATGGGGAAATTATATGAAAGGGCTTATTTGAACGCGCTAATCTCAGGAACTACTGGTCCGATTTGAAAAATTCTTTCAGTATTAGATAGCCCATTTATTGAGAAAGGCTATAAGATATATTTTATCACGCTAAAACTAATTGGAGCGAAGAAATAGAGAAACATGTGGAATAAACGGGGGAAATTATATGAAATTGCTTATTATCCTAAGAACTGCTGGAGCAATTTTTATGTTATTTGGCAAACATGAAGAATAGATCACGTGAAGAGACAGGCTATTTTTTGCGGAAAAATATATGGTTGCGTGAAATTCCTAAATTACTCAAGCGAAGCCGTGCGGAACATCTATATATAATAAAATCGTAGGAATGTCAATTATATATATTTAATATTTTTGTACAATAAGTAATACTTGGGATGCGTCATTTGATCTACTATGCTAACGCGGACGAAGTCGCGGGCAACAGCTAGTATGAGATATAGTTTGCAACTTTGCATGTTTTTACGTTCAATATTTAAATATAAAAGTATGTTGTATAACAAAGTTTTTCTAGTGGTCGTGTTCGGGTTACCAAGTTGTGCCAAAATAAAAATAAGATTGTATTAATTAATACATACTTTCCAAGTAGCATAGAGAGTGAATTGGCTTATACATAAAATCTCAAATTCTTTATCGACAATACTTTTCTTCCATTTTTTCTTATTATCATCAAATAGTTTAATGCTCAATAGCTTCTTTGCCCTGTGAAAAACAGGAGGATTATTTATAGCTTCTTACATTAAGTATATTATAGATATATAAACAATTTAGGTTAATTTTAGAACATAAAATATTACCTAAGTATAAGACTTCTAAGGTTTGAAATTTTATAAATACAATAAATATCCACTTTAGATATTTATCTAACTATAAAATATTCTGCTTAAGATGAAGTAGGTACTTATATTAAAAACTATAAATTACTAGACCGAAATTAGTTTATCGTGTGGGAACCGTGCATTTTTTCGGGATAAAAAGTATCCTATGTCCTTTCCCGGGACATAAAGTATCTTTGTACCAAATTTCAGCCCAAGCGGTTCAGCCGTTTAGGTGTGAAGAGGTAACAGACAGACAGACAGACGGACAGACAGACAGACAGACGGACAGACAGACAGACAGACACACTTTCGCATTTATAATATTAGTATGGAAGTATGGATAACAAAATGAGTGCATTTTCATAGATTAAACCTACATGAATTCTACATCTTTCATAGTGTCATCTTGATTGATACCAATAAATACACATGCTCCTTGGCCGATGCTGCTGATTACTTCTCCATTTACTATAAAAAAATAAATTTAGCGAATGAATAAGAAAATTGAAGATTAAACTATTACACTTGACAACAAAGCATGATATTATGTCTTGGTAATTAGTAATCACAGTAGGTACACATTCTCAAAACAATATTAATGAAGACACATTATGAGAATTTGAAGTTAAATCCAATTTAAGTATCATAGATCCATAAAAACAAGTAGCCAAATTGTACATTGTTTGTGTATGTTTTTGTGTAGTATAATTTACATTTCGCATACTTACCGCTAACTCTAGCATTCATGGCACGCTGAATTAACGCTTTCATTTTCTAGGATTCTCTTTATTTTGAACTATTCTAAAAACACCAAAAACAATACGTTTTTCAGTTCTAACCTAATAAATAAAATCCACTGAGGTAGTAAGTAATACATACGTACGTAGTACATACTATGTCAGTGATAAAATCAAAATCAAAGAGGATGTAAACTGTATACTACGTAACAAGAGGTCGGACTTAGAAGAAAAAAAATAAACATCCGTTATTTTTTTAATTTGAAACTGAAGTTAAAATTTTAAGTGCAAAACCTTTCACTCTAAACATACCAAAAATTTAAAAAAAATAAAATAAAAAATAAATAAGCTCAAATAAATGTTTTATTTCAATAAAAATTATTGTACACAGCTAAATAAATAGGCTAATAAGGTAAATTAAACAATAAAACAGATTTAATCCACAAGCTTTTGTTGATTTCTATTACTCAATATTATAATATTACAGTACAGTTTTATGTATTTCATTTATAAATATAATAGAATAGCTGTCTATGCTACTCTACTAACTACTTGATTGGCTTACACAGTAAACTCTATATAGGGAGGGGATTAAAGCTGCGCGTCCACCAGGTCAGAATCGGGGCGTACGGTGCGGACTGCGCGTCGTGTCGTCATATATATTTTGTTAGGCGCAGAATGACGTTCCAGTACTTCTAGTGCAGTTCACAGTAGTCAGTACCATACATACAAAGCAACAAATCCGTCCGCTGCATACCTACGCAGTATGCTCCGATCCCGATCCAGTAGACGCGCACCTTTATACATGTAACACACTTAAGTATCATTACTTTGTTTTGTTACACCCTGTATACGACAGCTGAAATCTATCGCGTGGGCTCAGGCCAGCTGCATACCACCTCACGTCTTGATCAGAGGATTTTTCATTGGTGGCCGTACCACTCATAATCCCATACCTTCCTTCTCCAGCTATTGCTTGCAGACTAAAATGTTGCAAACTAGTATAGGGACCTAAAAATCTGAAATTAATGAAACATTTTTCATTTACTACATTTCCATACAGTTTACATAAATTATTAAGTATACTTATCAACCTTATGTATTATTACAATAAAACAATATACACATTTTAACATTTTCCAAATTAACTGCATACTGATATACATTATAATATTTTCTATGAAATAATAATCTATCTTTTTCATATTAATATAGTTTATGTTGTAAATTATTGTACAAATATGCAAATAATACTGCGACATACTTTGTATTAGAACATGGTATGACATAGTTATGTTTTGCTTCAATTTATCAATTTACGGTTACATTTACATTTTACAATGACTTACCTTTCGTTTTTCATTAATTAATCCACTTAATTTACAATTTTTGTATGAGTTGCTACAAAATAATTTTCACAAAATGAAAATCGAACTTTGTATTTTAAACTCCTTCTTCGTCTTTTTTCTCATGTAGTTTATATTCTCTATGGTCTTTTTTATCAGCCAATCACAGTCGACCTTGCACAGATTATCTGATTGGGTACAGTTGCTACGTTTAAATTTGGAACCCAAATTTTTTTTTGTTCGGGAATTTCGTCCACCTGATCAAAATGAAATTAAAATGACAATTGACTGTTGACATTTGACATTCATGATTCAGTGTTGCCTGATCCAGATGGTCTCGGCGACGTACCCCTGAACTCATTGATATAATCAGGGCTTCAAATCAGGGCTTCATAACGTTATCGAATAACAGAAAAAATATCGTTACGTACCGTTATTTTCATAATGGTAGCCAGATAACGTTATTTTTTTAACGATATCTAGTAAAATAACGTTATATTTACCGTTATTATTATAACGTTATTTTTTCGTTATGGCATAACAAAATAATAACGTTATAATAATAACGGTAAATATAACGTTATTTTCTGATATCAGGTATGCGATCGTGCACGGTGCACTAAATCTCACTCATATTTAAAATGTAATAAGCGTTCTCTGTGAAAATACAAAGAAAAAAATACACCTTAAAAGCGTGATTACGTTTAGAAAATTTTCCCGCCTGTCATGACTTTCTTGACGGACTATAACGTTATCAAATAACATATATTTACCGTTATAAATCCTATATAACGTTATAATATTTACCGTTATTAAATACATTTATAACGTTATTTCTAGTATCGGTTAAATTTTCATAACGTTATCTATGCCCTTGAAGCAATAACGTTATGAAAAAATAACGTTATGTGAAGCCCTGCTTCAAATAACGTTATTTTTTCATAACGTTACTGCTTCAAGGGCATAGATAACGTTATGAAAATTTACCCGATATTAAAAATAACGTTAAAAATTAATATTAATAACGGTTAATGTTATAACGTTATATAGGATTTATAACGGTAAATATATTATGTTCTTTGATAACGTTATAGTCCGTCAAGAAAGTCATGACAGGCAGGAAAATTTTCTAAACGTAATTACGCTTAATAGGTGTATTTTTTCTTTGTATTTTCACACACATCTCGCAAAAAAAAGTGGGCTGCGAGTGAGATTTAGTACACCGTGCACGATCGCATACCTGATACCATAAAATAACGTTATATTTACCGTTATTATTATAACGATATTTGTTCGTTTATACTTAACGAAAAAATATCGTTATAATAATAACGGTAAATATAACGTTATTTTACTAAATATCGTTAAAAAAATAACGTTATCTGGCTACCATTATGAAAATAACGGTACGTAACGATATTTTTTCTGTTATTCGATAACGTTATGAAGCCCTGGATATAATACGCTAGTAGAGGGCCAGCTTTTAACGGTGTATAAGCATCAAAAGCGTGTAATGTTATGTCTTACTTACCAGGACATAACAAAGGAGTCGGTCTGCATATTTCATGTAATAAAAGTGATAATAAAGGTTTTAAGTGAACATTTTATGCTAGATATTGTTGAGTTTTGTGGTTCCGCATAATAATAAACCATAAGAATAGCCAAACAATGCCTCAAACACCTGGATTTAAGGGGCCGGGTTACCCTCGAAATTCTCATACAAACGTAATACCAAAATCATTTTGTCATACGAAAATATTTAACATGTTTGAGTTATTTTTCAGCTTAAAATAGTAATTACCTAGGTTCCTGAACAAAAATTAACTTCAAAATATTTACACACTAAAAAATATAAGCGATTACATTTCATAAATTTTTACGCCATTGTCGACATACTTTTCGCACACTTGTTTTATATTAAAAACTCATCGAATCGTAATGTATTTTTCCTGGGAACACAGCTTATATTGTGTAGTTACAGAATGTCTTCAAAAGAATGGCAATATAATAAATTTTCATTCATCATTTTTGGTATTCGTAAACGCAACGAAATTTCTCTATAATTTCCAACATGGTATCGTGCCGATCCGCTCACACGACAGAGCGCGGCAACGGGCGGGAGGCGCGTTCAGGGTGGCGGAGTGTTGTAACCGGTGCACGTGACAATAATTCATTCAAGGCATTCATTATTCAAGTACAATATTCCCTCAAGCTCCAAGCGGTCGCATGCGACCGCGCGCGCGATAACAGTAGATTTCCAAGAATCCGCGATCGAGAGAATGTTATTGTTGTTGAATGTTGATTTTGAAAATTTTTATGTGATACTTGAAGACAATTGCTTGAACAACTTGCTTTTATTGCTTAAGCTTTTGATTTATAATAATTAATAATGCTATAATTAATAATTACTAATAATTAATAATGGATACCGAAAGGTGGGATGTATGATGTATCACACAGTAGTTTAAAATAAATAATAATTATGAATATCATAAATCATAATATTATTATTTTCTTATATACTGTATTTTGTAAATAACGTTTAGGAATATTAGCGATAGTCATAATATTATAATATGATTATACAATATACATTGATATTATGTATAATTAATTTCGTTAGTCTCGCTAAAACTCGAGAACTCCTGAACAGACTTGCTAATTTCTGTCTTGAAATAAAATAAAATATAAAAGTGAACTTGTATTCTAAGTTTGTATACCTATGTTTGTATATTTTATTTTAGTTTGTATTTTTAGTAATTATTTCCTGATGTCAGTTTTATTCAATTAAATAATATAAATACTTTAATAATTAAATAATATTATTATAAAGCGGAAGAGTTTGTTTGTTTGTTTGAACGCGCTAATCTCAGGAACTACTGGTCCGATTTGAAAAATTATTTCAGTGTTAGTCCATTTATCGAGAAAGGCTACAGGCTATATTTTATCACGCTACGATTAATAGAAGCGAAGAAATAGATATTCCATACTAGCTGTTGCCCGCGACTTCGTCCGCGTTAGCATAGTAGTTCACATCCCAAGTAGGTATTAATATTTATTGTACAAAAATATTCAATGTACAGAATTGACTTTCCTATGACTTTATTATAATATAGCTGTTGCCCGCGACTTCGTTCGCATTATCATAGTAGATCACATCCCAAGTATTATTTTTTGTACAAAAATATTCAATGTACAGAATTGACTTTCCTACGATTTTATTATTCGGCTTCGCTTGCGTAATTTAGGAATTTCACGCAACCGTACATTTTTCCGCAAAAAATAGCCTATGTCCCTTCAAGTGGTCTATTCTTTATGTTTGCCAAATAACATAAAAATTGCTCCAGTAGATCTTAAGATAATAAGCAATTTCATATAACTTCCCCCGTTTTTCCACATTTTTCTCTATTTCTTCACTCCAATTAATTTTAGCGTTATAAAATATAGCCTATAGCCTTCCTCGATAAATGGGCTATCTAACACTGAACAGCAACAGCTAGTAATTAATAATACTCTTTTGATTTTTAGGCTTCCGTAGCCAAATGGCAAAAAACAGAACCCTAATAGATTCGTCATGTCTGTGTGTCTGTCTGTCCGTATGTCACAGCCACTTTTCTCCGAAACTATAAAAAAATACCTTATAATTTCATAAAAATAAACCTTATTGTTGCTGCGAGTCCAACTCGCACTTGTCCGATTTTATTATTTTGAATGATAACAATGTGAGGAATATTTGGAGTAGCCTTTTTTCTGTTTTTGAAACTTTATTGTTACGTACTGTCTTTTAATAATTTTTAAATAAAAGCGTCGACCTCTGTGGCGCAGTGGTTGAGCGCATGGTAGCTCAAGCCGGGGGTCGCTGGTTCGAAATTCGAATCCCACCGACGGAACAAAACGTTTTCCTGGGTCATGACTCATGACTCATGAGTCATGACTCATGTATGTGTATTAAATATGTGTATAATAATATTGTAAAAACTAGATGACGCCCGCAACTCTGTTGCGCCAAAACTAGTTTATCGCGCGGAAACCGTGCATTTTTTCGGGATAAAAGTATTATATGTCAAAGGACAAAGACTCGGGACCGCCTCAAAGTATCTCCATGCCAAATTTCAGCAAAATCGGTTCAGCGGTTTGGGCGTGAAGAGGTAATAAGCTATTAACAGACAGACAAACAGACACACTTTTTTATTAATTTTTTACAATTAGTATGGAAGTATGGATCTTAAATAAGTTGAGTATAATAAAAAGGAAATCTATATCTAAATAATCCTTCAGGCCCCGCGCGAGCACCGGTGATCGCGACAACAATAGAATACAATAGTAATTCCTGGAAATTCCGACTGAAGTAATATTATAGGTACTTATTATAAAACAAAGTCCCTTTTTTCCCTCATGTCCCTTTGTTCCCTTTAATCTTTAAAACTACGCAACGGATTTTGATGATTCTTTCAGTGTTAGATAGCCCATTTATCGAGGAAGGCTATAGGCTATATTTTATCACGCTAAGACTAATAGGAGCGAAGAAATAGAGGAAAATGTGGAAAAAAACGGGGGAAATTATTTGAATGGGCTAACTTGAACGCGCTAATCTCAGGAACACTGGTCTGATTTGAAAAATTCTTTCAGTGTTAGATAGCCTATTTATTGAGGAAGGCTATAGAGTATAGGCTATATTTTATCACGCTAAGACTAATAGGAGTATGTGGATAAAACGTTGGAAATTATTTGAAACGGGGGAAAATTATCTCGCGAATTACTGAGCAATTTTTATGTTATTTGGCACAGATAAGAAGTAGATCATAGGCTAAGAAGTAGATCATAGGATAGATCATTGATTTTAATCATTTTTTCAGTGGCTATATATTTTATACCCGTGCGACGCCGGGGCGGGTCGCTAGTATAAATTATAATATATTCGGTATTATATGTCTGGTACTTGTAAGTTGTAACACAAGTCCTTAGTGTACTTAGCACGGGGCCAGGCTGACGTGGTGTGATTTGTGAAGAGTCCAATGTAGATATTATAGTAAGTATATTATTTTAATATATTATGTAGAATCTGTATTCTGTTCAGTTCAGTGACAAGATCGACGACACTACGCCCGCGCCCGTATTCCTACTATTCCAATATATAAAACAACCACAAAAACAATATTGTTAATGATTCATGAAACAATAAAATATAATACTTCGCAAATCGCAACAAACGCACGGCTTGAATAACTTGATCAGAGTAAAATAATGAATGACGACGCACGCACACATATAATACGCTGCCGGAGGCGCGCGGGGCGCGGGGGTACCCCGTACCCCGCGCGCAATAGCGAGACAGCAACATATAAAACTTGTACTGGCGCGGTATCGAATTTCATTTTTTCGAGCGCGTCACCCGAGCCCTTAACATTAAATACGTAAGTTTTGAACAACGTTTATTGGTCTTTTCAATCGGTATTTTTGTAAGATAAAAAGATAATTTATAAGTTTAATAATCCCTTATTCGTGCTATATAAGGCATTAGTGCTAAAATGTCACATCAATTAATAATTTGGCTACAAAAATTGCATAGCTTCTTACGTGTGTTTACGGATTCTCATTACTTGAACTGTAGTTTATCGATATCATGAACTAAATGACTTTCTTTTCTGGATTATAACGTGCTTCAAAATGATCGTCAAGTAGAAATATTCAAGAAAATACATGCATACTGCTTGTAAACTGTACTGTGTGAAAATAAGCACAAAATGGCCACGCGATGACATGCTAAGACTACATATTCTATACTTTAATACTTTATCTATGCCTGAACTAATTTGATTTCCTCCCAGAAATCCCCTATACCCTCACCAAGCGGATGGTGGTATGCCGTGATTTTTTGAAGAGGCGGTCTTGTTGAGAAATGATGGGGATATTAAAAAAAGTATTATTATTAATAGAACATTGATTGACAGCTGGTGTAAGTTTAATTTGCTTTTTGGTTACAGAAGACTTCGGTTATAAGTAGATTAGTTTCGACATAAATTCTAAATCACAGGCTCAAAGCTCTCAGCTTCCAAAGTTCGACTCTAATAATTATCCGGGAAAACATCGATTCCGATTACTTTTTCTTACTATTCAATAAAAATATATAAACTTTATTATTGCTGCATTTTGTTACTTATGGCTAAATTTAATATTTATTCCTCATCTTTTCAACATCTCGAATCTCGACCTTGATTAGTTGTTATGGCGCCCAGGTAATTTAAAGATGGTAAAAAAAATTATTTAAAAACATTAGGAACGTGATATTATAATATGGTAAAAAAAAACTGTATTTGACGCGTTTTTTTAATTTCCCCTAAAAATCCCCTAAATATTTTTTCCCCATATTTTGCCCATATCTTGGTCGAAAACCCCCTAATAATAATAATAATAATAATACTCGACACGACCACGACACGGTAGCAGCAATCATACATCAGATACTTGCACTCAAGCACAACCTCATCACAGAAAGAAACCCATATTAAAAATACACGCCACAAATAATACTGGACTCACCTGACTACAAATTATACTGGGACAGAACTATACTGACAGACAAGACCGTACACCACAATAGACCAGACATAACTCTGCATGGCAAACAAAATAAAGTAGTTTACCTCATTGACATTGCTATACCTAACTCACACAACCTCACAACCACACACACAAATAAACTAACCAAATACACTGACCTCACAATAGAAATAAAAACGCAATGGAAAGCTAACACAGTCAAAACAATACCCATAGTTATTTCGACCACTGGCATAATATCTAAATCACTACACACTTCGCTCAAAACACTCAACATACATCCACTCACATACATCACCTTACAAAAAGCTGTCATTCTCAACACATGCCGCATCGTCCGCAAGCGAAAAGCGAAAAGCCCCCAAGTCTAGAGGGAAATCCCCTGATCTGGCAACACTGTAATGATCTTGCATTTTTTTTTCTTAATAAGGCACTTCGGCCACAGATCAAGAACTAGTTACTTCGGCTAAAGCTGGTATAACCATGGCCAGCCGCCATTGTAGAGTGTAATATTATGGCGGGAAAAATATATTATTTAGGTAATAAAGTCGATTTTATAAAAACGATTTAAAACTTGTAACTTCCAAGTTCCAAATTCCAATCGAATAAAATGTGTCGCTGTCGACTGTCGACTAATAGTGAGGTTCTTAATAATAATAATATTAAAATTATTAATTACCCATTGTATACTAGTTCATTCAACCTTGTTGAACCGTTCCTTTCAAATTAAATTCTGATGAAAAGTGAATTATTATTTTTATAACTGTCGTAACTCGCGTATCTGTGTGTCTGGCGATTTTCCGTTTAGGGCTCCGTAAAAACGGGACCCGATTACTAGACTTCCGTCTGTCTGTCTGTCTCCACTCTCCAGGCTGTATGATGTATCTCAAGAAGCGCTATCACAAATTAAGTAGATAGTTATTTCATATGCCGTTATAACAACAAATCAAAATAAAATTAAGGGGCTGGCTCCAGCGGCGTAACTATTTAAGCATCTGGGGCAATCAGTGGCAAATTGATGGGGCCCTATCAGTAAAAATCGTCAGGTTGATAATAAAACAATACAGTATAAAAAAAAAATCTGATCCCACGGCCTCCTGGGCCTTTTGGGTCGCGGGGGGCCCGATGCATTGTGGTATATTAATGATTTTGAAAGCCCTGCCACTCTATAGTTACGCCACTGGCTTGGTGCCATGCAACAAACGCGATTTTTGGCCTTTTTTGCTCGTTATCAAATTAAGGGGAACAGTTGGGCACTTAAAATTTTTACGAATTCCTCAATTATATGAGTACCTAGATACTTTAATAATCCTGTACTTCCATACTACTTACAAATGCGAAAGTGTGTCTGTCTGTCTGTTCATCTGTCTGTTACCTCTTCACGCCCAAACCACTGAACCGATTTTGCTGAAATTTTGTATGGAGATACTAAGAGTCCCGAGAAAGGACATAGGATACTTTTTATCTCGAAAAATGTTCGGTTCCCGCGCGATAAGCGAATTTTGGCGCAAAGACAAAACCATCTTTAGTTTTGGGGTCCGTCGGTTGCTATTATGGCTGGTTTACATTATTTATTCCAATCCACTATCCAGTAATCCAATCCTAGCACTGGATTTACGTAAATGGGCACTGGAATGCACTAGAATAAAGTAAACCGACCATAATAGCTTAAAAAGCGGGATTGAGAAAATAGGCTGATATTTTAATTTATAATATTTTTTATTATCTTCAATAACACTTTTAATAACAAATGTTACAAATCACATAATATTTTTAAGCAAGCAAACATTAACTTACGGTAGCGCATGTCTAAACAAGTAGGTATACACACTATGCCGAAGTTCCGCGGCGGAAATTCCGCATGATTACGTCAGCAATGTCAATATGACGCAACGGAATTTCGGCATCATCATCGGTAATTTGGAATAGATTGCGGGGGGAATCAAGCCGAACTTCCGCCGCGGAAATTCGGCTTGGTGTGTTTAGAGTTCAATGACCCTCGGTAATTCTCGTGTTATGAATATTATAACATCGATATACAATATTATTATAGAATCACAACTCTCTTATGGACCTCTCAAAATATATTAATATTAATGGCAGCGAAAACTGTACGACCCGAGTATGACAACCAACTGAAAGTACGCCTTGGTATTCATTTTGTGAAAGCATTTTTGTTTCAGTTACTCTTCCATAGAATTTCGATGTAATATAACGTTTTCCAAGAGACATTATCAACGTTGTTTACAACTCAAGTTATTGTGCACTAAAATTATAATTATGTAATTAATACTGCTTAACTTAACTGACTATAGCCTACAACAATGATTACTTTAATCTATGTATTTAGGTTCAAGTTCGAAGATCAGATAAAAATTAAAATGCATTATAATATGACTTGAAAACGTCCTTTCGCCCATACCTCAAACTTTAAAGCTACTGTACAGTTGACTGACTATAAGCTTGGCGCAAAATAGTCTTAGATGTAAACTGGGTATTTTTTCTGGATATTTAAAAAAATGTACTGATTAGGTTTATGTAAGATAATTTGATTACAATATGTCACAAATGCTTATGAAAATTATTATACTTATCTGGGAGCACGGCAGAGCCCCAGCCAAGTTGCAAGTAAACTCTATTTGGTATAAAATATTTCGGATTTCCTGAATTAAAAAAATATCCATAGAAAGCTTTTACATCTTGAAATTTAGGTACAATAACTGTTTATTGGGCATAAATGATGTGAAAATATAATATTATGAGATCACTAAAGACTTAAGTTATTTAATGTTGAATAATTATTTTATAAATTGTCGTGCTTTTAATAAAATGTCGTGTTATAGTTTTATTTTGTAAAGTTAAGTAGGATTTTAAAACGTGATATTATAACTAGATACTTAGGAAAAATCGGTACTTAAATGAACACAATGATTGGCAGATCTGTGCTTTCTATACAACTAAATGCAACTATCAAAACTAACTAAGCCTACTAGTTGAAGTATTTGACGTAACATTTAGCTAAGATGCAATATATTTTACCCCCTTACTGATAAAAATTTACGCAACCGTTCAAGGTTAACTGTCCTTGCCCGTCATGTGACTTTTCCTATGTGCCAGACAAGAACAAGTATACCTTTAATGGTTACGTACCTAAATATTTTTAGTAGAAGGTTGTTAGAAAATAATTTAATTGGCAATGGTGTGGCCAACATATTATATTAATTATTCGCCTCAAATTTAATTATAGACTAAGGAGTATTATAAATATTTTTAAATTAGATTATAAGTTAAAAATCAGTGCTGCTTTTTTTAAACATCAATGATGCTACGAGGGGTATCTTTACTAAAACTAAGTCAGTGCTTTTTAAAAAGGAAATCTAAAGGAAAAAATAAACCAATGATAATCATATTTTTAACATTGATTTATCATTAATGATGTCATAAAACGACCAAAGTAACTTGGTGCCCCAGTGGAGCCAAGTCCTTTGCAAATACAACTTTTTTAAAAGTGACTTATTTATTGTTACAAAATAATAATACCTAATTGTTTGTTTTGACTTACGTCAGGATTTACGATTTATAGGTAATATCACAACCAAAATTTTACTAATTAGTAAATATCATCGTTAGTCTAAATCAGTCTTCCGACTATTATTCTTTTGTCGAAACGTTCATCTCTTATAGAGGAAATGTTCTACTAATCACCGGTTTTTTAAAGGTTTCTAACATGAGTTTATCTTTTTAATTTACAGCGTTTTCAATTGGTTAATATTTTGACGTTAGCCAACCAAAATCGCTAAATACATAAATTCCTGTAAAAAACTCAAAAACCGGCTACAAAAATTGTTAACGATGACAATACCATTACAAAAATTCTACTGTCAATCAAGTGCATTCACACGCGTTAGGAAAATGTTAATGATCGAAACGGCAAACCCGAATTCTCTTATGCGAATGTGAAATAACTGATTGCATTATTACCAATCATAAACTTGTTTTTAAAATTACATATTTCCCTAACTGGGATTTTTCAAAGTTCTACATAAATAACAGCCTCCTTTTAACAACCTTAAAAGTTAGTTATTAAATCTAGGATAGCCACAACTTTTTAAATAAGACACAGCATTATATTTCGTACAAGCATACCTAGTAGGTACCTACCTATTTCCACAGACAAAATAAATGAACAATAATTACAATAGATAAACAACAACTGCTTACAATTTAAATTGACTTTGGAGTTTGAAGTAACAAAATTTGGGCCACGGTAGTGAACCAGCCAAGTCAAGAATTTTTCACACAATAATCTAAACTGCATAGTGCGTATAATTATGATTTAACTGGTAGATAATCTTTACTGTTATCTATTTTCTTTTGCGAAATATAATGTACCCAATATTTACAGTGGAATAATGTAAATTGCAGCATCCAATGCAAGCTTCGGATCTACTATTGGACTCACAAGTAGCCAACGCGCTTCAGCGCTTTTAACAACGTCCTACATACTTCTTACTCTCTTGCCCTCGAAGCAGAGTGTAAAAACATAATTTATGTTATCACTCGTTAGAATATTACAGGGATTTAGATGTTGGGTTCCATTTTTATTGGAATCTCACTTGTGTTGGGCCGGTGAAGACGGATGTGTTCAACATACCGTCTCTGGTTCTCCGGGCTGCTCATCACGGAGGCGACGAATTCTGACGTTTCCTTCTGTAACGCGATGATTTTCTGCTGGATGATTCTGTTTTTATGCATGAGCGCTATGGTTTTCCATGCTAGCTCAATGATGACCCGGTTTTGTGCTATTTTGTCGACCGCGGGCTTCGGCCACGGAACCGTTTGGGGCACCTCCACTGGAGTCGGAGTTGCCATCGTCTGGAGCCTTTGGACGCGCCTGGCTTCCCGCAGGCGTGTTATATGGGATCCTGCTGAAAAGGAAAACAAACTATTAATAAATTATACTTAAATTTTCTAGGGAACCCAATGACAACAAGGGATGTTTGTCGCATTTTTTATATCATAATACTTTTTATATCCGATAATTTAATGTCATTACAATAGGTATGAGTTACCATGACACTATACAGAGGTTATACATGACCTCAATAAAACATTAAGTACATTCCACTCAAATTTTTGAGTAGACTTTGTAAAAACATCTGCAGCAGATGTCTTACATCTGGTACGTAATTTTTAAATAACGTGACGTGTAATTAAATTTAAAAAAATCATTTCAAGAAAAAAATGTTGTGAATCAAAATCATTTCGTTATAAATGAAACGCTGAGCAAAGGGATATCACGACAGACATTCTGTCTTCTGTGCATGACGTGCATGACCAATATAATTTAGATCACATGCGTCATTATTCGTCGGAAAACGTGAAGACTTTTTATAAACAGCAAGATCAGCAACATGAGGCTAAGCCAACCGCAGCGACCTAATATTATTTCGATTACTCTGCTTATTGCTAATTTTTTTTTTTTTTTCAAAAATGTTAATAATATAGATTCGTTAATATTTGGAAGCTATTTAAATATACCTATGCATATTAATTTTATGAATTACAATAATAATAATTTTAAAAATATAAATTAAATTAACAAAGCATCGAATTAAAAAATATTTGAATATTTAATTTTATCTGATAATAATTTAATTTTATATGAAACGATAGTCTAAGAAAAATATAAAACGGACCTAGGAAGAACCTTAAAAATCGCGATCTCTGAAGAACTTTATTGTGTGGCTTAGCAAATTTCAGATGGGTAAAATAGAATTCTGATTTGGTAAAACTTAAAAAAATAATAACGCAGTACATTATCATAATAATAGGAGTTTTTATTTGGTCTAAGAATAATAGAGAAACGATGACGATTGTGGCAGGTCAGGGTAACGAACACCGGTATAGTTAACATAAGTGAAATCTCAAATCAGTAACGAACCTCTCTTAATCTTCCTCATCCTTTTTTCACACATGTTTATATCGCACAGATTGACAACACAACAAACAAATTTCAACAATCAAATAACGATATGGAGCAGATACGTGCGTTCCACTCGAGACTCGTCGTAGGTTTGTGGTGGAACGAGCCGGGCTCGAAAATCGAAAGCCCGGGCGACTCGTGCTGTCTTTCGGAAACGTGACTGAGCGAGATAGAATTAAATGTTGTCAGTGCAGAAAAAACAATTGCTATAAAAGACAAAATTCAGATGTAGCGCTGAAGTAACAAAATTGGTATAGCAGTCATAGAATTATAGTATTGACATCGTTGGTAGCAGTAACAATTAATATCATCTGTGAATTTGGCGGTGAAACAGCCAACAGATCAATTTTTACCTTAAAACTAGATGTCCCGGTGAACTTCGTGTCACTTTAAAACCTTCCCTGGACTTCTACGAGTATTTTAAGACTAAAATCAGCCCAATCCGTTCAGCCGTTTTCGAGTTATAGCGCGACTAACACATTTGAAAATCCATTTTTATATATAAGAAGAAGTTACCTAAAGATAATAATGACTATTGAGTACCTATTTAAAAACGTTGCGTCGTTGGATTTACGCAAGTTATCCCATCAAAATAAAAATTTTAGTGTTATTTTCAATCCAAAGTAATAAACGACAAATATTACAGACTACAGTAGATTGATAATAGAACCTTTAACTAAAACTTACGCAATAAGGTTATCACAACTCAATCTCATCATAAAATTTAATAGTTTTCGAGTTTTGAGTGGGTCAAAAACTCAAAACTCAAAAGTGCAGGAAATGCTTCGTTTAATTCTGCTTTCTTCAATTAACTTGGCTTAGCACATAATATTATGCCTAGAATCCTTGGCCCAAACATTTTTTTCTGTTTTACCTTGTACCTCGACTCTATCTACATTTACATTATTTACCCCACATTGGGGGTGAATTCTAGCGCTAGCAACACCGGCGCCTCTGAAGCGGTCGGCTTGGCACACCTCGCATGGTAAAACACGTGTGTATTGACAAATCACCCAGGCACCGCTATCTATGCCATTAAGCCGCATAATATGGAGCAGGCACCTAAAATAATTAATAAGTACTTATTTTATTTCATAGGATGATCAAGAGCTATGAAATGGAAACTATGACGAAGGCAACTGAAAATTTATTTTCTGAATTCAAATTGACAAGGAAGTCAGTGAACTCTGTGACGCCAAAGATCACAACCCATAATAAACATAGTTATAGATCGCAACTTTCTTCTCTACCTATCATCGCATTTCTCTGTCGTTCTACGTAGTTTCTCAGAGGTTCTTCTCCACGATTAGTAGCTCAATGTCGAGCACGTTACAGTGACGTACAGTCGCGATCTCTGAATCACATGTATAGTCTGAGCGTATTATTATAGTCTGCATATTCGAAATCCATACTTTCATACTAATATTATTCTTCTGAGAGCACGGGGTCCCTCTCCTGGTCATTGCACGCGTAACTTCGGCCCACACCTGACAACACAAGCGCATCGAAGAATACCACAGGTCTTCGGGGGGGAGTGGTGTCAGGTGTGGCGGTGCCCACAATTCGCCTAACAATCCTGCATCGCGCTATCGAAGTTTCGGAGAACGGCATGATAATAGTCAATGACGTCAGCTGTGGGCTTCGGCCTGACCGAGCATAACACCTCGCCCGGTCGGAAGATCTTCCTTTTCGGCCGCTACTAACAACGTTAAATTATAAATGCAAAAGTGTGTCTGTCTGTCTGTCTGTCTGTTAGGCGTGAAGAGGTAACAGACAGACCGCAGCTGAACCGATTTTGCTGGGCATGAAGATACCTTGAGTCCCGGGAAAGGACATAGGATACTTTTTATCCTGTAAAAACGCATTGCAACGCAATCCTGTTTTCTAATGCAAGCGCCAGACATGTGCTTCAAAGTTTGAGCAAACTTTGACGTGCGTAAACACATGTCTGGCGGCGGCACAAATGTGCCTGCCAGACTTGTTTTCAAAGCTTGTTTTCAAATGTTTCGGCACAGTTATTGCAAAGATGGCTGACAGATCGGACGACGATTTCGTGGACGCCATCAATCTATTTTATTTAAGTACGTTCAGTTTTTTATTTCATTCTTTACATTATAATGTGAAATCTCCAAGAAGAAGACGTGAATGGATGTCTACACTGTATCGTAAGAGGACATGGTAAGTTAATCACTTTGCAGGTAAACCGATGATCTGCTCCTTACCATGAGCTCATATACCAGTATTACTTTCAGATTTGGCACAAACAAAAAACATAGTTTTGTTTGTATAAATAGAGATCATGTTTGCTTTTACGAAGTCCAAAAGTAATAGACAGACGGACAGATATTCAGTCAGGCAGTCATCAACCTCTGTACAATATTATAATTAATAAATGTAAAGATTAATTAAACATTTTTTTTTCAGATATTTCATGAATTATATGCTTGAAGATTTGATGCCTAGACCAGTAGGCTACTTCGATAATTTTTGGATTCCATATTATAGAGGGTTCACCTTGTAGTAGTTCGAGAAATTCTATAACTATCTCATTACTCCACTCCATAATAATTATTGAGCACAAATTAAGAGTAGGTTTAATATTGTTATTGACTTTCAAAATGTGTACCTAGACAACTGCTCCGTTCAGCGGCGCACGCGTTACTAATTACTGCGACAAGTGTGGCAGGCCGCACAAACTTTGAAGTTTGTTTACTTTATGTTCGCAGAAAAACCGACACATGTCGGCAAATTGCAAATGTGTGTTCAGACCTTGCACAAATAGGCAAATGTCAGTGCCACACCCACACTTGGCGAATTTGTAAGTATTTGCGTATATTGAACACATGTCTGGCGCCTGCATTACGTAAACGTTTGGTTTGACAATCAGTAGATTTTCTTTCGAACAAATATGTGAATGATCTTAATCGTATAACGATTACACTTACGATTAAGTCTTAAGCATACGTACAATCTGGATGAATTTGGTCCATCCAAAGTAGATTTGCCAAGACCCCCCCTCTCCCCAACGTGAGATTAGATGAGATTTGACTCGACCCCCCCCCCCCCCCCCCCCCCTAAACACCTCACGTAACTTATGGACGCACCCTAGTGCACTGTGCAATAATAAATCTCGGATGTATGCAAACATTCACACAACGATAAATAGCTCTAAATATTTGCAGCTTTTCCTCAAAATATCCACACTTCCACACTTTTAATATTGTATATTTTATAATTTGTCATTAAGGCGCTATATTGAAAGTAATTTTACCGCAAGGGCAATTTTATACTTAATTTGTATGACTATAAAGTCGTGAATACGCTGCGGCCAGAAGCTATCGGCTCGCTCGGAAAACATGCGACAAAACGTAATTTTAATTATTTAAAAAATAACTAGGAGCATATTTTAAGCAAAATGCTTCTATACGATTTTGAGTTGCAAAGGTACATCAATTAGACTAATTTCCTACAATACATCTATTTTCGTTTGAAAATAATCTTCAAATTTCGTATTTTCAAGAGGTCATTTCGATCGAGAAATGTATCGAGGCAAAATACATTAATCGTGTTTCTAGTTCTTCTCAAACTTAGATAAGGCTATGAAGATATGTATCTCATTACCAGATTTGTAACATTTCTGAGGGTCCTATAGTATTACGTCAAAAAGGACAGTTTTTTCAATATAGCGCCTTAATTATTATCTTAGTTAGGCCAATCGACGCTATATTCTATAATAATATATTTCTAAAATTGTATGCTAATCAGCATTTTGTGGCTATGGCCTATGAATATCGTAAACAAACGACAAAGTATCAAAATATTATGCTTGGGCATGATTGAATTAAATTTATTATTTGAGTAAAAGTCTTATGAACCAAACATAATATTATAAGTACTTCTTAAAAACATTTTCCAGTTACAAAAAAATATAAATTGACCAATAATTTCATTTTCACACAATTTTCCTTAATCACTGTCCAAGTATAGCACTCAAAAAATTATCGAATTCGATCAAGCCGTTCTTAAGTTTGGCCAAGCCGACAGTTTATTAACCGACTTCAAAAAAAGGAGGTTATCAATTCGACGCGTATGTAGGTATGTAATATTTCCAGAACTGCCCAGTTTTTGTATATGTTAATCTATAACAGCTTCTGAACAAATGTGCCAAATTTCAAAAGTGTATGTATGTATGTATGTATGTATGTATGTATGTATGTATGTATGTATGTATGTTTTTATGTTTGTGCACGCATATCTCCGGAACTACAAGTCCGATCTAAATGATTCTTTTTTTATTATACTAGGTATTGTTCAACTTAGGGAATACTGCAAGTTTCATCAAAATCAGTTCAGTAGTTTTTGAGATAGGGAATTTTAATTCTCAATTACGTACAATTTTGAAGTCGGTTTTATCTTTTTAAAATACAGTTATTGTAAACACGTTTGACATGATACCTACTATTATACTAGTGACGGCCGCAACTCCGTTGCGTCACTTGTGAGTTGTGCCAAAACTCGTTTATCGCGCGGGAACCGTATGTTTTTCCGGGACAAAAAGTATCCTATGTCCTTTCCCGGGACTCAAAATATCTCCGTAACAAGTTTTAGCAAAATCGGTTCAGCGGTTTGGGCGTGAAGAGGTAATAGACAGACAGACAGACAGATAGACGGACCGACAGACAGACACACTTTCTCATTTATAATATTAGTATCGAAGTATGGATATCTCGTGGTTACCCATGAGTAGGGTTGCCATCCGTCCGGATTTCCCCGGATTTGTCCTAGTTCAAAGGGCGTCCGGGGAGCGTCCGCGGTCCGGCAGGGTTTTTGAAAAGTGTCCGGGTAAAATCCGGACACTTTTGTTAAGAGAAATTAACTTTTTAGTCATGACTCATGCAGCAATGAGCAAAAGACAAAAACACTATAAGCATACACACGGTTTCTTGCACGGACTTTGAGTTAATCAGACTTTTACAAATTCTTGTTGGAAATTAACAGTTTAAGGGCCCTCTCTCCCTAAATTAGCAGGTCGATTGTCTGTCAGTGCGAATATCGACGTAAATGACATTAAAATAACATTCATAACAGCGCGCCTTGTACGGTGGCGGTTACGACGCTTGCCGCGTCCATGATAGGGCGAAATAGGAGAAAAAACCTTTTAAAGGCTTAATATAACACATATTTCAAAAAAGTAAAAAAACCAAATTATTAAATTATGTATTGCAAAGCAGTAGATATTTTTTGACCGACTTCCAAAAAGGAGGAGGTAATATGTTCAGCTGTATCTTTTTTTTGTATGTTCCACGGTTACCCAGCCGTTTGTGGTCCGATTTTCAAAATTCTTTTTGTGTTGTATAGGGTTTAACTCGAATTTGGTACCATGTTCACAAAAGTGGTGATCTGATGATGGGATCATTGAGGAATCGAGGGGACTTCTTGAAATTTGTGGGGAAACATATAGTGATTTCGATTTTTTCCGAAGCATTCGAGGTAAATGCTACCAAAGAGTAAGACTTCGCACCAGGTTCGCACCCTGGATCCGAAGGTACCGAACAGAACTTTTGAATGCTTATAGGTACAGGTTCGGGGATTTCGGCGTTGCTTAAACAGCTGAAAGCATATTAAGCTAATACATAAATTTGATTAATCATCATCATCACAACCATAATTATACCATGGGTCATCACACTATGACCCAATTATTGGTACTTTTCGTGATATTTTGCATCGAAGCAGACGTTTTTGGTAATAATTTCGCTGTTTGTAGACCGATTTTCAAAATTCTCATTTTGTTGTATAGGATATAATCTTACTTTTGTATAACAATTACGAAAGTGGTGAGCTGATGATGGGGTCTATGAGCAATCGAGGAAAATCCTTGAATTTTATCAAAACACTCATAGTGGTTAAAATGTTGTTTCTAGTAAGTTAAACATATGTTACGAATAAGAGAAATTTTATACGAAGGTGTCTCTTGGTCCAAAGGCACTGAACAGAACTCCTGATCTTTAAAGATAAAAGTATGGAAATTGCAGCATCGCTTAGATAAATGCAAGCATTTACCACAATTTCGCTTACAGTGACATAATGTGAATAGTTAACATTCGTATTGGTTATTTACGGATAAATACTTATTTTGTAGATAACTAAAAAGAGTGAAATTATTATTTTTAACAAAAAATTAAAACCGACTTCCAAGGTAAAAACAATAGTAAGTGATATGAACTAAAAAATAAGTGCCTTTTTCAGAATTCGTCTAAATCTCAACTATTTCTGTACATACTACAATCTTCATTACTTTGAAGTCGGTACCAGTCCCAAAAGTTTCAGATAATCTGACATTACTGAACTCACGATTAAATTAGCTGGTACCGACTTCAAAATAATGAAGATTGTAGTATACAGTACAGAAATAGTTGAGATTTAGACGAATTCTGAAAAAGTCACTTTAAAGAGTTAAGCTTAAAGCTTTTAACAAACCTAAGCGTCAGTGACAGGAGACGCGGTACGCGATACGGGAGCGTCTGCAACGCGAAACTGGCCGTGCACACCTGCGCGACTACGGTGCGAACTGCGAACCGTCAAACGTTAATATCATGACATAATCTATCAAAACGTATACAAATCAAAAATCATAAACTAAGTGGTTGTAGAAAATAATATAAAAAAAGGTTTTAAAAAAGAAGTCTAGTTATGTAATAATGCTGAGCCGCTCTTACTTATCGATTACAAAAAAGCCTTCGATACTTTAGACCATAATGTATTATTGCAGGCGATGGATGAATGCGGCATACGTGGGCCGACTAACATGTGGTTCAAAAGTTACTTGAGTGGTAGGAAAATAAGAACGGTGATAGATGGCGTGGTCGGTGATGACGAGGATGTGAGCATGGGTGTGCCCACCGGGTCCGTGTACGCCCCCGTCGGGTACACCATGCATGTGAATGGAGTTGTGAATGTGATAAGGAGGTGTATGGGATTTATGTATGCGGACGACATGTGTGTGGTATATGCCTCGAAAAATATTTCAAAGGTTAGAGAATATATACAGGAAGACTTAGAAAATATAACTAAATGGGCACACGACAATGGAATTATCCTAAACCTAAAGAAAACTAAATGTATGTATCTACACTCCCCTCATAATCGGAAAGCTAAAGCTACTAATGATAGTGATATAAAAATAATAGGACATTCATACGAATGTTTGCACGTAAACAAAACGGGCTGCAACTGTGATGCGATCTGTTACGTGGATAATTTTAAGTATCTAGGTCTTAAAATTGATAAACACTTTAATTGGGCACTTCATATAACTGACGTGTGCAATAGATTAAGATCTGTAGTAGGAAAATTTTATCAGTTAAAAAGGATACTAAACATAGATACTTTAAAAATGGTATACTATGCACTAGCAGACTCGTTGATAGGATATGGGCTGATTGTTTACGGGCGAACATTCGTAACATATTTAAACAGTATCAAAAACTTACAAATAAGACTTTTGAAATATCTAGTTACAAAAAAAGATAAATATGAGTGTAGTACACAATATGAAAAATTATTCCAAGTTTGTAAGATATTACCAATAGACAAAAAGACTGAGTACCTAATAGGATTACAGTATTATTATGATAACAAATATAAGGAAACAGTAGATAATAAATACAATACTAGACGAGTAAGAGAGCAAAGACTGAAAAAACCAAAAATATATAACTATTATGGGGAGAGGACGAATAAATACATAGTTCCTAAAATATTTAATAATTTAGATGTGTTAAGAATTGAAGAAAAGTTGCCACCACCTTTAATTAAGAAAAAGTTAAAGACTGTACTAATTACTTAATAATATAAGTTAAGTTTGTTATGAGTAGTATAATTTAGTGTTAGAATATTAGTTTAAAACATACAAAGTATTTTACTTTCTATTTTTTATTTTCTTGTTCTGTAATTTAAAGTTTAGAAGATAATTTTTGTTAACGCATAGTTCATTAGGTATATCTTAGCATAAAATTGTAAACTTTATTGATGAGCGCATCTCGCCGTCAAACAATTAGTTTGGCGAGATTTAAAATGTAACCATAATACGTAGTTTTTAATGAATAAATAAAAATTAAAAAAAAAAAAAAAAAAAAAATTTCGCCGTCTTGTCCCGGACAGTTGTAATGCCTCTTGTAAGTCCTACCCAACACTAGTGTGCACATCGCCATAAGATTACATGGACAGCGTCCGCCGCGCGGTAGACGCTACCGCTTTTTTGTGCAATCCTTATGAGTTATTTAATACTTTTTAGTTCATATTACTTACTATTGTTTTTATCTTGGAAGTCGGTTTTAATTTTTTGTTATTATATATTCTTTCGATAAATAATGAAGGAGTAAAGTGGTTTCATTCAACGATTTGGAGGTGATTTAGTTTTTTATTTCTTTATTATGTGATACCGATAGAAAAAATATGGCAAAGCCAAATTACGTATCATATCATGTAGATTACTAATTATTTTTTTCAGATATAATTTCTCTGTTAATGCCGATGAAAAGTTGTTTCATCTGCACGCCTTTTTTCGAAAGAGCAGCCTTAACAGGACGTGTCCGGGGAAATAATCACATTTCGGCCAAATTTTGTCGTGTCCGTGACCGGCGATGGCAATTTAGGTGATGGCAACCCTACGTTAATGAAACATATTTTTGGAGCAAAGGACTTGTTTCCAGCTCCCAATAAATTAAAAAAAAAAAAAAAAAACATATTTTTTTCCCAAGTGATATTTTGGTAAGCACTAAGTCGAGAGCAAAACAAGGTAATTAAATGATACACAATACACATGCGCTGACATGTGATGGTCTCGTATTACGATGTGTAAGAAAGATTGCCAGGATTTTTTATACTCAATTGAATTAAGAAATAATTTAGTTTTAAGGCCATCCCCCGAGCAAACGACCTTGGCCATACATTTGCCGCGTCGCCGAGATCGCACCAAAACCCTATTTTTTTACTTATCATAGTTCAAAATTGACCTAAAAAAATTTAAAACTTAGAATATGTAGTTTATGATATTGTCGATCTATTGGCGTGTGTTTCAAATAACAGTAAATTGTAAATACTAAGGAGATGCTGAATGTATGCTTGAATTTTAATAAATCGGTTTTACCATGGGTTTTACTTTGGAAGCTGATATCATTAGTATAATAAACAAAAATAGAAAATTTAAAACGTGGCAAGGAATGTTGATATACTGAAGATTATTGCTGTATTTTTATTATAACTTTGTAGCTTTCAAATTATAAGTTTATAAGCCCCTAAATACGGTAAATTACGGAATCTCCGTAGGGAACGCCCTTAATCAAATCAAATCAATAATTTAATGTATTAATTATTCAATAGATGACCAAGGGAACTTCGTAGGTATCACTTCCCCCCTGATATACATCCTTGGACATCCACGACTATTTCAAGACTAAAATTAGTCAATTCGGTTCGGGGTTCCTCGAGCTATAGCGAGTACAACAAATTAAAAATTCGATTCTAATAATTAATATACAGGGTGCAATTAAACCTTCCTGCCAAATTTTGACACCGTATAATATTGATTTTCGTTAAGAATAAAAATACTTACTCGTATTTTTTTTTCTTTTATAATCACTCAGTACTAAAATGTTGAGAAATTAAAATAGCTTTCGAAAGTTATCCAAAAAAACACTACAATTAATGAACACTAGGCATCGGCCGCGCGTGACGAGCCCCGCGCGCGCGCCTCCCCCTGCGTCACCCCCGCTCATACCCACCGCCGTGAGTGACCGTTCTGCAACGATTTTAAATGGAATAAAATATGTCATAAAAAATAACACCCAATTTTTTTGGTTAAGGGCAGGACTCTCCTAATGATATCTAAGCCCTGGAAAAAATTTGGCTGGAAGGTTTAATTGCACCCTGTATACAATAAATTATTATGTTTCAAACCTAAAGATGTAAAACTTTCTTAATGCTAATTATTTGAATAAGTAATATAAGTTTTAGATACTTACAGCAAAATTTATTAAAAATAGTAAAACAAATAATATTATTTTTATGAAATAATTAGTGGTTATAAACATTTTTATTCCAATTTTTCATAAAAATAAAGCCCGGTATTTTTTCATAGACGTAAGTACTTACATAATAATAATTATAGTCCGATTTGAAAAATTCTTTCAGTTTTATCGAGGAAGGCTATCCATACTAATATTATGAATGCGAAAGTGTCTGTCTGTCTGTCCGTCCGTCCGTCCGTCCGTCTGTCTGTCTGTCAATAATTTCCCGCGTTTTTTTCCACATTTTTCTCTATTTTTCGCTCCTATTAGTCTTAGCGTAATAAAATATAGCCTATAACTTTCCTCGATAACTGGGCTATCTAGTACTGAAAGAATTTTTCAAATCGGACCAGTAGTTTTGAGATTAGCGCATTCAAATAAGCCTTTTCAAATAATTTCTCCCGTTTTTTCTACATTTTACTCTATTTCTTCGCTCCTATTAGTCTTAGCGTGATAAAATATAGCTTATAGCCTTTCTCGATAAATGAGCTATCTAAGACTGAAATAATTTTTAAAATCGGACCAGTAGTTCCTGAGATTAGCGCGTTCAAATAAGCCCTTTTAAATAATTTCCCCCCCGTTTTTTTCACATTTTCCTCTATTTCTTCGCTCCTATTAGTCTTAGCGTGATAAAATATATCTTATAGCCTTCCTCGATAAATGGACTATCTAACACTAAAAGAATTTTTCAAATCGGACCTTACTGGTCCGATTTGCGATTCCTGAGATTAGCGCGTTCAATCAAACAAACAAACTAACAAACTCTTCCGCTTTATGATATTAGTATAGATTAGTATAGATGCACTGTGCACAGCATGTCCAATTTTTATATGCTAACTAGTAGGGCATAATTACATATTGTGATAACTGTAGTAGTTCTATAACTATGAATGAGGAAGTAGAAAACTGATTTCTTTTTATTTTCTATTATGTATAACAATCTCTCTTTAAATTCATCAGTATTTCTTTTCCTTCATAGGTAAGAAAATTTTGCGAAAATATAAAATAACGTGCACCGTACACGTTAAGTTTTCAAGGTTAAATTTGCATCTGCCGTGAAGAAAGCCAATAGCAAAAATATTTATTTTGTAACACAGGGTTTTTTTTTTAATTTCATGCATAATTATAAAGGTCCCCTTTTTAAATAAATAATAAACAAAATTGTGGTTTTGATAGAAAACATTGTATGTTCACCTTCACACCAAGAAACTCATTAGTCATTATCAACAAAGTTAAAAAAAATATGTATTTTGTGGTCGCTAAATGGTTCTTCTACCTGAATAAGATTCAATTAGCGCTTAGACGCTAATTGAATCTTATTCTTACAATACTCTAGACTTACAATACTAATAAGTACTATCAAAGAAATCGATTCATAGCTCATAGGCAGATAGCGGACCTTCTTAATTTGGTCGGGTTCAAGCCCACTGTCCAGCCCACTTTACTTTGACCATAAAAAAAGGCGGACGGAGTCAACTGTCAAGTAGTAGTAAAGAGTAGTAAAGAGTAGTAAAGAGTAGTAAAGAGTTATTATACACAGAACTGTGTCTACAGAGTCGGCCACGCACACATTCTTACGCCTGTCAAATGGTACGGACTAGCCCAGTGGTCCCCAACCTTTTTTTCATGCGGGCCACAAACATGTTTAGGTCTTGGTGTCGCGGGCCGCAACAAAAAAAATTTTAGGGTTAAAAAATAAGATTTTTCAAAATTAGCGATTTATAAGTGGAAGAAGTTTAACGACTGTCACGTGAACTTTACGTTATTATGCCGGCGGGCGTGAATTTCAAAATTGTTCAACATCAGGCGGGCCACAAATAGAGTCCCGGCGGGCCGCGGGTTGGGGATAGCGGGCTAGCCGCGGCCCGCGTAAGGGCCGGGACACAAAAACACGGTACGACGCCGTGCGGACGCGCGTCGTAAAAAACCCACGGCACGGCGCCGTACGGCGTCGTGCGACGTCGTGCCGTAGAAACTCACGTAGAAATTCAAGATGAGTTTCTACGGTACGGCTACCGGCGCGGCGGTACGGTCGTGCCGTGTTTTTGTGTCCCGGCCCTTACAAATTACGATGTGTGCGTGCGGACCGTGTACATGTAGCACAATAGACATAACTACCAGTACTTCGACTTAAAGAGACGGACGAGTTTCAATATCTGTCAAATTCGTCGGGTTTTGCCAGGATAAGTTAAAGGCTGGCGCGCTGGCTGGTATAATTTATTTTTAAAAAGAAGATTTTGAAATTGAATTCTGACAGTTTTCTCTGCATGTGCCAAAATATAAACAACAACTAAATTTATAGGTAACGACCCTAGCGACGACTTTTGTAATAATACGTCAAACTTATTTTTTTTTTTACATCAGTTCTAAGTCGACATACTCTATCATTCTGTCTACTCTGCATGCAGTCAGCTGGCCGACTCTGAGACACCGTTTTGTGTATGGAGGGACCCCGTCCGCCTTTTTTTATGCGTTCATGACTTTGACTTATCATAAATCATAGAATCTGACCAAAATACGTAGACCTGCCATCTTCATATTATAAGATTTACGTATGTTGACTAGTTGGTACCCGCTACTCCGTTGCAACAAAAATATTTTATAGCGCTGGAGCCGTACATTTTTCCGGGATGAAAAATCCTGTCCTCGGGACTCAAATTTTATAATATATCTTATAGCGAAATCGGTTCAGCGGTTTGGGCTTAAAGTGGAAAAGGACAGATATACAATTTCGCATTTGTAACATTAGTATGGATTTATCTGTGCGATAGTGCCTCTCAATTTGAGTGTAGTTTAAATGAGCGTGTTTTCGCACGCGGCGGGCTGGCTGACTGCCACACGTTGTCTGACACGTTTTGTCACATGTGCACGAGTTGCGGGGCTGTAGGAATATTACCGTGCATCGGCACACATGGGTCGGCTGGGAGAAAGAAAATATCAGATAATATAAATAAATAAATAAATATAACCGCTGTGAAAAATAACTGCATGACGCCCGCAACTTTGTTGTGCCAAAATTCGTTTCCGTACATTTCCCGGGACTGAAAGTAAAGTTCAGCAAAATCGGTGAAGAGATAACAGACAGACTGACACATTTTCGCATTTATAATCTTCTTATATATAAAATTCTCGTGTCACAATGTTAGTCCAACAACTCCTCCGAAACGGCTTTACTGATTCTTAACAAATTTTATATGCATATTCAGTAGGTCTGAGAATCGGCTACTCGGTACTTTATAATATATTGATAAGTGCATTTGTTGAATAATAAAATAATAAATAATAGTAAATTATTACAACCTGAGACTGACGGCGACCATTGTTTGTGCGACGGGATAGCGATCGACGTTGCCATGGCGACATACTTATTTAGTCACTTCAATAAAATTATATGGGCGAAATACTTTTAACTTTATGTTATGGCAAATCAACGTTTGCCGGGACAGCTAGTATTAGTATACATATAACAGAGGTTCCCAAACTTATTTTGTCTACCGCCCACTTTAAGAACAAATTATATTTTAGCGCCCCCATTGTTACAATTTAAAATGCATCCTGATTCCTGATGAAATGAATCACCCCCCAAGCCTCTACATAACCCCCTCATTTTTTTCTGTGTCACACACCGCCCCCCTTCAGATCTTCAGCGCCCACAAGGGGTCGTTAATCGTTATCGCCCACTTTCTGCTGTAATATTGCTGTAACTATGACATACTAACTTTACTATCGTAGAGAGTTGAACTTACTCTATTTTTAGGGTTCCGTAGTCAACAAGGAACCCTTATAGTTTTTATATTATCAGCGGGTATGTTTTACCATACATTCTTTTAAATGCAATCATATAATATTACGTACCAAGTATTTTGGGATTTCGAGATTTTAACATGAGAAAATGATAAGGTAATTCAATAAACTTTTACTGCGGATAAAATTTCTTAGGTTTTTCTTTAATTTTTCTCCAATGTCTAAAAATGTTATATCTTTATTAAAATAAGGTTGAAATCCATTATATTAAGTGAGAAACTTTAAGGTAAGTATAGGAATTTTGAAGTGTCTATGAAATAAATAACTTACCATATAACCAATGATCCCTAATATTTTTACATTGCCTATGTTCTTTGCAAATGATGTAGCTTTCCAAAGATAAAAGAATTTTTAAAATTAGTTCAGTAGTTATTGAGCCTATTCGATACAAACAAAGATATAAAGAAAATATACAAAGAAACAAACTTTTCCTCTTTATAATTAATATAAAATATATTTAAATATTTTGTTCAGTTAATTATCAAAAAGTCAACAAATAGTGATGGCAATAATTTTTAATTTCAATTTTGAGTAAGTTTTCATTTCAAACGAAAATTAGATTTTTCGAATTATTTCAGTCATAAGAAATGTTTTGTATTTTCATATATACATTGTTTTTACGTTTTATTTGACAGAATTCCATAAAAAGATACCTACTTATAGGTATTTTCTTTAAATTGTAGTCGTTTTTGTTGGTAATTTCTACATGCGACATATTTTTAAATTATTATTTATCACCACTGACCTACATTATACAAGTACGCTGGACTGATGATACCCAGATATATTTTGTGCCTATTTGAAGCGGAATCAGCTCCCCCAATATTCGGGAAGAGAACTAAATCAGACGTAACTTGCAAATGGCCGCTCAATCGCTATTGGTTGTAGAAACCACAGATAATAGTATACCTCCATGGTAGAAACTAGTATTAGTTCCAAGTACTCCCGCTACTGCTATCAGCGCCAATTTTTACGTCAAATTTGGTTCTCTTTCCGAATATTGGGGGAGTTGATTCCGCTTCAAATAGGCACAAAAAATAGCTGTCATTTCAAAGGGTAGCATTAGTCCAGCGTACTTGTGTAATGGAGGTCAGTGGTTATCACTTAACAATGACGTAAATGCCACTTCCGACTAGCAATCATTGATTTTGTACAAGCAACAATGTCGGTTCTGGCACTTCCGACAAATCAGCATTACTCGTACTCCGTTAAAAAGGTCAGAAGTGAGTTTTCTCATATTTATGCATAAAATATGGGATATTTCTAGTAATATACTAAGCCTAAATAACTTATAGAGCATAACCCTGAAATTTCATGATTCTACTTGAAATAAGTAAAAAGTTATTCGAACAATTTAGACTTTGAATCGCTCGCCTGTAAACTTGCTGTTTTTCACATCCGACATTGTTAAGGCCGTCCCCCGAGCAAACGACCTTGGCCATACATTTGCCGCGTTGCCGAGGTCGCACAAAAACCCTATTTTTTTACTTATCTTAGTTCAAAATTGTTCTAAAAAAATTAAAACGGGGAATATGTAGTTTATGATATTGTCGATCTATTGGCGTGTGTTTCAAATAAAAGTAATTTGTAAATCCTAAGGAGATGCTGAATGTATGCTTGAATTTTTATAAATTGGTTTTACCTACTTTGGAAGCTGATATCATGAGTATACTAAACAAAAATAGAAAATTTAAAACGGGGAAAGGAATGTTGATATACTGAAGATTATTGCTGTATTTTTATTATAACTTTGTAGCTTTCAAATTAATATGAGTTTATAAGGCATACGGTAAATTACGGTATCTCCGTAAGGAACGCCCTAAAATCTAAATAGTCATGGGCGAATTGTACGCAGTCTTAGATATTTGCGTCGACTACTTTTATACGTGGGAGAGCCATGCTTCGGCACGAATGGGCTGGCTCGACCGGAGAAATACCACGTTCTCACAGAAAACCGGCGTGAAACAGCGCTTGCGCTGTGTTTCGCCGAGTGAGTGAGCTTACCGGAGGCCCAATCCCCTACCCTATTCCCTTCCCTACCCTCTCCTATTCCCTTCCCTTCCCATCCCTACCCTCCCCTATTACCCTATTCCCTCTTAAGGGCCCTCTCTCCCTAAATTAGCAGGTCGATTGTCTGTCAGTGCGAATATCGACGTAAATGACATTAAAATAACATTCATAACAGCGCGCCTTGTACGGTGGCGGTTACGACGCTCGCCGCGTCCATGATAGGGCGAAATAGGAGAAAAAACCTTTTTAAGGCTTAATATAATACATATTTCAAAAAAGTAAAAAAAACAAATTATTAACTTATGTATTGCAAAGCAGTAGATATTTTTTATATATTCTTTTGATAAATAATGAAGGAGTAAAGTGGTTTCATTCAACGATTTGGAGGTGATTTGGTTTTTTTCTTTATTATGTGATACCGGTAGAAAAAATATGGCAAAACCAAATTACGTATCATATTATGTAGATTACTAATTATTTTTTTCAGATATAATTTCTCTGTTAATGCCGATGAAAAGTTGTTTCATCTGCACGCTTTTTTCGAAAGAGCAGCCTTAAAAGGCCGGCAATGCACCTGCGGCTCTTCTGATGCTGCGAGTGTCAATGGGCGACGGAAGTTGCTTTCCATCAGGTGACCCGTTTGCTCGTTTGCTCCCTTATTTCATAAAAAAAAAAAAAAAAAAAAAAACAAATAATATAATTCAGTCGGGACATACTTCATAATTCATATCAGACATACATAAAACATACGGAAGTATCATAGTAATAAAGAAGTAGAGTAAGCAAATTGTTGCCTGTGTCTTTGGCTTTTGCTCTACATCCAATATCCATACTTGCTTTTACACTTACAAGCTGCTGTCAGACAGACTGTCAGACACTTCTCGCGACAGTTGTCTTGCAGGTGGAAACACGACTTTATTTCCAAGTATTTCCTTTAGTATTTCCTTATTTTATAAAGTGTGTGATTGTAGACTGTAGTAGTGCAAGTTATTTAATAATAGTAATTCTAAGTGTAATAGATATTTGTTGAATAGTCCAGAAATATTCATAATTATTAATTTCCAAAAATATAACTATCGACTATCGAGTCAAAATAAGTGAATCGTGTTTTCCCTAGGCAAATATCAGATAAATATTAAATATATAATAATTAAAATATAAATCTCAATTTAATTTAAGTCAATCGTCTTCCGGGATCGTAATACTAGAAAACACAGCCAAATTTGGCAGCCAGCTACTGACTGTACTTTTATATCTTTGTACACTTCCGTATAATTCGGTGCAAACAGACAAATTGTGTGGCAACGTGATCGGTGTCCATGTGCTGGCTAACGTGCCGCTTAACATACAGACAGATTCAATATATGTATACATATTTACATAATAATATAAAGTATGTTTTTCAGTCGGTCACGTTGCTCGCACGCGTTTTGTTCTGGCTTGATCCGCTTTTTAAAGGCGCAGTTTTTTTACGCTGGTTAGGGTGAATAGTGAGTGCACATTGCAACGAGATGACTGACGAAGCGATGCGATGAGTTATTCAAAACAGCCAAACACTACGGCAGCAAGACTGTTAATTTAATGCGTGTCTTCTTGTGTAGTAATTAAAGTTTGAATGGCCCTTAAAATCGTATTTAAAAATAACGAAGCTCTGGCTACCTGACTTTAACCCACAGAGCTTTAGCCTCTAGGGATGGCTCTTGGAAAATGATGAGAGTCTAGCTACCTGTCTTTAACCCATAGAGTAAGGGTTAGTTCTTATAAAAATAATGACGTAGGTCTGGCTGCCTGAATTTAACCCATTGAGCAGGAGTTGGCTTCTATAAAATGACGAAGTTCTAGCTGGTTAATTTTAACCCATAGAGTAAGGGTTGGCTCTTGGAAAATGATGAGAGTCTAGCTACCTGACTTTAACCCATAGAGTAAGGGTTGGTTCTTATAAAAATAATGACGTAGGTCTGGCTGCCTGAATTTAACCCATTGAGCAAGAGTTGGCTTCTATAAAATGACGAAGTTCTAGCTGGTTAATTTTAACCCATAGAGTAAGGGTTGGCTCTTGGAAAATGATGAGAGTCTAGCTACCTGACTTTAACCCATAGAGTAAAATAGCTGGCTCTTATAAAATTACGTAGACACCTGTCTGGCTGCCTGAATTTAACCCATTGAGTAAGAGCTGGCTCCTATTAAAACAACAAAGGCCTGGCTGCCTGAATTTAACCCATTGAGTAAGAGCTGGCTCCTATTAAAACAAAAAAGGCCTGGTTGCCTGAATTTAACCCATAGAGTAAGAGTTGGCTCTTATTAAAATAACGAAGGCCTGGCTGCCTAAATTTAACCCATAGAGTAAGAACCATCTCTTACTCTATGGGTTAAATTCGGAACCTAGGCCATGTTGTACCTAGATACACTGTTTTTCAGCATATGCAAATGTCCACGTGCGCGTCGGCCTTGTCAACGCCATGTCCTGAATGATGCATTATTAAACACGGTGAAATGTGCCGCATTAACATACTGTATTGATTATTGTCGCTCGTACTCGTGTATTGTTCGATTTATTTCCTAAGTTATATTGTGTTTTTCATTATACAGGGTGTAACAACACGTGATAATGCTTTAGGGTGTGTATGCGTCCCCACTCCCCTAAATAGAGCTCCCTGTGATAGTAGCAGCGCTGAAAGAGTATTTTTTTAGAACTCTTGTATGAGAGAATCCATGACGCTCAGACGGTCGTCCATACAAATGACAAAAAAAAAATGCTTTGCAAACACAAACATAATATAATTATTATCTCTACCTAAATACCTACCTGTATTAAAAAGTCATGTTATACTTACCTACATGTAGATTGTAGAGGCATAATTATTTTGTGACTATTATTGTGGTAAAAATATGTAAAAATTCAGACTTCTATATCTATATATCTGCACATATTATAAAACAAAGTCGCTTTTTTCCCTCATGTCCCTTTGTTCCATTTAATCTTTAAAACTACGCAACGGATTTTGATGATTCTTTCAGTGTTGGCTAGCCCATTTATCGAGGAAGGCTATAAGCTATATTTTATCACGCTAAGACTAATAGGAGCGAAGAAATTGAGGAAAATGTGAAAAAAACGGGGAAAATTATTTGAAAGGGCTAACTTGAACGCGCTAATCTCAGGAACTACTGGTCCGATTTGAAAAATTATTTCAGTGTTAGATAGCCCATTTATTGAGAAAGACTGTAGAATGTATTTTATCTCGCTAAGACTAATAGGAGAATGTGGAAAAAACGGGGAAAATTATTTGAAAGGGCTTATCTCGCGAACTACTGGAGCAATTTTTATTTTATTTGACACAAATATATATTTAAAATAACAAGATTAAAAATATTTAAATCTTGCTATAGCGGTTCTTGAGATACAGCCTGGAAACAGACAGACAGAAAACGAAATCTCAGGAATAGGGTTCCGTTTTTAATCTTTGGGTACGGAACCCTAAAAAGTGACTAGACTAGAGCCAGTATAGGTAACCCTTATGATGCCAGATCCTCTGCCTTCCATTTGTCTCAGCCCAAGCAATGAAGACCACTGATGATTATGATGACTGCCATGTGACTAGGAAGTAGGACGGAAGTCACGAGGCTGCCTGACATACATACACCTGACCAGTGACCTCTGAATCTCTAGTCTCTACACGTGTGAAGGCTGCAGAATTAAATTTGCTCTCTATTCTCTCTCTTTCTATGTGTTTCTATCCCTCTTTTTCGGCCTAAAGCATGTTTATAGTCGGGACATTTTAATAGGCCACATTTGACAGTTCATCAAAATTGTACCTGGTAACCTTATAGCGACGTACATAAAAAAATAATATTTTCATTTTGTTATAACTGCACAATTGATTAACTTTTTTCAATTACGATTACATATTTATTGTAAATATGACCGATACGAATTATTTAATGATTTGATTTTACTGATAAACAATTCTAAAAGTAATAAACAAATTCTGATCTTAATAATTGCACGTCGTTACAATGTTACGTCAGCTGACCTTTTTTCTTTTTAAACTCTAGGGAAGTTACCCTAAAAATCGAAAGCGAATAAATAGTATCGATGCATTGATTACTTGTAACGAAATATCCCCATAAATTAATAACCACGTTGTGAAAAGTAACACATATTTATGTGAAATGAATAATGATAATACTACATTTAACAGTTTTTATAATTCAAGCGAATAAATGCATTTTTTTTGTGAATTATGTACTTGTCTTATTTTGCTCCTTGAATTTGCAAAAGAAAAAGTAATAGTGGGACAGGAGTTTGTTTCAAACGTATAAAATTCAAATATTTTATTTCAAGTCCGTATCGATTTATTCGTAGTTGGTCGATATTTTTACGCAGCTCACCTCACTATGGAGATTAATCTGACAGATGTCAAATGTGGCCTATTAAAATGCCCCGACTGTAGTAAGAGTGAGACTTACTTAAAACAATATTGTACATTTATTTTTAATCGTATTCTCGGAAAATGTTGTAACGTAGGTTTTAAAGCAGCTTTCCTCAACCCGCGGCCCGCCGGGACTCTATCTGTGGCCCGCGTGATGTTAAACCATTTCGAAATTCACGCCCACCGGCAAAATAATGTAAAGTCGTCGTAAAAGACCTGAAATTTTTTCCACTTTTATATCGTTAATTTTGAAGAACATTAGTTTTTAACCCTATTTTTTTTGCGGCCCGTGACACCAAGACTAAGACATGTTTGTGGCCCATATGAAAAAAAGGTTGGGGACCACGGGCTTAGAGGGAAATACTGTCTATTGAGGTAGCATCTGAAAGGGTAACAAAAGTATTATTTTAACTAAGTATAAGCGAAGCTGGGTCCTCGAATCTTTATAAGTAGTTTATAATTAGGTATAGATATACGATATTATTATCATCATACTAATGTTATGATTGCGAAAGTCCGTTTCTTTGTTACCTTTTCACGCCCAAGCTGCAGAACGGATTTTGCTGAAATTTGTTGTAAATTTGAAGTATCGCCATACCAAATTTATAATAATATTTTTTACCGCGCGGGAACCCGGTAAAGGACATAATTTAAAGGATACTTTATATCCCGAAAAAAATTAGGGTTCCCGCGCGATAAAAAATATTATTATAAATTCGTTGCGGGCGTCACGCGCGTCATTTAGTTTTATCATATCATTAGCTGTCCCGGCAAACGTTGCTTTGCCATAATAATTATGAAGTATTTCGCCCATATAATTTTATTGAAGTGACTAAATAAGTATGTCGCCATGGCAACGTCGATCGCTATCCCGTCGCACAAACAATCAAATGGTCGCCGTCAGTCTCAGGTTGTAATAATTTACTATTATTTATTCAACAAATGCATTTATCAATATATAAAGCACCCAGTAGCTGATTTTCAGACCTACTGAATATGCACATAAATAAAAAAAAATCATTAAAGTCGTTTCGGAGGAGTTCGCTGACTAACATTGTGATTCGAATATTAAGTATGTATATATTAATATATTTATTTTATACCCAAAATAATAATTTCAATAACGTATTCCTTCGGACTGAAACGCGGCTGAATGTTAAATATTGGGTCATTGAAAATTAAATTCATTGTACTATTGATTACTAAGTAGGCCCGGGAATATTTTAGTTAGAATTTTTTATTTTAACTTTGATTAAAACATTCATCATTTTAACCAGCATCGGGTCAACTGTATTTTTGAATAATTTTCGAACTTTGAAAACACGGGTGGGTTGCACCAACTTACTTTAACTATTTACTGTAACTTTAACTATAACTACAGTGCAAAATGTCAAATCTTTGGTTACCGTTAAATATGGCGTCCGACGCCATATTTAACCATAACCGCTCATACTTATATCTAAAATTTTTCGTGAAAATTTACTATGTTTCACAGTGAAATTTTTCCTGACGATTTTTACGGATAATTCAATTTTATCCCATTAGCTGTAACTTGAAAAAATAAACGCAACAGACATATTCTGTCAATTTCTGTGGTCAAAGTTAAGGTTAAAGTTAAGGTTAAAGCTAAGTTAGCCTTAACTATAACGATAACTTTAAATTTAACCACGCCTCTAACTTAGCTTTACTCACCCTAAGGGTGGGTCGCACCAACTTTAACTATAACTTTAACTATAACAAAAATATGTCAAATGAACTGTCAAATCTCTAGTAAAAGTCGCCATATTTGACGATAACTTCGCCTTAAACCTTAACTATAACAACGCCTCTGGTGCAACCATGGTGCAACCCACCCTTCAGTTGTTAGCTCAAATCTTTTATTAATATCGATTTCCGTTGCCAAGCCAGCTGCGTTGAATATTTGATTGAAAGCTATCCACATAAGTTTTAAAATATTATGCATTCATCTCAGCTGTCAATTCTATTTTCAGCCCCAAGTGAGGGTGAGTCTAGAAACTTTGTAATGGAACTACACGACGCCTGTAACTCCATCGTGCTAGAATACGTTTATCGCACGGGAACCGTACATTTTTCCGCAACAAAAACTGTCCTTTGTCCTTTCCCGGGTCGCAAAGTACCTGCATACCAAATTTTATCAAAATCGGTCCAGTGGTTTGGGCGTGAAGAGGTAAAATGTCAGACTGTGTCAAGACTCAAGACTCAAAAGTGAAGAATTCCCTTGAATTTTGTGATGAGCAGTAGAGAACAGCTTCACGGCTTGAAGCTGTTCTCTACTGCTCATCACAAGTTGTAAAGCTATTAGAGCTTATGGAAGCATGACGTTCTGGAAGATTAGGCTTTCCGTAGCTTCGAGCACTTTTCATGTCAAGCGTATGAGGCACAGCTAAAGATAGCGATATCTTTTTAACCAACTTCCAAAAAAGAGGAGGATAGAACCTTCTCTTTTTCGTTTGGCTGTGGATATTTTTTAGGGTTCCGTACCCAAAGGGTAAAAACGGGCTCTATTCATGAGACTTCGATGTTTATCTGTCCGTCTGTCTGTCTCCAGGCTGTATCTTAAGAACCGCTATAGCCACAGTTCTGAAATTTTCACAGATTGTGTATTTCCGGTGCCGCTATAACAACAAATACTAAAATCAAAATAAAATTAATACTTAATAATATTCATTCAATAATATTCTCATACATCAAACGTAATTTTTTTTCTTTTTTTGCTCTTAATCAATAATGGCAACTGCTAAACGCTTTAAATTTTCACAAAATCGTGAATTATATTTGTTATTTGAATATTAATAATAAAATTTAAATAAAATAAATATTTAACTCTCTCCCATACAAAAAACACAATTTTTTTGCATACTTTCCGATTTCTGTCTGTAACGGTACGGAACCCTTCGTGAGCGAGCCCGACTCGCACTTGGCCGATTTTATTATTTCATAATAAGCTGATGTTGATAGCTGGGAATTTTATGAGGCCACCCACAACAATACAAGGAAATGGTCACGTGTTTGTAAGTGATGTTATGCTAATGAGGTAGACCGTAAACTGTACGCCTCGTGGCATCATAGATAATATTAAAGGTTGTAAACTCACGATCCGACTCACGTGAGTAGAAGTTTGCTCGCCGTAAGCATGGAGGAGGTTTGAAATGTTCTTCTGCGATCTTCTAACTCCAGTTTCTTAAGATGGTAACAGGCATGGTAGTAGATCTCATCAAATTAACGTCTAAAAACTTTAAAAAATAATTTGTATACGTACCAAATTTTTTTTCTTATGCGCGGCCGCGCCTTTAGCCGGCGTCTTTCTCGCCGGGTTAGTTTTAAGACTTCACGTATGAGACTATCAGTTTCTAACCTGATGTCACACACAGTTTTTTATTTTCGTTGTAGTTTTTAGTTGAATTTTTAGGTTTGCAGACGTAGTACAAATGCAAAACACATTTTATTATTTGATACTTTGGGCCGGGCCACAACACTGCGTTGCGGTGTCGTATCGCAAAAACAACCATTTAAGGGGAAGACAGCTGCCAATTCGACATCTTTGTGCAGTTTTCTAGACGTATGTATTTCATTGATTGGCAAAAAAAAAATATTTGATTTTTGATTATATTTGGAAAAGCTTGTCGAATTTAAATAATAAAATAATGTACTCCTACTGGATGAAAAAAAATATCAAAGTCACATATTTCACGAACTTTAAGTTTAAACAGTTCTAACTAAAGTAATACCGTAAGTTGGAGCTATTCGGAAACCATGGGGCTATTTAAAAAAAAAAAAGATTTGGTAATTTATAACTTTTGTTTTACTAGTAAGTATTACATTTTTTTTCATCTGGCAATACTTCAACTAAAACTGTAGTGGGGAACGAAATTTGGAGATAATGAAACTATTGTGAGTGCGAGTGCAAAAATATAATTTAGCAAAAAATCGTCAAAATTGAACTTATTTATGTGTGGCCTACTTTTGGTGTGTTACGAGAAGTTTTTGGAGGTAAGATTAACATGGGATTTGTCACATATCGTACGTTTTCTTGTGATTCTAATTATTTATATCGGTGTTTCCTAACGTTTTTACATCGCCATATCTATTTTGTTTTATAAATTGGAGCTTTTTGAAACTGTTTTGGGGTTATTTGGAACAAAATTCCAAATAGCCCCTTTCGAGGCTGGTGATAGTTTTGTTAAGATTATAGGTGATGTCAATGATGTTTTAATAAAGATGGCGTATGTTCATACAAATTGGTCCTCAGATTTTGTTCCTAAGCGACATACGTACTTAGCTCTGTCATATCTATAGGTTACCATAGTTACAACAATGAATGCGACAGATAATACGTAACGAATGGTATAGAAAAGGATAACTATGTGTTTTGACAGGCGCATCGGCGCGCATGCGCGACAAAGATTAAGAGAATATTGTTATTGTTGAACAGAAGAGACATTGAATAAAACTAATTGTTTGTTAGAATATTTTTTATTAAACTATGTGCTATATTCTATACATATTATAATAAAGTCGTAGGAAAACAAAAGTACACATTGAATATTTTTTAAAATATTAGTACTTGGGGTATATAACGTGTAAATTTTTGTTTCTTTTAATTTAATTACTTTAGGATCGGTCGTATGTCCCTAACTAAACTTGTAAAGTACTTTTTTAATCCATACTTCCATACTTACTAATATTACTATAAACGCGAAAGTATGCCTACTGTCTGTCTGTCTGTTATACCTCACCTGTAGCTGATTCATTTTTTAAGGAATTTATTAGATTAATTATCTCAACATTGTCAGTGGGGTATAGTGCAAAAGAACTAGTACTAGAAGAGTTATTAATTTCGCTATGTTCAGATGACAGTGTGTTATTAGATTTTGTAAGGTTCTCTGCATATTTTTACCTATACCAGCAAAGATAATTGCTAACTTTATCAATGGATGCTTCTGGACCATTAGGGTCTAGATTTAACAATTCCTTAGCCGGGTTTTTGATGTTTGTCGTGTTGGTAATTTTTCTAATTATTTTCCACGTTTGTTTGGGGTTCTTACAATTATCAATTTCAGATTTATGGTGTTCGGATTTAAGTCGGTGCAGTAAGTCATTACAGAAATTCCTGTATCTACGGTAAGTTATTAGTTTCATTATTCGGTGCAGAATTAGCTTTTTTATGAAGTGCATCTCGATGAGCAATGCAACGCAAAATGCCCGTTGTGATCCACGGTTTGATGATTTTTTCCTGTTAGGGATTTTTTTTACTGTGGTATTACGGTTCAATGTTTCTCTGAGATGTGTGATTAAACATTCGGCTTCTATGTTTCGGTCATTAATTTTCAAAATAAACGAAAGGTCACCATTATTTATATCTCTTGTGGCATTATCATAATTAGTTACGCTGATGGTTTTTGATGGGTTGATACGGGGGAGTGTATTATTTATATTTAATAATACTGAGGGTTGGTCAGTTATATGAGTATTTATTACAAATGTTTGGGTCTCTAATTTACTTTTTATAAAAACGTGATCGAGACAATTTGACTCTCTAGTGGGAAACAGGTGCGCTGGTAATAGACCGTCTCCGCCATTAAATTATATATATAGATATTCGTCACAGCGTCTGTCAGAAGTATTATGCTTAATGTCAATATTGAGATCACCTATTAAAATTATCGTTTCGTAATTATTATTGTTGTCGAGTCTTTTTAAGTATCAAGTTGGGTTAAAAATGAATCAATGTTATATTGAGACGGGGATCTATATAAGCAGAGAATACCTAGATTGTTGTCCAAAGTTATCTGGAGATTATCGAACGGTAGTTGGTCTACGTTATATGTTAAGTGAGCTGCGATGTAAACAACTACTCCATCGTTTTGATTGTGTGTAGTGGTTGTGTAGTGCAGCTTGTAACTATCTAATTGAGGAGGTACTTTGGACTACTGGAGCAATTTTTATGTTATTTTGCACAGATAAGAAGTAGACCACGTGAAGGATCATAGGCTATCGATTTTAATCATTTTTTCAGTGGCTATATATTTTATACGCCCGACGCCGGGGCGGGTCGCTAGTATTTTATATTTTTTGTTAGCATGTATAGGTTACAGACTCAGTAGGTAATGATGATATTGGTCCTAAAACGGCGCTAAGGCTACTGGTGAAGCGCGTGTAGCGAACACGTGAACACGCAGCCAAGGTACCGGCAAGGTCTGTGACTATCTACAGCCTAGTTTCTAGTGCTTATACGACACTAATTATGTCAGTAAAACATTATAGCTGATTTGGCAAACATAGTATTGCCATAGCCCATAATTTTTTTTTTAATTTAAATGCTTTTTTTAAATTTAATTTACGAGTCTTTATTTCAAGTACCATAAATAGGAATTTTATACTTGAAATTGGAAATTCGGCAGGATGATTATGTACGGTATAGCTTGCTGCTTGCCTACAGCAAAGCAACAGGGACACAGGCTATTGTAATACCTGTTGCATTGCTGTCGCAAGAAGAAGCATGATTGGATGATAATGATGACAATTCAATCCAGAATTTCTATAAATATGGTAATGTTCTCGTGAGCTATTCTAAAGCAGCACGTGATAATATCAACTCGTGCGGAATATCCGAATCAACGAGTTGAAGGGACTCTTTCGTAATAATTCCCTTCACATAATTATTTAAAATCGAGAGAGAGAACTGAGAATAAGTTGTGTTTTGGACATCACATTTTAATGAATTGAATAGCGAGATTTAAATTATTGAGGTCGTTTAAATTTTTCTAAAAAAAATTGCAAATTTGTAACGTCACAGTTCACACTATTAGGGCCTAGGATCTCACAATGTGACCACCTGTGACAAGGGGTAAGGGGTGGCCTAAAATCGTGTGACGTACTGTAACACCTCCATCGTGATTCGTGGGTATCGCAGACACAATAGATTTTGAATTGGCGGCAGCTGCCGCTTGGGGATTGATGGGTTATGCATGGTCCCAAACGACATTCAACGCGTGAGAATCCCCTGGTCATAACCTGCATGCTTTCCAGTTCTCTCTGCATTTTCGTCTAATTACGTGTCACGTGTTGGCCTCGCGTCCACGCGCGCGGACAGCGCCGTACGCCGCACGTGACTGTTACGTCACGTTCACGTAACACACCGTGAAGACGTGAAATCACGTATTATTGACGTATACTACGTTGGAGTAGAAGTCAAGTTGTAGGCGTTGTCTCATAGTATTAAAAAGTTTGAATTCCAATTCAAATTCTAAATTTCAAATTCCAAAAACGAACCAGGAGCTTTGTCAAGCGATTGAAAGAGAAGATGACATTCACTCTCTTACTCTCTCTCTCCCTTTACGTCTGAATTTTCGATCAGGAATCCTGGTGACGCCGCCAGCTGAACATTTACCCATTTCCGGTCTTTGGCGCTCTTTAACAGGGTTAAGGTTTAAAATTGTTCCGAAAAAGTTTTCCTTGCAAAATAAAAAAATATACTTATCCACAGCCTTTTTGGAAGTCGGCTGAAAAGTTCTTTGGAGTCCTTGAAAACTTTGTCAGGCTACCGTTTTATAAAACCTAACATTCGTCTAAACTCTAACCGCTAACGACGTTTCAGTTCAGAAGACTTCGGCTCGGGCTCGGGGTGCGGTGTAACGTTGCCAGACTTTTTTTAAATCTTTTATTCCATAACAATAATGAAAAGTTGCTTAAACTAGTTCCCCGTCAAACTATAAGGTTTATTGGCGGGTAGGTACATAATATTATTAACTTATTTCAATACACAAAACTAATCTATAGGTATCTCTAAAACTAAATTAAAACTTCAACCGTTCGTATTTCCATAGTATTTATACGTTTATATTAATTATCTTAAGTATTTATAAACGCATATTAATACACAAATGCAACAGCATCTGTTTATCTCGTTATCATGTTACAACAAAGCAAAAATAAACAAAAACATATGTTGTTAAACAATAAACCGTGTTTTCAACTAAATCAATATAAACAGTTAAATTTAACTCCCCATTTTACTTTTTATAATCTAACCGCCATACTCGTAGACATTTAATTATTATTAACCTTCAATTTAATGAAGAGCTTGACAGATAATGTGTGGGGCTTTAATTAAAAATTTGAATTTACATTTACACTTCGGCACGGTGTTTGTGTGCGTGAGACTTGACGTGTGCGAATTACAATTGCATAAGTTGATAAAAATGCTATGCAATAGCTTTACCGCGGCAGTTTTTAAACCGACTTCCAAAAAGGAGAAGGTTATTATTCCCTTCTGTAGAGTCAGGCGCATAATATGTGGCATCGTGGTTGCCCAACCGCTCACGTTGGTTGCCGCGTGGGGCGCGTGCGCCGAAGGTTGCCGCATTGGGAGTTACGTCAGGCCAGTACGTGGGTGACAGAGCATTGGATAAAAGGTTACTAAATTACTAGAGTTCCCAACTTATTTTTCAAGAAAAAAATGTAGGTATACTTATCAGGGTCGGAGAAGAAAAAACAGTATTTTACTTTTTTGTTCAGCAGATAAACGATAATGCAGTGAATAACAGTATGACTGGGAATCCCAAGTGTTATCTAGAAGTTCAAGTATCTAACGGGACTCAGAGAGTTAAGATTAACTAGGGCTTCACACGAGACGAGAGTAAGCGAGAGTAACAAAAATCTCGTCTCGGTCTCGTCAATCCTCAAAAAATTGAGTCTCGTTCCAGTCTCGGTCTCGTCTTACCAGCTGTCTCGTCTCGTCTAGCTTAGTTGTAAATAATGATTTATTTCTATAATATAATAAAGAGAATAAGAAATGTTTTATGACTAACGTATTTATATGATAAAATGCAGTTTGGATGGTTACCAGATTTTATATTTTTTTAAAATATATTGTTTTTTAAGTAGACCTTTTCTGATTTTTCGAATAAAAACTTCATTAAAAAAATTAACGAGACCCGAAACGAGACTCTCGGGGTGCCCTGTATGTGGTCTCGGTATCGCCGAGAGTATTTTCCAAAATATCTCGTCTCGTTCTCGTCTCGTAAAAGCGAGATGAGAACGAGACGAGACGAGAAAAATCTCGCTCTCGCGTGAAGCCCTAAGATTAACTTTAAAATCACGATTTTGTAAATAAGCTCCATTATCAATAATCATACTTACATAATATCTATTGTTAAAGTCATAATTCGGCCTTTCTCCGGAGAGCAAAGTTTACGTGTCCCGGGCTTATATACTCTGCAATATTATCTTATTCAAGTATGTAATATTTTTAAACGGTAGATAGCATCAGTATCTAGCTACAAACTTAAACACAGGCTTCTAATTTAAGTAATTCAGACTAAATTAATAACAAATAGTAAATTAACACGACTTCACGTGTTCAAAAACCATGTTTTTCTAATTACCGTAACGTGTCCCTACGCCAACTTGATCTTGAGCCGTACATTTTTTCGGGCTAAAAAGTATTCTATGTCCTTTCCCGGGACTCAAAGTTTCTCCATTTCAAATTTCAGCAAAATCGATTCAACGGTTTGGCCGTGAAGAGGTAACAGTCTGACAGGCGGACAGACAGATAGCTATACAGACACACTTTCGCCTTTATAAGTATTAGTATGGATGTCTAATTCCGCCAACAGCAGACAAGAGGAGATGATGATTATGAGCTAAGAATACAACAGTGCTCGGTGCGCACTGCGCATGGACCACGGAGCTATAAACGTGGCATGGACGAACTAATAATTATGTCATACTGTATAATTAGGGTTGCCAACTTTTTTCGCAAGAAATAAAGTTCTGATCTCTGAAGTATTTTAAACAGTATTTTAGAAAAATGATATGTATTTCAATGTATTCTTTTAAATACGTACATTACTAGAGCTTCTCGCAAGATGTACTGAAAAAAAAATATGTCTGAGCTTCTAAGTGAAATTAAGTGTTCACATTTTTATGCTGAAAACAGTATTTTGTATTCTTTATTTTTGTTCAACAGTAAATTGTATAATTAAGTAAAAAACAGTATAATAGACGAATAGTTGCCAACTAAGCTGTTAAAAACACTATATTTGGCAACCCTATACTGCATACAGCACGCGCGCTGCTCACGTGATCACCCCCACCTCCTCTAACCCTCTAAAAAGTAAATTTCCCTCTTATGTTCCCTGATCCCTCCCCTCATCTCTCCTTTTGCAGTATCTCTGTTGAGTTTTAGACTTTTAGTATACTTATTTCAATGTAATAGTGAGCTCACATTATTCCAATCCATTAATCCAATCCAGCGATTGCCGATTCGACTTGGAGAAAAGGTAGGTAGTACTAGGTAGTGCCATACGTAGTAGTCTGTGGTAGTGCCCTTGCGCTTCGCTTGGCCCTAACGTCCGCGTCTTGGTGGGGGCACTGCCGTGCCCCCAGATATGCCATTATTTTGTCTCTCACATTCGTCATTTCTAAGTAAAGTTAAAACGGTGAATATGGGCTCAAAACTTTTTTATCATGAATTGTATGAAATTGTGTGCTTCGTTTTTTGATTATACTTTATAGTTTTCGAATGGCCGCGGGAATCCAAATAAATAAGCATTAATGATTGGTCTCCGCCTGCTACGACGACGGCAGACCTATGTTCGTAGCGCGCGGAGATTTAAGGCAGGGATTAATCTCAATCCAAAACGATAACCTTGCACACACAACCAAAGACCAAGCGTATATATATAAGATAAATAAGACAATAAATCGTATATATAAGATAAATAAGATAAACAATAAGATTCATTTTAGCTTAGCATAAAACTGTAGTTACTAGGGGTTTCTTCTCTATTTTTCATGTTTTTTTTTATATATCTTTGGAAATAAATATTAAGGAACAAAATTGTTCGGTTCAGTAGATTTTAATATAGATTTACTAACAATTTATTCAAATAAAATGTATAATTATCCTAGTTAATACTTATATTTCGACGAATTAGATTTTTGTCGGAGGCGAGTTTGTAAATTAATTACAGGCTACAGCCAAAGTATTACGTTTAATAAAAATGTTTATGGTTTAAACTTTAAAGTCTTTTAAATATTGTGCTTTATATCTCATATTTTTACATTTCGTTATTATATTGGAACTAGGTAAACCGGGAGTCACGGAATAACAAATTGGGGTTTATCCCCGCCTTAAAGGGCTCCCGCCTCCCGCACACGGGCCACCGGCCACAATTACAAAACGCCGCCACCGGCATATTTCCTGTAGTTTTCATACATTTTTAACGCCGGTGGCCGCCACACGCTACAAAAATTATTCACTTTACGACCAATAGACTAGCTTAAAACGGCGTTTGTGGCTGTCACGTGTGGCCCGTGTACGGCGACACAGTAAATTAGTTCCACTATGAAATGCGAAAACGCCAATTGGACGCCTCATCCCTAAACCATACCTAAACTCTTCGAATTTTGCGTGTAACTAATTGCCAGCGCAGACGTCGTCTAATTCCATGATAACTGCCGCACACAGAGACGAAATACGAATATTAATTACCTATCTGTAATTAAATTAAGATATAGACATAAGCCCCATACATTATCTGTAATTAAAGTCATCATTAAATTACAGTTTAATCATCATTAAAACTTAAATGTGAGTGCGGCCGTTACTGGACATTGTGTTGTGACTTGTGTACTTGTTATATTATTATCATTATGATAGTTATCAAAATGAGTAGTAAAAAAGTGTGTAAAAACATAACGTAGTCCAAAAAGCGATGTTTCCCGCGCCGCCACGGAGCGGTGACAAAAACGTGAGCGGCTTATCACACTGTGACACTTACATCACTATCGGCCAAGCACTGCGAAAATAGCTATCCAATAAACATACTAATGTGAAAGTGGGTCCTCCTCAGACAGATAGACAGACTTTCGCGTTTAAAATATTTTTTTTAATGAAATAAGGGGGCAAACGAGCAAACGGGTCACCTGATGGAAAGCAACTACCGTCGCCCATGGACACTCGCAACATCAGAAGAGCTGCAGGTGCGTTGCCGGCCTTTTAAGGAATACGCTCTTTTCTTGAGGTTTGCAGGTCGTATAGGTCCGGAAATACTGCTGGTGACAGTTCATTCCAGAGTTTTACAGTGCGCGGCAGAAAGTTACGCGAAAAACGCACTGTGGAAGACTGCCACTCATCAAGGTGATGAGGATGGTATGTTTTTCGCGTGGGACGATGGCGAAAAGTTGCAGGTGGTCCGAACAATTCCTCAGAGCACTCCCCGTGATACAACCGATAGAGGATTCAGAGTGATGCTACATCTCGGCGTAATTCCAAACAAGCTGTTTGAAACACTATGGCAGTTAACAATTCGAGCGGTCCTTCATTGGATACGATCCAGAGGGAGCAGTTGGTATTTTGGCGCCCCTGCCCAGAGATGAGAACAATATTCCATATGAGGCCGAACCTGCGCCTTGTAGTAGGCGTTGGTCCGGACTGAAGTACTGTCTCGCTCTGTTAAGAACACCAAGCTTCTTCGAGGCTAATTTGGCCGTACCCTCTAGACGATATCGGAAATGGACTTTGCTCAATATGTTGACGCCAAGTATCTCAATGCAAATCAAAATATTAGTATGGATTGTAAAGCTGAAGATAACAAAATTATTTTTTTCTTGCACACAATAATCACAAAAGCTGATGCACCGCTCTATGTAATTTGGCACAGTTATAGAGGAGACCACGAGGAAGGATGTAGGATTCTTTTTTGCGTGTAAGTGTACGGTTACTGCGAGCTGAAATACTACTTTCCTCGTTCTCACGGCCGCGTTGTCAACAGCCAAGTATTTACGTCCAATTCACGTGTTTAAAAACGTATCGCATATCATTGTAAACTAATGCGTCTGATTCATACGATATTGAAATAATTGTATAATACGAGCCACGAGGTGGGTTTATAACAAACAAACAAACAAACAAATATAAGTACTTTATTGTGCACAATTTGATAAGGTTACATTCACAGACTTAAAATTTAAATACGGACGTAACCTTGTCTAATCCCGAGTGAAGCATAGTGATGGCCGCCCGTGTAGGATGTGTGCGTGTCATTGGCGCCGTCACTCTATGTACAATGTAGCGGGTTGCGTGTGTGAGTGTCGGTCTCGTGTACAATAAACGAAATTGTCGTACCTTGCATGCTTCACCTCTTTATAGTGTAATGCTCCATCCGTATTTTTTACATCCGTGGTTACATAACGTCTTTAGATTAAATGTCAAAAATGTTAAGCTTTAAACAAACCAAGCGTCAGTGAGAGGGGACGCGGTACGCGATACGGGAGCGTCTGCAACGCGAAACTGGCCGTGCACATCTGCGCGACTACGGTGCGAACCGTCAAACGTTAATATCATGACACAATCTATCAAAACGTATACAAATCAAAAAATCATAAACTAAAGAGTTGTAGAAAATAATATAAAAAAGGTTTTAAAAAAGAAGTCTAGATATGTACACTTCAAAACACGCGTCTGACAACTTGACGCGCACGTTCCGCTTGCCGACGCGAACATCCCGCGTCGCGGTCGTGCACGTGTGCACAGCGCCATAAGATTACATGGGCAGCGTCCGCCGCGCGGTAGACGCTACCGCTTCGCAGTCGCTTTGGTCGCGTAGGTTTGTGCAATCCATTATGCCCGTAGTGTAGAGCCTTCGAGGTTTGGACCATAGCGGTTGATCCTATTCCGAATTTAGATGCATTTTATAGAGAGACTTTAAAAATAATATAGGCCTATAGAAAGAGAAGTTTGTATTTGGTTATTGACTTATGAGTTACTTGATGACGCCCGCAACTCCGTTGCGCCATAATTCGTTTATCGCGCGGGGACCATACATTTTTCCGGGATACAAAGTAGCCTTTGTCCTTTCCCAGGACTCAAAGTATCTCCATACCAAATTTCAGCAAAATCGGTTCAGCCGTTTAGGCGTGAAGAGGTAACAGGCAGGCAGACAGACAGACAGACGCACTTTCGCATTTATAATATTAGTATGGAGGACGGAGGACGATTACGTGATTCTGTAGACTATATTATAATAATTATAATGATGCTCAGACAGATAGTTGTTATCTTACTGATAAAAAAACTTTCAGATTCAGACGAGTTTATTGATGGTGTATTGAGCATTGACATCGTTTTCATAAATTTTATTAAATTTTCAGATACTAACTTTAAAATTGTATTCAGAAATTGGTGGTCTTTAAGCAGAAAATGAAATATTGAGGCCCAATTACACCAACAACGCAACCACGGCCGACCACATCGCAACCACATCGCAACCACGTCGCAACCACATCGCATCCACAACGTTGCGTCGATGCAACGACAGTGCGCGAACACCGCCCTCGCTCTTCCCCTCCTTCGTTTCATTGACTTTCGTACGTAACCACATCGCAACCACTGACGACAAGTGACAACACAACCACGTCGGCATTTTGTCGTTGCGATGTCGTGTGGTTGTGGTACGTGTGGGTTAGCCCTAGCAGACGTTGGCGAAATTGAGTATCTGCCAATTTATATGAATTTTTCAGCGACTTTGAAAAAACTTGTGTTTTCCATTGTTGTTTTTTCACGTGCTAGCACGCGTGTGTACAACTGACGTGTCAATAAAATATAAACACATGTTCGTACAGCCGAGCCGTAGATGCCGTAGCCATCAGCCACATCACGTTTCCAAAAACGAGTGGAAAATTTCCTGCACTATTAATTGTTGTTGACCTTCCATTATCGAGTATTGTTTGTCAATGGATGATTAAAGGCGCCGGCAGAAATAATTTCCAAGGGGTGCAGATTTTAGTTTTCTTTATTTTCTTTTCTTTTTACTTTTTGTCTATTTACATCAACAGATAATACTTTATAGTGTGTTTATGTTTTCCTTGTAGAAAGTTGACTGTGAAAGTAGCAGCGCTGAAAGACCAATTTTTTTTTACTTTTGTATGGGGAAACTCGTGAGTCGTGACGCTGAGGCGCTTGCCCATACAAAAGTGAAAAAAATATCTTTCAGCGCTGCTACTTTCACAGTGAACTCTCTACAAGGAACACGTACACACCCTAAAGTATTATCACTTAGTTTTGTTACACCCTGTATAGATATACATATTATTGTGATTTGTGTATTAACTAAAGTCTAAACAATAAAACCTACCCATAATATTGATGAAAGAACAGACTACGGAGAATAATCTTCAAGACAGAATCTTTGTAACCTATTCAGGAATAAAATATTTTACGACAAAAGTTTATTATTTCTTTGTAAGTACATACAACTACAGCTGATGACATTGATTCAACGCATTATACAACACACTAGGCTGAATTACACCGACGTAATTTACGGGGCCGAAATTACGCTCAGCCGCTTACGTCTGATGCGACACACTATAAATTACGAGAAGAGCCGAAATTTCGCGGCGTAATTTCCGTTGCGGAACGCGCGCGTAAGTATTTAAAATTCTCAGATGTAATGTGTGCGTTGACGCTTTGGAGTTAAGGTTGGATTTGCTACGTTCAGTTTTGATAATTCCGTTGCGTATACATATTTTACATATTAAATACTGGATGTAACAAAACATAGTGATAATACTTTAGGGCAACTTTAGGGTGTGTTTGAGTCCCGTGTAGTTTTTTCACTTTAATTGTATGGGCAGCGACATGAATTTATCCAAACAAAAGTTTAAAAAAAGTTGTTCTTTCAGCGGTGCTACTTTTACAGTGAACTCTATAATATTACGTCTATACGATACACACCCCAAGGCAGGGGTTCCCAAACTGTGCGCCGCGGCGCCCTGGTGCGCCGCGGAAAGGCAAGAGGGGCGCCGTGAATCGATCTTCCATCATTATCCATAACCACAAATATTATAAAATAAAATTAAAATATGAATTATACAAAGTGGGCAGATGATTAGATATTTGTTTATTATTATTTACACATTACATTTAATTAATATAATCATTAAATGTGTTTATTTATGTATATTTTTGTAATAGCTAGGTAAAGTAGGGCGCCGTGACAAAATATTGATTTGTAAGTGCGCCGCAGGCTGAAAAAGATTGGGAACCCCTGCCCTAAGGTATTATCTCTTAGTTTTGTTACACCTTGAATAGATTAGCTCAGATTTTAATATTATGTAGTCTGACATTAAATAGCATAATATATCCAGTTATTCCAGTTGTTACATATACCTTGTTATAATGGTACGGCGGATTACCGAGCCGTGGGCACAGGGGCGACACTCCGTGTACATGAGCGCTCTCGCGCCGGTGAACGGAACGTGTACACACACCGCTATGGTTGACAACGAAATGGAATTTAGACTTGTGAGTTGTGCCAAAGGAAAGATGTATTTAAATTATATATTATGTGTAATACAATATAATATAATAATAAAATAATAATCTTAAAATTAAATTACTTAAATTTCATAAATTAAAAAATAAAAATTATTATTCATAATAGGTATAAATCTAAATTTTAAAATTATTTATTTGATAAATTATAATAATATTATAAAGAGGAAAGATTTTATTGTTAATTTTTTGTCTGTTTGTAACGAATAAGCTCCGAAAGTACTGGACGATTTGAAAAATTATTTTACCATTAGAAGCCGACATTATCCCTCATGAAAAAACGGGTAATAGAACAACCAACAACGGGAATCAGAATTGTCAGGTGCGTGCGCTCGCTCCACCTTACTAGTCAGCCCTCGTACCGAATAATCCCAGGGATGACCGCTCCGCGCCCCGCGCGCCGCGCACAGCCCCCGCGCCGATCCAGACACGCACACATATCCGTGAGCGATTTTACGGGCACACATGTTTAAGTGTCGCTTCTTTTCGCGTAGTGTATATATTCTTTGCCGTGGGCGACCTCAATCGCACATCAATGAACTGCGGTCACGTGCAGCTCAGGGTTGCCGGTGTCTCTGTGCGTGTGTACTCTGTATACGTATACACTGTATTATGTATGTACTTTGTGCATATCACTGTACAATTATTGAAGTGAAAACTTCTTTAGCGGCGTTGAGCACTTTTGTGGGATGGGTAAAAACTGTGAAACTCGCGTCAGATTCTCGTGCTGATCGAAAAACCGTAAGACGGTTGGAGAGTAGTGTTGTAACATCGAAATCGATTAATGGAACAATCGATCGCTTTTTTCGATTGTCGATATTTTTGGAGTTTACTCCTTAAGAGCCCGGGTTACCCTCGAAATTCTCATACATACGTAATACCAAAATCATTTTGTCATACGAAAATATTTAACATGTTTGAGTTATTTTTCAGTTTAAAATAGTAATTACCTAGGTTCCTGAACAAAAATTAACTTCAAAATATTTAAACACAAAAAAAAAATTGTGTATAAATTTTTTTTACTAAATTTACTACTAAATATTTAAACACTAAAAAAAAAAATAGAGGCGCGCGGCCAGCGTACGGAACCGCACGATATTTATCGTACACATGCGATAATTTTGTGCGTACGTACCGATGTACGATAGCATATTATTATCGTACGCAGATTATACCATAATTTTTATTATGATGCAAACATATTATATTTTTAAACATACTGTATAGTGAAACTGCATAAGTGTGAGCACTGTGAACGTGCCAGCTTTAGTTTACTGATATTTTTAGTAAAAGATGGCCCCGTGCGAGTTTCTTACGCCGGTTCCTCTCGCCGGGTTAGTTCCCGAACCGGTGGTAGGCAGTTAGGCACCGTAGTATCGACGTTCGGTAAAGTTTTTGTAAAGAAATTACTCCGAATAAAAATATTTTGATTTGATTTGATCTTACAAAGTATTCAGAGCATCCCTGGATTCATAAATAGGCGGTTTTAGGCCAAGGCCTGGGGGTAGCAGCGTTCTAGTCCCTAGGTTCCGCGGCTTCCGCCACTAAAAACAACGCTGCTCTTTGTATAATTGTATAACTACAGTACGGCTCGACTGTTCGACAAGGCTTTAAATCAGAGGTTCCCAAACTTTTTTTTCTCATAGACCACTTTCAGCATTTTGCTGGATCCGGTGGACCCCCCCCCCAGTTCAAGGCCGGTCTGAAATCGTCGTCGAACGTATTCATCCAACAGTACCTTAACTTTGTTGTATTCTAAGTTTGACTCACAAGTCACAGTACAAGGAACCAATAAGTTTCCACTTCGGAGTGGTCAAAAGTAAACGCAAATATTTTCTTGTTGTGTATCTAGCTATTTAACACAAAAATTACCACACTTTTACTTATAATTTATAAATTTCCTCGCTCTGTAATATTTAATCTGCTAATATAATATTGTCTACCTATATTCATAGGGAAGTCGAGTCGGGTCACCTAATTTTTATAGACCCCCGTTAACGACTCGTGAACCCCGATTTTTTTCCACGCAAGCGTAGATCCCTATCGGGCTACCGTGGACCCCTGGGAGTCAACCGACCACTTTGGGAATTAATGCTTTAAATGAACGTGGCGAAAAAAGGAACTAACGCTGCCATCATACAAAAACGTCATTTTTGACAGTTCTCCTTTACCAGCAGCGTTCCGCCTACGTTCATAAAAAGCTTTGTTGCACTTTAGAAAATTTACCTGATAGTAAAAATCGGTAGATTTTATATCAATCACAGACATAATATTATTATCTTACAATTTACTACACGTGACGTAGGCAATTATTGTTACCTCATCATGAATTTTCACATAGTTCACCTATGTAACGACAATGTTATGTAATTTAACTGTAATTGTTCTGTGGGAAAAACGTCAGATGTTGTGTAAATACGTAACTACTAACTAGTTATTAAACTTGCTGTATAAGACTAAATCGATTCTGTATTGATGCTAGAATTTAGATTAACATTGCGTGGAAGTCCAGAGAGGGCTTGAAGACTAAAATTAGCAAAATCGGTTCAGCCGTTCTCGAGTTTTAGCGAGGCAAACAAAATTTAAAAATATTTTTTATCTAATATTCGCGACGCGAAATTCGCGTTTTGGCTCTATTGAAAACGGACAACGGCCACAACGCGTTCTGTAAACCACAAAAAGACCATAACGCGTTCTAAACATTTGTTCTTAACATATTATCGTCGCTTGGTAATGTTGTGCTAGGGTTCGAGGATTCGGAGAGAGAGACCTGGTGACTCTCTTGAAGACTTTATTCACAAACACTAGCTCACACAAATCACTAAGTCTAAACACTAAGCACTAGATCCAAATCACTGAGCACTATTACTGTCCTAGGTCGTAGCCGAGTCGTAGGTTCACTATCACAATCATTCATTATTGATCACTGGTTTTCACTTCGAAGTCGCCTTGAAGTTCGCTCGTATCGAACTGAACTGCCGACTCCTCTACCTGCGGCTATTATATAGGTCGAGGTGAATTCTGGACTGTACGAGAACATTCCTTTCCCGAATGTACCAAATACGCGTAAACAAATGTGGAATATTTCCAGAAGCCTAACGTCATCTAGTATCCAATAGCGGATCTACGCTATTTGCGTTTCTACGATAAGTTGCGCTGGTTTGACGCTAGATGGCTCTGTGTGTCCGTATCCGTAACAGTAACAATACCAACGTAAGTCAAATTTTAAAAGTTTTCAAGACTGAAAAAACTTCCCGTTTTTTTGCTTAAATGAAGGCATTAGGGCCGGAAAAATTATTTGAAATAGAAAAACTATAAAGTATATGTGTAGCCAGATATATTAGCTAGGATATTAAGCAGATATAAGTTACAAGTTTTATTAAAATAATTAGGGGAAAAATTTGGTATTGTCCGTACGTTACGAAATGTTACTTGTTCGATTCTTCCACTCATGTCTTCAATTATGATCTTCCAAACCTACGGACGATTAATCAATCAAGAAAAAGAAATAGGACATCAGCCAAAACATGTGTTTCGCGTTATGGTCTTTTTGTGATTGCCAGAACGCGTCGTGGCCGTTTTGATTAGAGCCACAACGCGAATTTCGCGTCGTGGCTGTTTCACTACCACAATGCGTTGTGACCTATATTTCCGCTCATTGAGCGTTTTCGGCCTTTGAGCGTAACATATTATGTATAAAATTCTCGTATCGGTGTTTGTGCGCGAACTCCTCCAAAACGGCTCAACCGATTTTAATGACCTCTGTGGCTCAGTGGTGAGCGCGTTGGTAGCTCAAGCCGGGGGTAGCTCAATCCCGCCGACGGAACAAAAACTTTTCAATGTTCCCGGGTCTGGATGTGTATTAAATATGTGTATGATATAATAAATATATTTCCGTTGTCTGGTACCTGTAACACAAATCCTTTAGGTACTTAGCACGGGGCCAGACTGACGTGGTGTGAAGCGTCCATAGATATTATTATTATTATTATTATTATTATTATTATTATTATTATTATTATTAATGCGTATGTCCGTCACCTGTCTATGAATCAATTCATTATTCGATGGTACATTCGTTGTTAGGCCTAAGAATAGGTTTTTACCTAATTTTTATATTGATACTAGAAATGTGGCCAAACCTAACGATGTCAATACTTGGATATGGCATACACCATCAAAAATGTAGCAATGTTTTTGCATGCAAAATGTGTATCGAGAAAAATATATTGTCGTCCTTTTTGTCTTGTAATAGCATAATTATACTACTTTCTCTTTCACTCATTTTACGCTTTCAATTCATATTTTACGTAATAAATGTATTAAACACGTCCAACTGCCAGCGCCTCCTATGTCACACTGTTCTCAGATGAGTGAGCTCACTCATTTCGAGGGTGACACATTTTCGCGCTGACGATTGTATGGAATGCCTTTTCTAAAGGTTAAAATTCTATGGGCAAAACTACATTTGCCGGGTCAGTTAGTTTAAATATAAACTATCATTTATAATTGTACCATATCACTTTGAGGGCCACATCACGTGTATAGACGTGATGTTAAATAATATGTTCTCATTCGCCGATCACGTCATGACGCGTGATCCGATTTCCGCATTGCTTATATGGAATATCACGTGTCTTGCCGCGTTCGGACTTTATTGAATAGAAAACCACATACGTTAGGAACACACATACAAAGTTATATGCGCGTAGCGCTTCAAATGTGTGTGTAAAGAGGACTTGTCTAAACGCACTGCTCGCGCTCGCGCCACTGCGTCGGCCATCATCGTTGATTGAGGTTGCGTTACTATTTCCCGCCAAAATGCCGCGCGGACGTTATAATATTATTTTGGATGCAGAAAATGAAAATGAATTGCAGAATGATGAGGATTCGGATGTGGAGAGTGATGATGATATACATGGTGAAATGCGAGGTAATATTTAGTGTTTACTTATTCATTTTTATCTGTGTTTTTGTACCTTCATGTTTTGATACGCTTTTTCAACCATACCTTCATTTTTTTAGGTGTGATTGAAGAATACTGCGATTTGATTCAAGAAATGGAAGAATCGAATGTTGATGAGCCAGAGGACATCCCCATGGACCCTGGTGTCGAGGAATTTGTATTGTCTTCTGCAGGCCAATCTTACCGGCTGTCGGATGAAGCGAATGGATGGTCGTTTCAAGTGAAGCAGACTCTGTCTGAGGACCCTATGTTTGAAGAAGATGTAGGGGTACATATACCCTTAGACGTAAACTGGACCCCCTTAGATTGTTTCGAGCTGTTTTTTACGTCAGAGTTCTGGAAATCGATAAAGCACGAAACAAACAGATACGCAGCACAACAGAAAGCGAAACTAGCAAGAAGAGGTGAACTGAAACCACATTCTACTTTGAATCACTGGACTCCTGTCACAGAAACCGAGTTGAAGAAATTTTTTTCTATTATAGTTCACATGACTTTGGTGAAAAAGGAGAGTTTGGACTCGTACTGGTATGTTGATACATTTTTGAATACGCCGTTTCCTGGGAAGATGATGTCAAGGCAACGCTTTCGTGCTATTTACTCGTGCTTGCACCTAAATGATAATAGCAATTACATACCGCGAGGGGAACAAAACTATGACGCATTCTTCAAGCTGCAACCGTTTTTTGATAGGCTTGTTGAGCAGAGCAAGAATTTGTATAAGCCAAAAGAAAACCTCAGAATAGATGAGGGCATATGCGGTTTTAGAGGTCGGGGGCACTTCCGTGTGTTCAACAAAGAAATGACAGACAAATATGGAATGAAAATATACATGTTATGTGAAGCAGAATCCGGCTATGTATTACAAATGGTCCCGTACGTCGGCGATTCCAAATCGGTAGATAAGATTATTAAGGAGCTGATGGAAGGCTACTTGGACAAGTGGCATTCTGTATACATGGACCGATTTTTTTCAAGCCCTACGATCATGGATATACTGTGGTTGCGAAAGACTCGTGCTGTCGGCACCGTAATGCCTAATAGAAAAGGTCTGCCTCAAGAGTGGCGCCACCAAGAGTTGGAGTGGAACGAGATGTCCTTTTGTCACCGTGGCAACCTGACAGCCTGTAAATGGAGAGATAAGCGAGTCGTACATATTCTGACAACAAAACATGTGGCCACTTGGACAGAAGTGACCATCAAGGCGAAAGGCGGCCATGCACAAAGAGTTCACAAGCCAGACTGTATCCTAGACTACAATAGGAATAAGATCGGCGTGGGTCTGTGTGATCAGTATGTGTCTAACTATGCGCTAAAACGAAAATCCATGAAGTGGTGGAAGGAAATGTTCTTTCATCTGTTTGCCAGGGCCACAGTGAATGCCTACATCATTCATTATAAAACAAAACCGCCCGGGCAAAAACGACTCCAATTCTCTCAGTTCTTGCGGGAGTGTGGGTCATCCTTAGCTGAAGCTGGCTTGGATGGTTCAGATGAAGCAAGTGGCTCTAGGCCACACTTTGTAGATGCCACACGGCTAACCGAGCGTCATTTTTTGGAGCCTATTCCGCCGACTGCCTCGAAAGCGACTACGTTTAGAGTTTGTAAAGTTTGTGCGGACATAGGCAAGGCCAGAACGGGGACCAGGGGGAGGAAAGAGACCAGATACCAATGTGAGATCTGCAAAATACCACTCTGCGCTCATCCTTGTTTCAAAATGTACCACACGAAACGTGATTATACGAAATAAAATGGTCTTTTCTGAAACAAGGGTGGGTGTAAGACTTTTTTTTTTGTTGAAAAAGCATATTTTTTTTTCCAAATGAATAAAAAAATTCTATTGTTTTTTTTCATAAATCATAAATATCTATACTTATTATAAAACAAAGTCGCTTTTTTCCCTCATGTTCCTTTGTTCCCTTTAGGCTTCGTTCAAACCTACGCGACCAAGCGACTGCGAAGCGGGAGCGTCAAGTTAAGGCCTGTATTCACTTTGATTAGTGCAAGTGCAAGTGACTAGTAATTGAGGCAGTGGAGTGCAGGTGTGTAGTGCAAGTAGTGTCCAATTCTTGTTTAGTGGCTCTTTAGTAATTTAATTTAGTAAATTCAGTAGTAGCTGTCAACACGAGCGTCCAAGTTTCAAAAATAAAACTGCCATTTTGACATGTCCTTCATTTTTAATATTGGTTTTATTAAACGAGCTTTTGCCCGCGGCTTCGTTCGCGTTAAGAAGTTTTGTTATATACAAACTTTGATCCCCTATTTTCACCCCTTGGAGGTAGAATTGATCAAAATCCTTTCTGCCTCATGATGATGCCTCATGATCAAAAACCTGCATGCCAAATTTCAGCCCGATCGGTCCAGTGGCTTGGGCTGTGCGTTGATAGATCAACATGTCAGTCAGTCACCTTTGAGTTTTATATATAAAGACCACGAAGTATTTTCATATGTCCTTTCCCAGGACTCAAAGTATCTCCATGCCAAATTTCAGCAAAATCGGTTCTGACTTCTGAGGTATAAACGTGAAGAGGTAACAGACAGACAGACACACATTCGCATTTATAATATTATTAGTATATTAGTAAGTAATGAGTATGAATTAGTATGGAAGTAATTGAAAGGGTGTACTTTTGTACTTTTAATAGGTATATATAATAATGATATACTATATCTATGGACGCTTCACACGGCACACCACGTCAGTCTGGCTCATAAAGTTAATATACCTAGCGGAATAATAGTAACAATCTCGAGCTGTCAAACGAAACCAAAATTGGTTTTCATCTGTCACGCACTTGCACTCGCAAAAAATAGAACACGCTTTTAATCACGTTACTACGCAGCCGACTAGTCACTTGCACTAATCAGTCGCTGTCCACACTTACTTTCTACTAATCACTCATCACCTGTACTAGTCACCTGCACTTAATCACTAATCAAAGTGAATGCAGAACTAATCACGTTACTACGCAGCCGGCTAATCACTTGCACTAAACAGTCGCTGTCCACACTTACTTTTTCCTAATAACTAATCACTTGCCCTAATCACTTGCACTTATTACTAATGAAAGTGAATACGGGCCATTACGTCAAGTTGTCAAATGTATGTTTTGTACTGACGCTCCCGCTTCGCATTCGCTTGGTCGCGTAGGTTTGAACGAAGCATTAATCTTTAAAACTACGCAACGGATTTTGATGATTCTTTCAGTGTTAGATAGCCCATTTATCGAGGAAGGCTATAGGCTATATTTTATCACGCTAAGACTAATAGGAGCGAAGAAATAGAGCAAAATGTGGAAAAAACGGAGAAAATTATTTGAAACGGCTAACTTGAACGCGCTAATCTCAGGAACTACTGGTCCGATTTGAAAAATTCTTTCAGTGTTAGATAGCCCATTTATTGAGGAAGGCTATTAAAGGCTACATTTTATCATGCTAAGACTAATAGGAGAATGTGTAAAAAATGGGGGAAATTATTTGAAAGGGCTTATCTCGCGAACTACTGGAGCAATTTTTACGTTATTTGGCACAGATAAGAAGTAGACCACGTGAAGGATCATAGGCAATCGATTTGGTAAAAATTTTAAAATACGTCGCTATTTTAAGGGGTTGCGAGTGGTTGGGGGGAGGGGGGGGAGGGGTTAAATTCCCCCCTCACCATTTTCACCCGCCGGAAATGCTTGATTTCCTTAGAAAAAATAAAAAACAAATTTGTACAAAAATGGTTTATTCCACTTTACATGTTTTATAGCTTTCCACGAATGGATCTTTCCAGTATTTTATGTTACGGTCGCCGGCTGCTGCCGCAGCATGCTCGCTGCGCTCGCTTGGCTCCCTCTGTGTTATGGTCCAAGTTCTAACCTAACCTACTTTTGGACTTTCTGTATTGTGATTGTTTTTTTTTTTTGGCGGGGGGCTGCGCCCTCCCGTTCCCCACTTCGCTATCCGTGGTTAAGTAGGCCGTCTGTTAAGTCTTCTCATTAATAATGAAATGGGTATGGCATTTGAATGTTAGGGAGGGGGGAGGGGGGAGTGAAAGGAAGAGGGGGCCGCCTTAGCGATCTAACCTAACCCAATCAAGTCGTATTGGGCCTATTATATACTGTTCTTATACATTTCCTATAACATATAATAATATTATCTCTTATATATAAACATGGATCTTCAAATGTGTTAGTCACGCTAAAACTCGAAAACGGCTGAACGGATTGGGCTGATTTTAGTCTTAAAATATTCGTAGAAGTCCAGGGAAGGTTTTAAAGTGACACGAAGTTTACCGGGACAGCTAGTATAAAATATAATTACCTTGATTGTATTTTCTTTTTCCAAATTTAGATTCATCAATCTGGACAATTTTTCCGGGGCCACCAATCTTTCCAACTGCTTCATTTTTTTATGACTTTTCACAATTTGACATATTTAGCTGACAATATCATCCATCCAAGATGGCGGGTCGCGTTTCGTTTCACGTTTTTCACATAAAACCTAACAATTACACTTGAAAAACTGTACTAAAGCATAAAAATTACGTTCCGTTTTGCATAAGTAATTGCAATAATATTTAAGATCTTTTGGATTTTTTTTTTAAATATTTAGACGCAACTCCGGCAGCTAAAATTTCTTTGGGGGGATTAAGACTAACTCCCTTAAGCCCCCTACACCACTAATACTCTCAAATTCAGGCGACTCGTTATAAAATCCAAACCCCCCCCCCCCCCCCCCCCCCAACAGTGCGAAAAACGCCGGCGAACCAGTTTAATGGCCCGGCCATCAAAGGCAACCTTAGAAATCTCAGAAGTCAGAATACAGGAGATTGTAACGTTGACTTGTCTGTTGTCCTCTCGTCACGTGCGGCGACTGGACGTTATCTGTTGTGTTTGTGTTTTGTGTGTATTGTGTGTATGTGTATGTGTGTGTTCTGTGTGTGTCTGCACTTATCGGTGGCCATGTGCCGGTTGATGGACCGATAATGTCTACAAGAATATAAATATTAAATACTTTATACTATTTAGCATACTATGTATTCGCGTACTGATAGTTGATAAGGCATTTATAAATCACAGGAGTGACTACTGACTAGCTGTTCTTTATAAGTAAAGTTAGTTTTTAGGGTTCCTTACCCAGAGGGTAAAAACGGGACCCTATTACTGAGACTTCGATGTCTGTCCGTCTGTCAGTTTGTCCGTCTGCCCGTCTGTCTCCAGGCTGTAACTCAAGAACGGTAATAGCTAGAGGGTTGAAATTTTCACAGATTATGTATATCTGTTGCCGCTATAGCAAATACTAAATTCAAAATAAAAATAATATTTAAGGGGGGCTCACATACAACAAACGTGATTTTTTTGACCTTTTTCGCTCTATATCAATAATGGCAACTTGAATTTTTCTCAAAGTCTTTTGTTATATTATGTGTTATTTAATATTTAATAATAATCCTACTAATATTATAAAGGCGAAAGTATGTGAGTTTATGAGTTCGTGAGTTTGTGAGTTCGTTTGTTACTTTTTCACGCTTAAACGACTGGAGCGATTTTGACCAAATTTTACAGGGAGTTAGCTGAGAGCCTGGATTAATACATAGGCTACATTTTTAACCGACTTTTAAAAGAGAGGAGATGTTATGTTCCTTTTTTTAATTTTACCTAACCAAACCTAAACTAAACACCACATATTTCAAGTGTCATTTCATTAATAGGCTTTCGCCCCGTCTCCTACTTGGGGGGGGGCTGCACCTCTCCAACTTCCCCTCCTGGAAATGTTGTTCATTACAAAATGGTCTGACGTCGTTAGAATTGTGTTTTAATACTCCTTTTTAGGACCAAAGTAATTTATTAATTGAATATATTTTATATTCATGATATATTTTATGTTCATGATTGGGTCCCGTTTTCACCCTTTTAGTAAAAGACCATAAAAAGGAGAAAATTAACCATCTCCGTTATTATGCTATGCTAACGCAGACGAAGTCGCGGGCAACAGCTAGTATTAAAATATAATAAAAAAATTAAGGGGGGCTCCCGTACAAAAAATACAATTTTTGGCCTAATTTTGCTCTATAACGGTACGGAACCCTTCATGCGCGAGTCCGACTCGCACTTGGCCTATTATTCCATTTACTTAGTCTCTCCATGTCTCTCAAAAGCTCGAGAACTCTATGTTTTCTTCTTCTCTCTATATTTCCTTTACCGCTTACATTAGTCAGATTTCAGATTTTGCTTTCAATCTCATTTCATACAGAGTGTGACAAAACAAAATGATATTATGTAGTTAATAATTAAGAGTTTAGGGTGTGTATGTGTTCCTTGTAGAGTTTAGTCTGAAAGTAGCAGCGCTGAAAAAGTTTCTTTGTTATGGGCAGTGGGCTAGATGTTGGGGCAATTCTCATAGAAACCTAGAAGTGAAAATATAATCCCACCAAAAACATTTCATGTAAAAGTTACCTCGACGACCACAAAAGGTTTGCCCTGTGAAAAAGACATCAGATCTAATGTAGAGCCAAGCTTCTCAATCGACGCGGCCTAACAGCTCTATCGATCCTAACTACAACAAATTCTACATATCAGTAAGTATGTATAAAAAACGGCGAAACACTTCGAGAAAAGGTAAGTGCCCTTGCGCTTCGCTTGGCTCGTCTCGGCGGGTGCACTACCGTGCACCCAGATTCTTTCAACGCTACTTTCTCAGTAAACTCTACCCAAGGGACACACTTTGTTTCGTTACAGCTTGTAGAAGTCTAAACTTTTTTCAGCGCTACCACTTTTACAGTGAACTCTACAATAATATACGTACACCCTAGTCTAAATACCGCCTACCACAGCAAACTATACAAAGGACACATACACCAAGTAAATCAATCATCTATGTTATAATTTATGTTATAAAAGAACATATAATGTAATGATGCCGAAACTACAATAAATTACCAAATGACATTATAGAAATTGAAGATCTAAATTATTCCTAATCGAGAAAAGTTTTTACACAATTAAAGAATATTGAAATGAAAATATAGTTTGACAATAATTAATAATAGAGCTCAATTATAATGAATAAAGTATTGTCCTTTAATGTTCAATTCCATTGTAATATAATATTAAGATTTAAAGCAATAAGAATATGTATATTATTTACTTATTTTGGCTGTTACTTTAGGATTCTATATTATTGATGTATTTGCATGCCATTAATAAAACGGCAAAATATGTACTTAATATTTTACGCAAAGTAACATCTTTCTTATCATGTTTTGTGCAAATAAAGATATTGAATTGAATTGAATTGAAAATATGTTACACCCTATACATCAGTAATCAGTATGTGTGTAAAGTGCCGAATGTGACATATTTCCGTGGCAACGTGAGGCATGCGGAACGCCATGTGCCGCGTGTGGCGGCGGCATAACGTGACTCGGATTGGGGCCAGAGGCTGATGGCTTCCAATGTTTTTTTTATTTTATAAAGGTAATGGCATTGACTTGAAAGTATCGAGAGTCGAGACTTGAGTTCAGGAACTTTGACATTTTCTTTTTAACCCATCAATCCCCAAGCAATTCAAAATCTATTGTGTCTGCGATTCCCACTATCGAGGTATTAAAAATCCAGGAGTATTACATCCGAAACTGACTCTATTTCGATTCTGTCCTCATACCCCCGACACTTAAGTCTTGACCCTGAGAGAGTCCTGCGGGGCTAAAATGGTCGCTTTGAAGAATCATGATATGAATTATAATATGATTCATTTTTCTAAAATCGCAAAATGCTCGCAATTCATTTCTGTACTTTTGTACTGATTTGACATTTGTCAGTTTGACAGTTTTGACAATTCATTTGCTGAATTGATTGAGACTTGAGAGGAATTGCTAAATGTGACCATTTTAGCCCCGCTGACTCTTGAGGCCTGACTCCTGAGTCCTGAGTATTGACAACAATACTAGCGGGCGATGGTAGTTCAATTTGTAAATTGGACTAAAGGGAAGTTTAACTCATAGTAATCTTCGTGCAAGTTCAGCAAAATCGGTTAAAGAGCAAAATTATTTTGTGATTTGTGTGGGCAAGCGCCCTAGCGTCTGGAATTTTCTATGTAAGTTTAAGAAAATTTACTCTTTCAGCACTGCTACTTTCACAGTGAAATCAATTCAGGGGACTCATACACACCCTAAACTCTAAAGTATTATCACTAAACTTAGTTGTGTTACACCTCGTATAAAACCTACGCGCTACGTTAGGCTCAAGGTTTCCAGTGCCTTTCAAAACAAAAGGGCCAGGTCGTTCCCCTGCGCGCGCGCACATTTCACGCCACGTGAGCTATTCAATCAAAATAACGCCGGTGTCTGTCCCAAGCCGGCAGACTCCCGGCAACGTGAGCGGAAGTAAGGCCGACAGCACATTGGCACACGCGATAAATATATTTTGTTAGTGTTTATCGCATAGTGCAGAGTAGGTATACATTAAAATATTAATTATGATAATAATTTATAATAATATAGAGGTAGACATGACGCCCGCAAAACTCCTTTGCCCCAAAATTCATTTAATTCGATCTATATAATACTAGCCGTTGCCCGCGACTTCGTCCGCGTGGACTTCAGTTTATAGCGCGCGGTGTCAACAAAATTGGTTTCAAATTTAAAAGATTTTTTAAAACCCTGGTACCTCTTAAATCAAAATACCCAAAAACAGCTGTGCAGTGTGCACATAATATTTCATTTTTTAAATTAAGTAAACTTTATACCAAATTTAAAGCTTATTTAGCGCCCCAGTACACAACTTTACCTTTACCCATAAACTATAGTTTATCATTGGTAGGTTTAAGGTTACGTCACTGCATAGATAAAGTACTGAGTAGTGAGTTATTTAAATAATAACGTGTAAAACAATCGATAGAATCAAAAACTTTACTCAATATGGTGCCACGTCTTATAGAAAGACTTATGAGCAAGCGATAGCGAGATGTAGGCGACTCTTAGCGCCATCTGTTATGAATTTTTGGAACCAAATTAATTTTAACAAATTTACGCATTTTCACCCCCTTACAACCCCTTTTTCCAGTTAAAAAGTAGCCTATGTCCTTTCTCAGGCTTTAGACTATCTGTGTACAAAATTTCATTAGAATCGGTTCAGTAGTTTTGGCGTGAAAGCGAGACAGACAGACAGAGACAGAGACTATAGAGCCTACAAAGCTGTAATTTGGCATGAATACACATGTTAAGGTGACGCCGCGTTAAAGTAAGAAACCGTGTTGGATATGTTTTAGATTGCTTGTTTTCTATGAGAGGCCGGGCCGGCCTCTCATAGAAAAGAAGCAATGGAACAGCAAAAAATGGAATAAAAAGCGATAAAATGGTTTTTGTCGCGTAATTTAAAAACCATAAATACATTTCATATAAGCTATGCACATATTAAAGTGTATGCTTCAACCAATTTATGTACAAATTTTGGAACCTTAAATCATTCTCCTCTGTTGGAAAAATAGGAATCCCTTTTTTTACAGAGGTCTTTTCGATTGATAATTCTGTGTTATAAAAGTTGACCAATCGTGTTATGCTATGGGCAATTCAAAGACAAAGACATGATGAATACTGACAATGAACTTTAGTTTCTTAGCTTTAGTCATTGCTGAGAAAAATCGGCATCGCTAATTTGGCTAATTATCAAGGCGTCGCCTTAAGAGCCCGGGTTACCCTCGAAATTCTCATACATACGTAATACCAAAATCATTTTCTCATACGAAAATATTTTACATGTTTGAGTTATTTTTCAGCTTAAAATAGTAATTACCTAGGTTCCTGAACAAAAATTAACTTCAAAATATTTAAACACTAAGAAAATTTTTTTTGTGTATATTTTTTTTTATTAAATTTAAGTACTACTAAATATTTAAACACTAAAAAATAGAGTAAAACACTAAAAAATATATAAATAAATAGTAAATTTACTGCAAAATATTTAAATAGTAAAAAATATTTTTTAGAGTAAAAAAATATTTTTTTTATTTTTTAGACCCTACGCATCAAGCGGGGATGAATATTTTTTTTCACACCCACCCCATCGTGTGGGGTGTCGATGTTTATCAAAAATATTGCGAGTATTCATAGATCATTTTCCGATTTAGGGATCCGTTTGGGAAATATTAAGCTTTAAAGTCTCCCCCTTCTACCAGCTAAACGGTTGCTTCTGGAAATGTGAAAAAATTCACGGGATTAGGAAATATATGCTGAATTTAAAAGGAAAACTATCACGGCTAAGAAGACTAAGTACATAAGTTATTGAGTAATAGTCGATCAACTAAAAAAAATATTCGGCGAAGTATTATAAAGGAACTTTTCGTTCAGATTCCTTTGAAAGTAACTGAGATGATGTTGTTAGTAGTGTAAAACACGCTATAAATGTACGAGTTCATTGAACATAAAAAAAATTGTCAAAAACTAGCGGTACTACGGAACCCTATATTGCGCGTGGCTCCACACGCACTTGGCCGGTTTATTTTTCTGTTTGTACAGCAAACTTAACACTACCCTTTTGTTACTCTTTATTTGCCTTTTTGTTTTGAAATGTAATGTACTCAGTGACATATTTTAATTATGATGATGACTTATTTATTCTGCAACTTTTTTATGCAAAAGTGACATCTAGCGGCGTAACTGAAAACTTTGTTGTAAGCGACTGATCTAATAGAAATTAGTCATTGTAGAGACAAATAGGTAGCTCAATAACTAAATAGTTTGAGTATAAGAGTATAGATGTCGCTTTTGTTATTTATGACAAAAATGTTATTCGATATTTTCCTAGAAAAGCTGTTGAATGATCTTCACTCTCAGAATTACTGATCATCATTAGTGATGAAATTAACGAAGTTTCGAACTAAGTACATACTTTATTTTTATACTTTACTAGCTGTCCCAGTGAACTTCGTGTCACCTAAAAACCTTCCCTGGACTTCAAGGATTATTTTAAGACTAAAATTAGCAGAATCGGTTCAGCCGTTATCAAGTTATAGCGTTAGTCGTTACTAACACAATTGAAAATCGAATTTTATATAATAAATATTTAAATATCTATAAATCGATTTTTATAGATTTAGTTGCGTCATGCGTGTGTACGGTAAATTATACGGCTATTGCTGAACCAAAGATTTCCTTTGGTAGGATTGGTCTTTATACCCAAGGATGGACTTAAGATGTGGAACCACCGCGATTTTTGATGTTAATTTTTTTTAATTTTAGCAGCTTCTGCTCTGGAGGAAAATAGAGTATTAATCTGTATAGAGGCATTAATTATGGTACTATTCCAAGTTCGGTACCATATTCTGATGACTTAAGAATGCGTAATTCATTTTAGGACTCATATTTGCACGATAAAGATGTTAATTAACGTAAAAAGAAGAAGAAGAAGAAGAATTATTATTTAAACGCGCTAATCTTAGTATGAGTTAGTAAATTTCCGATTTGAAAAATTATTTCAGTGTTAGATAGCCCATTTATCAAGGAAGGCTATAGGCTATATTTTATTACGCTAAGACCAATAGGAGCAAAGATATAGAGGAAAATGTGAAAATAAAGCTGAAGAGTTTGTTGGTTAGTTTGTTTGAACGCGCTAATCTCAAGTACTACTGGTCCGATTTGGAAAAAACTTTCAGTGTCTGATAGCCTATTTATCAAGAAAGGCTATAATCTATATTTTATCACGCTAAGACCAATAAGACCAAAGATACAGAGGAAAATGTAAAAAAACGGGGAAAATTATTTGAAAGGGCTAATATCTCACAGACTACTGGAGCAATTTTTATGTTATCGAAAATGATACCAAACTCGACTATATACCTAAATCCCACGCAGTTATTGACCTCATACCTTGTTAAAGCTAAGGCCCTTATAGCTTATACATATGTACTATATATATGATATATATGATATAGGAAACGCGATTACAGTGAAAAAATAACAAATTGAAATACGATAAAATTTATCTTTAGAAGTTCAAGAGTTATGAAAACTGGCATAAGACTTGCTTTTCCGGAAAGGTATTTTCCACGGTAGTAAAAAATGTTTATGATAAAAAAGGCCGACAATAAATTATTATTAATATCATTCCAACCGTTTTAAAGAGCAATTATGTGCCTCTCATAGATTTTAATGTCTTTATAACTTGGTACCTCTATTATCAGATTCCCGGTTTTTTTGTAACAATTTTATATCAAAGATGTCTACAAATTACAATATCTAATTAAAAAAAAGTATATTTTTTCATCAGTCCGAAAATACTTATTAGTTATTATGTCTCTAAAGTGGGGGATCCTAACAGTTTATAATATAATATACAACACAGTATAAGAATTATTAATGCGAAAGTGTGTCTGTCTGTCTCCTATCTATATATATATATAAAACTCAAAGGTTTTGACGACCTCTGTGGCTCAGTGGTGAGCGCGTTGGTAGCTCAAGCCGGAGGTCGCGGGTTCGAATCCCGCCGACGGAACAAAAAGTTTTCAATGTTCCCGGATGTGTATTAAATATGTGTATGATATAATAAAAATCTTAAATATATGTATAGTATAAAAGTATTAAATATATTTCCGTTGTCTGGTACCTGTAACACAGGTCCTCTAAGTACTTCGCACGGGGCCAGACTGACGTGGTGTGAAGCGTCCATAGATATTATTATTATAGATATTAAAGGTGACTGACTGACATGGTGATCTATCAACGCACAGCCCAAACCACTGGACGGATCGGGCTGAAACTTGGCATGCAGGTAGATGTTATGACGTAGGCATCCGCTAAGAAAGGATTTTGATCAATTCCACCCCCAAGGGGTTAAAATACGGGATGAAAGTTGGTATAATACTTCTTAACGCGAGCGAAGCCGCGGGCAACAGCTCGTCTCTTATAAAGTTATAAGTTATAACTTAAACCTCTTTACAGTCGAAACGATTTAGATGTTTAATGGAAACACAGCTTTGAAAGCCGAAAAAGGACATATGCCGAAGTTCCGCGGCGAAAATTCCGCATGATTACGTCAATGTCAAACGCATACAATATAACGCGACGGAATTTCGGTATGGTGTGCCATCGGTAATTTAAAATACATTGCAGGCGGAATCAAGCCGAACTTCTGCCGCGGAAATTCGGCATAGTGTGTTTAGACACTAAGTAGTTTTTGTTGCGGAAAAACAAAAACTACTTGACAGACTGTCAGACACTTCTCGTGACAGTTAGAAACACGGCCTTAGAACAGCAGAATGGCTGCTCTAAAGTGTCTAAAATAAAAACAGCATAGAAACCACATTCCTAAGTAGCTTTTTTCCCCGTAGCGCGAAAAAATGAAAATCGGTTTCATTTTGAACTCTTTTCTAAAAAAACAAGGAAATAAACCTTTCCTCTTTAAAAATATAAATAAAATAAAATTAAGGTAAGTAATAATATATTAACAAAACAGTAACATAGTGGTCAGTGGATAGCATTGTGAAATTAAACCACATAATCAATCTCAGGAGTTTATGATATAATTATAATTGGCTATTGGTCACCTGCTGTGTTGCTGCTACTTTAAAGTTATTTTACTTTTTGTCTGTTTTTAACATAGCATTTACAAAATTACTAATCAATATTTCCTATAAATTAAAAGGAAATAATGTCACTAATCACTTTGCTCAATTAATTATTATTGTAAGCAAAAGATTTAATATCGACCAAACTTGCGCTATCTTATTTCTCGCAGTTATAACTTTTACCTGATATTTAAATTGGTAGCATTATAGTGGCAAGTTACAACCCGTTGTAATGCTACCAATCACAGAGTCACAAATCACAATAGATCCTCATGGGTCGCAGTACTCGCAGTGACGTCAGGGCTACAGCGACCTGCCTTCTTTAAAAAAATGCAACCAATGATTATAAAATTCAGTAAGTATACTCATGTATACTAAAGTTTTTTTTTTTTTTTTTTTATAAAATGAATTGAATCGTTGTCGTAGAAAGAGGTAGAGACCACAGAAATAAGATCTAGATAGAAGCGCCATGTCGCTCCATTTGTATGAACACGAGCGTGTCACTTTTTTCATACCTACTGTGACGTCACAAGAGCGCTTTAGTGATTGGAATACCCGTACGCGCGGAATCGATTCAAAGGAATCACCGCGCCCCGCCTCTTTTGTCATTTTAATAGGTACTTCGATTTTTTAATCGATTATTATTCGAGTTATCTTATTCGAGAATCTTAAGATACGTGCTTGCCAGGACAGCTAGTAATATATTATATTATTCTAAACTAAATCACTAAACAGGAACATAAATACATATTACATAAAATAGGTATACTTACCGAGTCACAAAATATCCCAAAGCGAACATTATCATTCCTCTGTTTCATGTCTGTTTCGAAAATCGATTAATTAGAATCGAGAATATGTACAACACTATTTGCTTCATTTGACAGAAAAATGAGAATATTGACTGTACCTCGAAACTAAACGATGAGTGAAAGTATCGATTGTTTTATTTCCATTGCGCGCTCAATAGCGGACAAACAAGACGGGCTCTATAATTTTCTAACTAAAGCGGCAATGTATTATGAATCATGCGGTACACACGCAGTTACGTAGATTTCATGGTAAAAACCACAGCCATCCACGATTAACATTAAATAATTGATTTAAAAATAAAGGACACATGATTTAATAACAAAATTACTTACCGATGATAATAAATGTATCCACTTTTTATAGAAACGTTTCTATTCGAGTTTCCACAGCCCAATACGGCACAATTAGGCATTTTTAGAATTCCGATTGACGTCCGATTCCGTTAACGGTGGAGCGCAGACTAAAGAACAGACTTTCGAAAGATTGAAATTACTAACCTTTTGGGAACGCGATGGCACGCGAAGTACATACACATGGCCTATCTAACTAGATACATGTCTGTGATAGAGACCTTAGAGTATTAATAACAGTAGTACTATTACTGTTATGTTATTAAGGGGGCGACTAACTCAAAATTTTCGATTTTATAATTCATTTTTATACTTGAAAAGAAGCCCTTATTTGTTTCATTTTCTAAAATTAGATTAGACTACGTTATATTTCCAAGAATTCAATCTGAGAAAAAACACGATACCTTAAAATTTACTCGATAGAAAAAAAATCATAAAGATTCATCTAATTTGCACGAATTTTTCATTTATTGCCGTAATCGTGCATTGATCTAAGTTAATATTTTAACACATTGTATAAAATTCTCTCATTGAGAAATCGACCTAGCGGATTTTTCAAATGTTGTATATTTATCGAGTTATTGAGAAAAAACTAATTTGGCAATGAATCCGCGTAGTCCTTTTTCACCTGGCATATTATGAAAGACGGGCGGGCGTGAGTGTGAAGAGAGAAGGACGATTTTTGATTTTTTGGGTTAGTCGCCCTCTTAATACTCTAAGCTAGAGACGTACTTCTAAGTAGTCTGTGAGACGTACTCAGTGCCGGATTTATATTTTTACTAGCGACCCGCCCCGGCGTCGCACGGGTATAAAATATATAGCCACTGAAAAAATGATTAAAACGATAGCCTATGATCCTTTACGTGGTCTACTTCTTATCTGTGCCAAACTGTGCCAAACTGTGCCAAATAACATAAAAATTGCTCCAGTAGTTCGCGAGATAAGCCCTTTCAAATAATTTCCCCCGTTTTTTACATATTCTCCTATTAGTTTCAGCGTGATAAAATAAAGCCTATAGCCTTCCTCAATAAATGGGCTATGTAACTCTGAAAGAATTTTTCAAATCGAACCAGTAGCTCCTGAGATTAGCGCGTTCAAGTTAGCCCTTTCAAATAATTTCCCCTGTTTTTTCCACATTTTCCTCTAATTCTTCGCTCCTATTAGTCTTAGCGTGATATAATATATAGCTTATAGCCTTTCTCGATAACTGGGCTATCTAACACTATAAGAATCATCAAAATCCGTTGTGTAGTTTTAAAGATTAAAGGGAACAAAGGGACATGAGGGAAAAAAAGCGACTTTGTTTTATAATATGTATAGATGAGTGTAGGCCACTTTATTCCTGCCGCCCCATGTACGGAATCTGCCGCCCTTCTAGGAAGCTACTGCCCCTAGGCCGCGGCCTATACGGCCTTTTTATAAATCTATGGCTAGACGCACAGACATAGATCAAGATAGATACCGCATGTTGCGTAACTCGCCAGTTTACGTAGTTCTGTAAATTCCCTTTATCTGATTCTAATTAAAAGGCGTTATGAAAATACAGATATTTTATTTTAAATACGATGAGCACAAAATCAATGTTGGTTTCTAAGCAACGAACAAAGACCCCTTTCTTTCGACATTTGACATAACTTTATAAAACCTCAAAAATATATATTGTGCCAATTTGTAACACACTGCCGGGGGAGGCAACAGGTGCGCAATATCTCTATCCTATACTTAATTGTCAAACGTTTCACTGACAGAATTTTACAAACTATATAAAATAAAACAATAAGACGTACTTACACACGTTTTCAAATAAGTACGTACTTCTTATCACTAAGCAGTAGGTACACATACAAAATATAAACAGTACACATGTTTTCAAATAAGTACTTATAACTAAAGAAAAAATAAACGGATGGCCAAATCAATCTTAAAACCAAGTCAACGACTCAGTCAAAAAATCTGTGCGGTAGTTTAACCACCCGACCGGACCGTGTAGTGGTAGATAAATATGGAACAGGCGAAACAGGAATAGGGAGTGTCTTACCTGTAGACTGAGTTTTCTGCTGATCTGCAGTACTTTCTTCTGGTGGGAATGTAGTGTTCAGCCACTGATGTGACACAGAGATTTCTAAGGGATATAATCTTTGATATGCTCTTAATCTGTCTCCAAGTGCAGTTCTAACTCTGCCTAACTACAGCCATCCTTTCCAGTGATGGTTTCTATAAATATACCAACCGGCCACTGAATGCGTTTTGCCTCCGTTTCTACAACCACCATTTCCCCAACTTTAGGTTCTCTTTTACAGCTGTAAGTTTTGTTTTGAATCAATGCTAAATATTTATTCTTAAATCTCCTTCTAAAGTTTTCTCGTAGTTCTTGCAAGTATCTGTGTCGTACATTCAAGCTTCTGTTGTCTATTTGGTCTAGGTCTGGTACCTCATTGTTTTGCAAACCATGCAGGAACATAACAGGCGTTAAAGGCCTTATATCCCCCATTTCTACATAAGTAAGAGGCCTGTTATTTATGGTAGCTTCACAATCGCATAGAATTGTAGACAATTCTATAAAATTTACTGATGCATTTCCCAGTCTTCTCCTCAATATCTCCTTCACCACCCTTACCAACCTTTCCCACCATCCTCCCCACCAAGGAGCTGATGGTACGGAAAATTTCCATTTTATTCCATAGAATTGGGCAGCCTCTCCCACTTCATTCCAGTTAATTTCTCGTGATAGATTTGCAGTGCCAACAAAGTTGGTTCCATTGTCTGAGTAAATAGTTTTTACTCTTCCCCTTCTGCTTATAAATCTGCGCAGAGTCATGATGAAACCAGGTGTTGATAAGGTATCCGTCAGTTCCAGGTATATAGCCCTATAAACTGCACAGGTATATAAAACTATCCAGCATTTTTTTCCATCTCTGAGCACGAGGGGTCCGGCCAAATGCACTCCTGTAACTTAAAATGCTGCTGCATTGCCTATACGATCTTCTGGAAGTGGAGGTTGTGGTACTACATAATTCTTCGCCTTATATCTTTTACAAATGATACATTGATCAACTACCTTCTTCGTTAATTTTCTAATTTTCAGTAATCCAGAATAAATTCCTGAGTTCAGTCATCATTGTTTGAGTTCCCGCATGATTCATCTTTCTATGTTTTTCTTGAACCATTCTTATAACCAATTCATTTTTTCCAGGTAATAGTATTGGGTATACAAAATGTCTATTTTCTTTACTGAAGTCTAGTCTAGTACTTACTTTTATTAAACCTTCTTCTTCTATAGTTACTAATTTATTATCTTTTTCCCTTGTAATTGTATCGGTGTATGTTTCTTTCTGTATTATCTTGATTAATGTGTTTTCTGCATTTCTGTACTCTTCATAGTAAATATGGTTAGAATTAATATTATACTTCTGTCTTATTTTGGGGCTCATTTTTAGTAATCTTGCAACCATTCTTACTATCTTTGTATATTGGCTAAAATACAGTAATTTTTCACTAAAAACTTCTGCGTTTACTTTCATATTTACTGCTATGATTTTACACTGCTCGTTTACTATGGCTGCCTCGTCTATTTCCGTTTCATTGACATTAGACTTAGGCCATTCTTCTTCATTTAAATACAACCACTGAGGACCAGTCCACCATTTAGATTCTAACAGTGTTTTAACGTCGCCGCCTCTTGAAGGCAAGTCTGAAGCATTGTAAACACCAAGTAAGTGATTCCAGTCTCCCATACAATATCTCCTTCACTCACAAAGGCTTTCCATGTACTCTGTCTTCTCAACCATGCTAAAACAACAGCTGAGTCCGTCCAGCAGTAGACTTTGTAGTCTTTACATGAGGATAGTAGGCCTGATGATGTAACTTCTCTATATAATCTTGCGGCGCTGACGGCACCCATCAGCTCTAGTCTCGGTAGCGACATCTGTCTCTTGATAGGCGCAACTCTACTTTTAGCCATAATTAGTTGAATAGTTACCTTTTCTTCATGTTCCGTACGTAGAAAAACACATCCAGCGTAAGCATCTTTACTAGCGTCGCAAAATACGTGTACAGTCACCTTACAGTCTTGAAATGGGGCTTCTGAAAGGTGTCTTAGAATTTTACATAAATTTATGTACTCTATAGTTTCAATCCATTTTCTGTATTCAATCTCCAGCTCTGTAGGTATTACATCATCCCATCCTGTTTTTAATATCCAAGCTTTCTGTGTAATTAATTTTGGGATTATTGTCACTGGTGATAAAATACCAATTGGGTCGAATATCTGCTGTGTAATAGATAGCAAATCCCTTTTTGTGATAACTTCAGGAATACGTTTCATATTCACCTTGCAGCTAAGGTTGTCTTCATATATATCCCATTGTAATCCGAGTACTGATTCTGGTTTTTCTTTCTTGTCTGATTGTGTCGTCCAACCCCTCAAATCAAATTTGTTTAGCTGCATAAGGTGTGTAGCTTCTTGTTGAAAAGTTTCTACTTCTTTTAATGTGTCGAAGCTTGTAACACAATTATCGACATAGAAGGATTCTTTCAACTTTCTGGCAGAGTCTGGGTACATAAACTCGTTCTTTTCTATATGGTATTTTATAGTTGCAGCCAAAAGAAATGGACTGCATGCTACGCCGAAGGGCACTCTTGCGTGTCTGTACGTAATGATGTTGTCCTTTTCCCACCATAAAAATTTTAGGTATGGCCGGTCACATTCTCTTAAACTAATCTGACAAAAGGCCTTCTTAATGTCCGAAATGACTCCATACTTGCCTATTCTGAATAACATTAACAGCTTTGGTATAGTCTCTATTAGGTTGGGACCTCTTTCCAGACATGCGTTTAACGACCTCCCATTCTTATCTTTACATGAAGCGTCAAATACCGGTCTTATCTTTGTTGTGCCCTCTTCCTTAAAGACAGCATGGTGTGGTATATAGTGGTATTCGTATTTATTGTCATCCTTTACAATTTCAATAATACCTGTCTCCTTCCGCTCCTTAAATACTTCACCATATTCCTCTAATTTCTGCATCCCTTCCAACTTCCTCATAGTAGACCGTAATCTTTTCTGTGCTGTCTCGTAACCGGGTTCCAGCTGCTCTGGTCCTTCTTTCCAGATGAGTTCCACTTCATATCTTCCTTCTGCATTCTCTGAAATATTTTCATTGAACTGATTTAATATGTGTGCTTCAGACAATTTTTCAATGTCATAAGGATCCTTTATACCTAAAGTCTCAATATTCCGCATGAACTCTAAAGAATATTCTTGTTGCATCGACAAAACAAAATTAGAGCAAACTGTTGTGTTGTACACTCCTTATATTGGGCCTTGCAGTGTCCAACCTAATTTTGTAGGTACTGCAACCAAATTGTCAGTTAAGTGAACAAAGTTCCCTAGTAAAATTGCACCCAAATAATCAGAACCAATGAGAATGCTAATTTCTGATATATTTTCTTTGGTGTCGGTTAAAGTGATCTTACTCTTTTTTAGATTGTTAATCAGGCTTGTATCTTGTACTTTAGGTATGGAACCACATAGTACATCTTGTTCTAAACCTGTCATCGAAATCTGGTAAGTATTATCCAAATTACTCACTTTAAAATCATACACCTTATGTGTTTGCATCTCCTTCTTCGTGCCTCCAAACTGAGGCACTGTATGGCTAAATCTTTAGCCAGTTGTTCTTTTATATATGTACGCTGTGACCCAGTATCTAATAGTGCCCTTACCTTTTTTTCTTGAGTTGGACTACTGACTTTAACTACCAAGGTCTGTAACAAAGTAGTGGTATTATTACTTGTATGAGCACTATTTACTTCTTGTTTTTCTTTTTGTTCACAGGCTTTGCTGTTTGACTGCTCATGTACAGTGGGACATAATATGAGAGGATGACGTCGTCCACAACACATACACTTCACAAATGCCCTACAATTCTTAGCTAAATGCCCTTTCCTTAAACAGATATAACAGGCACCCTTCTTCTTAATGGCATTCTTTTTTTCTTCTAAATTATAACTATTCGCTTTGCCACATTCATAAGTACTATGGCTCCTTTCACAAAAATAACATTGTTCCTTACCTTCTTTTTCAGTTTTTCTAAAATTGGACTCTTTTACCTGTTTTGCTTCTGCTACCAGGCACGCTGCGGTCGGGACGGCTGCTTCATTTGTGGACTCATCTGGTAAAAATTTTGATTTGGCCATCATCACCCTACATTCTGCCTCTACTTCTAACTTTAAAAATGACAATAAATTTCCTAACCTAGACTTTCCTTCTTTCTCTGGGTATCTACTCCATAGCAAAAGAACTTTCTCAGGAAGAGCTGATTCTATCATCGGTAACAAAATACATTCATATTTGTCTTTTACAATTCCTAAATACTCTAAAATTTGCAAATTTGTGACAATCTTATCATCTAAGGAAAGTGTACTCTTTTTTGTCATTAACTGTAACAACTCACGAATATATAATTCTATAAGAGCGTCGTCCCTAGCGAAGCGGTCCTTCAGTGTTGCTATCACCTTTTCATAATTCTCCTTAGTGGGCGGGTAACTCTCTACAAGTTGTCGGGCCTTAGTACCTTCTTTCATTGCCTGTGTTAGGTACTGGAACTTTGTTTCTATGTCCAGGCTGGAGTCTTCATGGATTTTCTTATATTGACCCCAAAAAGCGAGCGACGTCTTGGAGTGATCGTCGAATTTCCTTATCTCCAGCTTGGGAAGTTTGAGGTTGCTAAGTTTTTCTGATTCTTTCTCTATTTTCTTTTCATTTTTCTTAAGACTTTCATATTTGACTTTTAGCGCAAGCCATTTTCTTCTGTACTCATCTGCCACATCGCACTCTTTGGACAGGAAATCAAAGTCGACTTGCGTTTCCAGGTGTTGGTGCCTATTAAACACTTTTCGTATCTGTTCTCTTTGCCTTATCAGATTTTCCATTTTTGCAAGTTAAGATGTCACGGTCGCCAGTTGTTGCATAACTCGCCAGTTTACCTAGTTCTGTAAATTCTCTTTGGTTATCTTGCAGGACTCAAAGGGCGAAGAAGGTCATGACAAATTTACCGGCGAAAATTACCAGCAGAGTCACCGGGAATTTTTATTATTTTAAAATTTAGTTAGACAAAGCTTATTTTAAGCATTATTGTTTATTGATTTTGTTTATTTTTATGAAGCATTTTAGAAGTAGAATTGTGCTATTAAGTATAGAATATAGACATACTGATCCGAAGATTGCAGGTTTGTGTCCTGTCACAGTCGCCAGTTGTTGCGTAACTCGCCAGTTTACGTAGTTCTGTAAATTCCCTTTATCTGATTCTAATTAAAAGGCGTTATGAAAATACAGATATTTTATTTTAAATACGATGAGCACAAAATCAATGTTGGTTTCTAAGCAACGAACAAAGACCCCTTTCTTTCGACATTTGACATAACTTTATAAAACCTCAAAAATATATATTGTGCCAATCTATAACACCGCATGTCGCTCCATTTGTATGAGAACGAGCACAGTCTCACTTTTTTCCTACCACTGTGACGTACCGATAATAAGAAACGTGTCCATTATCAAGGCCAACGTTTCTATTTGAATTTCTACAGCTCAATACGGCACTTTTAGGCATTTAGGCATTTTTAAAATTCCGATTGACGTCCAATTCCGATAGCAGACTAAAGAACAGAATTTCGAAAGACGAGCATTGCTCGTCGTTTGGGTACGCGATATGCCACGCGAAGTACATACATATACGGTACCTATCTATCTTGATCTATGTCTGTGGCTAGACGTACCTACATACTAGTTACTACTTTGTAAGAAAAACAGTACCATAAGACTGAAAAAGATAGAAATAGAAAATAAATGAATGATGTAACACGTGGCAAACTATAATGAGATCATGTAGGTACTAGGTACTATATATATGTAGTCTACATAATATACAATGTAATAAATAGACAAACTATAATATTGCGATACAAAGCGATAGTGTGGTAGTAGAGTATTTATTTTAAAGCAATTCTTACTATGTACTTTCTATTCTTACTATGTATTCTTATTCTACTAGGTATTTTCTACATAAAAAAAAAAAAACAATTCAAATACTACTTAAAAACATAATATTATTGTAAAAATTGCTGCATGTCATTGTCTTGAATAGTTAAAAGTTTGATACAAAATCTTGCTTACTTTTAAGTTTTAACAGCACAAATTGAATTCTACTCGGAATCCGCCTTACAAGCTCTTAATTATTTAACAAGCCATTCCGATAACTCAAGGTGGACAGTGAAATTCCAAAAATGTATTAATTATACGACATATTTACATAAAGTTTTCGACAACAGCCACATGTAATATGCGATTTAAATTGATTCTATGGTAGGTAGCGAGGCGCTGCCCATCAGTTTTGCTTTGACAGTGCGGCCGCTCGCAGTATGAACTAAAACCTTATAGTGATGTGATTAATCGTGATAACAGTGGACTAATACTCAATCAATAGGACTATAAACAGTAATTTTAATATACCATGAAATAATAATTGAGCTAATATTCAATAATTTCGAATAATTTTAATCTGAAATTGGAGATAAATGGTGTGGAGGAGAAAATCCGGCTTAATTTTTTAGAAATCAAGAAATGTTTTATTAGTGACAAAACTATTTGAAAAAGTAATCATTAAAACATTAATAATTCAAAAATTATCAATAAAAAATAAAAAAGTAGTTTCTAAAATTGAATTTTTGGAATTGCCAACTCAAACATCCTTTTAGTTTGTAAAACGTTATAATTTTTTGACTTTTTTGCGCAAAACAAGAGCAGCGAACTATTTCAAAACAAGAGCAGCGAACTATTTATTACATTAAAGAAGCTGTAGATATAAAAATATGATGTTGATGAAGAAAACACAAGTTCGGTTAATTATGTCACAAAAGTGCCAAGAGGTTAGTCACAGTGCTTCAAAGTAGCGAACGAAAAAGGTTGACAAATTTAAGGTTATTTCTACTATTACAGAAGACAAAATAACTAACGTAAGTTTTATGTTGTTTGTATAACAAACAATTCGTGATTGCACAATGTTTTCTGCTTACTAAAACTTGTTATAGCATCAACGCCTAGGTAATTACAAGAGCGTTAAAAAGTCCATTAATCTTGTGCAATACTTAGGAATTTTAAAAAAAGTTATTTAAAACAAAGTTGTTGTTACTTTTGATCCAACCATATTAATTAATACATATGTTCTCTACTGTGCTTTATATTCTCTACCTCATACCTGTACTAAAAGACCTCTGTTTCTTTAATTTTAATCATTTTCTACTAATAAAACTAGTAAAAGAAAGTTGCTTTGCATTACAACTATACCGTCAAAAGTGGAAAACAATATTTTTAACACTATAAATAGTTGACATTTTCATCACAAGGTCGAAGTATAAAGTTTAAAGCATCACTTGTGTTTATGGTGTATCATGCGTTCATCTTTAACAATAATATTTTATTTATTATCTTAAGAGCCCGGGTTACCCTCGAAATTCTCATACATACGTAATACCAAAATCATTTTCTCACACGAAAATATTTAACATGTTTGACTTATTTTTCAGCTTAAAATAGTAATTACCTAGGTTCCTGTACAAAAATTAACTTCAAAATATTTGAACACAAAAAAAAATGTGTATAATTCTTTTTTTCTAAATTTGCTACGAAATATTTAAACAATAAAAAATAGAGTAAAACACCAAAAAATATATACATAAATATTAAACTTACTACAAAATATTTCAACTCTAAAAAATATTTTTTAGTATTTAAATATTTTGTACTGTCACCTGTCACCGCTTCCTGATAAGGTGCCCGATAGGCTTATTTGACAGATTCTCCATACTCTATCTGTCAAGTTATGTGGTGGATAGCCTTATCAGGAAGCGGTGAAACAGGCCCTAAGTCTAATAAGGGGAAAAAACCTAATAATATTTCTGTAGCGAACCTTTGCAATTTCGTATTCATCAGCAAAATTTCGTATACGGACTCTTAAGCTAGAGCTTAAATAAAAAGAATATTATCCTTAAGCTAGCAAAAAGTTAAGATAGAGTCACGCTCTATCGTGGCTCTATCTTAACTTTTTGTATTTATTATTATCTGTCAGATTGTTTCTGTAGTTTTTGCCGGGAGTTCTATTCAACAGAGTTCTGGATTGGTTAATATTTTGGCGTAGGCAAATTAAAAACCCGAATCCATACTAATATTACAAATGACCAAATAAATATGATTATGATTATGAATGCGAAACTGTGTCTGTCTATCTGTTACCTCTTCACGCGCAAACCGTTGAATCGATTTTGCTGAAATTTGGTATGAAGATACCTTGAGTCCCGAGAAAGGATATAAGATACTTTTTATTCCTAAAAAATGTGCGGTTCCCGCGCAATAAACAAATTTGGCGCAACGGAGTTGCGGGCGTCATCTAGTAAATCAAATCAAAATCAAAATTAAAGTAAATAGATAAATTTCAATTAAAACCCTTAGAAATGGAGCATAATTAGAGCATTTATACATGGGAGAGCCATGCTTCGGCTCGAATGGGCCGGCTCGACCGGAGAAATACCACGTTCTCACAGAAAACCGGCGTGAAACAGCGGTTGTGCTGTGTTTCGCGGAGTGAGTGAGTTTACCGCAGCTGAGGCCCAATCCCCTACCCTATTCCCTTCCCTACCCTCCCCTATTACCCTATCCCCTCTTAAACTAGGCCGACAACGCACCTGCAGCTCTTCTGATGCTGGAGTGTCCATGGGCGACGGAAGTTGCTTTCCATTAGGTGACCCATTTGCTCGTTTGCCCCCTTATTTCATAAAAAAATTTGCTGTTTATGAAAAACGTTATTTCAACCACAGAAATGAAACACATAATAAGTAGAGACTTAGAGACTGTATGCAATGTGCTTTCATATCTAGTAATAGGATTAAGGAATCCATACTTAATATTATGAATGCGAAGGTCTATTACCTCTTTAGTCTTCAAACTTTAAACGTTGAATCGATTTTGGTTAAATTTTAAATTAATATAAATTACAGTTTTTATTCCCAAAAATGTGCGGTGCGCGCGACAAACGTATCTTGCGGGCAAAAGTAAAAACTTACCTTTTTTAATTAAATCATACAAATTAATACTTATTTTTTATTTACTTGTGGTTTTAAGGAAAAGAAAAAAGTATTTTTTAACGAAAGAGTTTGCGGTAACAAAATAACTTTATAAATTATATTTATAACCCGGTTATTCTCCACGTGGGAAGCCTAATTAGTGATGATTTTTTTTACATTAATTATATTGAGGTTAAATAATATAATTATTAATTATACAAATAATCGGTCAAGTTCGAGTACGCAATTTAGAGTCCCAAATAATATTGTAAAGTTTTTGCTAAGCAGAGTTCCATTTTTAACCGACATCCAAAAAGGAGGAGGTTATTATAATATATTCGGCCGTGGTCTATGGAGGGGGAAAAAATAAATTTTTTTTCTTGTTCCTGTTATTTAATGACTCTTATCCGATTGTTTACGTTGAAAATTAACCAAATACACAATTTTTAAAAAAGAAAGTTTGCTTTGCTAAGCTAAATACAACTATAAGGTTTTTGCAAAGTTTTTAGAGATTAACGCTCGTCGTAACCAAGATAAAAGGGTTTGGGTGGATTTAAGGGTTGTAACGAAAAGTGTGTTGAACTTACTTGTTGTGCGTATTTAATTTTTAGAGAAATGATAACTTTTAAGTACCTACATAAAAACGTTTAAATATCTCCAAAAATGTGTAAAATAGACCGAAAACATTTTTCTATATTTGTTGAAAATTTATTTAAGTGAGAGCTAAAACATTAAATGCATCGACAAATGAAAGACTTTTTCTAGTCTTTGAAATATATTTAAACTTCCTACTTAAAGCCAGAAAAAAAATTGGGTGCTACAAATCTCACGTACATACTAAAGACGCATGCTGCGACCTATGTTTGGAAAATGCTTACCTGAATACAAAAAATATCAGTTCTTAACCTAATTTGTATTTTTTTTTCCTTTAAATATGTTTTAGCAAATATAATTAATGAAAAAAAAAAATTATTCGGTAAAAACCTAACCAAAAGAAATAAAATACAGATTTTCTTCGAAATATCCGTGAAAAGTTTGTGCTACATTTTCAGAAAATTTAATAAAGTAAGAGCTAAAAAGTTATACACATTAAGAAACAGAAGGCTTTGTTAAGCCTTAAAAAATAATTTTAAACTTCCTATTTAACACCAAAGAAAAATAGGAACGCCATTTACCTGGCGAGGCACACAACAAGCACATTTGGAGGTATGCTCATCTACATACAAAAATATTAATTTTAAATCTAAATTATATATTTTTTAAACTTATTTTCTTTCTTTGGAATAAAGCAACGATACAAATCAAAAAAGTAATAATATATTTTATTATTTTGCTATATATTTAAAAGAAAGAAATATGCAAATCTTCTTCAAAATTTTACAGTTTATGAGTTTACTTGAAGTGGAAGAGAATAATTTAAAAATCAAAAGCACAACTTTTCAATAGGTAAACTTTATTATTTATGTTATCAGCTACACATTCCTTTTTTTATTTTCAATTTTCATCCACTATTGCGAAAATCGGAGGTTTGCACGATTTTTACGCTCTGGGAACTGCACTATTTATACCACGTTTAAATACTTACATTTTGATCTAAGTAGGTACTTATCAAACTTTAAACATCACTCATAGTCCATTGAAATGTTACAATTTTAGGACCGAATATTACATTTATTAGAAGACGCAATTTTATTTTTGGGATATGTTGGGGGGGTCAATAGAAGCTTAACCTCAAGTTTGTGGGGTCGCCGCTCTTGTCCCCCGGCCGCAGTCTTGAAAACAGGGGCGACAACAGTATTTTCGTGATATCTCGGAAACTATAAGTCTTAAAAAAATTTGTAAGAACATAATTTGTTGCAAATTATTTTGCCTACAAATACGTTTCTATAACTTTTTACCTTAAATTAAAAAAAATTAAACTTATAAGCAATAAAGTGATAAAAAAATTTAAAAGGTTTATTTCTTTAACTTTGTTTAATACATTTTACAAAAAAATACCTTAGACCAACCTTGTAGATGATCTTTTAAGAAAAAAATCCCCCAATCCCCCCGGATCTCATGAAATTAATTTTCTGCAGATGCAAAGGAAACTGTAAAAGCATGTGTGGCTGCATAAAAGCAGGCCTAAAATGCTCTACAGTATGCCTACTATTCTGTAAAGCATTTCAGGCCTGCTTTTCTGCAGCCACAGTCTTCAGTAATGCCTACTATACTACAAATATATATGCGTACTATATTATAGTATACCTACTATTATACTATTCTGCACATCTGTACATGCCTACTATACTGTAAAGCATTTCAGGTCTGCTTTTCTGCAGCCACACATGGTTCCACAGTTTTTTTTTTTTTGTATCTGCAGAAAATTAATTTCATGAGATGGGGTGAGATCGAGGGATCTTTTTCTCAAAAGATCATCTACAAGGTTGGTCGAAGGTATTTTTTTTTTGTAAAATCTATGAAACAAAGTAAAAGAGGGATAATAAACCTTTTAAAATTTTTATCACTTTTTTGCTTATAACTTTTTAAATGTTTAATTTAGGGTAAAAAGTTATAGGAACATATTTATAGGCAAAATAATTTACAACAAATTATATACTTACAAATTTTTTGTAAGACTTATAGTTTCCGAGATAACATGAAAATAGTGTTGTCACCCCTTTATTCAAGATGGCGGCCGGGGGACAAGAGCGGCGACCCCACAAACTTGAGGTTAAGCTTCTATTGACCCCTCCAACATATCCCAAAAATAAAATTGCGTCCTCTAATAAATGCAAAGCAAATGTAACATTTCAATGGACTATCATTATGTTACGGTTTTGAGGTTATCGACAGAAATATATCCAAATTTCAACAGCGTTGCTGATTGGTTTAACCAATTTGGTTAATTATTGATTTCAGCCAATCACGAGCGACACTGAAGTAAACTACAAACATAAAACTTTAAAATGCGGACAATGAAAAACCAACGTGCAGATTTGGTAAAGTTTTTTTAAAGAGATACCATCCAGACAGCCGGACATATAAATATTATGATATTAAAAAGTTTTATGGATCTATAATCTTAATAATTTACGCGTCCTTGTTTTCTCATACAAAATATACAATACTAGATGAAGCCCGCAACTCCGTTGCGCCAAAATTCGTTTATCGTGCGGGAACAGTACTTTCCCGGGACTCGAAGTATCTCCATAACAAATTTCATCAAAATTGGTTCAGCGGTTTGAGCATGAAGAGGTAACAGACAGATAGACAGACAGACAGACACACTTTCGCATTTATTACCTCTTCACGCCTAAACCACTGAACCGATTGGCTGGGTATACAGATACTTTGAGTCCCGGGAGAGGACATAGGATACTTTTGATCCCGGAAAAATGTACTATTCCCGTGCGATAAACAAATGGCGCAACGGATTTACGGGCGTCATCTAGGATCCCTATCTCCGGACACAATTTAACTATTAATCAAATATGTCATCTGTGTGGGCTTAGCGGTTGCGTGAAGAGAACATACACAGCTAGATTTATATAATTATTTTACTAGCTGTCCCGGCAAACGTTGCTTTGCTATAATATAAAGTATTTCGCCCATATTATTTTATCGAAGTGACTAAATAAGTATGTCGCCATGGCAACGTCGATCGCTATCCCGTCGCACAAACAATGGCCGCCGTCAATCTCAGGTTGTAATAATTTACTATTATTTATTCAACAAATGCACTTATCAATATATAAAGTATGCAGTAGCTGATTCTTAGACCTACTGAATATGCATATAAAATTTGGTAAAAATCAGTAAAGCCGTTTCGCAGGAGTTCGCTGACTAACATTGTGACACGAGCATAAAGCATTTTATATATAAGAAGAATATTAGTAAGTATTTAGTATGCATAATGAATAATGATACCGATCTATAAGTATGATAAAAATGTCTAGCTGTATAAATTACATTTTTATCAAAATTAATACTTAATTATTACATAATTTTAATACTTTATTAGATGTTGCAAGCAATTTCGTTGCGCTTATTTTGGTTCTCGTTTCATTTGTCACGCGGGAACCGTACACTTTCCTGTTAAAAACTAAAAAATATATTTTTACATCAAACATCAAAATCAGTCAAGAAAAGACGAACAGGCTTTTTTAATCTTTGTATTACTTTTAAATTTGAATATTATTCTATGTAGCCATTGTTTTCTAATCTTTTCTGAGAATGTTATCACCTAATTCAAATACTTAGTAAAATATATTTGATGAAAATCACGTTTGTTGTATGGGACTCCCCTTCAATATTTATTTTATTTCATTTTTAGTATTTGTTGCTATAGCGGCAACAGAAATACACAACTAGCTATAGCGGTTTTTGAGATACAGCCTGGAGACAGACAGACAGACAAACGGACGTCGGACAGACATCGAAGTCTCAGTAATAGGGTCCCGTTTATAACCTTTGGGTATGGAACCCTAAAAACAAACTTAAAACGAAACAGCAGCTGAGCAGGTATACATTTTACAAAGGGAGGGGGATATTTCCTACGTCGTGCCAACACTTTTCCTTCTTATTTATGAACTAGATGTTCCGCGTAGCTTCGCGCGCGTAATTTAGGAATGTCACGGAAACCGTAAATTTTTCCGCAAAAAAAGAAATCTATATTCTTTCACTTGGTCTATTCTTCATGTGTGCCAAATAACATAAAAATTGCTCCAGTACGTTAAAATAAGCCCTTTCAAATAATTTCCCCCGTTTTTCCTACACTTTCCTCTATTTATTCGCTCCTATTAGTATTAGCGTGATAAAATATAGCCTATAGCCTTCCTCGATAAATGGGCTATCTAACACTGAAATAATTTTTCAAATCGGACCAGTAGTTCCTGAGATTAGCGCGTTCAAACAAACAAACTCTTCCCAATTATAATATTAAGTATAGTAATAAATATAGATTATTTTTGATCACAAGCGGTAACCGCCGAACCGCGCGTTCGGGCGGACAAATATAAATCGAACCTTAGTCTCTAAACGCCGCCGGCGTAAATTCCGCCGCAAATGTCAAACGCATACAAAATACGGACGGAACGCGACGGAATAGTACGTCTCTCCCGCGTTCCGTCCGTATTTTGTATGAGTTTGAAACGCGGCGTAAACGCGGCGGAATTTACGCCGGCTTAATTCAGCCTAGTGTGTTTCGACACTTACCGCGTGTTTAGACCAAACTGACTATACGCCGCCGAATGTGAGCAGGCTCACTGTGAGCCCCAGTGTGAACGTGAAAATCATACAAAATACGGTATCGACTATCGAATGTCCGCGCCTACGCCTAGCGTAATGGCGTATTGTCGGTTAGGTGTGAACGAAAAAGTGAATATGAATGGAAATACAATAACCTGCGTAACGTTCGCTCACAGTCGGTTTGGTGTGAACACGGCCTTAGATCAAAATGAATTGAATCGGCGTATGATGTTGAGATGTGCACATAGCTCACATTAATAAATGATAATGCAGCAATAGGTTATTTTGAAGGTAAACCACGTTATTATAATTCATGTTACCATCGCTACATGATGGCATATATAATACCTACTATTTGTTGGGATTTATAACAATACTCATAAAACTTATATTATACGCACAAGAAAAATGGCCCTAATTTTTGTACGACATTACCAGTTAACCTTTACATATTTGATATTGTGTATGAAGAATTTTTCCGTCTTTTTACCCGACTGCCAGGAGGGCTATGTGTTCTGCTTAAAAAAATATTTTCTACTCCAAAAATGTATGGCAGATAGGCAAACCCTTTTCATCATGGTCACCATAGAAACGGCTTCTTCCTACGAAAGGATAGACAAAGTGACAGTTAGACAATAGAAATCCGCCATTTTGTCGATAAAATCTGTCAGTGTCGATTCTTTCCCGTGTCTACTGTTGTATGCTAGCCCTGCAGATACTCATGCCAGTTTTTCCCTAGGCCTTAGTACTTCTCCTGAGAAAGCCTTTCGGGAAACTACCTTCATCATCTCCTACCTTTATTTTAATTACAGAACGTCCAAGCCCTGGTCCTGCTAGAGCTTCCGGAAGGACTACCCTTCGAACCTGCGCCCTGCCAGCAGTACGCACTACGCAATATTTTGTGAAATTTCTATGGATATCAGAGGTTGTCCTTCAAGCAGTACTTGACTTTCATGCGTAATCAATCTAGGCAGGGGTGACAAACATTCTGTATTTTGAAACTACAACGTAATTAAACAAGAGAATCAAAAGAATTTAGAAAAGTTTTTAATAATAAAAAAGAGCATTATAAGTACTGGAGTACACTTCATTGATATTTGCTTAAATTAAATAATATAATTTTCGGCTTCAGCAATTAGAACTCCAACGGGCACCGTTGAAATTTTTTCGTCTATGTCCCAAAATACTCTCGCATAGTTGTTTCTGCCTTTTTGACAATAGCATAATAATAGCTAATATCTGTATAGTTATCCGGCTTATCCCCAAAATGTTTACAACTCCAGGTGTTTAGGCCATTATTTTCGTCGAAATACGTACTTTGGCGCGACCGCGGACACCACGTGTTATACCTGTCACCATTTTAGCCAGACTCATTGTAGAAACACGATTCAATAACCGGCCAAGTGTATGTCGGGCCACGCGCAATATAGGGTTCCGTAATACCGCTAGTTTTTTTTAATTTTTGTATGGTCAATGAATGTACATTTATAACGTGTTTTACACTACTAACAACATCATCTCAGTTACTTCCAAAGGAATTTGAACGAAAAGTTCTTTTATACGTCGCCAAATACACTTTTTTTTTAGTTGATCGACTATTACTTAATAACTTATGAAGTCTTCTTAGCCGTGATAGTTTTTAGTTTCAAATTAGATTTTTAGGGTTCCGTACCTAAAGGGTAAAAACGGGACCCTATTACTAAGACTTCGATGTCTGTCCGTCTGTCTGTCAGCAGGCTGTATCTCAAGAACGGCTATATCTAGACATCTGAAATTTTCACAGAATGTGTATATCTGTTGCCGCTATAATAACAAATACTAAAAACAAAACAAAAATAATATTTAAGGGGGGCTCCCATACAACAAACGTGATTATTTGCTATTTTTTGGTCGATATCAATAATGGCTATATGTAAATCTATATGTAAATCTAATAATGGCTTGAAATTTTTACAAAATCCTTAATTATATTTGTACTTTAATAATTGATAATAAAATTAATGTATTTTAAAAGGGGATTAGCCCTTAGCCCAAAAAATCGCGTTTTTGGGCTATTTTTGCTCTATAACGGTAAGGAACCCTTCGTGCGTGAGTCCGACTCGCACTTGGCCGATTTTCTTTAAAAATTAATACAATATTAACCATTATTAATATTCAGTATATTATCTCAAGATTAAATTATTTATCTCGCTGATTTTAAGAAACTAACCAACGAATGTTTGGAGCAATTTATTCATAATATTATCTTTATATTCGATAAATTAATTAATATTATTTAATTAAGCTAAATAAATTAATATTTAAGCGTTTAAGTGTAAACACTAAACAGGTAACAGACATACATATTTTCGTATTTTTAATTAATATTAGTAAGGATATTGTAATAAGAACAAAAAAGCATCATCAACTCTTCAAAAATTCTTTGATACTTCAAATCATAGCTAAGTCTAATCTAGATATTATGCGTGTTCATTGTTCAATCTTTAAAATTGCTAAATGCTACACTCAAAGACGAATAATAATTATTACTGTAATTAATTAAATGAAGATTTTGACATAAGCCCCATACATATTCTTCAAACTCTGCATGTAACTAATACCTAATCGTCTTGGAGTGCGGAAGTGAGTATAATAAATTGACATTTTTATACTTATTTTGCTATAGGACGCGTTATTTTCCTAATAAAAAATACATGCCAAGTAGATACTCTTAAATTATATCTTGTATATAAATATATATATAATTAGGATCTCGGAATCGGCTCCAACGATTTCCATGAAATTTAATATATTAGGGGGTTTCGGGGGCGATAAATCGATCTAGCTAGGAATCATTTTTAGAAAATGTCATTTTATTCGTGTTTTATCGAATACCGAGCAAAGCTCAGTCAAATAGCTAGTTACTATTAACCTATCAATATACAAAAAATCAACTGGTTAGGGTTCCGTTTTAGGGTTCTGTAATCAAAAAAACTTGGTTGACTACGGAACCCTAACCAGCTGTTTTTTGTATAATATTGATAGGTTAATACATAGTTATGTAATTTAAGAGTAACATTGTACTACAAATAGAACAATCCATATTTTAGGACCATCAAATCAAAATATTAAGTCCTTTCTATCTATGTTAGTGTAAGTACTCACATACGGTTTTGCTCGTTCGAGCAATCACGTAGAGTAAAACCACGCTGCCCTGTTACGCACAAGCATGCTATTTTTAACCGACTTCCAAAAAACGAGGAGGTTATATGTTCGGCTGTGGATATTTTTTTTTTTTTTTTATTTTTATTTTTGTATGTTCAACGATTACTCCGCCGTTTGTGAACCGATTTTCGAAATTTTTGTTTTGTTGTATTAGGTTTCACTCCAATTTGGTACCATGTTCACAAAAGTGGTGATCTGATGATGGGATCCATGAGTAATCGAGGGAACTCCTCGAAATTTATATGGAAACATATGGTGATTTTGATTTTATGAGAAGCATCCTAAGCATATGCTACCAAAACACAAGATTCTGCACCAAGGTATACTATGGTTCCGAAGATACTAAGAGAACTCCGGATTCCTTTTAGATACAAGTTTGGGGGTTTAGGCGCTGTTTTAAGAACTGAAAGCATATGCTACTATACAAATTATATTCATCATCATCATCATCATTTTTACGTCAGGGTCACCAATGTCACCAAATATGAACATAACAAAATATTCAACCTTATCTCCAGAGCGTAAGGCACACATTTGACATTACTTCTGAGAAGTAAGTTGCTTCGATAATACAAGTAACATGCTAGAGTGCACAGCTGTCACACTTACCAATCACGGCCACGGGCGGCCGTAGACTTCTCAAGCGATACTATGTATTACAATAATAAAGATAAAGTTTAAACTCATATGACAATGAAAGCCTCGCCGCTGCCGCGCTGCTAAAATTCCGGTTTGGCGCGGCTCTGGCACGTGTCCACTTCAATTTTTTTTAATGTATTGTTCAAAATTATCTGCAGCTGATATTATATTTTGTAAGTGTGACTGTTAACAAATTGTAATAAGATACGTAGAATAGTACACAGGTGTATTAGGGCCGATTCACACCGGAATGGCGCTGGCGAGGCGAACAGTTTCAGTGTCATATGATTTTAAACTTTATCTTCATTGTTGTAATAGATAGTATCGCTTGAGAAATCTACGGCCGCCCGTGGACGTTCGTGGCCTATTGCGGCCGCCGGCGGCGTCGACTTCTCAAGCGATACTATGTATTACAATAATGAATATAAAGTTTAAAATCATATGACACTGAAACTGCTCGCCTCGCCTCTGCCATTCGGTGTGAATCGGCCCTAATCTACGTATAGTACGCGATGATTTTACTAGGTAACTAAAAAGAGTGAAATTATTATTTTTAACAAAAAATTAAAACCGACTTCCAAGGTAAAAACAATAATAACATCCTTATAATATGAACTAAAAAGTATTAAATAATTTTTCCTATCTCATGGTGCCTTTTTCCGAATTCGGCTAAAACTCAACTATTTCTGTACTCAATCTTCATAACTTTGAAGTCGGTGCCAGTTATAAATGTTTCAAATATTCTGGCATCTGGATTCAGCTATATCTGGTACCGACTTCAAAATTATGAAGATTGAGTACAGAAATAGTTGAGTTTTAGCCGAATTCGGAAAAAGGCACCATGAGATAGGAAAAATTATTTAATACTTTTTAGTTCATATTATAAGGATGTTATTATTGTTTTTACCTTGGAAGTCGGTTTTAATTTTTTGTTAAAAATAATAAAATAGACGAGTTACGCCTAACCACTGCAAAATAGTCTTAATCAGTACGGTCTATATGGCACTAAAGACAATTTCAAAAAAATAATATTTATGGGTGAGCCAGAAACTTATATGTCAAATTCGTTTAACTTTATTTTGTATTGTTTCAGTTAGGCCTTACTCATTCAATTTAAGTTAATACAGATGGGCAGTATTTATCAATAAATTCTGTAACTCAATCTGTGTGTTTCTAATTGCACGCAACTCTTTTGACTTAAATTATCACACGACGCGTAACCACGTTTGTATGAAATGATGGTTATTCATAACTCGTTTAACTCTATTTAAATATTAAGTTTTACATATATTAAAAAAATATATAATATGATAATATTATGTTCTAGAAACATTCAAGAAACTCAATCAAACAGTTTAAAGTTTATATTTTATTAATACAATACAAGCAAATGTTTATTTAAAACTTTTGAGCCGTTTTTCTCAAATTTGCGTTTTTTGAGATAGCTGACTTGTGCGTGACACGGCAGCACGGCTCGGGCTTTCGTCCACAGTCCACACATTCAGCATTACCACAGAATATATATTACATTAGTTGGCATTACTCGATAGTTTTACTCCAGTTCGAAGGAAATTAGCTACGAATAATAAAAAGTAGTGTAAAAAAAATTGTCAAGCCGGCTCGATTCGAGCCTTCAAATTGGCTCGATGCGATCCTTCGAGCTGTGAGTTTTGCAGTCCACACGGTGGTTTTTGCTCGATTTCGAGTAAAGCTATCGAGCAAAACCGTATGTGTGTACTCAGCATTAGCTACCACTTTACAAACTACTCACGAAAAATTAGCTTGATATTAATAAAAAAAATGTACTAGGGAACCCGGACTATAATATAGATTATAGAGTATACAGAAATAATTTTACGTCTAGTCATCCTTGTACCGTTGGCATAAGGGTCCTATCAGAGGTATATCTGGACCAGTATACGATGGATTCCCACGAGCGATATCAAAACCGGCTTAGCGCTTCCAGAAATTAGAATATTGTAATTTGTAACATAGTGGCCATGGTCACCATTACTATACAGCTATTGGCTTGAAACAAAAGGCTTGAAAACAGGAAAACATAATTGTACCTAGTTATGTAATATGAAGATGTACCTAGTAAGTAGTACCTAATATCTAAGTATTTACTTCCATCGTTCTAGAAATTTAGAAACGCAAGTTTGTTTTAGAAAATTGACACTCCTTGTAAAGTAATCTGTGCAACATTTTATCAAAATCGATGTAGGAGTTTCGCATAATATTTTTTTAATAATAATATTAGGTAATACGTTTTTTAAAAACTTATTATTATTTTTAACAAAAAAATTAAAACTGAGTTCCAAGTTAAAAATAATAGTAATATGAACTAAAAAGTATTAAATAACTCTTACTCTTTAATAGTGCCTTTTTCAGAGTTATTTAATACTTTTTATTTCATATTACTATTGTTTTTACCTTGGAAGTCGGTTTTAATTTTTTTGTTAAAAATAATAATTTCACTCTTTTTAGTTTTCTACAAAATAAGGCTTTATGCGTAAATAACCAATACGAATGTTAACTATTCACATTATGTTACTGTAAGCGAAATTGTGGTAAATTCTTGCATTTATCTAAGCGATGCTGCAATTTACAAACTTTTATCTTTAAAGTTTCAGGAGTTCTGTTCAGTGCCTTTGGACCAAGAGACACCTTCGTATGAAATTTATCTTATTCGTAACATATGTTTAACTTACTAGAAACAACATATTTTTAACCACTATGAGTGTTTTGATAAATTTCAAGGATTTCCCTCGTTTGCTCATAGATCCCATCATCAGCTCACCACTTTCGTAACTATTATACAAAATTAAGATTATATCCTACATAACAACACGAGAATTTAAAAAATCAATCCAGAAACAGCTAAATAATCATAAAAAACATTTGTTTCGATGCAAAATATCACGAAAAGTACCAATAATTGGGTCAAGTGCCCATAGTATAATTATGGTTGTGATGATGATGATCAATCAAATTGATGTGTTAGCTTATGCTTTCAGTTGTTTAAACAGCGCCGAAATCCCCGAACCTGTACCTATAAGCATGCAAAAGTTCTGTTCGGTACCTTCGGATCCAGGGTATAACCTGGTGCAAAATCTTACTTTTTGGTAGCATTTACCTCGAATGCTTCAGAAAAAATCAAAATCACTATATGTTTCCATACAAATTTCAAGGGGTCCCCTCGATTCCTCAAGGATCCCATCATCAGATCACCACTTTTGTGAACATGGTACCAAATTCGAGCTAAACCTTATACAACACAAAAAGAATATTGAAAATCGGATCACAAACGGCTGAGTAATCGTTGAACATACAAAAAAAAATATACATACAGCCGAACGTATTACCTCCTCCTTTTTGGAAGTCGGTCAATAACTAGTTAAGTCAGACAGGGTACTATTGTTATTCAATGTTCAAAATAATATTCTTGCTGTACTTTTAAATAAAAATTTTCCTTATGAATATTCATATTGTTAGTGCCCAGCGAAGCAAGTGGTTATATGCTTGTTAAATAATAATAATTTTAACTGTACAATAGTGCCTGCTATCAAAATTTTGTAATGGTGTCCGTACTTATATTCATACCAATAACACAAAATAGACGTAAGTGTGCCCGTTTATTACGCCTAAGCTGGTGAACTGATTTGTAAAATATTTGGGGATAAACTATAGTTTTTATTCCGGTAAAATGTAGAGTTCCCCTGACAAACTAAATTCGGTGCAATGAACTGTAAAACGGACAATGACTTGTAAGACATTTTTTTTTTCTAAAATGAAAAAGTTGCTTAAAATAGCTACTAAATACAAATATGCTAATTTATTAAAATTTATTTTGGACAGATTATGTTCAAATACATTTTAATATTTCAAAAGATAAATGCAATAAACAACACTTAACAAAAAAAAAACAAAGATTTTACATTATTTGTTAGAAAAATATTAAAATTTTCATTGGTATAAATACAATGATATTCTACTAAATACAGATCTGTTACGTTCATACTATTTTCCGGCTTAAATTGCTTCCGAATAATTTTCAAATTCATTTGTCAAATTTGACAGATAAGTGAAACAAAAGATACGAAATGCCATTTACATAAAAGAGACAAACTATCGCCATTTATATAAAGACCTCAAATACGGGCCAATTGGCCCGTATTTGAGGCTTCACAACGCGCGCGGTAGTAACATATCTGCTTTGAGTTTTTTTATTTATTATCATTGTATAAATATAAGTATTTTTACAGATTTAATGGCGGACCGCGGAACCCTTTTAAAAAGTGTCATTTTTGACGAACCCCAAAAAAAGATTTGCTATCTTTGAATGAATTGTCATAATTTGTCTCTAATCTCTATGCTGATGTCTGATTACATAGTATTTATTATTTTCTATTCTAATATGTGAAGTATAAACAGGGCTTCGTGGAACACTTTGAGAAGGACTGGCTTAGAAGACATAAAATTTCACATATTATACCTCTGGGTAATGACCCCAATCCCCAATCCCCATGTATGACCTCCGTATAACATCCATATTATTTTGTTACACTGGAGGTAACTAGTACTTAAAATACAGGTTAGGCCCATTATTTTAAGTAAGTAGAACATTAAATTGTACCTTATTTTTAAGTGTTTTTAAATAAATAAATATATGACCCCGTGTGTGACCTCACGTCCAAACTAATAAGGTCTCATTCTTGACAAATCACGGGCAATCAGAGACGATTAGGTCCAATCAAACTATTTGCTATCGGAAGAGTATTTTCGGCAATGCCGCAAGTTTATTTAAGATTTTTTTACTGTATTACAAAAAGTATCTACTTGTCTTTCTGTACGCTTCACGCTTAAGCCGCGTACCGATTTTGATGAGATTTTCTCATGGTAACGGTCATACATTTTCATTTCGAAAAAATGTAGAGTTCCAGTGCAATAAGCTAAAAATATCGGCGTAAAATTACAGTCAATACTTTGTTTTATAAAATATGATAATCTAAATAATTAAATCTTTAAACAATATTTATTACATTGACATAAAATATGCCAACGTGCAGCTTGCAGTGCATAATTCTTGCGACACAATTTAAAAAGTTACACAATAATGCAACCAGCCGTTTTAATACGTTTATAATTTGTGGTTATATAAAAAATACGTTTTAACGACATTTGTAATGGGATATTTATTGATTTTATTTTTGGAATAAACAAAACAAGGATTGGAAAATTTTATCCACTTTTCATAAAGGAGATGGTTCACCCTCCATGAGAATCTGCAGGTATAAAATGGCCCTTTTCAGTGTTTCAATCAGTCAGATGAAATGTCAAACATCAATTTTGTAATTTTACTATAGAACGAGCTTTTGCCCGCGGCTTCGCTTGCGTTAAAAAGTATTATTATATACAAACTTTGATCCCGTATTTTAACCCCTTGGAGGTAGAATTGATCAAAATCCTTTCTTAGCGGATGCCTACGTCATAACATCTGCCTGCATGCCAAATTTCAGCCCGATCCGTCCACTGGTTTGGGCTGTGCGTTGATAGATCACCATGTCAGTCAGTCACCTTTGAGTTTTTTATATATATAGATGACTTTCTTCTGAAATGTGAATTAGGTGAATAATTCATAAAATGTCAAAAATTACTATGGAGAAACCTACGAATAATAAAACCTAAGGAAACGTAACTCCCATACTAATACAGTTTTAAATTTGGTTCCATTCGAACTGTCATGTAACGTCAGCCTTTATACCGCTCAAGGTCACCTAAATATTGCTAATGTATGAAAAGTGAACCTAAGGTACACTTTTTTTGACAAGTATTTTGGAGTATGTTTTTTGACGGAGTTACTCTTCCTTAGTTTTTATTTTTCGTAGGGAGAAACTTATTTTTGAACATTGTAATTATTTACTAATGCCCGGTTTATGAGGTGTTTTGATTTAAATCTTTTCAAGAGCCCTTTTGAATGGCTAATTTCAAAATAGTAACCGTAAAATAAAGCTGTAGAATATATAAATTCCTGTCAGATGTCCTCAGAAACTTGTTATAAATGAACCGCCATTTTAGACAAACTGGAATCGTATCCGCCAACTTGACTTTATGGCCCAATTCCCAAAATTAACTCATTTTTTATAAAAACTTCCAGTATTATAATATTATATATACTTCTTACAGTTAAATTACCTTTGTAGGTAAGTAAACTGTACTTAATTGTGTAGGTACAGAGATATAATTGACATATGTAAAATATTCATTAAAATAACATTTTTCTAGATATAAGTACAAGTGAAATATTGTTTTCTAACAATAACCTTCACACTTAGTGTGAAAATGTTTACAAATTAACAAAAACTGTGTGTCGTCTTCATCGATCTCATCGTCCAGTGCTATTAAAAAATGAATAAAACAAACGCATCACTTTCGTAGGATGCATTTCGATGCAAGTTCTCTACCAAAGAAGACATGAACTGCGTTTTAGGAACTCCAAAAAATATGCTTCAAAATTAAAACAAATATGCTGTTTTGCTAAAATACCGCTCAAAATATTTTAAAATATGCATAACAAATAGTAAATAAACAGTGAAAAAGGACTTTTAATACGAAGAAAAGTGTTCAAAATTTTGGACTCAAATTATTGACTTTTTAATTTAAATTACAAGTGAAAATTTGTGGTTGTGCTAAAACTGTGATCAAGACAAAGCATTTATATTACTATAAGTGTACATGTTAAGTGTAAATACTACTAGTTTATTATAATTACTATAAGATGACAAACGACAGTTCAAGGGAACCCATCAGTAGAGCTCGAGTTGTATTATCACAGGTATGTATTATTATAATTATAATTGCATTGCATAATATATCGCAATAACATATTCTTGGAAATTCCGGTACTAGTTTAAATTGGTGTCTTTATACCGTTGTAGTTGCAGTTACTAAGCTTTTCTTTTTAATAGTACGGAAGCCTTAGAACATTTTTTTTATTACTAACAAGCAAGTTTTTTGTGAGCAGCTTTATTTTGATACGACAAACAACATTTTTATCTGCGAAAAATCTTGAAAATGGTAGCTAACAGAGATAGAAAAGATTTCATATCTTGATTTGATGGTCCTAAAATATGGATTGTTCTATTTGTAGGACAATGTGACTCTTAAATTATATAACTATTAACCTACCAATATACAAAAAATCAGCTGGTTAGGGTTCCGTTTTAGGGTACCGTAGTCAACCAAGTTTTGTTGATTACACAACCCTAAAACGGAACCCTAACCAGCTGATTTTCTGTATATTGGTAGGATAAAAGTTATATAATTTAAGAGTAACATTGTCCTACAAATAGAACAATCCTTTTAGGACCATCAAATCAAAGTATGATAAGTCTCCCCACAAATGCTGAACTATTTTATTGTTATGATATACATAAATGTAATATTATTATTGTGGTGAGAGAATAAATAAATTATTATTATTATTATTATTATTATTAATTGATATCCTTTCTATCTCTGTTAACTACCACTTTCAAGATTTTTCGCATATAAAAATGTTGTTTGTCTTATCAAAATAAAGCTACTCACGAAAAATTTTCTTCTTAGTAATCAAAAAAAATTGTTCCAGGGTTCCCTGACTATAAGTCAAAATGGATCGAAACAAAACATTTATAATACTAAATGTATACTTACTCTCTTCCTCTACTTTTTTATTTAAGTATTTATAATTATTGTCTGGCAATAATACACTTTTTTTTCTCGTATTACTTTCATATTTAGAAAGAATGGCTATAAATTTTCTTAATTAAAATTGAAATAGTATTATGATTATATTATAATAAAATAATTTTATATTATATCACATATTATCGCTTCGCCTCGCTGGTCTTGGCGGGGCACTAACCTAAATTTTTTTAAGTAGCTTTGAGTCTAACCACCGCACTCAGAGACGTCAATTAAGACTTAATGCTCATTTAAAATGAAATGTGCCTCTCAGAGATGACAATTAAAAATCGCTAATTGCAGAGTTTGAAGTTCAAGTTTGAGGTTATTCTTGAAATTTTTTCAGTTTTAATTTTTTAAATTGTAATACAAGGGTTCTTTCAGGTTTTTATTTGTAGTGTTAATAATTTCACTTCAACTTCAAATTGTGATAGTACTAAAAGCATTTTTGTGCAATACATGCCTACCTACTTGTACTAAGTACGGCTGTTTTTAACATTTCTTGCAAATAAATAGAAGTATTTCACGTGAAAAGTATAGTCACTGCCATACAAACTAAATAATTATACAAAGAAGTAAGAACATTGCCACCAAATTGTGTAATTATTGAAATTAAAGTATGTTTACTAGTCCACGAATATAGTTACAATTATTATTATGAAAAATTCCTAGCAATGGTTTTCTTATATTAAATATATGTGAGTAACTTGTCTACCATCACCATTAATTCAAATTATGAAACTTAGAAACTTCAAATTTTATATTTATCATAATTTATAAAAAAAACAATATAAACCCACTTATAAAATTATACTGCATCAGATATGATTTCTTGTTCTTTTCGACTATTTTCTGCTTGATTTATGTGGGACAGCAATTAATCAGACAATTAATTTTGTCTCTGAGAGGTATCTGTAATGAAAGCATTAAATTTCAATTTTTTAAATAATGTTTAGCGCTATTTTTTAATGACCGACTCTAACGGCCGCAGTCACGACCAATAAAAAAAAATTAGTTTTGGAAAGTCAAGCCGTGTTCGTTTCATTTTTCAACTACGTATGCGCGGCTTTTTTCGCAGTTTGGCAGCTGACTGTCAATTTCATAATTGAGTGTCATGTTCTAAAATAAATATTAACAATTTCTGTCAGATTTTAGAACATGATACTCACACTGACACTATTTTTTAACTTTGCGCATGCGAAATGAGCATTGAAATACGAAACGAACACGACTACAGTCTGTCAAAAAAAGAGTAGACACAGAACAAAATTTTCTAAACGTAACGTTCAAAAGGTGGTTTTCTCTCTTTGTATTATACACTTTAAATATTATTTGCCTTGCACATTTTTAACTCGATTGATTATGGTTTTCGTATTTGTTACACGATTTAAAAATTGCGTAGAGTGTCTACTCTTTTTTGATAAGCTATAAATAAAATCATATAAAAAAGAAGAAGAAGAAGATCATGCCCCCGTCGCCCCCGTGTATTAAATTTCTCTATGTCATACCTCTTTGACAGCAAAATCCACGATTAGCGACTCAATCGAGTTAAATGGTGCTTCTTCTGTATTTGAATATAATCGCCATTTTGAGGTGTTAATTTATCATTAACTGACTCTGAGAGGGAATTTCATGTTTAATGAGCATTCAGTGTTGCGGTTTGTATGGGCAGCGGATAATTTAAATTTTTTAAATGATGATTTAATGAACGACTCTGACTCTGAGTTTATCAACGCCTGTTAAAGTTAATGCTCGAATTAGTATTACGTTTCGTCTCTGATTTTTTTATATGAATGAAAGAGAAGACATGATATTTTAACAAGCAGTTAACACTAACAAACGTTGGTGAAATTGGCTCTTATTATACATTTAATATTTATACAAAATAATAATATTATGTTCTATAGAAAATTTAAGTAATAATTTAGAGAACTGAGATTATCACAATTTCACATAATTTACGACCATACTCTGAAGTGTTTTTAATACCTCGATTGTGAAATCGCAGACACAATAGATTTTCAATTGTTATGCGGTAGCCGGGTGCCACTTGGGGATTGATGGATTAAAAATTAAAATAACATATTAACTTAGCTTTAATGTAACAAATAATTTGACATTTCCTCCATGAATTTTTCTTCCAAACTCTTCATTAAATTAAAGTTGAGTAATCATTCAGTGTCTACGGATACGACCGTTAAAATGTTTGTTGTCTTAATAGTCAATCAATTAACATAAATTTATGATTTTTCAAATGAAATTTCCATTGGAAACCACTAAATACCATAAAACTGATATCCGCTTCAAGATCTTTCCGAATTGTTATAAATCTTATCTTGAACATGTCCAGTGTCCACTATGCTGAGTAGTTGAGATACATAAAAGTAACTCAAGACATAGATGACGAATAAAACAGAACTGACAGTCTTAAATTCCGAGGACGACTTCCGAACACGTCGCGCCCCACGTCGCAGACAATACGTGTTTAGTGTTTTAGTGTTAGTGTTAGTTTTTAGTATAATTGTATGTATGTTAGTCTATAAGGTATTTAAAATATGGGCCAAGATGCCCGAGTAAAAAGAAAAAGAAAAAAAAATTATTATTTATAAAATTTATTTAAATAATATGTTCGTTGTGTAAAGGTGACTTTCCGATCTTTGCCCGCAAGCGACCGCGACCGGTAAAGATTAAGGGTCTTCCCTACGGAGATGCCGTAATTTATCGTATTTAGAGCCTTATAAACTCATAATTTGAAAGCAACATAGTTATAATAAAAATACAGCAATATCTTCAGTATTTCAACATTCCTTTCCAAGTTTTAAATTTTCTATTTTTGTTTATTATACTCATGATATCAGCTTCCAAAGTAAAACCGATTTATTAAAATTCAAGCATACATTCAGCATCTCCTTAGTATTTACAAATTACTTTTATTTGAAACACACGCCAACAGATCGACAATGTCATTAACTACATATTCCACGTTTTAAATTTTTTAGGTCAATTTTGAACTAAGATAAGTAAAAAAATAGGGTTTTGGTGCGATCTCGGCGACGCGGCAAATGTATGGTCAAGGTCGTTTGCTCGGGGGATGGCCTTAAAGTAAAAAAAAATACGTGTGGCACTCGGGGACAGCCGCGGTAAAGCTACTATAGCATTTTTTATCAACTTATGCAATTATAATTCGCATACGTCTAGTCGCACTCACACCAACACCGTGCCGATGTCGGCAACGCCACGGAGTGTGTTAGGTTTTTTCGTTACAGAATTTCTTGATTCGGACGCCGCACTCAAAGCCCACAATAAAAGCTATGCAATAGCTTAAAAAGCTGCTTTATGACAGCTCATATAAGTTTCATATTCTCGTAGTAATCTAGTCTACTGCCGTGCTAGCATACGCCAACGAGAAAATTTTGTCTACACGTTTTCTCGATGTTAACTGGTTTATCTCTTCATCTCTATTAACCCTAAAATGACATACATGTTTTCTCGTGTAGATCTGTCGTCAAAATCTATCGACATAATGTCAAAAAATGATTTTGACATTATGACGTTATCGACAATATAACTACACACGAGAGTGAGATATCCACGAGATATCTCGTTGGCGTATGCTGGCGTTGGCGTGGGGGCTGGTCTAGCGACCCTCGCTACTTTGTGGCGTAGATCAAAATATAGCGCCAAACTGCGCTTTCGGGCGGATGCATAATATGAATCGAGCCTTATAATTTGGAGCGCTGTGTTTTGAAAATAGCCAATCAGAAACACTAGTGAACTTCTGTCAAAAAAACTTAGGAAGCTATGCTCAAATTAAATATAATTGGAGTTTTGAATATAAACTTTAACCTTGTCTAAAGCTGTTTTTGATTGCTGACAGCAGTTTTACTAGTCATAATATTTTAGGCTGAATCCTAAAGAGGTTTCATAGGCGAGGTGACGAACGTCAAAATTTAAACCAGTTCAAAAACATTTTTTATGTTAATTATTTTACCCGATCGTTTATTTTAATGGCACCAATTAATAAACTTCTAAGAAACTTTCTGTTGCTTAACTTATTCATTGTGGCTTGTAGGTGTACATTCCATAGATAACAAACTTCTACTTTAACTTTATATTCCGAAGATACAGTTAAGGAAATTACGTAACTCCGAAGGCTAAGAAAACAGACATAACATTATGCATTCAATAACTATAAAACTTGTCAAATTCCTTATAGGAAGAAGATAATTATGTCGAGCAAGTAGGTAGACTAACTTGTACAAAAGACCAGCTTTATAATTAAAAGATATTATTTAAGTATTTTATGTTGCCAGCAATTTCATTCGCGCAAAAAATAGTTAAAATGTTGCAGTTAAACAACATGGGATAGCCACGTGATTACTGATTTCGTGTCATTTAAATGTTATTAGTTTTTACTTTTTATATATAAATCAGTGTAAAATACTATTTAGGATTTGTACCCAATAAACGAAGAGTTTTAAGAGTTGGATCCTTCATTGAAGTCTATAACACGTGTAAATCCATATTTTTTAAATAATACTAAATGATCTTTAAATATAGATCCTAATAGCAATTGATTGTTTTGTATCGCCTCTAGAATGATCCTAATAATTTAGCATAATATAGCGCGTGTAACTTTTTTATATTATGTACGGTTCGTGGAAACAACATAGTTATTATTATTTGATTCGTAAACAACAAATTCTTATGTTAAAAATAGTATTTTAAAAATTTTAAACCGACTGCAAAATTGTACGTACCTAATTAAGAATAAAATTTTCCTATCTCAATAACTATAAACCGATTTTAATGAAACTTGCAGTTGAACAATACCTGGTACAACAAAAAAAAAATCACTGACTTGTAGTTCCGGAAATAAGTATGGGAAAAAAACATAAAAACATACACGTATGTATTAGGTTCATAATATACTTACATTTTTGAAATTTGGCACTTTTATTGGACAGTTCTGGAAATATTAGATACATACATTACTGGTCGAATTTATAACCCCGTTTTTTTAAGTCGGTTAAAAACATGAACCGACATCCACCATCCAAAATTTTGATATTATCTATATCAGCTACTTAGTATTTTTTCCTTCTTTGCTTAACTTGTGATTTGTGATACCTACTATGTACTAATAAATACATCCACATGTACTGATCTTGAGAAAGTTTGTTTGAATAATAGGCTCCGAAATTTGATTTAAAATTCTCTCTCGTCACGGTCATGACCGTAGTCATGACGGTCGTCGGTCACGGTCATTCTTTTGGGCAAAAATGTAAGATTCCTGCGGGATTTTGGAAGTAATAACTACTCATTTATTATCAGCAATATCCATTAATTTAGTGAAACATTTATATTACAGAACGCTGCTTATCTTTAAATACGTTTTTATCAAGACTTTGAAACGACCTCAAAGAACCTTATAAGAGCTTTCAGTTGTATTTATCAGTCAAAGAACTGCGTATAATTGCTCATCTTACTTGGTTGAATTACTGTATCAATTATATTATTATAGGCCTTTAAAATATAATATTATACGAGTAGGTACGTCCGCTAAAGTGTTTGACACACTTTAGCGGACGTACCTACTTACTAGTTACACTTTAGCGACGTTAAGGCTGGATTTATATCGCGCGAACGAGCGGTTTGACCGCTACGCCCGCCGCGCCGCGCCGCGAGATCACAAGCAGTATAAATTATTATGTATAACGTGACCATACGTCCCGCTTTGGGCGGGACAGTCCCACTTTCAGGCAGTCTGTCCCGCTGTCCCCCGCGAAGCCAAAATTGTCCCGCTTTTACAAACAGACCTAACGATAATAATTTAAAAGTATTTTTATGTTTGAAATGCCTGTGCAATGCCTGGAAGTGATTATTGTAGTGTAACAAACGTGATTATTCTGCCATATTGTGCCAAATAGCACAGAAATTGCTCCAGTAGTTTGTGAGAAATGCCCTTTCAAATAATTTTACCCGTTTTTCACATTTTCCTCTGTTTCTTCGCACCTATTTGGCTTGATAAAATATAGTCTAAAGCCCTCCTCGATAAATGAGCTATCTTACTTATAGCTTTCAAACCAGTACTTCCTGAGATTAACAAACAATTCTGTATTTGTCCCGCTCTGACAAAAAAAAATGGTCACGTTAACCATAGTACATACTAACCTAACCTAGAACCTAACCACATCACTGTGGTCTAGTGGTTTAGAGTCATGGCTCTTGACTCGGAGATCGTGGGTTCGATTCCGTTGGAAACATGTTGTTTCCAATGTTTGGTTAGGACAATGCAGGCTGATCATTTGATTGTCTGACAAGATGATCCATGCGTCTGATGGGCATGTAAAAAGTCGGACCTGCGCCAGATCTCTCGCTAGTCGTGTCGGTCTTCCATCTCACTGGGTTGTGAGAGTAAAGGAATAGAGAGTGCTCTTGTGTATTGCGCACACACTTGGGCACTATAAAATGACTCCTGCGTAACTGGCCTGGTTTCAATTAAACCAGCCACCGTCACCGAAACCAGTGTGGGAGTTATTATTATTAACCTAACCTTACCTAACCACCTCACCGTACTCATTTCCAGGTGTTAGCATGTTTGGCGCTGGACGTCCTACTCCTGGGCCTGGGGATGTCCATTAGCTTTGTGACGATGGTGTTGCCGGATGTGCTGGACGCCAAGCAGGGACTCTCCATCAATAAGGAGCAGGCGTCGTGGTTTGGTAGGTTGGACATAATAAAATGGTTATATCATATCTACATAGTATGAAACTAAGGCGCCTTGTTGTCTAAGGATCAATAATGATTCAGACAGTAACACGACGCCTAGATGCATTTCTTTTGTATGGATTTGACAGTACAGAAATGCATCTGCGCGAAATGCATCTTAAAATATTTCTAAAAATGCATATCGAATTTTGATGCGGTTTTTTTAATAAGTAGTGTGATTCAACCGTCTCAAGAGCACAAGACAAGACAAATTGAGACAAATTGAGTAAATTGAGCATAGGCTCAATTTACTCAATTTGTCTCAAGACTATGCTTAATTTGTCTCAAGACTATGCGATTGAGACTATGCTCAATTTACTCAACTTGTCTCAAGACTATAAATGATATGTCTCAAAGACTATGCTTAATTTGTCTCAAGACTATATGATCTGTCTCAAGACTGCTCAATTTACTAAATTTGTCCCAAGACTATAATATTATGATCTGTCTCAAGTCAAGACTAGGCTCAATTTACTCAATTTATATTATGTATTCGCCTAGGCTACTTTTTGATGCGAAAAGGGGTTCCTAACTCCTAAGAGTTCGAAAGGAGGATGAAAGTTTGTTCAATGATTATTCCGTCATCTGTGAGCCGATTTTCAATTTTTTCAAGCTGTCCAAGCTTGGGATACAGGGAATAGACTGATGATGATAATGAATATATATTATTATATAACAATATAATAATAATATATTCATATTATTATTGTATTATTGTATATAGTTTGTCAAGTATAATAATAATATATTCATATTATTATTCACCTAAAGTGTATAAAACCTAACCTATTTCAATTCCAGGCAGCATGGCGTTCCTCTGTCAGCCTCTCGGCAGTGTCTTCTCCGGGCCTCTTCTGGATTACTTCGGTCGGAAGAAGGCGCTGTTCCTCGTGAACATACCGCATCTCATAGCCTGGCTCCTGATGTATTTGGCCTGGGACGTGCCAAGCCTGTTCGTTGCCAACGCTTTACTTGGCATTGGCACGGGAATCATGGAAGCGCCGTCGATCACTTATGTCGGAGAGATCACGTAAGTAAGGTTTTATGGTTGACATCATAATGATAAAAACTGGCAAGATTTTATCATTATGATTGCTAAAATGCAAAAATAGCGAATTAATATGATACATATAACATACTAGATGACGCCCGCAACTCCGTTGCGCCAAAATTCATTTATCGCGCGGGAACCATACATTTTTCCGGGGTAAAATGTATCCTATGTACCCGGGACTCAGTATCTCCATACCAAATTTCAGCAAAATCGGTTCAGTCGTTTGAGCGTGAAGAGGTAACAGACAGACAGACAGAGAGACAGACAGACATATTTTCGAATTTATAATATTAGTATGGATTAATATAATAAGAATTGTGACAAACAAAATACAATTAATAATAACATCCAAGCTAAGCCAAAATATTATGTTGGGAATTGGAAATAGTAAATTAAGTTATTATGATAATATTACACGATAATAAAATTATGCCAAATGTAGTTTGTCAAGTATAATAATAATTATTTAAACAATATATATATATATATATATATATATATATATATATATATATATATATATATATATATATATATATATATATATATATATATATATATATATATATATCAATGGATATTTCCTAAAAACTTTATTTTTTGGAAGTCGATTAAAAATCATTCCAAGTAACAAACTATTAAAGTACACATAATATGTAGGGGCTCGGTAGCGCCGTGGCCAAGTCTCTAAAATGTTACTATGAAATTAATGATCAAGCAGTATTATTATTACTTACTTTATCATCATCATTAGGTATTAAAATAAAAATACCTAATGATGATGATGAAATTGAACAACAGAAAAAGATTTACCTAAAACATACGGGTGTAAGTTCTAGGTTATAATATCAGAAGCAAATGCTATTTTTCTAGTAAGTACTTAATCATAATAAATATGCTTGCTAATCTATACTAATATTATAATTGGGAAGAGTTTGTTTGTTTGTTTGAACGCGCTAATCTCAGGAACTACTGGTCCGATTTGAAAAATTATTTTACTGTTAGATAGCCCATTTATCGAGGAAGGCTATAGGCTATATTTTATTACGCTAAGACTAATAGGAGCGAGGAAATAGAGGAAAATGTGGAAAAAGCGGGGGAAATTATATGAAAGGGCTTATTTGAACGCGCTAATCTCAGGAACTACTGGTCCGATTTGAAAAATTCTTTCAGTGTTAAATAGCCTATTGATCTAGAAAGGCTATAAGGTATATTTTATCACGCTAAGACTAACAGGAGCGAAGAAATAGAGGAAAGTGTGGAAAAAACGGGGGAAATTATTTGAAAGGGCTTATTTGAACGTACTGGAGCAATTTTTATGTTATTTGGGACACATAAAGAATAGACCACGTGAAAGGAAATAGGTTTTTTTTTGCGGAAAAATGCACGGTTTCCGTTACACTCCTAAATTAGGCGGGTGAAGCCGCGCGGAAACATCTATCATATCATAAAAGTATATTGTCCCACACAATATACTTTTATAATTTGCGCGTAACTATTCAACGATGTACGGGAACAACTATTAAAACTAAAGTCCACGCGGACGAAGTCGCGGGCAACAGCTAGTGTGTTTATAAATATTAAATTATACATATACTACTGTTACGTAATGTGCTGAATTTATTAAAATAGCGTTCTTGCAAATTTTGTTCTATACTATTAGTAATAATTATTGGAAACAGTAATTTTCTGCCTCTTTAATAATATAAAATGTGACCAATATACAAAAAATGTGTAGTCTTTAAAATCTATATTATGATATTGTTAAAAGTAGTTCAAAACTCAGCCTTTATAGGTATTTTTTTAGACTAATCTGTAAATTAGACTTGATTATTTTTGTCTCAAGGAAATACGTATTAAATGTCTTTTTTCATAGTCAAAAATTTTACCTTTATTTCTATTAACAAAATTTTATTTTTTGTGTAATTTACTAAGTAGGTTTCTTAATTAATTTTATCTCCAAGGAAAAGGAATATAATATTAAGTTTCACACGATAAGAACTTAAAAATAAAATCATTTTAGATATGAAATTTGAAAATATGTATCTTATTTCTAGATATTACTCAATAATTATATCTTGAAATTATATACCTTAATCCACAAATTATGTGAGGTGTTTAGGGGGGGATAGGGTCGAGTCAAATCTCATCTAATCTCACGTTGGGGAGAGGAGGGGTCTTGGCAAATTTCACGGAGTTTTTTCTCAACAAAATAATACTATTTTGGTCCATTTCATCCAGATTGTATGTATGCTTAAAATTTAATCGTAATCGTAATCGTTATACGATTAAGATTATTCACAAATTCGTTCAAAAGAAAATCTACTGACACACAAACCAAACGTTTACCCACATTTTGAAAAATCTCACTTGAGATTTATGGTTGAATAAAATCTCATGAAATCTCACCAGAGGGGGGGGGGGGGTCAAAAAATAAAAAAGCACTTCACGTAATTTGTGGACGCCCCCTTATAAAATCTATTTTTATTTTCAGTCTAACGACGTCGTTCCTAACGACATCCTCTATGACCTATGTAATATAGCATTAATAATAGTCGCAATTTAAAACGTACGTAGGTAGGTGCTTATATTTTGACTTTATCTATTATCAACTATAGCATAGAATATTATTGAATAATAAAGTACCGTGTACACTATAGACAGAGGTAACATCTTTTGTCTAAGTATAGCAAATGACATTGTAATAACATCATTCAAAATAACAACATTCAAGACAAAGTAGGTCCCATAATATGCAACTCGCCAAATGTATAAAGATTTGCTTCATTGCATTTTTATTTTTTACATTTATTTTCATACGAAATATTTCATTTTTAGGGTTCCGTATCTCAAAAGGAAAAAACGGAACCCTTATAGGATCACTTTGTTGTCCGTCTGTCCGTCCGTCCGTCTGTCAAGACCCTTTTTCTCAGGAACGCGTGGAGGTATGAAGCTGAAATTTATATCAATTACTCAGGTCTACTGTCCCTTGAAGCTGTGAAAAAATCAAACTTCTAAGCCAACGCAATCAAAAGATACAGCCGTTTATGCCGCAAATTTTCGACACTTGCAAGGGAATCAAAACCTACAGGGTGCTTCCCGTGAACTCAGAATCTTGAAATTTGGTACGAAGCAACGTCTTATAGCATAGATAAAGGAAAAATTACGAAAACCATAAATTTTTAGTTACATCACATAATATATATTTTTTTAATAATTTTAAACTTACTACCCATTTCCTCATAAACGCGTAGAGGTATTAAATTGAAATTCATACCAAATACTCAGGTCTATAATACCTTTAAGCTGTAACAAAATCAAACTTCTATGACGAACTTTGTAAACCTTGCAGGTTTGTACGGAACCCTCGGTGCGCGAGTCCGACTCGCACTTGGCCGGTTTTTTACCTACATTACCAATTATTTACTGGAATTATTGAGACTCTAAGTTTAGACAATTGTATCTAACAACTCTTAGAAATTATAATATTACTTAGGACAGGTATCAAGTATAAAAAAATATATTATGCTCTTACAATATTTTTCCCTCACCTACCTCAAGACGAAAAAAGTATAAAGTCACATTTGCATAATTATTATAATACAGTCATACTTGAATATTATACTAAACGTGTATCTTATTGATTTAATTAAGTTGCCCAATTAAGATAATACCCATGATTCACATGCACATATTTATTATTTTTGAAGGATATCCAAAACTGTCCACAGCTTAACACTTAACTAGCACAAAAAATTTACCTCCACGTTCTATTTTTGTGCTTTATTTAAAACTTGTTAAATTACCTGCCGTATTTATACATTCCTTGCTATAAATTAATTATTTTTAACAAAAAATTAAAACCGACTTCCAAGGTAAAAACAATAATAACATTAATATGAACTAAAAAGTATTAAATAATTTTTACTATCTAATGGTGCCTTTTTCCGAATTCGGCTAAAACTCAACTATTTCTGTATTCAATCTTCATTATTTTGAAGTCGGTACCAGATAGCTGAATCTTCAGTCCTCTGACAGAATATTTGAAACTTTTGGAACTGGCACCGACTTCAAAATTATGAAGATTGAATACAGAAATAGTTGAGTTTTAGCCGAATTCGGAAAAAGGCACCATTAGATAGTAAAAATTATTTAATACTTTTTAGTTCATATTAATGTTATTATTGTTTTTACCTTGGAAGTCGGTTTTAATTTTTTGTTAAAAATAATAATAATTTCACTCTTTTTAGTTACACTAGTAGGTAAACCTTCGCGTATATTTTACGTATCTTATTACAATTTGTCAAGAGTCACAACTCACACTCACAAAATCATATATTATCAGTGAAGTGAACATATTGTGCTAAGTAATTTAACAATTTTAATGCTTCAAGCCCCAAGTGGTCACCGGCGATTGAGATAACAATAGAAAGGCTATTGTGTCTCGTTTTTCCACGATCGAAGGATCTATCAGATAAAAAATTGTATAAACTTGCATAGGATGTAGCGTAGCTACTCATAATATTTAATATTATCATAATTATTCACAGCTCTGTTCTTGTAAAGCGCTTATTCCACTTATCCTAGCTAGGAAGTCCTAGCTAGGATCCTAGCTTTCTAAATGTTATTCCACTTGACTAAATTTTTTCCGATTTAGGATCCTAGCTAGGATCCTAGCTTCTAAATGTTATTCCACTTGACTAAATTTTTTAGGACCCTAGCTAGGACTTCCTAGCTAGGATAAGTGGAATAAGCGCTTAATCAAGAATTCAAATCGATACTTAGTGCGCCATCTATCGATTAATAAGTATAACTGATTAAAAAGACACTTAATGACTTTGTTTTGTGTAAATGCTCTTTTTAAAATAACTTTATTTTAATTCTATTTGTCTATTTAAATTTTATAAAGTAATTAGTAAAGTATTCGATCTGTTGTCTGCCGCCACGCGCCACGCGGCGCGGCGGCGCGGCGACGCCGTCGCCTCTGCGGCGCCGACCGCCATGTATTAAACAAACAGGTGTTGTTATACAGTACATAATTATTATTATATCCATACCTATGCCTTGTACTATTATTAATTCTGTGCCATGAGACATTGGTGACCTTAATGATGATGATGACGATGATGATGATGATGATGATTATGATGATGAATATGAATTGCATAGTAGCATATGCTTTCTGTTCTTAAAACAACGCCGAAACTCCCGAACGTGTATCTATAAGGAGTCAGGAGTTCTCTCAGCATCTTCGAAACCATGGTATACTTTGACCCAATATTTGACTTTTTGGTAGCATATTCTTAGTACACTTCACATAAAACCAAAATCACCATATGTTTCCATATAAATTTCGAGGAGTTCCCTCGATTACTCATGGATCCCATCATCAGGTCACCACTTTTGTGAACATGGTACCAAATTGGAGTGAAACCTAATACAACAAAACAAAAATTTCGAAAATCGGTTCACAAACGGCGGAGTAATCGTTGAACATACAAAAATAAAAAAAAAAAAAAATAAAAAAATATCCACAGCCGAACATATAACCTCCTCGTTTTTTGGAAGTCGGTTAATTATATTAGGTCGTCAATAAGGGCCTGTTTCATCGCTTCCTGATAAGGCTATCCACCACATAAATTGACAGGTGGAGTATGGAGAATCTGTCAAAAAAGCCTATCGGGCGCCTTATCAAGAAGCGCTGAAACAGGCCCTAAGAGTTGTAGTCATTTATAAATTCCACCTCAAATATTGCGATTAAAAATCATTTACAAGCATTGTATAATTTATTAATTTCAAGATCCTTAACATATGTTAAAGATATTTTAAATATTTATCCAATCCCGATATAATAAACACGTCGTCCTTTCGCTAAAGCTAAGTCAGCCTTAACTATAACCATAACTTTATCCTTAACTTTAACTTTGACCACGCCTCTGCTGCAACCCACCCTTAAACTTCTCCGATATTTTCCCTAATTTCTAGCAAGTCTTGTTTGAACTGATTATTTATTTTAAAACCAGGGCAAGCCGAAACTAAAATAGATCTTCAAAACAGAAGAGGTTTCATTTTATACCTACCTACTTTGGTATAGGAATGAATACACTAAACGTGCGTTACGGTTTAGCATAAGATTATATTCGTGACAAAAAAAAATATTTCTGCCACAACAATTTTAAAACGACCCAGCCACAACCCAGCCTTAGATTAATGATTGGTCTCCGTGCGCTACAACCGCGGACAACAATCATTAATCTAAGGACCCAGCAATCAGCATATTATAATGTTTTGATATAATAAAATACAGTAGGGGGTCAATTTAGACCGCAACGCGACGCGACGGTTCGTGGCTATTTCACACCCCTTTTATCTTCGATGTTAACAAAGCTAGGGATTTAAAATTTCAGTCACTAGGAGCAAGTATTAAAACTAGCTTAACCTCCAAATAACGTGAAATTTCGATGAATAGTTTAGTAGTTACGGATGGTCAAAGTTACTACATTTTGTCACTGACTGACAGATCATCAAAATTCTAAGGTACTTAGAACGTATAGATATAGAACCTTGAAATTTGGTACCCGAATAGGTCTTTATTCACAATGAAAGGAAAAATTATGAAACTGGCCAAGTGCGAGTCGGACTGGCGTACATAGGGTTCCGTACCGTAAATTTGTATGGGAGCCCCTTTAATAATAAGTTTATTTAATTTTTATTATTAATTATTAAAGTTAACGCAAAATTTAGCGTTTCCTGAAATTTTCAAAAACCTTATAAGTCTTACCATTATGGACATAGAGCACAAATAGGGAAAAAATCGTGTTTGTTGTATGAGGCCCCCCTTTAGTAATTTGTTTTATTTTGATTAGACTGTTAGCTTTTATAACGACACCAAAAGTACATAATTTGTGAAAATCGCAACTATCTAGCTATTGCGGTTCTCGAGATCCAGCCTAGTGACATACGGATGTACGACGGACAGACAGCGAAGACTTATTATTAATAGGACCCCGTTTTCATCCTTTGGACAGGGAAACCTAAAAACTGAAATTGAAAAATAATAATATATAATACTTTTTTTTTAAAGAAGGCAGGTCGCTATAGCCCTGACGTCACTGCGACCCATGAGGATATATTGTTACTCCTTTGCACTAGAGAATCATCCCCAACCCAATACTGCTCATAAATTGAACGATATGGTTGGGGTTGGTGCCACGAATTTCCTCTGTGGATGAGTATTCGTGGCGACCAAGGTGCCTGTTGCTGCTCTGTAATAGAGCAGGACAGTCGAGGAGAAGGTGAATAGGTGTTTCATCCTCCTCCTCACAGAATCTGCAAGTCATATATAAGTACTTACATACTTTAAGTACTTACTTATTAAATAAAATAAAAGATTTTTATGTTTGTAACTTTACAAGAACAGTATGAGTTTCGACTGCATATTTGTTTGGCTTTAAGTTAGTTATGATCTTAATGAAATGGTATTAATTAAATAAAAAAATAATATTAACAACGTTTTAAATAATGAAACAATAATTAAATTCGATTTAAATATTATAAATGTAATCACTAATCAATACTGAGATATACACTCCTTACTTGCTCGATATAATATGGGAGTTGTAAGTTAAATAAGGTGTGCTCCTTTCCTGCGAAGAACGTCGAGACGCTTACAACAGTGCGGCTATGTATTCAACGGTAATGCTAAAAATTACCACCGTCAAGTATTAGCTTAAGAGTCAATTATATGTTATGAACATAATAATCGACTCAGAACTCAGAAGTATTTACATTACGATGTCCACCTATAGAACTAACGAAGCCTCAAAGAAAAAATATATTAAAGGAGATAGGGAATGGGTGTTAAGCTATGTATAGAAAAGTTATAACGTGACCTGAAAAGAAAAGAAAAAAACCTTCAAAAAATAAATCAAATCCCACCAAAACATGAAATGTAAAAGGAGCCAAGCAAAATATTGCATAGCTATTCAATACTTCTGTCGTAAAAAGTTTTCAGATCACATTCAAGCCAAGCCTTCAACTTATTTTGTAATTTAAATCAACATTCAGTAAATGTATCAATAGATTTATTTATTTTATAATTATTATAGTGGCTTGGCAATGAGCACAATAGAAACAAATATAAAACTGCATATTGGGAGGAGTTCATATCTTACACAGACGGCAAGCGTAAAGTGTTTTAATATATTGTAACGACGCATGTGGCTGATGGTACCCAATAAATCCAATTAATAGCTGATTATATTTCTCTAATGCTCATTGCCAAGCCACTAAAATAATTATAAAATAAATATATCTATTGATACATTTACAGAATGTTGATTTAAATTACAAAATAAGTTGAAGGCTTGGCTTGAATGTGATCTGAAAACTTTTTACGACAGAAATATTGAATAGCTATGCAATATTTTGCTTGGCTCCTTTTACAGTTCATGTTTTGGTGGGATTTGTACTGAATTAACAGACTTCAATTACAGACTTCTTGCAAATCTGTCAAATAGCCCAGGAAAATTAAACATTCTACCTCGGAATAATTCGCATAGAGCTGAAAATTGGTAGAGGCGTTAAATACACCATTACAAATAAAACCTCAAAATCCCCGGTGATCCTCCTTGTGCAAAAATATTTAATCAAGGTCAAAGGTATGAAAATGAGGTTTTTCCAGTTTTTTTTCAAACTGTACATTTTATCACAAAAATAGGTAGGACAAGAGTGTAGATCATAGAATTCTCTACAAAAAATATCCAGACTTTTTTCATACGATTTAACATTCCTTATAAATGGCGGGCCTAAAGTTAGGGAAAATCATATCTAATACTTATATTATAAAGCTAAAGAATTTGTGGAACTACTTCTTAGAATTAAAGAATTCGTTTTTTTGTTGGATAGTCTTATTTATCGAGGAAGACTTGAGCTATATAACATCACGTTGCCACCAATGGGAGCAAAGAAACAGAGGAAAATGGGGAAAAACGGGGAAAATTATTTGAAGGAGCTTATCTCACAAACGGTTAAAGCAATTTTTATGTTATTTGGCACAAACATAAAATAGGCCACGTGGAAGGACATTGGCTACTTTGTTTTTCAGGAAAATTTACGGTTTGCGTGAAATTTATAATTAACGCGGCCGGGCGGAGCCACGCTTAACATCTAATACTACATACTAGGGTTGTTTGAAGAAATTGAAATGTTCTCGGCCTGACATACTTCTGAGTGACTTGTAAGCGTACTGTTGCTCTTCGCGACTCGAAAAGTTTAGATTTGGTAACGGTAATAAGTCACACAGAAGTATGTTTGGCTGTGAACAGCCCTCGTATGCAGTAGTACAAGCAGTTCCGCTCCGCCCTGTTAATTATGTATTTCATGTAAACCGTACATTTTCCCGAAAAACAAAATTGCCTACATCCTTCCTCGTGATCTACTTTATATCTGTGCCAAATAACATAAAAAATGCTTCAGCCGTTTGTGAGATAAGCTCTTTCAAATAATTTTCCCCGTTTTTCCCCATTTTCCTCTGTTTCTTTGCCCTTATTGGTGCCAACGTGATAGTCTTCCTCGATAAACTATACTATCCAACAAAAAACGAATTTTTCAATTCAAAGCAGTAGCTCCACAAATTCTTTAGCTTTATAATTTATAAGTATTAGATATGATTTTCCCGAACTTTAGGCAAGCCATTTATATGGAATGTTAAGTCGTATGTAAAAAGTGTCTGAATATTTTTTGTAGAGAATTCTATGATTTATACTCTTGCCATACCTATTTTTGCGATAAAATATACAGTTTGAAAAAAAAGCAGGAAAAACTTCATTTTCATACCTTTGACCTTGAATAAAATTTTTTGCACAAGGAGGATCACCGGGGACTTTTGAGGTTTTTAATGGTGTATTTAACGTCTCTACCAATTTTCAGCTCTATGCGAATTATTCTATGCGATTTTTTTGCGTCTAATTAGACCGGGCTAAAATCCGTACAAATTTAGAAATGCATCTACGCGTCGCGGTAATGCATCCTAACTCAAAATCAATTTAAACAAACTTTGTTCTAATTGAATTTCTTCCTATTATGCCGTCAACTTACAACCATTGTCTCATTCCAGGGATCCCCGGGTCCGCGGTACCCTCACCACGCTGACCAACTGCTTCACGTCAGCGGGGATGTTCATCGCGTATCTCCTGGGCACGGTGCTGCCGTGGCGACAGGCAGCGCTGGTGTCTCTAGCCGCTCCTATAGCTACCATGGCGTTGGTGCTGTTTGTGAGTAACAAGACCGTGGTATCTCCTTTGTTCTTTATAGTTAAGAAAGAGATGGCATATTACGCCACGGATAGTGGTGGATGTGGCAGAAATGCAAAGAACAGATTAAGATAATTTGGTCAAGATATGCCAAGCCTAACCGACTATTAATAACTTGCTAAGATAAGAATAAGATGTGCGGAAGTTTCCCAAAACATCATCTACACCAATTTGATGCCTAAACACCTAGCACTAGCACAAGCACTTAGGTCTTAGTTGAAGCGACAAAAGAGTAGCTAGTCCATAAAACGCAAAAGGCATTACCAATATTTAATACAAGTGACTAAAAAAACCTTTTTCTAAGCAATCTTCTATAACTTTCAATTTCAGGTGCCCGAAACACCCATATGGTTACTCTCGAAGGGTCGCCAGAAAGAAGCCCTACATTCCCTCTGTCGCGTCCGTGGTTGGGCGCCTCCAGAAGACGTAAAAGAGGAATTTGATGATCTACTACAGTATAGCGATCTCATCTCCCAATGCGTGATCTGCGCCAACGAGGGGAAGCCAGAAACAGAGGAATGCGAGCATAAAAACATGAATTTCTTCAAAAGGATGATCAATAAGATGAGGCATGTCTTCTTCGTGAAGGAGACTCTGCGGCCGTTTTCGCTGGTGATGGCATACTTCTTCTTCCACACCATGAGCGGATTTATACCGGTCAGGCCGAATATGGTGAATCTCTGCAAGGCATTGGGCATGGCCGCTGATCCGAAGTTGATTGTGGTAAATATCTGTTATTAGTTGATTACTTATTTAGGCGGTATTTTTTTATGAAAAAAAGGGGGCAAACGAGCAAACGGGTTACCTGATGGGAAGCAACTACCGTCGCCCATGGTTACTCGCAAGTCGCCACATTAGAAGAGCTGCAGGTGCGTTGCCGGCTTTTTAAGAGGGAATACGCTCTGTTCTTGAAGGTTTGCATTGGTGACAGTTCGTTCCAGAGTATTTATTTAATATTTTGCAAAGATTTCAAAGGACCTTTTCTTCTGGTGGAAATTGTGTGAATGTGACAGTTAAAAACCATTGTAACAACATTTTAATACCATTACTAGCCCGGTCTAATTAGACGTAAAAAAATTGTGACCTCGTAATAATTCGCATAGAGCTGAAAATTAGTAGAGACGTTAAATACGCCATTATAAATAAAACCTCAAAAGTCCCCGGCGCTCCGGCTTGTGCTAAAAATTTTGTTCAAGGTCAAAGGTATGAAAATTAGGTTTCCCCATTTTTTATCCAAACTGTACATTTTATCACAAAAGTAGGTAGGACAAAAGTGTAGATCATAGAATTCTCTACAAAAAATATTCAGACACTTTTTTCATACGACTTAACATTCCTTATAAATGACGGGCTTAAGGTTTGGGAAAATCATATCTATACTTATATTAAAAAGCTAAAGAATTTGTGGAGCTACTGCTTTGAATTGAAAAATTCGTTTTTTGTTGGATAGTCCTATTTATCGAGGAAGACTTGAGCTATATTACATCACGTTGGCACCAATAAGAGCAATGAAACAGAGGAAAATGGGGAAAGACGGGGAAAATTATTTCAAAGAGCTTATCTCATAAACTGCTGAAGCATTTTTATGTTATTTGGCACAGATATAAAGTAGACCACGAGGAAGGACATAGGCTATTTTGTTTTTCGGGGAAATGTACGGTTTCCGTGAAATACATAATTAACAGGGCGGAGCGGAACTTTTTGTACTACAGCATACGAGGGCTGTTCACAGCCAAACATACTTCTGTGTGACTTATTACCGTTACCAAATCTAAACTTTTCGAGTCGTGAAGAGCAACAGTACGCTTACAAGTCACTCAGAAGTATGTCAGGCCGAGAACATTTCAATTTTTGTCAAACAACCCTAGTATGTAGTATTAGATGTTAAGCGTGGCTCCGCCCGCGTTGATTATAAATTTCACGCAAACCGTAAATTTTCCTGTAAAACAAAATAACCTATGTTCCTCCACGTGGCCTATTCTATATCAGTGCCAAATAACATAAAAATTGCTTCAGCCGTTTGTGAGATAAGCTCCTTCAAATAATTTTCCCCGTTTTTCTCCATTTTCCTCTGTTTCATTGCTCCTATGGGTAGCAACGTGATGTTATATAGCTCAAGTCTTCTTCGATAAATAAGACTATCCAACAAAAAACGATTTCTTCAATTCAAAGCAGTAACTCCACGAATTCTTTAACTTTATAATATAATGTAAGCACAGATGATATTATGATTTTCCCAAACTTTAAGCCCGCCATTTATAAGGAATGGCAAGTCGTATGAAAAAAAGTGTCTAAATATTTTTTGTAGAGAATTCTATGATCTACACTATTGCCTACCTACTTTTGTGATAAAAAGTACAGTTTGGAAAAAAAAACAGAAAAAACCTCACTTTCATACCTTTGACCTTGAATGAAAATTTTTGCACAAGGAGGATCACCGGGGACTTTTGAGGTTTTTTGTAATGGTGTATTTAACGTCTCTACCAATTTTCAGCTCTATGGGAATTATTCCGAGGTCGAATGTTTAATTTTTCTGGAGTATATTTGTTAAGTTGTTTAATATTCATTCAAAATATCCATGGCTGTTATAAGTCCATGACCAAACAACAAACCGAACAGATTTTATTACTTAATTGAGGGTCATTTTGGTTCAGTGCCCGTACACTAACAAAAAATTAATTTGAGGTCCACACTAGGAACTGGTTTGTAGACGCAACCTGTACCTGTGATATACGACTGACATTACCGCTTTGATTTAGTGTACCTATTACCTAATTAATCTTCTGATTTATAAATATTTATCTATTAATAGCCCTGGTGAATATAAGATAAGTGTTAAACAAAAATTGTTATAACGTCACCTACGAGTATGTCACAAGTTTATAAAAATACTAGATGACGCCCGCAACTCTGTTGCGCCAAAATTCATTTATCGCGCGGGAATTGTTCACTTTTCCGGGATAAAAAGTATCCTATGTCCTTTCTGGGGACTCAGAGTATCTCCATATCAAATTTCAGCAAAGTCGGTTCAGCGGTTTGGGCGTCAAGAGGTAACAGACAGACAGACAGACAGACAGACACACTTTCGCATTTATAATATTAGAATGGATTTATTTATTAATGCCATAAAATATAAGTTCACATTATACATTATACATCTATATATATATAAAAGAAAGTGGTGTTAGTTACACTACTTATAACTAAAGAACGAATGAACCGAATTGGCTGAAAACTGGTGGAGAGATACTTTGAGTCCCGGAAAAGAACATAGGATACATTTTGTCCCGGAAAAATGTACGGTTACTGCACAATATACTTTTGTGATTTGCGCGTAAGCTATTCAATAGATTTTGATAAAATTTGATATGGAGATACTTTGAGTCTCGGGAAAGGACGGGATACTTTTTGTCCCGGAAAATATATGTTTGCCGCGAAATAAACTTTTATGATTTTCGCCTAAGCTATTCAATATATTTGGATGAAATTTGGTATAGAGATACTTTGAGTCTATGGAAAGAACAAGGGATACTTTTTGTCCCGGACACTTCCCGCACAATAAACTTTTGCGATTTTAGCCTAAACTATTCTCGGAAAAGGACAAGGGAAACTAAACTAAACTATTCATTCTATTTTTATAAAATTTGGTATGGAGATAGGTACTTTGAGTCTCGGGAAAGGACAAGGGATACTTTTTGTCCCGGAAAATGTACGGTTCCCGCACAATTAACTGATTTTCGCTTAAACTATTTAATCTATTTTGATGAAAGGCATGGAGATACTACATTTATTTAATCTATTGTTCTCTTAATTATACCAATTCGAATTTAATAATCATCGCAATGACAGGACAACGTCTGTCGGGTCAGCTAGTTGCAATATAAATCCAAAACACAATGCCATGCGCCGGGGGCTTGGCGGGTTCACTAGCGTGCCTCCATTTAAAAGCATTATTTTTTAATTACATTAGGCAATTTTTGAATACTCAAATGCTATATTCATTCAGGGCAACATAACAAATTAATTTATACATATTATACAAACAGCAATTTAGGCATTACGACAAAACATCTAAGACAGCGAAAAATAATTAGTAAATTTAATAATTATAAATTATTTTCCCCCCAGTACTATAATGAGTATTACTAATTATAGTACCATGCTGAAGGAAAAAAGATTCGTTTTTTAATTGGAAAGTGGTATTAAATTTATTTTATTTTATCTTTTTCAGGTGATAGCCGGAGTAGTATTCATAGTAATGAATGGACTCTCAGCGGTTATAGTCAAAGAATTTGGGAAGAGGAAACTGATCATAAGCTCGTTATTTGCGACAGCTTGTTCTAGTCTAGCTATAAGTCTGTATGCCGGTACCAAACTACCGAGAGAAGTCTTTTCATATGAGACTAGTACCTTCCCAGAGGGTACCGAGGTGGTACCAGTAGTTCTGTTCATGCTGTTAGCTTCGTTTAGCAGTTTTGGCATACCCTGGGCACTGCTATCTGAGGTGTTCCCCTTTAGGTAAGATTTTATGTTTTTTTTTACCCCTTTACAAATAAAAAGATATACACCGCATAAGTATAGTCTGGATATCCGGTGTATAACTTTTTAATTGATAAAACAATGTTTCGTCATTGTCTACCACATTAAAAATTTACTTGACAGGCAAAGACATGTCAATACAGCGACTGTAAACACTTATGGATATTTCTTGTAGTATGAGGGCAAGATTTTGGATAGTGTGTTCAGAATTTTAATTGGAAAAGCTTGGCTATAACCTACAATTTTCTTTTATATTTTAAACGCGTTTTAATTTCTTTTTGGATCTGTTTCTTAATTATACTTTTTCTTCATTCCAGGAGCCGTGGTATGGCTACAAGCTTAGCAGCCGCTCTAGTGTACGTTATCTTCTTTGTATCTTCTTTAACCAACTACAATCTAGAAGAGAACTTCCACCTGAGTGGCACGTTCACCTTCTACGCTCTTCTGGGCTTTATAGGAACAATTTATCTCTACTTCTTCCTGCCAGAAACAGAAAATAAATCCCTAGTAGAAATAGAAGCATTCTATAAGGGTAATCAGAAAATATTTGCGAACGATTTCTTTATAAATGCATTTAGAAAGAAAATTAATAATGGTGCTGATAAGCCTATGCTAGTCCAAAAATGATTTTCAACTGTATCAGTACCGTAAGTCTATTGTTATGAAAAGGAGACGTGCCTCTTATACTCTAATTTTATGTCTGTCATCAAAATCGAGACTTGGCTTGGGCACTGCCGTGCCCCCAAAGACCCAGATATAAAAATTTACAGACAAATTGAGAACTCCTTTCAAATTCGTCTAAAAAGTAAAAACTGAGATATTGTGATGATTTTGTAACAAATAGCAATATTACTTGACGAGAATAATTATTTGCTTAACCATTTTTTCATGGTATACGCACGGTATACGATTATTTAGATTTCTTTTCTTTATTTCTTTTCTCGACTAGATAAAACTATTTTCGAAATTTCACTGCCATGTTTTTACTTACATAAATTATTGTTTTGTTTGTAATATAAATTTTGTTAAGTTACTCTTAGTTTTAAGAAACTAGTAGATTTTAAATAAATTGTTTTATATATTTTGCAGAATTCTATATTTGTTTTCACCATTCGATAAAATAATATTTACTTATTTAATAACTTTACACCCTATTTTAAACCATGTAAACTTGGCGGCTACGATACCGTGCCCTCGTTTTAAAACTTGTGTTTATTTGTTCGTTTCACCTAAAACAGGAAAATAGGAAAAAAAATTTTCACAAAAAATTGAAACCGACTTCCAAGACAAAAACAATAAAACTTAAATGCACTTAAAAGTATCAAATAATTATGATTTCCCTTTAAAAGTGCCTACGTATCAGATAATCAGAATTCGTCTAATTATAATATTAGATTGTAACAAAGTTGTGTTAGTCGTTTTGCTTTTGCGCTAGACCGATTTGCAATTCTTCTTTCTTTACATAATTGTCTTTAGAAAAACTATAGTGACATGACAGGTGAGTGCAGTAAAAATGGTTTACTGCACTCACCTGTCATGTAGTTCCTGTGCTGAGCTCGTGGTCCTACGGAACACAATATCGACACGACCATCACGAAACAAAGTCGCCAAACCGAACACTCGCGAGGCAGCTACCGATCGAGGGATGCAACATCAACCTTGGCTGCAGAAGCCAGAACGAAAAGTCCAAAAAGTTCCCGGGGCTCCGGGATGAGTCCGGACTCATCATCACGAACAAAACACGGCCTCGAAGTTGAGACGCTGACAGATACTGTCAACTTGTTTTTTAAACTACTCGAAGATTCGATAATTATTATTATTTGCGTTGATCGGAAGTTTGTTTTAAAAGAACACAATTTTGTTTTAAAATTAATTTTTATATAACAGAAATAATAATCATTGTAAACGATTACTAAAATTTTAATTTCCAACAATAATTAATAAAATTGATGAACGCAATTTTTTACATGATGAACACATAATGGACCAAGAGCCTGCGATGGCCAGACCTTTCTCAGTTTCGTAAAGCTGAAAACCTGATTGTGGCTTTTACCTGAGGTAAGAACGACCAGCAACTATGGAGTTTCGGTCTCGGTTACTTTAGGAGGTATCCAGTTCTGAAGGTCTACATGACCTTCCAGAAAGAGTAAAGCTCAATTTAAAAAAAATAAAAAAATAAAAAATCGTTTTATTTCTGAATAAATTTGAATCAAATGTTTTCAGAACGTTGAACTACATGTTGCCTACCACCGGTCGGGAACTAACCCGGCGAGAAGAACCGGCGTAAGAAACTCGCACGGGGCCACTTTTTACTAAAAAAGTGGAAAATTTGTCTTTAAAAGAATAAAATTTACAATGTAAATAACTTAATCTAATACATTATAGAAAGTCAACATGAATACACAATTGTAAGTCACATATAATAAAATATGTAGAAGCAGCAGCAAGCAGTCATCCTACTCCCAAGATGTGCCATCGTTTAGGAAATCATTGACCGTATAGTAGGCTTTGGCACACAAACGTTCTTTAATTACTTTTTTAAATTTATTAATGGATAAATTTTGAACGTTTTCCGGGATTTTATTGTAAAGGCGTATACATTGACCTTTAAAAGATTTACTTATTTTGTTAATTCTGATCACTGGTATTTCCAGCTTGTGCCTATTTCTAGTGTTTCTACCGTGACTATCACTTTTAGTTTTAAATTTAGTTAGATTCTTTCTAACATACAACACATTATCCAAAATGTATTGAGAAGCAACAGTTAGAATACCAATTTCTTTAAACTTTTCTCTCAGAGATTCAAAAGCTGACATTTTATAAATTGAGCGTATAGCTCGCTTCTGCAGCACAAAAATTGTATTGATGTCGGCAGCGTTTCCCCATAAAAGGATACCGTAAGACATTCTACTGTGAAAATAACTAAAATAAACTAGTCTTTCCGTGTCTTCATCAGAAATTTCCCTAATTTTTCTGACTGCATATGCTGCAGAACTGAGCTTAATAGCTTAATAGTTCTTCGCGGTAAGTGGAGGAATCTCGTCTTCCAGTGCAGGACATTTTTGACAGCTGCCAGACGCCCGATTTTGAGGGTGTCTGACAGTGGGAAACAACTGTCAAAAATGTTCGGCACTGGAAGCTACGTTTGTATTGCTATAATATTAATCCTTCGATCGCGAATTCTCGGAAATGCTATTGTATACTATTGCTGTCGCAAACTTGCGATCACCGGTGTTCTTATGAGGCTTGAAGGATTAAATAAACTTTAGAAAAATACACTTTCGCATTTTTAGAGCAAGGATGATAATTATAATGTCGTAAACTTTATTCATTGTGTAAAATTCTGTAAAAATCTCTAGTTTCTCCACCACGGGTTGTCATCCACGAAAACGGCCACGGCATTTTTCGACGACAGTTTTTGTCCCGAGATTGTTTAGTATCCTCACAGTTCAGCTTCTTGTAATCTGCAAAATAGATAATGAGTCTATTTTAACTGACTTCCAAAAAAGAAGGAGGTTACAGCCATGTTCGGCTGTGGATATTTTTTGTGCAAATATTTTAGTGCCTTGAAATTTTAACATAGCAATGACATCAAGTATAAAAACTGAAGGTAGGTAATAGGTATAATTAATATCAGGTAAAACGGGGTTTACCGGGATTTGGCCCACCACACATTCGCACCACTGCACCTCCTGTGTCGCCAGGATTGACAGCGGTAACCAACGGTTGGATACCGCTGGATTCCAACCACGTACCAACCATCAAAGGTTTTCTTTGATATGATCTCAGGAGCTCGAGGGACATACAAAGCATGCCTTGAGACCAGCAACGAAATTAATCAGAAGAAAATAAGAGGTGTAGGAAGTTTAAAAATATATACATTCAAATAAATACATACCAGTATTCTGTTCACAGTTGTACTCAAACATGTCACATTCATCCAAGAACCAGCGAACTCCAGGACACGGGGAGTTGGTTGCGCACACACCGCACACTGCTTGCCCGTCGTGACGACACGATTTTGCCATGTCACAGTAGCTAACAGGTGTTGGCTGACCGATAAAATTAAAAAAAAAAAAAACTTTCCAAACCTTCCAGAGGAAGTTGTATTGGTGTCTTGGCGGCATCCCTGCCATGCCCCGAGACAATTATTATGACTGGGTTAAATCAATAAATTGAATAAAATCTGTTTAAAAAGACCGATGTATTAAAGAGTGCAAAAACGTGTGCAACTACTGCAATATTTTCACGCCAGACGACAGCACCAGCACAGACAGTACCTAAACAAAAAGTTTGTTCGACGTTTTTGTCAATATTGTGATGTGACATGTGCAACATGTCAGATTTTGGTCTGATTAATTACTGTATGTGCTGGTAGCGCCCTCTGCTCCGACTTTTGCGTAATAATTATCACTAGACATCGGATTATATCATATTATGTGCATTTGCATATGCAAATATTATGCAAATGGCACTTTTTAGGCGATAGTGCATATTTTGACAATTTTTCGTTGATTGCACATATTTTGGTAGTTTTATGCCCTCATAATCTCCAAACATGATACACACCGATGCCAAAAAACAGCCGTCCGATAGATCAAAACGCTTCAAATATGTGGATTGTGGCTCCATCCCCATTGAAAGAATGCAATACACCCGATGGGTACAGCTTATCTTTCTAGAAACAAAATTTTTCTTTGTAGTTGGCAACATTAGTAAAAATTTGAATAAAGTAGTTGACCATTTAATAAACTTCTATGCGTATTAAGACTGCAATCGAAAAATGTTGTTAGAAAATTATTATTAGTGCTGTATAATAAATGAAAAATCCTGGATTTGATGAAATTATAAAAATTAATGCTTTTATTAATGGCACCACCGGAAAACTCTTCAAAAAAATTATAAATTTTTATAATAAGTGATATTTGATTGTGTATATTTTGTGCATATTTTGGCCATTTTTTCGAGTGCATAATTGCATGCATATTTCGGCACTTTGATCGTGCATATAATCCGATGTCTAGTTATCACCCTTATTGCCTTTGAATTTTGATCGATGTCAATTACGACCGATCGATCGATGTCAATGACCACCTCCGTGGCGCAGTGGTGAGCGCGTTGGTAGCTCAAGCCGGAGGTCGCGGGTTCGAGTCCCGCCGACGGAACAAAAAGTTTATAAAGTTCCTGGGTCATGGATGTGTATTAAATATGTGTATTATATAGTAAAAATCTTAAATATATGTATAGTATAAAAGTATTAAATATATTTCCGTTGTCTGGTACCTGTAACACAAGTCCTTCAGGTACTTAGCACGGGGCCAGACTGACGTGGTGTGAAGCGTCCATAGATATTGTTATTAATTCTGTGTGCGCGATATTGGTAGCAATATTGGTTATCCAACATGCGATAAGAAAATGTAATTTCTAAAAATATCTTACCAGAGTTATGTCAGTGATATGCTGGGATGAAATGTGTGTTAACAATAAAATAATACACTTCTGCATAGTTCGTAATAATGTTAATCACACACATCATAAACTTTAATCTACTGTATACATTATACTACATTTTCCCCGCACCTTCGCTTGCGACAAAATCGGCGAAGAGCGAATCGGACTCGGAATACACCTACTGACTAAGTTTCAACGGTATACTATAATAGGTCTTATTACTTATAGTTTCGGAGAGCAGTGGCTGTGACATATGGACGGACAGACAAACAGACAGATAGACAGGCATAACGAATCTATAAGTATAAGGAATCTATAATTTTTGCCATTTGGCCCTACCAACCCTAAAAATACTTAGCGTGGTATCTGAACATTTTCCGCATAAATATTTACCTCGGGGCTCATAATATTATCTCTTTACCAAATTTCATCTAAATCAGCTAAGCGGTTTGATTGTGAAGACTGAAGGTATCAGCCAGACTTTATTAGTATGGATTTGTAATATTTACAATGAGTGTTAGTCATAAAATTCTGCACATAAGTTTGTTAAAATTCCATTACAAGTATGTTATTCCATCTATTGCAATGTAGTTGATTCATACAATATCATATTTTTATAGCAACCATCAAAAAATGCACATAGTAGTATCTTATCTTATATCTATAAACGAGCAATTCTTGTATATAATATATAAATATATAATTGGAATCTCGGAATCGGCTCCAACGATTTTCATGAAATTTAGTATATAGGGGGTTTCGGGGGCGATAAATCGATCTAGCTAGGAGTAATTTTTAGAAAATGTCATTTTATTCGTGTTTTTTCGAATACCGAGCAAAGCTCGGTCAAATAGCCAGTTTTTACTTATTACAATATTATTATTAATAATTATTGTATCCTACATGTAAATAAATGAAACCTTAAAAGAAATTAATGTCTACGTCAAAAATTAACTACACAGGGCCGGATTTACATTTTTATGAGTGTAAGCAGTTATAAGCCACTTTATTTCTGCCGCCCCCTATACGAAATCTGCGCGCCCCTTAGCCTAGGACGCTGCCGTAGACGGCCTATTTATAAATCCAGGACTGGCTCAAGAGGCTGTATATTTTACCCGATTTCGCTAGGAGGGCAAATTTTCCGACAGTATGTATATGTCACCGTAAGATTCTAAACACCGCGAAATTGTAATATGACGAAGTGATGGATTGTAAACAAACAGTTTTCCGGTGATTTTAAATTAATTATTTCATATTTAAAATAACTTCAATGCCCAATGGTATGAGATGTAAGTATATCATAAAATAAAATTTACATATATTTAAAGTGCTGTTTGAACGTTCGGTTATTAAAATATCCTAATTTATAATTCAAACTGCACTTTAAATATATCTTAATTTCATTCAATGTTATACGGCAAATATTCAGACAATTGAAGTTATTTTAAATACGAAATAAATAATTTAAAATCACCGGAAAACTGTTTGTTTACAATCCATCACTTCGTCATATTACAATCTCGCGGTGTTTACAATCTTACGGTGACATATATAAGTATATAATATACAAATAATTGTGTGGCATACTCTGCACTCTGCACCCTCGGCTTGATGGATTTTAACTGGGGATGGTACCGTTAGATTCGTGTTTTTTTTTTTTGTTAGACTGACACTGGGTATATTTAAACGGACTTTTTTGTGATTTTTAAGTACACCTAAGCAAGTTAAAAACTTATCTACTTATAAGTTACAAGGTGCGTTAGGTTGTAGAGATGTAGCAATTGATTTAAGATCAATATACAGCAGGTATTTTTAAACCATTTTTAAATCACAAGGGAAATGTGTCAAGCAAGTTGCAATTGTAGTGACCGGAAGAACTAAAATGTTTTGTGTGAAACTCATCGTCCATAGACCATAACCAATGTCATAGCACATTCTGTAACAGAAGGTCAAATTATTATTAAACTAGTTGAAGATTGGTTAGCGTGATAAAAGTTAGCTTGGCTAGTGAATTTTGAGCGATGAATTCGCTAACATTATTGCTCTGCCCTTTAAGATATTAAAGAGAATAAAGGAACTTATTTCTGCTTACGACAATAGTTTATTTTCGAGTCTGATGACAATCACAATAATAACACAGTTGCTAGGATACAGAAAGAATAATAGACAATACTTAATTCAAAAACCATATGTGACCTTCTTAACATTCCCTCTCCCCTGAAGCAACTGTTCGTTATTTGTTTATTCCAGTTAGCTTACACAGCTCAGAAAGCTTCGGCTTGAATAGCGGCTTAGTCAAAAAGTCTGCTAGTCGATCTTTTGTATCAACCTTCTCAACTCTTATATCCTTTTCTAGGACACACTGCCTTATGAAAAAATGTCTCAGCTTTATGTGCTTTGTACGCTGGTGCGTTTCATAAGGTGGATCGTAAGCCAATCTTATGGCGGATTCGTTATCTATGTACAGTGGCGTGCTCTCTACCAGAGTGTTAGCCTGCATAAATTTGACGATCCGTCTAAGCCAAATAATTTCTCTGGCGGCTTCGCTAGCTTCTATTATTTCTGCCTCTGTAGACGATATAGCGACAGTAGTCTGACGTTTACTTTGCCATCCTATAACACCATTGGCGTTGAGACAAATCATGCCGCTGGTGGAGCGCCCAGTCGATTGATCACCACCGTGATCAGCATCACTGTAGCATTCTAGGCCCGCAGTGGAAGACTTGTACGTGATACCGTACTCTATGGTGCCTTTAACATAGCGTAGGATTCGCTTTACTCTCGCTACGTCTTCTGGTGTTGGGCTATCTAGCTTGCGTGACACAATTCCAACCGCGTAGGCAATGTCTGGTCTAGTGCCAACCATCAAGTATGAGAGTGCTCCAACTACTTGTCTATAAGGAAAGTCGTGACAATCATTTGGATCCTTTGAAGCTGGCACGCTGTCTTTTACGATCGGGGTTACTGCGGCTTTGCAATCCTGCATTCCAAACCGTTGTAAAAGCTTCTTTGCGTAACTTTTCTGATCAATTTTGATTGAGCCATCTGACTTCCGGTTTATTTCTAAACCTAAGAAATAGGAACCGTTACTCGTCGTGATCTTAAATCTTTGCCGCATTTCGTTCAGAAACACCTCAGTTTCTGCTGAACTCGCTGACGCTATTAATCCATCATCAACGTACAACGCTATCAGTAGCTTTCTCTTTCCCTCTCCTCTTTTAAACAAGCAGGGGTCGCTCTGACTCTGTTTGAAACCAAGTTTGAGGATGTGTTCAGTAATAGTGGAGTTCCAGCATCGCGAGGCTTGTTTGAGTCCATAAAGGCTCCGTTTAAGCTTGCAAACCTTACCATCATTATTTGAGTATCCCTCAGGAGGCTTCATATAAATCTCCTCGCTTAAAGTGCCATACAGAAAGGCGGTTGAGACATCGAACTGGGATAGAGACAGGTTTTCTTGTGCAGCTACACTTAGTAGTGCTCTTATAGTGCTTGTTTTTGCAACAGGGCTGAAGGTTTCGTAATAATCCAAACCCTTTTTCTGCGAAAAACCTCTAACTACAAGTCGGGCTTTATATTTATCAATCGACCCATCTGGATTCGTCTTGATTTTAAAAATCCACTTGCTTGAGATTGCTTTTCTGCCTTTAGGTAAATCTACCATCTCCCATGTCTGATTTTCTTTCAGAGAATTAATCTCATTATCCATTGCCTTTTTCCACTCATTTGAATCCTTACATGTCATTGCTTCCTTAAATGTGTTCGGCTCTATTAGTTGTTCATAGTTAATCGAATTCATACAAACGGTGCAGACAAAGTCTTTATATTTGGCCGGTGGCTTAAGATTTGATCGCTCTCTTAGCGTCATCCTACCTTCAGCTTCAACATCAGATGCAGTCAGTAGCGTGTCTGCCCTTGACTCACTTGCATCGTTGACTTCATAATCCGCTTCGATGTCACCGTGAACTTCTTCCTCGAATAGTGCGTCATCAAAGGATTGTTCCGTCTCAGGAAATGTTTGTTCTGCCACAGCCATGTCATCTTCAAAAGCAGCTCCATTCTTTGCACACGATGGTTCAGCATCATGCGCAACTTGCTGAGAGGGTGATGCTATACCTTCATCGTAGCTTGTCGATGGCTGCTGGTTATCTATGACGGCCAGCTTAAAACTTTCAATTTCACGAGGTATGACGAAGTCAAATGTGGTGTCAGGTCTTTTATCAGCAGTACTTTTCGGTGTGGCTATGGGCTCGTCAGATTCTTCTGAATGACCGATTAGAGGATTCTCATCAAAAATTACATCTCTCGAACGAATCAATTTGAAGGTGCTGCTGTCCCATATACGGTAGCCATCATCAGCATCATAGCCGATAAGTATTCCCTTCTGTGCCTTCTTATCTAACTTCTTTCGTCTTTGTTTTGGAACATGTGGATAACAGTTGGATCCAATTATTCTTAAGTGGTGTATTCTGGGCTTCTTTTGGTGCCATAGCTCATACGGTGATTTACTATCTACAGTGGTAGGACCTGTCCTGTTTAATATATACACTGCTGCAGATACCATTTCAGCCCATAATGTAGGAGGAATTTCAGCATGTGCATACATTAGACTTCGTGCCATTTCCACAACGGTCCTGTTGTCCCTTTCAGTTGGGTTCTGTTGTGGCGTATGGGGCATAGTCAATCGTTGTACTATTCCTTCCTTCTTGAGAGTAGCTTGTACTTTCGCGTTGACAAACTCTCCGCCATTGTCGCTCAGCAGTTCTTTAATAACAACTCCAGATGCTTTGACTTCAGCGAGCATGAGTAGCAACTTTGCGTGTACTTCAGCTTTCTGTCTCATAAAATATACAAATCTGTACTTCGTATATGCATCTTTGAAGAGGACAAAGTATCTTAAGTTTGTGATAGAATATGGGAAGGGACCGCATACGTCTGCATATACCAGTTCTCCGGGTTTTGTAGCTTTATCTCTGGTCCCAAGCCTTAGACGGTGAGACTTTCCATAGATGCACCCTTCACAGAGTTCTTTGGTTGCTGGTACTTTTATGGCCAATTCCTCTCTATCACTTTCTTAACGTGACTCTTATTTTGATGTCCAAATCTTTCGTGATATAGCTGTAACAGATTAGAGGTTGTGGACACATGATTAACTCGAGTTGGTTGTAGACATCTTAAATTTAGTTTATACAGCCCTCCAAACTTGCTGCGAGTACCAATCAGTTTCGTCTGTCCATCAATCTTTATTGTACATTTTTGTGTGGTAGATTCAAAATCGCTTTTGTCCGAAATATCATGGGTGGCGAGGACTGAGAATAAATTCTTGCTAATGCCGGGTACGTACCATACATTTTTCAGCAATATCGATACTGGTTTACCGTTTACATCAGCCTCTGCGAGAATATTTCCGATGCCCAGGGCTTCAATACATTGGCCATTCGCGCCAGTCACTGCTTGACGGCTCTCGAAATATTTAAAGGTCTGGAAAAAGTCACTCCGATTGGTCACGTGGCTGGTCGCCCCATTGTCAACGTATCAATTTAGATCCTTCCTGTCACCAAAATCTGGCTGTATTGTCATTGCCTCTGCGGTCTTGGATTCCTTGGGAGGTTTCGGAGGTTTTCCATCCTGGATCCACCGCTTGCAGGTTTTTACCCTGTGACCCTTATCCTTGCAGTAGTTGCATTTGAGCTCTTTGAAATTATTCTTTTTCTTATTACCCCTCTTGGTTTTCGCATACAATGCTTCTGCCGTTGTGTCGTCAGTAACTTGTGTGTCTGTCTGACGCAACACTCTCTCATGTGCGCATAACTGACTTGTCAGGTTCGCGACTGAGCGTTCCTTCTTTGAAATCAACAGCCAACTGGCCCTAAATCCAAGATATTCAGGAGGTAATGTATCTAATATTTTACATACAAGGAGAATTTCTGATAATTTCGCCTCGTTCTGTAGTTCTAAACACAGTTCGCTCCAGATATTCTTTAAAATTGACACATGTGTAATTATGTCATGATCTGGGTCCTTTTTGTAGCTGAAGAATTTCAAGCATAAGTCGTATGTCTTGTCTACACACGTACCTCCATTGATGCGCTCGAGTTTATCCCACATGTCTTTAGCAGCATCAAATCGCAGAAACTTTTGCAAAATATCATCGGACATGTTCGTCGTTAGCAGAATTAAAATGGCGCTATTCAAATTTTCAAAACTTTGAAGTTCATTTTCGTATCTAGCCTTTTCATCGCTAGTTGCCGTAAGCGCCAAGGATGGTCTTATCTTCTTACCTTCGAGAATATCTAAGCCTCCCGGCATTGCTTTGAGGACAGTGAAAATTTTGAACCTCCATGTTTTGTAATTCTTGGAATCTAATTCTCCAATTTGAATCTTGCTCGCATTTAATGCTCCAATATTAACCACGCTCTGCTACCACTTTAAGATATTAAAGAGAATAAAGGAACTTATTTCTGCTTACGACAATAGTTTATTTTCGAGTCTGATGACAATCACAATAATAACACAGTTGCTAGGATACAGAAAGAATAATAGACAATACTTAATTCAAAAACCATATGTGATCTTCTTAACAATACCGTGGTATTTTAAAATGTGGTGCTTGCACGTTATTGCACGCGAATAGTGTGTTAGAATTACAATAATTTACTTAATAAATTATATGCTACGAGGGCGGCACTGAAAATTTCGGGAATCAAGGAGGTGACACAACAGTACTATTTAAAAATGTGTTTATTGCTTTTCGAAGTATTCTCCGCGAAATTTGACACATTTTTCCATACGATGGAACCAATCATTGAAGCAATCATTCCATTCGGAAGTTGGAGTCTCCAAAATGGCCGTTTTGTAGGCGTCCACAGCTTCTTCAGGTGATGAAAATCTCTGACCACGCAATTTATTCTTTATTTTAGGGAAAGTATAGAAATAAATAGGGCTTAAGTCGGGGCTGTACGGCGGATGGTCTAATAATTCTATGTTTTCTTGCTCTAAAAACTCTTTTGTTCTGTGCGTGGTGTGAGAACTCGCATTGTCGTGATGGAGGATGATGCGGCGGTTGCAGTTCTCTTTACGGAGTTCAGAAACGATCTGTGGCAAACAAATGCTAGCATACCATTCTGCATTAACCGTTCTTTGTCGCTCAAGAGGAATAGTCGCAATATGGCCGGTTTTGGAGACAAACGTGGCCACCATTTTTTTTGCAACACTCCATGAACGAACAATTTTTGTTGGCTTTAACTCATTTTCGAACACCCAAACTCGTGACTGGTTTCTAGTTTCGGGTTCGTACGCGTATATCCAGGATTCGTCACCTGATACAATGTTGTATAAGCATTTGAGGATCCTGCGTGGAATCTTTCGAGAGTTCTGACGCACCAAGTAACGCGAGCCGCTTTTTGCTCTTCACAGAGCAAATGCGGTATCCACCGGGAAAACAACTTTTTTAAACCTAATTGTTCATGCAATATTATTTGTATTTGACTCATGCCAATGTCTAAAGTTGCCTGAATTTCGCGGTATGTCACATGTCGATCTTCCTCAACCAGCTTACGCACAGCATCAACATTTTCTTGGGTGACTGCAGTTTTTGGACGACCTTGACGGGGATCATCACTGAGACTGACACGTCCACGTTGAAATTCAGCAAACCAGCGATAAATTGTAGTTTTGGATGGGGCTTCATCACCAAATGCAGAAATCATCCGATCAACACACTGTTTTTGTGTTAAACCACTTCGAAAGTCATAATAAATCATCGCTCTAGAATTTTCTCGAGTCAATTCCATTTTCTCAACGACTAAACAAGTTTGACAAGACCTTGTGACAAGACCGAGAATCTTTTTTTAATTAACTAAATGGTATTCTATTTTTAAAACCAAGGAGTTTTCAATTAAAAAGATTTTAATATGACAGGAATAGTGGAAGTATTCCATTCCCGATATTTTTAATGCAGCCTATGTATAGACATCTTAATTGTGGTAGGTACTCTGTAAGTCTGGACTTATTGTAAAAAGCCCAAGTCTTACAATGCAACTCAGTTCTTCTTTCTTCTAAGTGCTTATTTTTTATCGACTTGGCTGGAACACTGCAGTGCCCTAGTTGCACAAAACAATTAAAGACATAAGTGCATGAAGTGGGTAACTAGCAACTCGTTTTTTTTTTAATAAATGAAGGCTTTAGGACCAGATGCGGAGAGCATTTCAGATAAGGGTTAGATACACGGAAAATATAAAAATCGCATGGGAAGTGGCAATTATTTGTTTTGAGGAAGCGAGGAAACCAACGCGGCATGGTGTTAAATGAGGATTTAACTTTAATTGGCCATTATAATAGGATAATGGCTTAAATTATAGTAATAGATGCTATTATAAGATATTGCGACCATGGCATTGATTGCAGAATATTACGCTTTTGATTATTTCGACGTGCCAAGTTGGAAACGCATGCATCACATTAGCTATATGTCCACACTATGCGCTATCGTCTTCAATTTTCGTCATCTTCTTTGTATTCAACTTTCGTTTGGCGCTTTCAATAATTGATTGCGTTAACGAATGCAACGCCAAATTTTCTAGACCTCTTTCAAATAAATTTTCGATGGTAGTTTTTATAGTAAGTAGAATTAAAAAAAAGGTAAATAGTATCATAATAATATGAATCATTAGAAACCTCAATATGATCTTTGAAGACCAACAATATATACAACTTGTCAATAGTACAGGAGGTAGCAACGTTTGAAAAAAAAGTATTTCGGGTCGGCATGATTTTGTGATATGTCATCATTCTTGCTCTTCTGGTTACAGTCTGGGCGGTCTGGCTGACGGTAGTCGTTGCGTTCATTAGTGCGCAACCTTCTTGTCCAGGTTATAATCCTGGATTTTAAAATCATTTTAGTGAGTAAGGAGTGCTTAACACCAACGTAATAATTATGACAAAAACAATAATAATTGTTAAAGCCTCGCCTTTAACATGACAAGAGCCAGAACCGAGAGATTGCCATTTCTCTTCATGAGGCGCTCCTTATATTAATTGCATCACCTGGATAAATGAAATGCGCACTTATGAACGCAACGACTACCGGCAGCCAGACCGCCCGGACTCTAACCAGAACAGCAAGAATGACGACATAATATCACAAAATCAGCCGACCTGAAATACCGTTGCTACTGGTTGCTACTTCCATACTATAAAGGTCCCAAAGATCGTGTTAATAATCGAACACGACGAAATATTACGTTCACAGTTCACGTGACAAAATCCCACGCCATAATAAAGGTGATCGGTGGAATCACGTGTTATTATTTTGATTTGGCACGTTTTGAACGAACTCTTATCAAAATAATGTTACAAAGGCCCTTTGCATGTATTAAGTAAGTGCATAACAAATTTTATCAAATTTTTTTATGACGATACTATGAGTTCCGGGAAGGGACATATGATACTTTTTATCCCGAAAAAATGTTTGGTTCCCGCGCGATAAACTAATTTTGCCTCAACGGAGTTGCGACTTGCGGGCGTCATCCAGTAAACAATATACCTACGCCACAGGCCACAGCCGCACAAGTGTGGCGTTGTCCCGAGCCCGACAACGGTTACATTTTTATCGCGAAAACCATACAGGGCTTCCGCGGGATTCTAGCATTGAATAAGGTGGGATGTTAAATAAAACTTTTCAAGGTGAATGGTCAAAATGTGAACATGACATCAGCTTAACTGGTTATCATTACATTGTACAATGAACAGAGGCCTCTTTCAATGAAATCTCAGAATTGGCCGGACTTTTAAAAAACTTCGTATTGCCCTAAATTAAAGAACACTTGAGCGTTTCTGGGTAATTTACATTTTACAACATAAGAGCAATTAATCATTTTTTGGCTTATATATTATAATTTGAACAAACCTTTAACTTTAACCTGCTTTATCATCTAGCTAATAATTATATCTAGCTATATATAGAGTCCACATTTTCCCGGCCCTAAGGCCTAGCAAAAAACTACAGTTTCCAAAATATTATTACCCACTTCATACACTCATATTATCTTCAAATATTTTTATCGACATCTGACAAGAACATTGTGAAATAAAAAAAAAACTTTTACCATAAATACTCGTTCAAACATAAAACGAGTGATAAGGCTTTTATTTTCCAAACAACTGGTTTGAGTTTGGAAGCGGAATCGTCATTACAGTGTTGGGTCTTGCGAGGCTGCCGCGTGTCGCGCGTTTAAAAAAAAAGAAAAAATGATACGACTTCTGTGATATATATTTTTTTTATTTTGTGATTTAGATTTTTTTCAAAATGGTTCACAAGTTTCATATAAATGAAATCGGAGGCAGTAGCCGCATGAAATCCGTTGCTTCGCAGGTACAGTTTAACATTTATATTGGTGAAATCGTAAATAGTCAAAGCAGGTTCCGCATGAAATATATTATGAAACATTCTTGAAAATTACGACGATTAAAAAGTATGTTAAGCCCATCCATCCCCAATCGGCACCCGGCTGTCGCATTACAATTGAAAATCTATTGTGTCTGCGATTCCCACGATCAAGGTATAAAAACATGTAGAATAAAGATTTTGATCCGTCGAAAAGATACCCTTAATGATTTTAAAAATATTTATAAAAACAACAAAGTATAATTATTATACAGATGTATCAAAACTAAATAATTATTATACTTAAGTGTATTTATGTGTTCCATGTAGAGAGTTCACTGTGAGAGGGTAGCGCCGAAAGATCAGTTTTTTTTAACTTTTGTATTGAGAAATTCGTGACGCTGGGGCTCTTGCATATAAAAATGAAAAATTTCATTAAGTCTCAACCGTTGATGTCGCAGTCAAAGTTGAAAATCGGACAAACACCAAAATGTCTGGTCTACTGATTCCAGGGTTCCTTGCTACGGTAGAAATTATCGCCGTCTAGAATAACTTGCCCATATAAAAGTGAAAAAAAAAACTTGATCTTTCAGCGCTGCTGCTTTCACAGTGGACTATGTACAAGGAACATATACACACCCTAAAGTATTATCACTTAGTTTTATTACGCGCTGTAAATTGTAAACTCTATGTAAACTCTATACAATGTTTTGCCCTTGTCTGAAGAGTTAGAACTGACAGAAATCGCTTGACCTACAAGGGCTCTAATGTTTAACCGACATCCAAAGAGGAGAAGGTTATTATTAGTTAAGGTATTGGTAAATATTAAGATATCCGATAGGCCTATCTCGAAAACTACTTGACTTATTGTGATGATATTTGGCCAAGCGGATGCCAAAATGCATCGAGAAAAGATAAAGAGTACTTTTTAACCGACTTCAAAAAAAGGAGTTTATCAATTCGACCCGTACGTACATTTACTTATATGTGATATATCCAGAACTGCCCACTTTTCGTATTTCGTTAGTCTATATCAATGTCTGAACAAATGTGCTAAATATCAAAATAATTGTATGTATATTGTGTATGTATGTTTCTATGTTTGTGTTCGCATATCTTCGAAACCACAAGTCCGATTTAAGTGATCCCTTTTTTGTTGTACCTGTATAACAGGTATTGTTCAACTTAGGGAATACTGCAGTCTGCAAGTAATATCGGTTCAGTAGTTTTTCAGATTGGTAATTTAATTCTCAATGACGTACAATTTTGAAGTCGTTTTTAGGGTTCCGTAGTCAACAAGAAACCCTTATAGTCGCGGTCTGTCCGTCCGTCTGTCCGTCTGTCTGTCCGTCTGTCTGCCTGTCTGTCTGTCCGTGGTTTTGCTCAGAGACTATAGGACCTACAAAGCTGGATTTGGCATGAATGCTATGTGCATTCATTAATGATGCCGACAAAAATGGTAAAATAATCTTAAAAAAATATTTTTTATTATGGTACCTACCTTCCCTACACATCAAGCGTGGATGAATTTTTTTTGCGTATACCCCATCGTGTGGGGTGTCATTGGATAGGTTTTTTTTTAAATATTATGAGCATTCATAGATCATTTTCCGATTTAGGGATCCGTTTGTGAAATACTAAGTTTTAAAGTGGAAAAAAAAATCGGTTGTCTGTAAAGTCGGTTTACTGACGATAGTTGAACGTGACAACGTATGACGTTGTCACGTTTAACTATCCTTAACCCCTTAACCCTCGCTTCCGAATCTCTATAAATAGAAACAAACTTTTTCGAGTGTAACCTAAAGTTATTTCGATGTATTTCTTTCAAATGATTGTCTAAAAATATTTATAATGAGTAAAATAAACTATTCGCAATACAAAACGCTACTGTATACATTCGTGAAATCCAGTAAAATCTTCGAACAAAGCACAAGTCATACCTTGACACGTAGGAAATAGAGCACAATTTTGAATAGCCGAAATAATACTAATAGCTTACAGATTGTTTATTTATTTTTCATTCAGAGTGTGGTCAATGTATCAAAGGTCATAACTAACCAAACTTCTTCATACAAAATAATATCTATGGACGCTTCACACCACGTCTGTCTGGCCCCGTGGTAAGTACCTGAAGGACTTGTGTTACAGGTACCAGACAACGGAAATATATTTAATACTTTTATACTATACATATATTTAAGATTTTTATTATATGATACACATATTTAATACACATCCATGACCCAGGAACCACATGAACTTTTTGTTCCGTTGGCGGGACTCGAACCCGCGACCTCCGGCTTGAGCTGCCAACGCGCTCACCACTGCGCCACGGAGGTCGACAAAAGTATTCTTTAAGTCATCGAAATACGTAATATAATCGAAACAAAGAGTCTTATTGTTGTTGAGAGACAACGTGCCTCTTTGTCGCTCGTTCCGCGCTCTCGCTTGCACTTCAAGCCTTAAACGGAACGCCTCAGAGCGCAGTAACGCCGCATGAACTGTCATGTTTTTCTTGCGCGCACCCCATATCGAATTATAAGACGTTATCACGTTAAACCGTTAGAGTAAAGTGTCCCCCCCTTCTACCAACTAAACGGTGGGTTCTGGAAATGTGAAAAAATTCACGGGAGTAGAAAATATGCTGAATGTAAAAGGAAAACTATCACGGCTAAGAAGACTAATTCATAAGTTATTGAGTAATAGACGATCAACTAAAAAAATGTATTTGGCGAAGTATAAAGGAACTTTTCGTTCAATTCCTTTAAAAGTAACTGAGATGATGTTGTTAGTAGTGTAAAACACGTTATAAATGTACGTTCAACCATACAAAAATTTTCAAAAACTAGTGGTACTACGGAACCCTATATTGCGCGTGGGCCGACACGCACTCGGTCGGTTTTATTAAGTCTATTATTATTCAAGATGAAAATGTCATGTTTCTTTAAACATTTTCATTTTAACGCTCGTAGTTGCGGATAACTATTGTAGGTTTTTCCGCAATACTAAACGTATTTTTATACAAACAATAAAAATAATATACACGTGAGAAAACTGTTTTCATAAACGATTACTTCAAAACTTTTATAGTCCATTGAAGTGTTACAATTTTAGGACCAAATATTGCATTTATTAGAGGACGCAATTTTATTTTTGGAATATGTTGGGGGGGTCAATAGAAGCTTAACCTCAAGTTTGTGGGGTCGCCACTCTTGTCCCCCGGCCGCCATCTTGAAAAAAGGGGTGACAACACTATTTTCGTGATATCTCAGAAACTATAAATTCTACAAAAAAAATTTAAGAACATAATTTGTTGCAAATTATTTTTCCTACAAATATGTTCATATAAATTTTTACCCTAAATTAAAAATTTAAAAAGTTATAAGCAAAAAAGTGATAATTTTTTTCTAAAGATTTATTATCGCTCTTTAACTTTGTTTAATACATTTTACAACAAAATTACCTTACACCAACCTTGTAGAAAATCTTTTGAGAAAAAGATCCCCCAATCCCCCCCCCCCCCCCCCCGATCTCATGAAATTAATTTTCTGCAGATGCAAAGGAAACCGTGAAAGCATGTGTGGCTGCTGAAAGGCAGGCCTAAAATGCTCTACAGTATGCCTACTATTCTGTAAAGTATTTCAGGTCTGCTTTTCTGCAGCCACAGTATACATGCAAACTGTATTATAGTATGCCTACTATACTAGTCTGCACATGACTACTATACTATAAAGCATTTTAGGCCTACTTTTCTGCAGCCACACACGGTTCCACAGTTTTCTGTATCTGCAGAAAAATAATTTAATGGGATCGATGTATCTTTTTCTCAAAAGATCATCTACAGCGTTGGTAAGGTATTTTTTTTTTTTGTAAAATGTATTAAACAAAGTTAAAAAGTGATAATAAACCTTTTTAAAAATTTTATCACTTTTTTGCTTATAACTTTTTAAATTTTTAATTTAGGGTAAAAAGCTATATGAATATATTTGTAGGCAAAATAATTTGCAACAAATTATGTTCTCACAAATTTTTTGTAAGACGTGTAGTTTCCGAGATATCACAAAAATAGTGTTGTCAGCCCTTTTTTCAAGATGGCGGCCTGGGGACAAGAGTGGCGACCCCACAAACTTGAGGTTAAGCTTCTATTGATCCCCCCAACATATTCCGAAAATGAAATTGCGTCCTCTAATAAATGCAAAGCAAATGTAACATTTCAATGGACTATTAAGGTTTTACATTTACTAAAGCGTTTGCTTTGAGTATGACAGTGTCACTAAATGATCCACTGAACTTCGTATATAACGTATTACATCCTAAATCTTAATATAACACTTCCATATACTTCCACGAATATTCCAAGATGAAAATGAGCCAAATATCAGCCGTTTTCATGTTTTAGCGTGAAGAACAAAATTCAGTTTTCATTTATGTACCTAAATTTCGATAATGCTAAGTATGAACTATAATTCTTAGAATTTAATATGGTTCTGAATGTGTCCTTAAAATGTATAAATTGGCAATAACAAAACAAAGCTGGTGGCATATTGAGTGCCAAACCAGTTTTTTAAGATGTTGCAAAATACAAACACAAAAATTAGCATATTTTTCCCAACCACTTGGGTCTTTGATCTGATTTCGACTTCAAAAAAGAAGGTTATCAATTCGACCATCGTATGTATGTTTAATATTTCCAGAACTGCCCAGTTTTCGTATATGTGAGTCTATATCAGAGTCTGAACAAATGTGCCTTTCAAAAGTGTATTTACCTATGTTTATGTTAAAAAAAAAAATCACTTAACGGACTTGTAGTTCTGGAGATATGCGAATTGTGAACACAAACATAAAACATACATACAAACACACTTTGGCACATCGGTTAAGACGCTGATATAGACTAATAAAATACCTATACGAAAACTGGGCAGTTCTGTAAATACATACATACGGGTCGAATTGGTAATTGGTGGTTAAAACAGCTTAGTAGTTTTACTTCTTAAATGTTGTCACTAAAATCTTTAGGATCTTCGGATCAATCTGTACCCATCTAACCCATCTAAAGATCTATTTGATCTAATTCTAATTAGAATAGATCTAAAGAAGATAAGAGCGAAATTTGTACCCTACTTTTCCCCTTTCTATTGTAATTTTTCTTTAAATTAGAATTTATTTTAGCTGCATTGGGAGACATATTTTATTATTGATTTTTAAAATTGTACTATTAACGAAGAAATTGTCATAAACTACATTTTCTGATAATATGTAAGCTCTTTATTAAATTAAAGTTAAATAATCATTTAATATCCCAAGTGTGGAGTCACGTGACTTTTCACGTGAAATGAGAGGTCAACGTACTTTGCCTCTCCTTGTAGGACTGTCACAAAAGAGACACATTTACCGTCTGTGATGTCTTAATCATCATCATCATCAACAAATACACATTATGGCTTCGCGGTCGATGACGTTGTGATTATAAACAAATGCCAAAACAGACTAGTAGGTCTATAGGCTGACATTCCCTTCCCTACATACTCTTTGGCCTATCACGATTTTACCGTAAGAATTACCAATAACATTAGCTGGGACAGGTTATATCGCTTATTACGATCTAATGACTTCCAAAACTTACTTGTTGGTATTCTACCATTGATTCAGGGTACTTAGTCAAACTGCATTCGATGATTCCGATTTTGAAGCTAGATAATTATGGACTAGATGACGCCCGCAACTCCGTTGCGCAGAAATACGTTTAACGTGCAGGAACCGTACATTTTTTGGAATGAAAAATATCATATGTCCTTTCCCGGAACTCAAACCATATCCAAACTATTTCATCTAATTGGTTCTGCGGTTTAAGCGTGAAGAGGTAACAGACAGGCAGACACATTTTCGCATTTGTAATATTAGTATGGATGGAGTTTTAACTAAACGCATGGAATAAGTGATAATAAAATGATTAATAACAATGATAATAATTTTATGTAAATCATAATGAACATGATATAGATTGCTTGCTATATTATTATGCTCATAAGTCATAACAATTATTATTATTTTTAAAGTTCTATAACATAGCTTAATGACTTATTAAATTTCACTATAATCTCTGAAAAGATTACATTTTCGGCAATATGAGGTATTTGAAGGAATTGAAACGCTGTATTGCGTAAGATTTATGAGTATTTAAATCTTTGAATAGGTCATGTGTAATTTTTCCCGATTTTAGAAAAACCGAAGCAATATGTTTGAAATATAGGCACAGAATATAATATATTAGTAGTACCAAATATAGGTAAGTATTAAAACTGAAATTATGAAACTATTACGATAAGCTGCCATGACACTGTTAATATAATACCATAATACTTGTAATAAAATAATAATATAATATTATACACTTAGCAGTCTTGCTACTAACATTGTAATTTGAAAAGTAGTTATGTTAGTAACAGTCTTAACATTATAATCTCTCATGCTAGTTTCAGTTGAATAGAACGGTTATTATAGCACGGTTTATCTATTTAAAGTAGCTGTTTAAATATTGTAGTAAATATTCTGCTAATACAAACTCAAATAGCTGTAACTAACAAACTTGTTTTATGTTTGAAAATAGAGCTACTTTTTAATAAAAAGTATGCGCTTAGCTATATTTTCAAAGTAATGACTAATGATATAGATATAGTAACATATTTTGAGACACGAGTCACGACTACAAAGTTAAGAGTCCGTACACGAAATTTTGCCGATGAATACGAAATTGCAAAGGTTCGCTACAGAAATATTATTAGGTTTTTTCCCCTTAATAGACTTAAAAAAATATATAGTAATTATTAGATTTAAAATATATTTAAGCGCGGAAAGCCGACTCGAACCTTGCGGCGAGTAATATAATGTGAGATTTAGGTTGTTTTGAATCGTGTTTTTTGGCACAATTTTTTTTTTCTTTTTTCTCGAATTGGATAGAATTTTATCTATAGATTATTTCTGTCGTTTTCTTTTTATGAATTACAGCTCCAAGTTGCCGAAATTAACAGCAATTCTTTGCCCATTTTCTCTAAAATTTTGCCGAGTTACATATTTTTTTACTCAACTATTTCATATTAAAGTGGCAAAAAGTAATTCCAATATTTTATAGACGACTTTCTGAACAGTACATTGTATTTTTTTCATACCGTTAAGACGTCAATACAATCCATAAACAGGTGATATTCTAAACCTTTTACAGCAAAAATCACAAAACTGTCGCGGGTTTGAGTTGGATTATTTAAAAATACTTAAAAAAATTAAAAAATCTAGCTCCAAAGTTAGATTATAATTGAAATGATCTTACATGTTGTGCATTAAAACTTATAGAAATACTGTATTTTAACTGTTAAATCACGTCTGTTAAATCAGCGAAATCGGCAAATTTCGTATACGGACTCTTAAGAGTCTGGTAAAGGCGGTCTAGGCAGAACAAGAGTAATTTGTCTACTTGACATAATCCGTCTAAATTACGTAGGAACGCCATCTGACTATGAATCTCTGATGGCATACACGTTTGAATATTTATTTAAAAAAATGACTTTATTTCTATAGCAACAACTTGAAGTAAAAACTAAGTGTTTCATACAGACTGTATATAATACACTTCAATTTCTCTAATAGAAGGTTAGGTTAGGTACATTATACATATTATAACATAATACATAGACTGCCAAAGTATAGAAATGCATAATAATTGTCTATCTAACTATGTAATTTATGTATAAATTATGCTATATTAAGTATTAACCAAGTGCAGAATATGATATTTCAAATACAACTTACAACTTACCTGATTCCTGCTTGCGCTTAGTACATCTCGTTGTTTCATTACTGTATTACACACGTACATTATGTATTATTTATTATTGTTATTGATAATACGTAAGTATATTGTTCGTTGCTGAGGTATATTAGCGGTGACCTGTGCCCGGTAGCCCTGCGCGCGCGGTGCACCTACCCCATGCAACAACCATATGCGTTATGGTGAGTGCACGGGTTTTACGAGGGGCGCGGGCGGCGGGGGGCCGGGATAGCCGTAAAATCATGCCATAGCAATGAGTCACACGCACTGCTTTATAATATTATCTATTATTTGTTATTATATCTTCATAATTAGATATCATCGTATATATAATGTATTAATAATTATTATATTATGTAATATTTAAAAATATACTACTTATATTATTTTTTTTAAGTTAAAATGTTAATGCTGAGTGCATGTATCTGTCCCTATTTCTGAATGACTGTTATTAGGAGCCACATAACACCAGGCACTGTGGTGAACGCCACGGTAATAAGCCTGAGTGGTATCCTTTTCTACAATGGACATAACAATACACTACTCGTACAGCTGACCCTTGCACTATGGGGATGTCGGGAATGTCCCCATAGTTTACGTCCTTATGTTGTGCATACTGTCCCATGAATAATAATTCCTCCCTTTCGATTTCTTTTGTTTTATAATTTTGTGTCTTTTGCGTATGTGATGTTTTAATTTTCTTTAGATATTGTGTTGTAACGTGTTATTTATTATTGTAGTGTAATGTGGTGTCTTATTGTCGAATAAACATTATTATTATTATTATTATTATTATTATTAATATTATGTAGACTGCAGCGGGAATCACCTTTCAGTTCTAATACCTTCAAAATACTCTGCAATCTAAACTCAAAACTCTAAAGTCTACACTGTTCCAGTAGACTTCATTTAAAAACTATTTTTCCGTTCCCTAAAAACCTACTTCAATTCATTTTCAGGTTCTTGCAGCAATGTCATCCTACCTGCTTCTTCTGGATCTAGGCATGGCCATAGCCTTCCCCACCATATCCGTGCCAGACCTCCTGAATGCGAAAGAAGGACTATCCCTGAATGACGTGGAAGCGTCGTGGTTTGGTAAGAATCCATATTCATACTAATAAATATTATTTTCAAAAGTCTGTCTGTCTGTCTGTTACCTCTTTGAGCCCAAATAGCTGAATTGGTTTAGCTGAAAGGACATAGGACACTTTTTATCCCGGAAAATGTACGGTTTTCGCGCGATAAATGAATTTTGGCGCAACGGACTTGCAAGTGCAATTCTTTATAAGTGCAAATTCGAGGGCATGAAGTTTTATTTATGTTGTTTACTCTGCAGAATCTTAGATTTGGCCAATACTAATAAAATAATTTGATCTTTCTGGTCGCTTCTGTAAACAGAACATGACTTGTGGCCAGGCTAAGTAACATATTGATTGTAAGACTTCCAATGATTCATTAGAGTAATTTTACCTCGAATTTAATATGAGAGTAATCTTTTAAATGTGGCCATGGTTGCCATAAAGGTCAGAAGTAAGACAATTTATCTAAACTTACTAGTTATAAATAAATAAGGCCTTCCTCTAACCGGAAATAAGATTATTAAGATGGAACTATCATGGTCAAACCTAATAGATACTTCCTTTTTTAATTTTACAGTAAACCATTTACGTTTATAGATAAAAAAGATGCAATCGCATACTCTTGATAATTCCGGATTCCAGGGTCTCAAAAAATCTGTATCTAATGAGACCTTTCGAGATTCCGAACTTCTGTTTAGGCTCTATTTTTCCACAAAAATATAATAAACATGAATTTGCTGATAATATCTTACGATTTAGATAAGGAAATCCAACTTCAAAAATTGCTGATTTCTCAGTTATGACGCTACGTATTTGGATAATGTATTATAAAACATATCTATCGCTTCGTTTTCCGTCGCGATTTGATAGAGAACGATAAATTACGTCAAGGTTTTTTGAAACATGGTAGCGGTGGGGTTAATAAACGCTACGGTCTGTATTCGCTGAGATCATTATAAAGCAATGCTCTTAAAAACAACTCTTCTTTTTGCGCAGAGTAAAAACAATTCCTTTGTTTCAGGCAGCATCTCCTTTCTAACTCAACCAATTGGTGCCATCCTCTCTGGGCCCATCGTGGACTATTTTGGGCGGAAGAAAGCCAGCTTCTTGGTCAACATTCCTCATCTTGTCGGCTGGACTCTAATGCATTTCGCATGGAGCACACCTTCGCTATTCATGTCCAATGCTCTTCTTGGGTTTGGCACTGGGATCATGGAAGCACCGATCAACGCGTATGTCGGCGAAATCAGGTGATTTTGATTTTTAAACCTATGTTCATACTCTTTATAGTTTTTTTTAGATCATGAAAAAAACAGCGGAGTTACGTCAGCATATTATTATTTATTATGCCTTAGCACCATGAGAACCACAGAAGACACCAATGCCGGTAGTCCAAAAAGGCTCCAACCCTGTAACACAAGGAAACCCGGAAACCTTTGTGTTAGAGTTTCGATAGTCTTTCTTGCTCTTATTAAAAAAAATATATGAGTAACCTTCAAATTGTTCTTTACCTAAATAACTTATCAATAACAAGTGAATACGCATTTATAAACATCGAAGATCGAAGCATGTTTAAAAATACCACAGCGGCAGGCAGTAGACCATACAAACATAATTGAATGATAACAGTCCACGCTCCGTCACTTTACAATACAATAAGCATAGCAATACAGTATTATACGTATACAAACTGTGACAATACTTGTTGGACATTGAAAAGATGAAGCATGCGATGTAATTCACTTATGCCATAAAATATTTAAAATAACCATTTCACAGCTTGGTCCTCTACTTTTGGCTCTCTTAAAAATTCGATTGTAATTAGTGTCCTAAGTTTGAGGCCTAGCTATACTAGGTGAGTAACTTCCCGGTCAAAAAATTGCATTATTTTTTTTACTGTAGGTAGGCTTATGGAACCAATCTTTCTTTTATATTTTGTGTTGTACTTATAACTAATTTCTTTAATATCATCACGGAAGAGTTAAAAATATTGAAGATTGGCTTAAACAGAAGTTGATGGAATCAACTTTATCACCAACTTCTTGTCCTAAATAACACCAACTATGTATTTCTGTTCCAGCGAACCCTCAGTCCGTGGAGCCCTATGCACTTCCACGCAAATGTTCGCCTCAATCGGTATATTCGTAATATACTTCTTCGGCACCGTCCTGACTTGGAGACAGGCAGCACTACTCTGCTTAGCCGCACCTCTGGCTTCTATGCTTATGGTGCTAGTGGTAAGAACTTCTTATCATATACCTCTTATTAATATTTCTACCCAGGTAAAATGCAACAAAGTAAGAGCATTCTACTAGCCTCAGATTCTTCAGGCAAGATCTTTTAAAAAAAGTTTTATGAAGCTTGTATAGGCTTGAGCTGATGATGATTTATGACAATATCGCATTAATGTGAAAATGTATTCGCAAGTTATCTCAATTATTATGATCATCAACTACACACGCTTTACTAAGTGAAGATCACTAGCCCACTAGGATGCTTTTAGCGTTATCGACATCTGCACCACCGAATAGGTAATATCTCACTTGGCTGCGTTTGGTCACCAAACACTTCAATACAAAATATTTAGCTGCCTAGCTTGTAAAGTCGATTTTGCCACTAACTTAACTTAAATCGACTATTTCAGGCTCCAGAAACTCCAGTATGGTTGCTCGTGCACGGCCGTGAAAAGGAGGCCCTAAAGTCCCTCTGCCGTCTCCGGGGCTGGACCACTCCGGAACACGTGAAGGAGGAGTACGAGAGCCTCAGCGTGTACTGCAAGAAGCTGCAGGAGTGCGTGATCTGCAGCAGCACCGGCCAAGACGTGAACGCGTGTGAGCACGACAAGATGAATTATATAAAGAGGTAGGTAAGCTCTATAACATGTAGAGATTGAAACGTGTTGAAACATGCGATTTCTTCATGCGTCATTGTCCCAAGATAAATGTCAAGTATAATGAACCCCAGAAATTATATCAATTATTGGCAGGTTAGTTACCTGTATTTTAGAGTGAATAGAGTAGTTGCAGTGGCGAAAATGTGTGGTCGGCAGTTTGGATGATATAGTTTTTTAAACAGCCAAACTATCATTAATAGCTATTTGGTTTGTCTGATTAGATTACCACAAATATAATCCGAATCTGAACAGAGCAATTTTTAATGTCCGTCTTGCTATCCCATTCGATAATCCCGCTTCCAGAAACCTGTGACTTCTCTAAAAAATTTTTGTTAGTTGTCTTCCTAGAGATCTAACAAATTACAAGTACATTTTAATGGTTCTGCTTAAAAAAGCAATTACTAAGTACTACTGTAATTAAAAACGATCAATAAAATATCGAAATACACGGAAGCGCCATAAAACATGGCTGTTGATGAGTAATGCTAATAAAAATATGGAAACATAGTATTTTTATGTTAGCACAATTCTATCGCATACGTTTGACAAACTTTAAATTATTTAGAGAGTCGTGGGCTCTCCACTAACGTGTAACTTAATAGATATGTTACGGGTAATGCTAGAAGGTGGAGTAAACCTAGGTTTACCCGGGTTGACTTAGTATTACCCAAGTCTTTTGGGTAAAGTCCGAAATCCGAATAATAAGAAAAATAAATTTTAACTCGGGGTTTACCCATACTCACCTAGGTCTACCCAACTCTGGCTGGGTAATGTTAAAAATTTGTCCAATTTACTATTAAAATGAATATCCAAGGGTATTTTAAACATTTATTATTTAAAAAACATACAAAAGCGAACGTAATTTCTCGAAGAACATAAACTTAATAGCTTCAATGGCAAAAACTAATTAGTGGTTGTTGTAATTAAAATTGAAATTATTTATTTGAGCAAGATAAACTGCTGTGACATTTTGAATTGCACAAGTTTTCTGCAGCTTTGCATGAACACTTTTTTGTAGCACATTTTGTTACAATTACACCTTTTAAAACCCTGGCCTCCTGAGAGCGACTGTCATTAATTGCAAGCTGTCGTTGAAATTACGCAACACCTAACATTACCCAGCCGGAGTTGATAGACCTAGGTGAGTATGGGTAAACCCCGAATTAAAATTTATTTTTCTTATTATTCGGGCTTTACTCAAAAGACTTGGGTAATACTAAGTCAACCCAGATAAACCTAGGTTTACTCCACCTTCTAGCATTACCCGTAACAGATACAGCTTCAATTGTCTTCTAAAGTGAATAGCTGGTAAAATGTTTCTTCTATTAAAAAAGGAGGAGGCGTTAAGATATTTAGGCAAAAATTAACACTTACAAGCGTTGTGGGATTTAGACAAAAAACTTCAATATCTTCCGAACCGGTTAAGTCACTAAGCGATAATAATATACTACAACTTACAATTAGTGTAATCAAATTAATATTTATTGATGACGACATTAACATTATCGAACTAAATTAAGAAAACTATTTCGTCGATAACGATACACAATTTTTGGTGATAATATTCAAGTTAATAAAATTAAATAAAAAATACTTCTATAGCTTTTTCGTTATTTTTTTCAATAAGTATTTTAGAAGTCCTCGTAAAAGAAAGTAACAGAAATTAAGAATAATAAAATACTTCAACTTTATCTGACTGTCCCTGATTTAAATTCCTTGCTTAAATTTCCAGGGCCCTCCTCAAGACCAAATACGTGATGTTCTGCAAGGAGACAATGAGGCCAATGTATCTTGTGATGATGTATTTCCTCTTCTACGTGATGAGTGGCCTTACGCCGATCAGGCCAAATATGGCCAACGTTTGCGGTGCTTTGGGCATGGCCCAGGATGGAAAACAGATTGTGGTAAGTTTGTAAAAGGGTTTTCAACACTTTCAACAGCTAGTGATGAAAGTACAGGCAAGGAAAATAATGTTGTTGAAGCAGTAACTTAATTGGAACTCACGCGCCTGATCTCTCACCGGTCATGTCGGTCTTTCGTCCCACTGGGTTAGGAGAGTAAAGGAATAGAGAGTGCTCTTGTATACTGCGCACACACTTGGGCACTATAAAATTACTCCTAAAACTTGAATGCTTAAAGACAAAAAAAAATTAATAAAAATGGACTAGACGTACTTGTAGGTAATGACGAATGGGGTGAGTGGGGTGTATATCATGTAACAGTTGAAGATGTAACATAACTAAACAATTTGTATGCAGAACACGCACGTCATGCCCAATAAAACGAACCTATAATCTATTTAGATGCTAATAAGCTAATGCAATAGACAATAGTAAATATTACTGGGAGATCCGTCCATAAACGAATTCAACTATTTAAATCTTATATATAAAACTCTCGTGTCACAATGTTAGTCCACGAACTCCCCCGAAACGGCTTTACTGATTTTTATCAAATTTTATATGCATCTTCAGTAGGTCTGAGAATCGGCTACTGGGTACTTTATATATTGATAAGTGCATTTGTTGAATAAATAATAGTAAATTATTACAACCTGAGACTGACGGCGACCATTGTTTGTGCGACGGGATAGCGATCGACGTTGCCATGGCGACATACTTATGTCACTTCAATAAAATAATATGGGCGAAATACTTTATATTATGGCAAAGCAACGTTTGCCGGGACAGCTAGTATTATCTAAATCTTTATAACATTGATAATTTGGTAGAAGGTTTGATTTACTTACAATAAATGTTACAAGGTCAACACACATTATAAGTCTTGAATGAGGACATAATATTATACTGTGGCAAGTGGGCAAAAGTATAAGGAAACGAACGCAAAATATATTTTAGCAGATGTGTAATATTTCGTATAAGTAGGCTGTTTTTGATGACGCAAGTCATTTAAAATTAATACAGTGGAGCAAAAGACTGCTGGGCCTTTAGCCAAGACCTTTCCTTTATCGCTTCTTTATATGACCGCCGATCAAAATGTATGGAATTGATATAAGCGTTTGTTAATATGAAGTTGACGTTCGACCCGTCTAATGTCGATTCCATACATTTTGATCGGCTATTTTATAAAGCAGCGATAAAAATCGTCTTGGCTACAGGCTCTGATTCGAGATGTACCGGATTTGCAATGATATCTTTTTGTGTAATGTGTAATAAAATTTATATAATTTAATATTTATTATAACATATTTAATAAAGTACAAATATGAATCTTAGAAATTGATAGATTATTTTCTTCTTTTCAGCTATGGGTTGGCATCATCACCTTCATCACGAGCATTATATCAGTGGTCATGATCAAGTTGTTAGGCAAACGGAAGCTTTGTATATCTGCGTTGTTCACCACTGGTTTAGCCTGCGCCCTTCTGTCTGGATACGCTAGGAACCACATTGCAGATTCTGTATTCTCTTATGATACCAGCACCTTCCCAACACAAACCAGTGTGACGCCTCTGGTCTATTTCTACCTGTTGACTATCTTCACTGGATTCAGTGTGCCTTGGGTGTTTCTTGGAGAAGTATTCCCGTTCAGGTGAGCTAGTTTGAATTATGTACGGAAAAAACCTTTAATTCGTTATAATAATATACATAGTTAAAATAATGTGACTTGTTTATAAATTACTAGCGACCCGCCCCGGCGTCGCACGGGTATAAAATATAATATTGCCACTGCAAAAATGAATCCATAGCCTATGATACTTCACATGATCTACTTCTTATCTGTGCCAAATAACATAAAAATTCTTCCAGTAGTTCGCGAGATAAGCCCTTTCAAATAATTTTCCCCGTTTTTTCCACATTTTCCTCTATTTCTTCGCTCCTATTAGACTTAGCGCGATAAAATATAGCCTATAGCCTTCCTCGATAAATGGGCTATCTAACACTGAAAGAATCATCAAAATCCGTTGCGTAATTGAACAAAGGGACATGAGGGAAAAAAGCGACTTTGTTTTATAATATAGAGTATTGTATAGATTGTAATGAGCAAAAACTTAATTTTTCAGTTTTGCCATTTGCAATTAATTAATTTAGTGCAGTGACTACATTAACTACTACTGTATCAATATTTAAAGCAATAATCTTGTTTTAATACAGTTCCATTACATACAATGCTGTCTCAGAAATGAAATTCAGTGGTGCTAGCGCCTGTTTATCAGTGTTAATCAGAACTTCACCTTTCAGGTGTCGGGCGACTGCCCAAGGTTTCGCAGCAGCCAGCTACTACGTCTTCACTTTCATCGGCTCCAAGACGTTCATTGACATAGAACAGGGCTTCAAGCTATGGGGCACATTCGCAACCTACGCAGGGTTCAGTTTCGTTGGCACCATCTACTTATACTTCTTCCTTCCGGAGACGGAAAATAAGACTTTGCAAGAAATAGAGGACTTCTACTCCGGAGAATTCAGGACGTTCGCCGACGATCCCGTCATAAATATGGTGAAGAGGAAAAGATAGTGAATGGTCTCATTTTTATTTATAAGGATTTTTACACACAAATTACAATACGATTTTTTAAATATAAGTGATATTCTTTTTTTTTTTATTATTATACCAGCTTAAAGAGTATCTCATTTTTGAATGAATTTGCTTAAATTCGTAATAAATAACCAACGTATGGTTTCTCACTAAAGTTATTTTAACGATTGCTTCTGCAAACCATATTTAAAACTTTCAACATTATTGCTAATTTAAATATTATGGTTTGTGGTCTAGTCAAGGCTAGTCACCGAATTTCATATGAAGTTTTGTAACGCAAGTAAAGCAACGTACTTGTACAGACCATAAGTTATCTTTCTAAATAAGAATTGAATTTCTGTTTTAAATATTTAATATCAAAACTTACATCTAAACTCTCGGCTCTTCGATCCTTGCAATGAACAGTGGGATAGCAAACTGCGTATCCCAAAGCGCTGCTACAAACGGCCTGGTCACTTCGAAGTTGACGCTAGTTGGATCGAAGGATAGGGCTATTCCGGCGAACGATGATGCTGCAGCGGCAGACACTCCCTGCTCATCAACAGACATGAACCCAGTGTGGACCGCGCTTGTGATGTGAGGAGAGTAAGTCCGGTAAGTCCCGATGCCGGAGAGATCGGTCTCGAAGTCAAATATGGCTGATATACCCATCTGGAATATGGAAGACGTGAATTAAGTAATGAAATATCCGAGGGAATTAAAACTTCTGTGGGGCCTGAAGATACTGAACAATTTTTAGAGGCAAATATGTCAGGCGCATCTATTGTATTGGAATCGGGTGCTATGAAACGCATTCGTTGCATCGTCAAAAATCATTGAAATTATTTTATGAATACTAAAGCGCGTACGAAGCGAACGGCCCGTTTCCGATGCACAGCCTTAATTAAGGGTCCATATACGAAATTTGCCGATTTCGCTGATTTAACAGACGTGATATAACAGTTAAAATACAGTATTTCTATAAGTTTTAATGCACAACATGTAAGATCATTTCAATTATAATCTAATGTTGAATCCAACTCAAACCTGCGACAGTTTTGTGATTTTTGCTGTAAAAGGTTTAGAATATCACCTGTTTATGGATTGTATTGACGTCTTAATGGTATGAAAAAAATACAATGTACTGTTGAGAAAGTCGTCTATAAAGTGTTGGAATTACTTTTTACCACTTTAATATGAAATATCAAATAGTTGAGTAAAAAAATATGTAACTCGGCAAAATTTTAGAGAAAATGGGCAAAGAATTGCTGTTAATTTCGGCAACTTGGAGCTGTAATTCATAAAAATAAAACGACAGAAATAATCTATAGATAAAATTCTATCCAATTCGAGAAAAAAGAAAAAAGAAACAAATTGTGCCAATAAACACGATTCAAAACAACCTAAATCTCACATTATATTACTCGCCGCAAGGTTCGAGTCGGCTTTCCGCGCTTAAATATATTTTAAATCTAATAATTAATATAATATATTTTTTTAAGTCTAATAAGGGGAAAAAACCTAATAATATTTCTGTAGCGAACCTTTTCAATTTCGTATTCATCGGCAAAATTTCGTATACGGACTCTTAAGAAAGTTAATGTTGGCAAATTATTAGACAGACAAAAATATTTATGAATAGATGATGTCCACAACTCCTTTGCGCTGAAATTCGTTTATCGCGTGGGATCCGTACATTTCACGAGATAAAGAGTATCCTATATCCTTTACCGGGACTCAAAGTATAAATATAAATATACCAAAATCGGTTTAGCGGTTTGGGCGTGAAGAGGCAACAGACAAACAGACAGACAAGCAGAGAGACAAACAGACAGACGGACAGAAAGACAGACAGCCAGACACACTTGCGCTTTTATGTTATTAAGTATGGATATACATCTTTTTAAACTTTGAAAGATATGCCTTACATTTCTCAGAACTGGAATCAAATCTGTATCAGATTTCAGCGTGAACTTCGGCAGCTCGATGCGAACTTCAGACTCTGGGAACTTGTGGTAGTTGACTAACTTCGCGTTGGTTAGGGAGTTCAGAACATCGTTGACATTGACGTTCTCATTAGGCAAGATGATCATCAGAGAGTACTGGTTGCTCTAGAATTTAGAAATTACGAATTACTTTTCATTGTAAACTTAGGGTCTATTTCACCATTTACTGATAAGTGCCGGATAGACTTATCCACAACTTATCTGACAGATTGTAGTACTGGAGTACTGGAGTACTGGAGTACATTGTAGTACTGGAGTACATCATCATCATTACAGCATCAATGCTGAATATATAATTTAAAACACGGCTACAGGCTACGTTAATTCTGAAGTAAAATCAATGTCAACACAATAATTTGTGTACATGTAAATGACAAAATATTCGTTACATCATAATATATAATAATATCTGGGTTAGGTAAGGTTAGTATATCATAAATAAATCTGTGTTAAATACCTCGAACGGTAAGATAGTGATGCGTGACTTCAAATCTTCGTCGACGCCATATTTCAAATCTGTCGTCATTCGCATGAATGGAACTAGGATTTTCTGACCATTGCTAAGTTGGAAGTCCATGTCTTTGGTTGCATCGGGCTTGAACTTCGTCTCCCAAAGACCCTTGAAGTATACAGCATTGACTATCACGATCTGTGTGTTAGGATTAACAGAATCTGGAATTAAATAATAATCACCATCAAAATATAAAGTGTATCCATGGATCTGCAGGGTGATTCATTTTTTCCGTTCGATTCGGATTCGGAAACTTTACCGTGCGGTCATTGCCTGCCCAGCGCGGCAAGCGTTTATCGGATGTCACACGATAAAATTTCCTAATCTGAGTAGAATTGTGCATTGTGAATCAGGAGGCCTCCAATGAAACCGTTTGGAGACTCAACCAAAGGAATCAAAATGCTGCGTCCTACTCTACTGTTAAGTACTGACATACGGTTTTGCTCGATACTTTTACTCTAAATCGAGCAATAACCACCGTGTGGACCGGCAAAACTGACAGCTCAAAGGCTCGCTTCGAGCCGGCTCGATGGGATTAAATATGTCAAATATGTCATTTCCTTCGATTCGGAGTAAAACTATCGAGCAAAACCGTATGTGAGTACTTAGCATAACAAAGTCATTAATTTACATTTATTAGAATGGGACGCGGCATTTTGATTCGTCCGTTTGAGTCTGAAAACGGTTTCGTTGTAGGGCTCCTGGATCCTGTTTAACAACAGCCTTATGTGGTGTTTCGTCGGCATCATCGTCCATATCGCTCAATGTGGTGTAAAGTAAGTGGTGACAATAATGTATGCCTTAGTTATAAGGATATTGTTAAATAAGCATTAGAGTATTGAAAAATCAAATAGCAAAAATGTAATTAAAACTGTTGCTGCTTACAGAACATAAAAGAAGGCGTTAGGTATGAGTACTTACCTTCTGTTAAGAGATTAAGGATTTTGTTGTTTGTTTTCATGGCTACCCATTTATTTATCTGCCTCACAGCCAGAGCTGGTTGGTGGGAGTTGAGTAGACTGACTTCGCTGCCGAAATTCTTGGTGGCCGTTTGTTTGAATGCTTCGTTTAGATCGAAGCCTTCTCCAAGGTAGATGTTGTTGGCAACGTTTAGGATGTTACGCGATACACGTTTCTGTAAAAAATTGTATCTCTTTTAAAAATAACTCGACCGAATTTTTAAGAACTTTTTAACTAATAAAGAACTTAGGTACTATCAGAGAAGTTGATTCCTATGCAGATGACGGATCTAAGTAATTTGGTCGCGTTACACCAAACCCATCCGACCGATCACAGCTAGCATTGAATTTGCCACTAAAAACACTAGCCCGACCACATGACGTAGGTCCGTCGACTGCCTAGGAATCAATTTCCTCGATGGTACATGTTGATTGATGTGATATGACGGCATCCATTACACGGTAGGTTCCTCGTCAGTCAATTCCATCAATCATGAATTATGTTTGACTGATGGTGACTGATGGACTGACGAATGTATCCAGATTTTCGTCAATCACCGTCAGTCAAGCTCTTACACGGTAGGTTACCCATCAGTCATAGTCATGACTGTGGTAAAACTGACAGCAAAACCTACCATCTAATGGATGCCATAAGTAAATATAAAACAGCAAATTAAAATTGTTTTATAGTGGAGCATTTTATTTCAAGTACTTTTTGTGACAATTCAATCTCAAACTATTTAGCCCTGCTTCTTGTAGAAAATTTCATTTTGTTTGATATAGGTGTACTGCAGGGATCTTTTTTCTTTCTTTTACATTTCTTTTTTGACGAAACTGTTCAGCTGTACGTACTTGCATATCCGTAGTCAGCCTCTTGTAAGTTGGTGCGGTGATTTCTGGTGGCAGTTGGAGAGCATCTGTGATCTGTTTCTGACTCTTTCCAGATGTTCCCTGCTGCAGAAGGGCTAGCACCGTCGTCACTGACGTCGGTGAAATAATTATGTTCCCCTTCTGCAGTGAACTTATGCTCTGGAAGCAAATTATATAATTGAAGTAAAAGATGAATCATTGGTAATCCTTGTTATCGTACAGACAATCACTACGGTTAGATCATTCCTAGTTCAGATTACATTTAACTAGAGTCATAACAAAATTATTTTTAAGTGATAACGAAAGGAAATGTTATGATTTGTTTACTTTAAGTCATGAATTAATTACTATTCTTATGTTACTGTTATTATTTCATGATCTAATTTCTCTAGGTGTTGTGTAATTCTTCTAAGACCGTTGTTGGCATTACTTTAAGAAAGTTATTCAGTTATTCACATGATCATGGAAATTTTTTGATGACACTCACCTTCATCAGGTTAACTGCAAAGTTCGTGATGGCAACTGTGATGTTGTTTAGTTGTTCAACCTCCGTCGTTCCCGGTCCCAACAATTTAACTTCAGTTGGGCTTTGGGATCTTTCATCATTGAACCTGTTTAATGTCTGGGCGTTAAATCCCTGGGTGGGTTGATACCTCTGATCACTAAACTCCTGTTGTTTTTGGTATCTATCATCTTTAGCTCCCTGAGGTTTTTGGTACCTATCATTATTTACTCCTTGTTGTTTGACCTTATCATTATTAAATCCCTGTTGTTGGAAGTTATCATAATTAACTCCCTGTTGTTGATACCTGTCATTACTAAGTAATTGTGGTTTCACTGTATTGTATGTATATACATTTTGTCTGTCATTTTCATAATATACATTTGTGTCTGGATTAATAAGTGTTGTGTATCCATAGTCTTGCGTTAAAAAGTTATTGGTTCCATGGTTACGTTTCCTTTGAGCATCCCCTCTCACGCATAAGTATAAAAAGATGATGGCTGAAAATGTAAAGAAAATGCTGTTAGAGTATTATAGAGCTATGTAGAGGCATATCGAGATCGTTGTATCATACAAATTCCAAAAAAATATACAGGGTGTACTTTAGGGTGTGTATGGGAGCCCTAAATAGAGTTGACTGTGAAAGTAGCAGCGCTGAAAGAGTAACTTTTTTCACATTGTTGAAAATCAAATTATGGAAAAATTCATGACACGGGGGCGCTTGCCCATACAAATAACAAAAAAGTTTGCTCTTTCAGTGCTGCTACATTCACAGTGAACTAACTCTATATAAAGGGCACATACAAATCCAAAAGAATTATCACTTAGTTTTGTTAAGCCTTGTACTTATAATATGTATTCACAAAACAAGTATTACTTGCTTTGTATTGAGTGCACATCAACAGTGTCATGTCCCTAATGTAGACTTTCAACTTTTTTTAGACTTTTTCTTGCGAATTGCGATGTAGGTTTTTGAATTTACCGTAACACTATTGACTATAGAATAAATATATTTTTATTGCGTAGTGATTTTTAATATAAACAGAATGATTATGAATCATTAAAACTTTTAAACAACATAATGTTGTTTGTAGAAGCAGAATAATAATTATTAATTATTAAGGAAAACTTGACTTGAGTGACCCGACAAGCTGCAATAATATCACTTATATTATTGATAATTATTATAACAGCAAACGGAGAAAATAAATAATGATTATAGATCTACTTCCACTCATCCTAAATAAAAAAATAATATCTTAAGTAAGTTTAGTTCATGGCAATTAAATCCTTCTATTTTTAAATTTCGAGTGATCTCAAAGCTCTATATTTTTAGGCAAAGCATAATAAACCAAAATATACATACATATAGTGACTCTCATTGTCCAAACTTATAAAACGAGTGCTCTTTATAAGAGCTACATTCAACTACTATAAAACAATTCCACTGATTATATTTTGCCGTGATTAATACGGAATATTAGTATTTAATACCGTAAGGATAAGATATAATTTTCCTTGTCTGGTTAACATGAGTGAAGTTAGCTGCAAGTAACTTGAGATGGAAGTGTGTGGTTTTTCCCGTAAAGCCGGTTATTCGGTACGGTTGGCAGAACAAGAATGACTACACATAAAGGTCAACTCTTTAAATAAACAAACAAAATATATTATGGCGATATATCGAAAATAAATTATACCGCAAGGGCAATTTTATACTTAATTTGTATGACTATAAAGTCGTGAATACGCTGCGGCCAGAAGCTATCGGCTCGCTTGGAAAACATGCGACAAAACGTAATTATAATTATTTAAAAATAACTAGGAGCATAATTTAAGCAAAATGCTTCTATACGATTTTGAGTTGCAAAGGTGTCTATCAATTAGACTAATTTCCTACAATACATCGATTTTCGTTTAAAAATAATTTTCAAATTTCGTATTTTTAAGAGGACATTTCGAAAATTAAATGTATCGAGGCAAAATACATTAATCGTGTTTCTAGTTCTCCTCAAACCTAGATAAGGCTATGAAGATATGTATATCTCATTACCAGATTTGTAATATTTCTGAGGGTACTATAGTATTCTTATCAGGTGTTGTTTGCTGGTAATATAACATTATAGTCTATTGGCGATAAGAAGGCGGTGAATCATGTGCGCAAATGTCGAAATTGAAGACGTAAGCGGATGACGTGGATATAAGTATAGGCCAACGCTAAAACACGGGCGGACGCGGGCGCGGGCGGACGCGGGCGCGGGCGCGGGCGGACGCGGGCGCGGGCGCACGCGTCGGAAGACCGCCGCGTGCGAGCGGGCACCCGTCGCGTGCGCCCATCTCATTTAGCGCTGCTAGTATAATTTTTATCTCTAGCGTGTACAGTTGCGTCCAGTAGATTACCATGTATTATTTACTAATTTATTATTTGGCAAAAAGGCGTCAACGGAAACAACGTCGATTGCGCCGTGTGCCCGCGCCGTCCGCCGCGCGTGTGATAGTCCGTCGCCCGCGTCCGCGCTCTGTCGCACGCGCCTGCGCCATAAATACTACCTTATGGGATTTGATGAAAGGTTTATGAAAACAAAATTTTTTTACTAGAATTGTATCTAAATTCGCCGTAAAATCGAAAAATTGCAATAAAATGACAATTTATGATGATTTTCACGATTTTTTTCTATCGAGGCAAATTACTATAATCGTGTTTCGAAGAATATAACGTTATTAGGCATATCTTCACCCTTACGCCGGTATGAATAACATTGTATGAATTTTAGCGGTTGATATCTAAAAACAGGTTCAAAGATACCCTAGATCGCGATATTATACGCTTCTGGCCCTACCACTTCATCTATTTTTCATTATACACACGCGAGCGTGCGCCCGCGCGAGTTTTAGCGTTGGCCCTTACATTTTCATAAGGGAAAGAAGTAATAAGTAATAACTAATTTTTTCCCTTATAATTTGAACAAACCTTGTAACTCACCCACTTCAACATAAAATAATATACTTAAAATCTACATTTTTTTGTTTCAAAACATTTTCCCGGACCCTACGAATAATAAAAACTAAGGAAGGTAACTCCGTCAAAAACATGCTCCAAAATACTTGTCAAAAAAGTGTACCTTAGGTTAACTTTTCATACATTTGCAATATTTAGTTGACCTTGAGCGGTATAAAGGCTGACGTTACATGACAGTTCGAATGGAACCAAATTTAAAACTGTATTAGTATGGGAGTTACGTTTCCTTAGGTTTTATTATTCGTAGCCCGGACCTAAAGCATAGTATAAGGAGGGGAAGTAAGTTATCTTCATACAAAGGCACCGCGCGCGGCTTGTATGTGTGCGCTAGGGCATCGAGACCGGGTTTTCCCGAAACCCGAAAACCCGGGATCATGAAAAAACCCGGGTTTCATAAATGGAACCCGGGTTTTTCGAGCTTTTCGGGTTTTTCATTTTTTTGATAAATTATTAAAGGCAAGACCTGATTTAAGGTATTTTTAACAAAGTAACATACAAATTATTTATTTTTATAACATATTGTACAGGTTTTAAAGTAAAAGTTTCGTTTTAAGAGCATTAAAGACTAATTGTCACAAAAATATTTATTAATAATAATTTATAATACATATTTTGAAAATCCTACTAAAACTATTCAATGTAAAAAAACAAAGTCTCTTCAAACAATCTATCCTTCGCTAAAAGTTTTCAAATTTCATAGAAGCCAAGTCTTGTTAAACTTATTTTATAGTTTTCAATCAACATTCAGTGATTGGCCACAGTTTTCTTTATTATGTAATCAAAGACTTACAAAATAAAGTGTGGACAGCTTTAAAGGGTTCTAAGTCTGCTGAAAGTACCGTAAACTTTTGATGATGGGCAAGTCAGCCACTAGTTAAGTCACAAAACGTTGAAACTTCTATGGACAGTTGCTGATAAAATACACCCATCAACAAAGTCTTAGGGATATTTGTATTTTTGGAATATCTAAAAACCTGTCAGGATTTTTTGAAGACAGTGTATAGAACAATGATAGCTTATTTTTGTGGTCTTTAATAAAACATATTATTAAAACACTTTTCCGAATTTTTCGTTTCTAAAACAATCACAGATATCTACAGTCATAAAAAATCAATGATAAGTCAACAAATCATTATTTCGTTTTATAAACTGAAAATTTGGTTTGAATGAGATATTTTTATTGTCGATTGTCAAATTAATACATAGTAATAATTTATACTGATCGATGTTTGGCATACATTATTTTTACTAAAAAATATTTTTTGTGGCCTGCTGCGGTATGACGCCCAGTCTACTTTGCAATTTAAAGTCATTATTTTCAGTCATTTATATCATCACACATCATCCTCAAGAGGTTTTAGTTAGTCGTTATGCTTTTTGTCATTATTTGTTGTATTTACAATGTAACAAATAACGACAATATTAAGACAATGCAATCAGTAAAAACTAAAAAAAAAAGGTTCCAGGAGAGCAACCTGCCCCTAGAAACTGACAAAACCATGCAGAGGAGTTTCCATCAAGTATGATGTGAAACCATTTTTATTCCAGTATTGCAGTCTGGCAAATGCGGCAGATTGCTTTTCATTGCTTGAGAGACTAATGATGTTGATGACACCCACACAATTGGTGGACGAATGATGGGTTTCCTTAGCCAGCCGTGGATGTCATACTCACTGCGGAATTATTTAAACACGTAATTTAAGTGTACCCAGATGAAATACAAGCCAAATTTTTATCAGCACCAGCGCCAGAGACAATTTCTTATGTGTAAACACCATGCCGCCATGGTTAATCTTCTAAACTTGTTAAAAGCAACCTTCCGCATTTGCCATGTGGTCTGGTTTGATCAATTACATGGTAATTTGACATGAATTCTGTCTATTGTGACTAGAACTAATAACTACAAAAAGCTTTGAGGTGTAGTGTAGTAAAATTTTTCAGTAATGTAAGATTTTCCAGTAAGTTAGATGATAGAGAAAAGTTACCTTAAATTGCAAAGAATATTCGGCTTCATACCGTAGCAAGGCAGACAAAAGGCAATTTTAGGTGAAAACTAGGCACAAAAACTTAATTACAGAACGTTTAAAGCATGCCAACATCAATTAGGTCTAAAAAATTATTAATAATTTGACAATCAGCAATAAAATTAATGTAAAAGATTAAATAAATATTTGTTTGCGTACGTTTTATATTTAAGGTTATTCTTCCATTTACTGTCGACATTCAATTAATTTTTATATACATATTTCATAAAACACAAATACATTTAATAATATTATGTAATTTGGAGGTCAAGCTCGTTTTAATACTTAATCTTTACCCGAAAATCTTAATCCCTAGCTTTGATAAGATCCAAAATATAGGAGAGGTAAAATAGTCGCTTCGATATAAGTATGATACGGCCGTGCCAGTTTACTCGAGAATTGGTTGGGCACTGCTGTGACCCCCAGACAATGGGCATTTAAATAGTATTTTACTGGATAGGTGATGGTAATCGCAGAAAACCATGTGTAAAGTATTCTCGCATTGTTAATTATTAAATTAAAAAAACTTAAGGTTACATTAAAATGCTTTACATTATATTCGTTAACGAAATGCAGAGATAAACCATTTTTATACAGACTTAAATACCAAAAAATACCGATTGTGGGTTTTTACAAGTTAGGTATATATGAATTGTAATCTGTTCTACGAATTTTTCGAAGATTACAAACGAGCAAACAGATAGCCTGACGGGAATCGCCTGCCGTTGCCCACAGACAAAGCTGCAACACCAGAGGAGTTGCAGATGTATTAGTGGGCTCTTTCGATGCCATTAAAATTTAACGAATATTATGGTAAATAGGCGTACATTGACTTATTGCAACTTTTATGGCACTCAGTCTGCCAAACCGGTGGTAGGCACCAGTACCAACAATGTTTTGAAAGTAATATTTTTTTAAAATCAATTCAGAAATAAAACAATTTTTATTTTTATTTATTTTATTTATTTATTTAAATCAGGCTACGTAGGCCCTTACAATATACACCTTAATGTCTTACATACATATCAATTATAATCTTAATAACAACACTTTATCACGAATTAACGGCGACGTGACGCGCGCTTCATTCCGGAGTCTCCCCCGGAACCTTTGGTAGACCATTCCATCAGTCGGCCAGAATTCCTCCGCATCAAAAGTCGACAGAAGATGCGTCGGTACTCTCACCACAAAGGAACTGAAGTTGACCTTGTGGCGAGATTGCAGACGTTCGACCCTCAGGCGGAGGGATGTCTTCTTACTGATATAGTCCACGACGTCCTCGACCTCCATGGACCAGTGCAGGCGGGATATGTACTGGGGCGTCGCGGGGACCTCGCTCCGCAGACGCAGCTCAGGTACATAGGGCGCGGTGCCGCGATGGTTGCGGGCGGCGAGCTTCTTCTTCCTCTTCTCCACCAGTATGAAGCCCTCCTCATCGCACCCCCTGCTCTCGTCCTTGCCAGGTCGAGAAGGCTTGGCCTTGCGACTCTTCGTAGCCTTACAGCCTTCCGTAGTCTTGCGACTCTCTGAAGCCTTACGGCTCTCATTCTCCCCATTTTTATTCGCCCGCGGTGGAGGCGCGGGGCGACCAGCAACAGTCGCGTAGTTTTGCTGAGTCGCATGTGGACTCGGCGTCGGCGCAACCGGGAGGAGAGCGCGGACGGGGGTGGCAGCGGTGGTGTTCGTTGACCCGTCCGATAATGCTGACGGGCTAAACGTGATCTCCTGCGCGCCTCTACGGCGGGTGACGAATGCAGCGTCAGGTGACCTACATAATGAATTATTACTTTTTAGTTGTGATAATTCACTATGTAGATGTAATGATGGATTCTGACGTCTGCAGTCTACCTCTGACTCCGGCCAGATCCTCCTTCAGGAACCTGATGTCCTTCAGTGGGCTGACGACGTCGACGTGGTCCAGCGTGACGGGCGGCAGCTTACGCAGCTCTTTAGCCACAAAATCCGGTACCTCATCAGGATCCGTCTACTTCAGCAGGGAAGTTTATTGTCGTGCGTGTTGTCGCCCGCGTGCGGATCTGGTCCGCATGCGAGTTGTCCGCATCCTATCATTTTATAGATGTTACGTGGGCAACACGGGCGCGGCTAGGAGCTTGTTGTCACCCGCATGCGGACCAGATCCGCGCGCGGGCGATAAAACGCATTGCAGGATAAACTTATTCTAGTAGTGGTGGTAATGTATTGCTATATCGTTTTCACAGGAACACGATATGAACGCGATGTCAATATTATTGTTTGTGAGTAAAAGAGATGAATTAATAATATAGGTCAACTTGTTTCTTATCAGTGTTCTGAGATTCATAATGATGCAATAATAAACAATTTGCCAGCTGGCGCTTACCTCGGCCAACGTATCAGTCTTGCGATACAGCGAGGTAATGCTGCCAGCCTCTTGGGTACATTGCCCGCAGCCTCCGACTTAGATTTAGTTTTTTATATATAGTCTTTCTTTTTTTATTATTCTCCCCCTGTTTTATATTTTAGTAATATATTTTATAGGCACCTTATATTGTTAGAGAATAGAGTATTAATTTTTGTAAAATATAACCTAAAATAGTTAAATAAAAAGTTTATATAATATTTGCCATTTATAAAATAAAGAAAACAGGTTAACCTTTAACTATGGAGATCTAAAAGTTGTAACATACTTATGGACATGGGGTCTGACTGACCGCTCGTATTTTCATCAGTTTTTTAGGTAATTAAAAGATTTTTTTTATGTTATTTTTGCTTAAGTGCCTTAACACACAATTGATGTAGGGAATGTGTAGGTTAAATATCCAAAATTCTGAATTATATTGTAAAATGAAGCATTTTAAGCAAAAAAGTCACTTTTAAGACTTTCATTCACCTGTGACGAAAAAATGACATTTTTATATAAGAAACATAAGTTTTAAAACTTTTAGCCTTAATTTTCTATGAATATAAGCCGTGCTTAATATAAAAAATGGTATTTAAACTTCTGATCATGTAACATAAAAATTTTGACATAGGTCGAACATGGACAAAATTATTTGCAGTAATTTCACAATATGGTAAAGGCCACTACAAACGTAATTATAACTTAAATTTAACTAAAATATTGTGATTACTGTTTATTCCAGCTATCTAAACAGATCCAATCAGTTTTTGCTGTAAAAAAAATTATTTCCTAAATATTAGCTCTCCTAGACCCCAATTTGTTCCTTAGAACATTTTCAGTGCAATGTTCCAATCGTTTAACCGATTCCAAGTTTTTTATTTATTACAACGAAGAATTTCACTAAAAAACATAAACAGAAGTTATTTCAAGACATTTTATTTGGACATTGATTGAGCACTTCCGAAAACACAAACATAATTCTTAGTATGGGAAGCATGGGCATGGGGTCTCACAGACCGCGCTCGAAGTTCAAACCGAAATAACTTCGCAAACTTGCAATCGGCGTCGAATTTTTTTGCTTCAGAATACATTTTTCGACTAAAACTAAAGCTACTGAGCGCCGCAAATGTGAAGCTTAAGGGGAAGTAAGGTAGATGCGATTCTTGCAGGGTATGAGCGGTCTATGAGACCGCGCGTCCATAGTTAAAGGTTAATTAATGGGTTCGTAAATCGTAATAAAACGATCAATTCCAAAAAACATAATATTTAATCCTAAATATATCACAACTTTAAATAAATAAATAACTTATCGCTAACTTACGCTACGTGTACTTTTTCTTTATCAAATGCGTCTGGTTTTTGTTTTGGACAAAGAATAAAATATAGGATTACTGGATTAGACAGAAAAGTTTTTCAGGCTCTAGACTCTAGAGCTACAAAACTCAGCTTTATCTAACCTTTGGAATTTAAAGAATAATTCGGAACTTCAGCATAATTTCATTAATTGGAAACAAAATAACAACTGTTTTTATAAGAAGAGTATTGTCATTTTACTGGCTGAATAACTCAGTTCTCAGGCGCTTGAGGGTCGATGACCTTTCCGGAGACAACCACAACGTTGTCAAGACAGTCCAGAATGTAGAACACGAAGGGATGATCCACGGTGAAGCGACGAGGCTCCTCATTCAGAGGCAGGTTCTTCAGAGAGGCCAAGTCTTCGGACTCGTATAAGTTGGACGCTGAAACAAAAAAAATAGCTCTTAATAAAGGTAACAAAGTCATCAGCACGAAGAAAGATTTCTTGGCGGCCATGTTTTATAATGGTTGCCGAGAAATATTTACGATATAACAAATCTTCGAAACCTCTAGTCTATGAAAAGTAGCCATTTTATTACATCATGGTCGCAAGGTACAGAAATGTGGAAGAAATGTTGTTTGTCATAAAGACGGCGATTCAACTGCTTTACAATAATTAGAACTCTATGGCTACGAATGGTGTCGACGTGTCAATTTTTCTGTCTATTTTTTTATAGAATAGACGCATACTAAGCGGGCAGGGTTAGTCACGGTAACACGGAAGAAGCAACATCACTTGCGACCGTCCAGCGAATCTGGTGGTGTTCCTTACACCACCAGATTCGAGGTAGAAACCCAGGCAGCTCCATCCTCGCCCGAGAGACTCCCACATACCCCGGTGGCTATGGTGGTATCTTCCTCAGCGCCAGAGATGCATAAAGATTTTTGCCTGGTAGCTGCGGTCTGTCCAGGGCTAATCGGTACATACCTCATGCCGGCGTCTCGGAACCTGTAACTACAGTCTACACTCTACAGCAACTCACCCAGGATCTCAGAGGCGGAGGAGTCCGCGTTGTCCACCCTCACGGCCACATTTTGCACCAGCTCCTGCACGAACAGCCCCTCCTTCTCCGAAACCCCGGCCAGCTCAGCCTCATGGCCAAAGATGCTGCTCACTCCAAACTGGGGGATACAAAAAAATAAAGTAAAAACAAGTCCTGACTACGTAAGGTAAGAAAAGAACTGCAGGAGGTATGGACACCGCTTTAGGTGGAAGGTTTTCTTGAATTCAAGCCAGCTATGAATTTTATAATCACAACTTTTTGCGCAGTACAAAAAAGGACTCTTATACATTACCCTCGTAACCCAGGGAGCACCGAGCGGGAAACGATTCGCTTGACATCTGGCGCAGGACGGCCATTTTAGATGCTTATCAGACGCATAGCTTATCTTACTTGTCAAACAATCAGGTGATCAGCCTGCATTCGAATTCGAATTGAACCCACGACTTCAGAGTCAAGAGCCACGCTAATCTTATATTGTATCTATGGAGTATAATTTAGAAAAACGCCTACTAATAAGATTTGATCTACTGTTATTTGCTCCTTTTCTTTAACTAGGGGACGAAAATATTGGAATGAAGCTGTTATTGTATGCATGCAGCTTGTACTAATATGTGTTCGTGCCTGTAGTAAAAGGATAGCAATTCGTACGCGACTCCTAAAGACAAGTAGAGGTAGTCTGCGGATAAAAAACTGGCTGCACCGAATTTAGATATTTATAATATTTCAAATCGTTTGTGTGTGTACCGTTTATATATTTAAGTTTATTTTTCTTATTTATATTTTTCATTTCGTTCCATTATTACCAATTTGTTATGTAAATTCTTTTGTACCAAATTTATATTCACTGTATTTTGTTCACTTTGCAAGTAGGTTTAAAGTTGCGCTATTTTTTCCGTAGAAAAGAAAAGTCAGCTCAACGTTCATAGTACCGTTATAATCATAATATTTGTTATGATGTTCAGATTACAGTAAAGCCAAGTAAAGCACCGTTTAATTACTTGAACAGTTACTTCACAGTTGCACAACGCTAAAAATATTACTACGCGTGACAAAACAATATTATATTCTTTGCTAATTGTTATACTGTACAGTCTACACACTGCACAAGAATATGCGCTGCCTGAACAGTAAATATAGTTAAAAGTTCTGTTCTATTTTTGAAAATGTTAATAAATTTTTTAAGCACTTATGGAATTTAACGTTTAAATGGGCGTTACCAAGCAGCTGAAGAAGTAAATTCGGAAATAAGAAAAGTGCAAAGTGTGAAAAGACAAATCTGTAGTGCTTAAAATATGTACAACAGTCGGGTTTACGCGAAATATAATGATATAAAAAAAAACTTAATTTTTCATTGTATTTCTACTAAGTATTTCTAGCTAGATTAGACGACATTAAGATTGGAAACATTAAATGCACTTATGCTATTTTTCTACAACAAAAGCGTTGAACCTAGGAGCACTACAGAACTGCCTGCATTAGGAGATCCAGAATAAAAATACGTCTACTAAAAAAACGAGTGTGCTTTAGACCACACAACTGAAGTAAAACTTCTTAAACATGTGAGGCTTTGAGAGACAGAAAGAAAGAAAATCTGCGCGCGCAGCTCTCCGTCCGCCTCACACGATCACACTCTTCGTCACGAATTTGCCAGCTTACTCCCCAACTCAAACGTGCATACAAGAAGTTTGACTTCAAAAGACTTACCTTCGCCAAAGCAGACACTGGCTTCGTCGTGGTCTCCACCAGGAACGAAGGTAGGGACACCTGGAGATCCTCCTCCTGCAGGCTTTCCTGGATCTGGGGGATGGAGGTAGCAGGGAGATCTGCTATCAGCCTCACGAGGCCGTCCCGAGCGCGGGGTACCAGCAACATGAGCGCGTACCGACCACCCTGTAAATAATTTAGTTTGAAGTCAATAGATGGCGTTAAAATTATATAAATCGCGCTACAATTATGTAAAAACAAATTTTAACAATGATATAATGCACCGAAACGTGTTGAAAATAAATTAATAATTAAAGAATTTAATTCTGGTTTGAGCCTGTAGTGGTAAGATACGATATGAGCTTATGCAAATTATCATTTAGAATAAAAACAATTTTAAACTTACATCATAAGGCAACAAGATGGCGTTACTGTCTAAATCAGGGAGGGACGCAGTCTTGAAGGAGCCATGTGTCTTCATCATGGGAACTTGTTTCTTCTCAGTGTTGGACTTGTAAAAGAGACCTGGTTCTACCGAGTCAAAGGGTTTCTTCCAAGATCCCTTGAAGTACATTCCATTAAAGATCAATATTAATGGGTTTGTAGCTGGAAAAAAAAAATTCTTTCTTTCAAATCAACATCTAAAATCAATAGTTTATGTAAGGCAAGTCTTTTATGAAATCTAGTTACTTTCATTCGCTTAAAGCTTCGATATTTAAAACTTCTCAACATAATATCTTCTCCCAATTTTTAGCAATATTTTAATTTTGAATATTTGCAAGATTGAATTTAGGATTTTTTAACAAAAAGGGTCAAATGATTTGGAACGATTTAAGATGTAAAATAATGCTTACATTTGCTAGACTTCCTTCCAACACTATTGACAGATAAACTTGACGTAATATCATTCTTATCAGACAACACATGAGCCGTAGCTTGAGCATGATGTCTAGCTTCTACAGCTACCATTGTCTCCTCCTCATTACCAATATCTTTGATGTCTTGTTTCTTGATAAGAGCTATCTGCTCCTTAATATTCTTAGCTGCGTAACTCACGTCAGATACATCCACCTTCTCAGGTTTGTCTTCAATGGCATATGAGATCAGTTTCTCCTGAGATTCTTTTGGTTCTTCGAACTTTTCATCTTTCAATGCTTCTTTTTCACTTTCATCATCCATACTACTGAAATGATCAGTAGCATACTTCTCGACGAATTTAACATCAGTTATATAGAAATCTTCTAGAATCTTCTTATATTCTTCGTTAATTGTGTAGTTTTTGTATATGTAGAAGAAGTTTTTCAGTTCTGGTTGGTTGTATTTGTATTCGTTTCTGAATCTCAGTCTGTCTAGGATGTAGTGGTAGGTGTTTCTTGTCAGTTTTTGATCTTCAGGTAGGTGGAGAGCTGACACTAATTGTTTCTTTGTTTCTCCACTTGCTCCTTCTGCTAGGATAGCCAAAATTGCAGAATATCCGAGGGGAGAGAATGCAATATTCTTATTATCATCGATGTATCCCTGTAAATATAAATAGGGAAACTTAAACCTCGGAATTATTAATTCTAACTATTGAATTCGAAAAAGTGATAGGTATAAATGACTTTGGCAGTGTTTTAGTTAAAATATTCTTAAATATAATATGACATAATATGAATGTCTATAATCTAGATTTAATTTCATCAGAAATCAGAAAAATAAGAGTCTATGGCGTGTACCTGTAGTATAGCAGTAGACAGTTCATCAGTAGCCTTTCCGACGAAGCTAGTGTCTTGTAGTGACCGGCCCAATCCACGGGCATTCACCACGGAGACTACAGCTAGTAAACCTGGAATTAAACAAAATTGGCCTTTATATCAAGAGTAAGAAGGCTTTGATAACTTGAAATTCATACTAAGTAGATTGAGAAATGAAAACGGCATGAGTAAGTCGTACTTTTCTTTTTTTTTATTCGCACCAAGAAAGAGTAAACTCTTTTTTTACGATCCATCTATAACATAAAACGACTAATTAACGTTCCAACCTCTAGATTTCGACGATTACGACGACCAACCCCTAACAACATACTTACAAATTTTTCAACCTACGTCGTACTCGTAACTCGTACGTATAATAAGGGAATGGTTTAAAAATAGGTCAATGCAAAACATCATCAGTAATCAGATTATAAATTTTAAGCTTTTTAACTTCGGAAAGGTCAAGATCTGAACCTACTTGCCCACATTAGACATTCGATTGTTATTAACACGTTGTTTAGCCTTAACCAGTTAACCTTGTTATTAAATTTCGTAGCATTGACTTTAAAAATATATAAATAATGTATTTTATTTATGGTTTAATAATTTTTTTATTGGCCTCGTCCAATCGGTAATATATCGATCTTCCTGGTTCCAACTATTTAATTGCACACGATTTCAAATCCACATGTCTTATGTGTGTGCCTATTCTTAGTTTTATTGTATCTAACTTAAATTTGAATAAACTGGCTAGACAAGCGGCATAGAAAGAGTATTTTAAATTTTTCATATATAAACTTATTAATGAATTAATGACTAGCAGACATTATATTTACTAGTACTTGGGCGTATAGTGACTATGGTAAATGATAATGTTTTAATGATAATATAGGCGCTACTTATACAATTGCTACACCTACTAAAGTCGTGAAGGTCCAGAGATCGTTAATTATTTGTTTGTTTTCTTTTTTTGAGGAGGCAGGTCGCTGTAGCCCTGATGTCACTGCGACCCATAAGGATCTATTGTAACTCCTTCGCGTTAGAGTATCATCCTCAACCCAATACTGCTCATAAATTGAACGATGTGGTTGTGGTTGGTTTTTTTGTTTGATGATGATGAATCTACTAATATTATAAATGTGAAAGTGTGTCTGTCTGTCTGTTTGTCTGTCTGTCTGTTACCTCTTCACGCCCAAACCGCAGAACCGATTTTGCTGAAATTTGGCATGGAGACACCTTGAGTCCCGGGAAAGGAGATAGGATACTTTTTATCCCGGAAATATGTACGGTTCCCGCGCGATAAACTAATTTTGGCGCAACGGAGTTGCGGGAATCATCTAGTAGATTATAATGATGACATATAATCAAAATCGTTCCTGTAGTTTTGCGAGACGTTTTCTTCTACTATAGTATAGATGAAAGCTTACAATATTGAAATATTTTTTGATCTTGCTAGTAAGTAAGTACTAGAAATGAATGTGTTGTAAAGTTAGTAGCTATATAAACTATATAAACTATAGCTAGTAAGTAAGTACTAGAAATGAATGTGTTGTAAAGTTAGTAGCTATATAAACGCAATTATAAGTGAAGTAGCATTGCTAGGACAGTGCAGTGCAATATAACCGGTGCATCTAGTATGTAGGTTACTAGCGGTACTCCGGTATCTGTAACACAGAGGACGCGCACTACATACTTTAGTTTATTGCAAAATTAATATCTACTAGTTGACGCCAAAAAATCGATTATCGCTCGGGAATAGGGTTGTCATCCGTCTGGAGTTTGAAGGGTGTCCGGGGAGCGTCCGGCAAGGTTTTTGAAAAGTGTCCGGGTAAAATCCGGACACTTTTGTTGAGAGAAATTAACTTTTTAGTCCATGACTCATGCAGCAATAAACGAATTATAAAAACACGTTAGCATACACACGGTTTCTTGCACGGACTTTGAGTTCATCAGATTTTTACAAATTCTTGTTGGAAAAGCAAATATTAGCGAGACGTAAATCGTAATATTTTATATTAACAGTTTAAGAGGATGTGTCAGGGGAAATAACCACATTTCGGCCAAATGTCCGGGAATTTTGTCGTGCCTGACCGGCGATGGCAATTTAGGTGATGGCAACCCTACTCGGGAACCATAAACCTATCCTAAGGGTGAGTTGCACTAACTTACTTTAACTATAACTGTAACTTTAACTATATTATAATTTTAACTATAACTATAACTACAGTGCAAAATGTCAAATTTACCGTTAAATATGGCGTCCGACGCCACATTTATACCATAACCGCTCATACTTATATTTAATTTTTTTCGTGAAAATTTTCTATGTTTGACAGTGTTAGTTTTCCTGACGATTTTTACGGAAAATTCAATTTTTATACTCTCAATCCCATTACCTGTAGCTTTTAAAATAAACGCAACAGACATCTGTCAATTTCTGTGGTCAAAGTTAAGGTTAAAGATAAGTTAGCCTTAACTATAACCATAACTTTAACCTTAACTTTAACTTTAACCACGCCTCTGGTGCAACCGACCCTAAGTCTTTACTCTTTCCCAGGACTCAAAGTATGTACCATGGAGGAAATTATTAATTCCTAGGCATTTGGTCGGATCATGTCAATTCAATGTTAATTGTGATCTGTCGGCTGGGTTTGACGTAACGCGACCAAACTACGTAGGTCCCCCATCTGCCTAGGAGTCAACTTCTCTGATAGTACATACTACATACCAAATTTCAGCAAAATCGGTTTAGCGATTTGGGTGTAAAGATGTAACAGACAGACAGACACATCGCATTTATAATATTATATCCAGTTTACAGAATTTAACTAAACTAAGTGATAATTTAGGGTGATGTATACTGTATGTAGAATTCGAGATACCGTAATTTACCGTATTTAGAGCCTTATATAAACTCATAATTTGAAAGCTACAGAGTTATAATAAAAATACAGCAATAATCTTCAGCATATCAACATTCCTTTCCCCGTTTTAAATTTTCTATTTTTGTTTATTATACTTATGATATTTTCAGCTTCCAATGTTAAACCAATTTATTAAAATTCAAACATACATTCAGCATCTCCTTAGTATTTACAAATTACTTTTATTTGAAACACACGCCAATAGATCGACAATATCATAAACTACAATATATTCCCCGTTTTAAATTTTTTTAGGACAATTTTGAACTAAGATAAGTAAAAAAAATAGGGTTTTGGTGCGATCTCGGCAACGCGGAAAATGTATGGCCAAGGTCGCTTGCCGGGGGACGGCCTTAAAGAGTTATCGAAAGCTCTACGAAAACCAAGTATAGCCAGACATGCAAGTTCAGTCACAAAACTTATAAAAGAAGCGTAATATTAAGCGTATTGCATAGCGTTTATCGCGGACTTTGAGCGCGGCGACCGAATCAAGATAATCCGTAACGAAAAAACCTAACCAACTTTACCGCGACAGTCCCCCAGTGTCACACGTATTTTTTCGAAAAAAAAAATAAGAACGCGTTACTTTTTTTAATTATATTTTACGAGAACACCACTTTGTAGTTTATTATACCGAGACTGCATGGGAACGATGTCTAAAATCAAAATTTTATTGTAAGAACCCTTTTAGCGGGTTTTTAGCTTTGTCTACACTGTGCCTTTTTCTGTTCGTCAAGGGCATGCGTTATAGCGCAGTCAACATCGAACGTGAGGCATGCCCGCATGCCCTCTAACCGACCAAAACTTTCGCTTTGTTGTTAAAATTGACAGATCGCGTTGCGTTGACGCATTCAATTATTGAATGCGCCAAAACTAAAGTTGAATGAAAGAAGATGACGAAAATTGAAGACGAAAGCGTGGACATAGCTTTTCGCTGGTTCACACAACAGATTTTCGAACCGCGGTTCGAAACAGCGAAGAATTGCAGTGTCCCGATTCATACCGCGGTGATTGGAGTGGTGTGTAACCACTAATTAATTATTTTTTGATATGGGTAGATTCGAACCACGAATTTAAGCCAATTATTATTTTAACAAACATTTTTTAGTCTCATTTATTTATTTGTACAGACGTATAGAAAAGTGGTTTCGCAATGATATTCTACTTATACAGATCTGTTACGTTCATACTATTTTCCGGCTTAAATCTCTTCCGCACAATTTTCAAATTCAAAATTGGACTTTGACAGATAAGTGAAACAAAAGATACGAAATGCCATTTACATAAAAGAGACATACTAAATAAAAAACGACCCAATTGGGTCGTATTTGAGTCTTCACAACGCGCGCGGCAGTAACATATTATCTGCTTTGAGTTTTTTATATAATATCATTGGGTTTCGAAGAATCGCCACACAGATAGGCGATCCATAGTAAATCAGATAGCAAGTCTTGTTAATGCTATCTATAGTGAATTTATTATGGCTGTTCTAGTACGGGAGATACGATACCTTAAGATACAGATAACATTTCAGACATACTTCAAAGCTTTGCTTCAATGGCTTATATACCGAGAGTAGCATTAAATTCGATTCTATGCTGGCATTGTCGGTTTCTACACAAGCCTTAAATAAAGAAAAAAGTCCGAATCGAACGCAACAACGCATCAATGCGTTGAGTTTCGGTATAAGCTGCCAAGAAATTTACATAGACCACTAAAATCCCTCTATTTTCGGCGTGTAAAAGTATACACAGATTAATATATTTTCTACTTATTTTCTCGACTCTACTTCTGCCCGATATCTGTTTTAATTAATGTTTATCTAATGCAGTCTCATTCGACGAAAAATTAGACGCGTAGGCTCCTGAAGTGTAAAAATGTACATTATGAGCCTGTTTCACCACTTCCACAATTATCTGACAGATACTCCATACTCTATCTTTCAAATAAGTTATGGATAGCGTTTCCGGCACTTATCAGGAAGTGGTATTACAGGGCCCTTAATTTAGTAACTCGGACCTAGGCAACACATGAGAGAAAATACGCGCCTTCTGAACGGAGCCTTACATAGAATAAATCTATACTCCTGTCTGGTAAGTAAGGTTATAATTCTATGGTCTGGGCATCTTTGGAATGCATGCCAATTCCAGAATAACTCAAATGAATCATCTTTTTTGTTAAAACTATCGCGTTCTTGGCGGAGGCAAACAGGTAAACTTCTTTTCAAAGTTAGTATCTATAACAGCCGCATTTAGAATTTAATTTAATGAAAACTTTGACATATATTCCATACATCATCTGTCAAACTCTTAATTAAAATTAAGTAATCATCAGTGTCTGTGAGTGCGGCAGTATGTAGGTACAGTCGCCAAATTTCGTCCCCAAACCTAATTCCGTCCCCTTCGATATCTACTTATTTAAAAACTTCCATCTATCATTACTGGCACGAACTAGAAGCTAGTTGCATCAGTCGGCCATTGTGACGAAGTGAGGGCATCACGCCGTTCGTACCGGCAGGAATTGGAAAATCAAAAAAGTTTTCAAATTCCGTTTTTCATTGAAATATTCTTGGATACCATAAAATATTGAGATGCCTGACTTATTGATACAATTTGTTTGTAAAACTAATTATTATTACCTCAGATGTTAATCGATTAAGTAAAGTTGAGATTCTAACCCGTTTTTTGTTTAAATAGATGAACCAAAAAATATTAAAATTTCCTAATATCATCCCCTTGACATGAACCTTATATCGTCCCCAAGACGGTATTAGGATCTCAAACAGTGAATGGATCTTGAACGTTCATATCACTTCTTTTTGCTTGAAACTGTAGAAAAATATGTTTTTTAGGGTTACGTACTAGTTCCGTACCCAAAGGGTAAAAATGGGACCCTATTACTGAAAATTCGTTGTCTCCCCGTCTATCTGTCTATCTCCAGGCTCTATCTCAAGAACCGCTGTGGCTAGACTTCTGAAATTTTCAGGAATTGTGTATAATATATTCTGTTGCCGCTACAACAACAAATACTAAAAATATATTATATTTATCCCTTTAATATATTTATATTGAAGGGACGGAATTAGGAGCCCAAAAATAAATTTTGAAAATATGAGTGTTTTTGTTAAATTTACTTTTAAACTTTTCCTGAAAACGTTAACGCATTTTGATTATTTTTAGAATAAAGGAATAGTGAAGCTAAAGTTCGATTTATAACTTTAGTGTTTTATTTTATTTTTGTGGAACGTTTTTAAAAAAAGGGGACGATATATGGCGACTGTACTGTACTGTGTACTATCAGAGAAGATAATTTTTAGGTAGATGGCGGACCTAAGTAATTTGGTCTAGGTCAAACCCATCCGACCGATCACAGCTAACATTGAATTGACATAAGCCGACCACATGACGTAGGTCCGTCACCTGCCAAGGAATCAATTTCCTCGATGGTACCTAGACTACGAAGGTAATTTAATAGATAAAGGCACAAGGAAGAGAAGCATCTGGTTGATAAAGAGTTTCCGACAGGTAAGGCTACTTGACTAGCAGAAATATAACCAAAGAACAAATTAATTGACACAAAATATTTGACTGACGTTGAATATTATAGTTTATTATAAAAGGTGTTTTTTCAGATAATTTTAATAAACGTTTGTTTTAGAAATAAAGAATATTATTTCTGACATGTTGGAATTTTTTTTTTGTACCTACAAGGCGTAACAAAATTAGTGATAATACTTTAGGGTACGTAATTATGTATGTGTCCCTTATATATTAGAGTTCAAGAAAAGCTATTTTTTTTGCGATTTGTATGGGCAAGCGCCCGAACGAACGTCATGACTATTCCGAAATAAAAAGTTAAAAAAATGCTTTTTCAGCGCTGCTATCCTCTATTTAGGGGCCCATACACAACCTAAAATATTATCACTTAGTTTTGTTACACCCTGTATATTATGTCATCATAATAATTAAAAGCATCAATCTCACCGAGACTGATGAAAATTTTCAAAATATTTTTAAAAATCCGTCAATCCGATCCATCAATCCATCAATCCGATCAAATTTTCGTCAATCTTTACCGGAGTGATGGATCGATGGATCAGATTGATGAAAATTTGACCGTGGTGAAAATTTTCAAAATATTTAAAAATCCGTCAATCCGACCCATTAATCCATCAATCCGTGGGTTAGACGTTCAAATATTCGTCAATCTTTACCGGATTGATAGATCAGATTGATGAAAATTTGACCGTGTAAGCTACGACTAAGTATATATTATAATGAGTAATGACAAAACAACTGGATTAATGTATAATTAATTTGTATCCAACTACTTTCATTGCACGCAGAAGACTACTTCATATTTTACTTAAAACGTTAAAATAAAGTAGATTGAAAACAAGATGAAAATAGCATTAAATAATATCTAGAATTTTGGAAGGTTCACTCAAAATATGCCGACCTCAATATAATGTTTAGATAAGTATTTAGTCAACTGCCAACTATTGTTACACGTTTGCTTTTACTTTTATAAACGGATGTTTCTTAATAATATTTTACCGTTTTTGTCAGTAACCAATTAATCTAAGAAAATTAGTTTCAAAATCGTCGATCAGACCAAATAATTTAAGTAGTTTTGAAAGTTGGTACAGTTATTCTTAAAGGTTTTTTTTTTTTTTTTCGAAAGGGTCTAAGCTACTGGTCTGGTTAAGACCATGGTAGTTTAATCGTGGCTATAACTAGTCTGTTGCTAGTTGGTTTGGAGATAAACAATGAGGGGGCCTAAAGTCACACGTGTGACATTCTAATCGGGCAATATTGGGGAGAGCTACGAAAATAGCTGTTTTCATCTGACGTGGGGACACGGATCCCCCCTGCTCTCTTAAAGGTGTCCAGATGAAATACTTACTAAGAGTCCCCGAGGGAGGGACTCGAGCCGGCGGTGAGGGAGGGGGGGAAAGGTCTCTTTTTCAAGGTTTTTGCTCGTGACTCGAAAATTATTTTTAACATCTCTTTAGTGACTTCTACATTAATTAATTATTATCTACATTAAAATTCCTATGAATTATTACGCTTAAACATATTTACTGTACGATCATTACTTTAGGATGTACAAAGTATTAAAGGTGATAAAAACAAGAAGCTTAATCGTTTTACAAATTTTAATTCTAAATTATGAAACTTGCACGAGTATGCAGACTTATCAATCAAATTGCGTTTCATCTTCGTAATCTTTAATTATCATTAAAATCGATGGGGGGTCCATTAGTACAAGCTCCTAGGTAGCCGTTACAGATAAGACCAATGATTAATCTAATTCTTCCCGGGACTCAAAGTATGTCCATGCCAAAAGTCAGTAAAATTGGTTAGTTAGGGCGCTCAAAGTTAGCAGACAGATAGACATACTCTCGCATTTAACTTTGGATGTAATTCATGTAACTAATAAATATTATTGTGTTTTATTATATTAGTTACAGCCCTAAGCGGATAAGAGGCGATGACATTAATACAAACGCCGTCCATACAGTTAAGGATTGCACAAACCTACGCGACCAAAGCGACTGCGAAGCGGTAGCGTCTACCGCGCGGCGGACGCTGCCCATGTAATCTTATGGCACTGTGCACACCTGCACGACCGCGACGCGGGATGTTGGCGTCGGCAAGCGGAACGTGCGCGTCAAGTTGTCAGACGCGTGTTTTGAAGTGTACATAACTAGACTTCTTTTTTAAAACCTTTTTTTATATTATTTTCTACAACTCTTTAGTTTATGATTTTTTGATTTGTATACGTTTTGATAGATTGTGTCATGATATTAACGTTTGACGGTTCGAACCGTAGTCGCGCAGGTGTGCACGGCCAGTTTCGCGTTGCAGACGCTCCCGTATCGCGTACCGCGTCCCCTATCACTGACGCTTAGGTTTGTTTTAAGCTTTAGGCCTTACGGCTTCTAGGAAACCAGGTGCCTAAGACCTAGGTAATGACATAGGTAGGGTAACTTTTATATCTAACTACTACAACTCCGTTACCAAATTTAAGTTTAAAGAAATTAATTATGGACGTACTTATTTGAAGCACAGAAGGGACGTATCATAATTTTAATCATAGAAACATGTTGCCAAATTCTGTAAAAAATAAAATCTATGCTTACTGATCATTAAGAGGAAAAGTTTATAGCGAATAAGCTCCGAATCTACAGAGCTGATTTTGATAAAAAGCATAGACAGAGTACCTAGATCACGAAGGATAGGTATCGCGAAATACTTGTCTAAAGTCCTATGAAATGTCTTGGCTAAAGGGCCTGATGGGAAAGTACTAATTTACCGCCTCTCAGGACTCGGGCAGTAAAATAACGACAGGAATAAAATATACTTATTACAAGTGGGTATTTATAATGGGATCGTTATAGGGTTGAACATGAAACTTTCGTCGGAATCGTAAGTATATCAAAGAAATTGATTAGATAAACGTAATTTAGTCAGGTTTAATGTCAAGTCAAGCAGATAAAACATGACTTACTTTGACTGCAACTTGAAAGTAACCAGATTATGCCTATATAGAATCAATTTTCTAAAGTTAGTAATTATACTAAAGTAGAAGACACTTGCGACGAAAATCATAGACGAGAACAATCAGCTAGGCCCAAAATAAACAAATTATCATTTAAATTCAAGTCGCAATTTTCGCCCTAAAGCAAAAGAAAAATAAAATAATCCTATAATCTTAAGTCTCTACATACGAACATACAATAATATAATTGCTGACTCGGGAAATTCGTTCTTGTTTAGCCAATTTATTGCCAAACTCCACCGAAGCAGCTGGGCCGATTTTAATAAACTTTCATAACATTTTTTTCTTACCCGAAATACATGACAAAACAACGTCTGCCGGGCCAACTATGTAACACAGTATCGGACAAGTAAGGCACGGCGCAGTCGCGGTGAACGCACTGCACTGACCCTAGCTTATTGTACTCTCGTAGAGTACCGATAGCAGAAAAACTTTAAGCTATGTTATAATCTAGATTATAGATTTTAATCCTTTCAATTTTTAGTATAAGATACTAGACGACGTCTGCTACTCCGGCGCGACAAAATGTTATTGCATGAAAGCATTTTTATTATTTGGCAACGAACTATCCTTTTCGGTCTCTCAAACTATATCCACACCCATCTGAATTAGTGAGGGAGCCCTAGAACATTTTTTTTTGATAACTAACAAGCTAATTTTTTGTGAGTAGCTTTATTTTGATAAGACGAACAACATTTTTATCTGAGAAAAATCTTAAAAGTGGTAGCTAAATAAAATAGAAAGGATTTCATACTGACTTGATGGTCAACCAAGTTTTGCTGATTACAGAACCCAATTACGGAACTCTAACGAGCCGGTTTTTATGTAAATTGATAGATTAATAGTCATATAATTTAAGAGTAATGTTGTCCTACAAATAAAACAGTGCATATTTTAGGACCATCGATTTAAAGTATGAAATTCTTTCTATCTCTGTTAGCTACCACTTTCGAGATTTTTCGCAAATAAAAATGTTGTTTGTCTTATCGAAATGAAGCTACTCACAAGAAATTAGCTTGATAGTCTACGAATAATAAAAACTAAGGAAGAGTAACTCCGTCAAAAAACATGCTCCAAAATACTTGTCAAAAAAGTGTACCTTAGGTTCACTTTTCATACATTTGCAATATTTAGGTGACCTTGAGCGGTACAAAGGCTGACGTTACATGACAGTTCGAATGGAACCAAATTTAAAACTGTATTAGTATGGGAGTTACGTTTCCTTCGGTTTTATTATTCGTAGTTGATAGTACTTAATAAAAAAAATGTTGTAGGGCTCCCGCACTAAATCGGTTCGGCCGTTCCCTACGGAGATTCCGTAATTTACCGTATTTAGGGGCTTATAAACTCATAATATGAAAGGTACAAAGTTATAATAAAAATACAGCAATAATCTTCAGCATATCAACATTCCTTTCCACGTTTTAAATTTTCTATTTTTGTTTATTATACTAATGATATCAGTTTCCAAAGTAAAAATGATTTATTAAAATTCAAGCATACTTTCAGCATCTCCTTAGTATTTACAAATTACTGTTATTTGAAACACACGCCAATAGATCGACAATATCATAAACTACATATTCCACGTTTTAATTTTTTTTAGGTCAATTTTGAACTAAGATAAGTAAAAAAAATAGGGTTTTGGTGCGATCTCGGCGACGCGGCAAATGTATGGCCAAGGTCGTTTGCTCGGGGGACGGCCTTAAGACGTGTATAATTGGCAACAGACAGACACACTTTTGCATTATTGATATTAGTGGGGATTACCGTAAGATGTAATACGTTGAAAATTGATAAGTTAGAAATTGAGATGTTAGGTAGATATGCTATGAAATTAAAAAATTAGATTAAGTTATCTATAAATTCATTCTAATCAAATGATCTAAAACTAACCGAAGGATTAATGCTAAACATGATTGCAGGGTCGAATAAATAATTATTTATGGGTTAATAATCACAGGATTATCAACCCATAAAAACGTGTTACTTAAATCACCTTGATACAGATCAAGGTGATTTAAGTAACACGTTTTTTAATTCTGATAGAAGAACATTTTTGGGTTTTCGATTTTCAATCATAAAAGTATGCACTCTACAATAACACCCCTCTGTTTTCATAGGATAATGACATATAAAAATATGATACCTGAAAATTTTAAAATAACATTAAGTACGAGCGGAAAATCTATCTCTTTATCCCCTAAGTGCTTGCATCTACCGCACTATCTCTGGGAAAAAATACCACGAGGAACGCCTTTGTACAGCAACGTGCAAAAAGTTTTAAATAAATCTTATATAATAGTACATTATGAAATTCTCGTGTCACAATGTTAGTTACGCGTACTCCTCCGAAACGGCTTTACTGATTTTTACCAAATTCTATATGCATGTTCATTGCGGGCGCCATCTAGTTAGATCTAAAAGTTACCCTACCTATGTCATTACCTAGGTCTTTGGCACCTGGTTTCCTAGAAGCCGTAACTGTATGGACGGCGTTTGTGTTCATGTCGTCGCCTCTTATCCGCTTAGGGCTGTAACTAATATAATAAAACACAATAATATCTTCTTCTTATATATAAAATTCTCGTGTCACAATGTTAGGCCGCGTACTCCTCCGAAACGGCTTTACTGATTTTAACCAAATCTTATATGCATATTCAGTGGGTCTGAGAATCGGCTACTAGGTACTTTTTATATTGATAAGTGCATTTATTGAATAATTAATAATTATTAATAGTAAATTATTACAACTCGGGACTAACGGCGACCACTGTTTGTGCGGCGGGATAGCGATGGAAGTTATTATGGTCCATGCTTATTTAGCCACTTCAATAAAATAATATTCTTTACAAATAAAGAACTACATTACAACTACAAATAATTTATATGGCAAAACAACATTTACCGGGACAGCTAGTAAATAAATAAAAATCTAAACATTTTTTTGCTGACCGTACCCTATGCAGAGCATGCAGTCGAGAAAGTAATCTCGGTGGAATTGCTAAAGTAGTACTTACACAAGTGGCCGCTTTCCACTATCACTGTTAAGTGCGCACTTACTCAGCTTATGAGTGTAAGTGCATTTATTAATAAGGCTAAAGGCCTGTTACACCACTTTCTGATAAAGTGCCGAATAGGCTATTCACAGCTTTTTTGACAGATTCTCCATACTTCATCTGTCAAGTTAAGTGGTCAGTGGTCAAACAGGCCCTTATTTATTGATAATACAGGCTGTATTCACTTTGATTACTGATAAGTACAGTACAGGTTATCAGTAATCAGTAGAAAGCAAGTGTGGACAGCGCCTGATTAGTGCAAGTCCTTTATTTACTCCTAACTAGTCACGTGCACTTGCACTAATAAAAGTTAATACGGGCCATTAGGGCCTGTTACATCACTTAATAATAAGTGCCAGATAGGCTACCCACAACTTATATACTGTAAGATAAGATGTGCATATCCTATCCAGCACTTATTGGTAAGTGGTGAAATAGGTCCTTAATATACTATATCTGTATGCACATTAATATTATAAATGCAAAAGTGTGTCTGTCTGTCTGTTACTTCTTCACGCCCAATCCGCCACGCTATACCGATCTTGCTAAAATTTGGTATGGCGATTTTGCGAGTCTCGGGAAAGGACATAGAATACTTTTTATCCCAGAAAAATGTACGGTTCCCGCGGGATAAAATAATTTTTCTAAGAGTTGCCAATGGCAGCACATAAAAATGTTTATTTCCTATAAATATGGCTACTCTTTACGGTGGTAAAAATGTACGTTTCTGCATTGATTTTTAACGCGAATATAATGCACTATTACTTTCAGCAACGCACTTGGCATTAAAGATACGTATTTGGCTAATGCTAACAGTTCCAATAAAATTTTCTCATGCTAGAAAGTCACTCACAAGATTGTAATACAGTTAAACAACGTGTTATTTGAACTATTTTAACAATCGTACCAACAATGTCACCAGTGCGCCTAGCATGATCCAACGAGAAAATTTTGTCTACATGTTTTCTCAATGTTTGATGGTTGGTTGGGGATGGTTTGTCTGTTCATCTCTATGTCACAGATTACACGGTCAAATTCTCATCAATCTGATCCATCAATCTGATTGACGGAATATTGATGGTTATAAAAAGTTCATATTAAAAATACGATCAATCCATCAATTCGTGTCGTACACGATCAAATTTTCGTCAATCCGTACCGGGTTGATGGATCAGATTAATGAAAAATTGACCGTGTAGCCGGTGACATTGACCCTAACATGGCATACATTTTTTCTGATTGATCTGTCGTCAAAATAACACATTTTTATCGAGTTTTATCGAGATTTTGACATTGAGAAGAGTAGTTTTTAACTAAAGTCGAGAGTGAGATATTTCGTCGTACGTATGCTAGACGCACTGGTACAAAGGTAGTAGAGAGTAGAGACGTTAGTAGAGATTAGGGTCAGATTACATAGCAACGTACGTGACGCGTCGATGCAATGCGTTGCGTTATTTTTCAAAAGTTGTTCTTGTTCTTTTTTTAATTACTGAGTGGGAAATTAAGGCATCCATATCCATACTAATATTATAAATGCGAAAGTGTGTCTGTCTGTCTGTTACTTCTTCACGTCGAAACCGCGAAACCGATTTTCCTGAAATTTGATATGGAGTCTTGGATTCTATTTGAGTCCCGGGAATGGACATGGATACTTTTCATCCCGGAAAAATATACAGCAAGTCGCAACGGAGTTGCGGGCATCATCTAGTTCTTGATAAAAACAAAGACATTGAAAAGTATATGTTTCAGTGCTGCTACTTTTACAGTGAACTTTATGCAAGGGACAAGTACACACTCCAAAGTATTATCACAAAGTTTTCTTACATTCTGTATAATAAATTATTAGGTATTTGACCGAGCTTTGCTCGGTATTCGATAAAACACGAATAAAATTACATTTTCTATTATTATTTTTAACAAAAAATTAAAACCGACTTCCAAGGTAAAAACAATAATAACATTAATATGAACTAAAAAGTATTAAATAATTTTTACTATCTAATGGTGCCTTTTTCCGAATTCGGCTAAACCTCAACTATTTCTGTATTCAATCTTCATTATTTTGAAGTCGGTACCAGATAGCTGAATCTTCAGTCCTCTGACAGAATATTTGAAACTTTTGGAACTGGCACCGACTTCAAAATTATGAAGATTGAATACAGAAATAGTTGAGGTTTAGCCGAATTCGGAAAAAGGCACCATTAGATAGTAAAAATTATTTAATACTTTTTAGTTCATATTAATGTTATTATTGTTTTTACCTTGGAAGTCGGTTTTAATTTTTTGTTAAAAATAATAATAATTTCACTCTTTTTAGTTACACTAGTAGGTAAACCTTCGCGTATATTTTACGTATCTTATTACAATTTGTCAAGAGTCACAACTCACACTCACAAAATCATATATTATCAGTGAAGTGAACATATTGTGCTAAGTAATTTAACAATTTTAATGCTTCAAGCCCCAAGCGGTCACCGGCGATTGAGATAACAATAGAAAGGCTATTGTGTCTCGTTTTTCCACGATCGAAGGATCTATCAGATAAAAAATTGTATAAACTTGCATAGGATGTAGCGTAGCTACTCATAATATTTAATATTATCATAATTATTGACAGCTCTGTTCTTGTAAAGCGCTTATTCCACTTATCCTAGCTAGGAAGTCCTAGCTAGGATCCTAGCTTTCTAAATGTTATTCCACTTGACTAAATTTTTTCTGATTTAGGATCCTAGCTAGGATCCTAGCTTCTAAATGTTATTCCACTTGACTAAATTTTTTAGGACCCTAGCTAGGACTTCCTAGCTAGGATAAGTGGAATAAGCGCTTAATCAAGAATTCAAATCGATACTTAGTGCGCCATCTATCGATTAATAAGTATAACTGATTAAAAAGACACTTAATGACTTTGTTTTGTGTAAATGCTCTTTTTAAAATAACTTTATTTTAATTCTATTTGTCTATTTAAATTTTATAAAGTAATTAGTAAAGTATTCGATCTGTTGTCTGCCGCCACGCGCCACGCGGCGCGGCGGCGCGGCAACGCCGTCGCCTCTGCGGCGCCGACCGCCATGTATTAAACAAACAGGTGTTGTTATACAGTACATAATTATTATTATTAGTATATCCATACCTATGCCTTGTACTATTATTAATTCTGTGCCATGAGACATTGGTGACCTTAATGATGATGATGACGATGATGATGATGATGATGATTATGATGATGAATATGAATTGCATAGTAGCATATGCTTTCTGTTCTTAAAACAACGCCGAAACTCCCGAACGTGTATCTATAAGGAGTCAGGAGTTCTCTCAGCATCTTCGAAACCATGGTATACTTTGACCCAATATTTGACTTTTTGGTAGCATATTCTTAGTACACTTCACATAAAACCAAAATCACCATATGTTTCCATATAAATTTCGAGGAGTTCCCTCGATTACTCATGGATCCCATCATCAGGTCACCACTTTTGTGAACATGGTACCAAATTGGAGTGAAACCTAATACAACAAAACAAAAATTTCGAAAATCGGTTCACAAACGGCGGAGTAATCGTTGAACATACAAAAATAAAAAAAAAAAAAAAAATAAAAAAAAAAAAAATATCCACAGCCGAACATATAACCTCCTCGTTTTTTGGAAGTCGGTTAAAAAATTATTCCTAGTTAGATCGATTTATCGCCCCCGAAACACATACAAAATTTCATGAAAATCTTTGGAGCCGATTCCGAGATTCCAATTATATATATATATATATATATATATATATATATATATATATATATATATATATATATATATATATATATATATATGTGTGTGTGTGTGTGTATATATACTAGCTATATGACCAAGCTTTGCACGGTATTCAAAAAATTAAAAAAACACACATAAAATGACATTTCATGAAAATGATTCCTAGCTAGATCGAGCTAGATCGATCGAACCCCCTATATACTAAATTTCATGAAAATCGTTAGAGCCGATTCCGATATTCCAATTATATATACATATTATTATATTTATATATATACAAGAATTGCTCGTTTAAAGATATAAGATGCAAGATTGACAGAAATACAAAACAATAATATTCTCTATTTATAATTACACTTTAATTATTCAATTCCCTTGACATAGTCTTCGTGCGCTCCTCACGAAGGCAATTTCTAGGTTCTAGCCCTTACCTAATACCTAAGTCTAGCATAGTATATTATCTTACTAGATGAAGCCCGCAAGTCCGTTGCTCCAAAATTCTTTTATCGCGCTGGAACCGTACTTTTTCCGGGATAAACACTCTCCTATGCCCTTTTTTTAGTCTAAAAGTATCTCCATACCAAGTTTCGACAAAATTAGTTCAGCGGTTTGGCCGTGAAGAGGTAACAGACAGACAGACACACTTTCGCATTCATAATATTAGTATGGAAGTATGTATATGGATAGTATGAGTTCCGTATTACGCAGTTTATGTTTATTATATACTAACAAACACGTAGACGAGTCAATTCTCATCTAATCTCACGTTGGGGAGAGGGGGGGTCTCGGCAAATCTCACGTATTTTTTTCTCAACAAAATAATACTATTTTGGTCCATTTCATCTAGGTTATACCTCTATGGTTGTACGTATGCTTAAGATTTTATTGTTATACGATTAAGATCATTCATAAATTCGTTCGAAAGAAAATCTACTGACTATCAAACCAAACGTTTAGAGAGATCGCAGACGGCAGACTTTTTGTGTGATCGAGTCTGCGGCGCACATACATTCTGCAGGGCGCGGCCGTGCAGAATGTATGTGCGCCGCAGACTCGATCACACAAAAAGTCTGCCGTCTGCGATCCCCCTTACATAAGAAAGTAGAAACCCACATTTTGTAAAATCTCACGTGAGATTTTGGAGGGGGAGGGGGGTTGAATAAAATCTCACGAAATCTCACCATGGGGGAGGGGGGGTCAAAAATTTCAGAAAAACACCTCACGTAATTTGTGGACGCGCTAATCTCACAAACTACTGGACCGATTTTTATGTAATTTGGTACTGACATAAAGTAGACTACGGGAAAGGAGATAGGCAACTTTGTGCAAAAATGTACGGATGTAGAATATTTACGCTGGCGGTGTCGCACGTTACATGTAATATTATTACAATAATTATAGTCTTGCTTACTTAACAGAATCCTAGATGTACCTATTGATATTGCCACATACGGTGATGCGATGCGCTGCATTTTAATCTACTTCAAAAAAGGAGGTTATTCATTTTAAATGAAAAATTAAAGACTAAATTTTATTTACAACACAAGATTTAGTGCCTATTCCCTTTTGAACTGACCCTAAGAGCATTTTCACATTATCCGATCCGATATACCTGTATTTCATATTGTCCCGCCAGATATCGGATATCGGTTCATACATTTTACTTACCCCGATATCGGATTGGTGTCCGATACCGATATCGGATCGGATAGTGTGAAAACGCTCTGACAGTATTGTCTCTACATTTCTTTACAAATCGACATTAAAATTCAAAACTGAGACATGTTATGAATATTTACTGTTTTGTTTACAAAACGCATTTCTTTGTTCCTTGCTCATATGGCATGAATATTAATATTCCAACTAAAGAGTATCCTGTTAGCGCACTCTTTAGTTGTTGTTGAATGTTTTATCCTTATCCGATAAGTTAGAGAAATCTAGAGCTTAAGATTACTTAATATAATTATTTTATTCGTATGGGGGTTTTATTGTTCCTGTGTCAAAATTGTTTGTTAAGGGCATCCCCCGAGCAAACGACCTTGACCATACATTTGATGCGTTGCCGAGATCGCACAAAACCCCATTTTTTTACTTATCTTAGTTCAATTTTGATCTAAAAAAACGTGGAATGTGTAGTTTATGTTAATGTCGATCTATTGGCGTGTGTTTCAAATAAACGTAATTTGTAAATACTAGGGAGATGTTGAAAGTATGCTTGAATTTTAATAAATTGTTTTTACTTTGGAAGCTGATATCATGAGTATGATAAACAAAAAAGAAAATTTTAAACGGGGATAGGAATATACTGAAGATTATTGCTGTATTTTTAATATAACTTTGTAGCTTTCAAATTATGAGTTTATAAGGCTCTAAATACGGTAAATTACGGAATCTCCGTAGGGGAAGGACCTTAAGGCGCAGCCCTGTAAATTGTCATAATTTATTTTTAAACAAATGTGGCATCCCGCATCTGTAATTCGGCAAGTGTGTTTACTTGTTCAATCCATACTAATACTATAATTACGAAAGTGTGTCTGTCTGTCTGCTTTAATTTTTCTGTCGGAAAAATGCACGGTTTCCGCGCGATAGAAGAGTTTTGTCGTAACGAAGTTGCGGGCGTCATTTAATAAATACATAATAGTAAGGTGTAAATGTATAATTTAAATAATATAAATGATTTATTCTAGGTGTCATTGTTAATAATCACGTTTTGCGAGTTGCCTAATAAATCAAACAAGTTAAAACGGATCTTGAAAAAAAAACTTACATATCACGAGCGGCTTCATCCTTTATTTTTTTTGCTCTGCTTCGCCTGAAAAGAAAACATTTTACTTTACAAAGCTGAAAACCACTGAAAAATATAATGCCCGTTAAATGCCCATACCAATATTATGGTCCAAACTACGAATAATAAAAACTAAGGAAGACTAACTCAAAAAATATGCTCCAAAATACTTGTCAAAAAAGTGTACCTTAGGTTCACTTTTCATACATTTGCAATATTTAGGTGACCTTGAGCGGTATAAAGGCTGACGTTACATGACAGTTCGAATGGAACCAAATTTAAAACTGTATTAGTATGGGAGTTAGTTTCCTTAGGTTTTATTATTCGTAGGATCCAGACTACATATTCAGCATAATATTATGTAATAGTTAAAACAATATTTTGTGTCCGTCTATCAAGTTACTTACTTTCTAATGAATCGTAAAAGAATAAAACAATCTGTGAATGTGAGGATTTTTATAAGTGTGTATGAGTGAGAAATAAAAAGTTATTCATGTAAAATATGCCAAAAATTCGGTTCTGTCATATTTTATACGCAAAAAAAAAATGAAGGCAAGAAACAGGTAAGGTAAACAAAATAAACGTCCATGCAAAGTTCATGTCGATTACATTTACAAGGCACGGTAATATTGAAGAGATGTCATTTCGAAGGCACATGATAGCGACATGTGTTCATCTTAACGACAGAACACAGCCTTAAAAGGCTTCTAATAATTTACTAGTGCGTTTATAAAGTATGAACACGGTTTTGTTTTCAAAACTTTTTGATTTTTTTTTCATTGTAGTTCGCACAAAGGGCATACCGCATAAGTTGTTGCCATTTGGAAATGTAATATCTTTATACAAATTAAAAAAAAATGATTGATTTATAAGTTTAATATATGTTAATCTTATATTTATCTATTTGAATACCAAAATTATTTCAGTCAATCAATAAAATACGTGCGTTAATAGAGTATAATTACCTGTTTGACACGCTTTATTAAGGTTGACTAAGATTGAAAATCTTGTCAAATTATCACACTTGTGTGTTTCTGGGTTTTCGTTGCAATAACCCACCACAAAACACAAACATAGACATGACATAATGCATCGACATTCCTAAATAACGATAAACCTTCAATGTATTAAACCAGCTCCCAAAGAAAAACAAACAAACCAAAACTTCCTCGATATTCAATGTTAAATATTAATAAAGTAAATACTGTATTTAATTTAAAAATATATGTTAAAGCAAATCAATATTATGTATTTTGTTATGATATTATTTCAGTAAAGCGAACATGCAACAATTTTTTTTTTAATAAAGACACAAAAAGAAAGTCCAATTAATACTCACTTTCGAAGTCGCGTTGTTTGGCACAATTAGAAAATTAAAAAGTATCACAGTTTAAAATGGAACTGTCACTGGCGCGGCCGCGCGTGCGCCGTGCTCGATCGAGAATGACGCGCGCGGAAGCTAACGCGCCACACTTTATATCTACATTTAACAGTTAGGTTTATGGGTTTGATTATACAATTCCGAGCTTGCATCTGGATTAGAATTATGTCAAAAGGCTAGAAGGTCCAATGAGAACGAAAGTCATTTGAGTTTGACAGATCGCTGGGGCGTCGCCTTAATTTTTAACAAAATCGTAAGAGTGTAAAGTACCAGTAGGTACACATTGTCCTACCTACATTAGAAAAATGCTATTTTTATAATTTAAAATTTAGAAAATTAGGGTTAAGATAAAAGGAAAAAAATTAGTAGGTACCTACTTACTTTACATCTTAGAAGCAAAAGTTTCTAGGTATCATAATCATAAACATCATCATAAGTGTTTGTTATTAATATTTTGTACACGAATCCAAAACTCTTTAAAACTGTAGAAAAAAGTAAGATGGGAAACTCACTCATGGGAAGCGTTCTAATCTGTGATTCTACATCTAAATTCTAATTGCTGGCGCCTGCGCGACAAAAAATACGCCTTAAATACATGAATAGCAATTATTTTCATGTCACTTTCCCTACTTATTTGTAAGTATTTTCCAACCAGCCAGACACCAGTACGTCCCATCCAGCATATTACAACACACTCTTTGCCGCAATTAGGGTACGGAACTTTAATTACTAAACTTGACAGTTTTGTAATTAATGAAGAAATTAAATAAAGATTTTGACATAAGTCTCATACATTGTCTGTCAAACTCTTTATTAAATTGTAGTTTAATCATCATTAAATGAATCTAAGTGCAGCAGTCTGTCCTTCTATTGCTTTTTGTGGAATCACCGTTCCTTTATATTATTATCATTCTATTCGACTCATCATCTCATCCTATTCGGCTCTGTCGCAGTTTTTCACGACAGAACCACATCATCTACGGCCAATCCTAGGCCTGACAATTTGACTGTTTATTGACTGTCCACAGAATACTTAACTAATGACTGGCCTTAATGAGGTACGGTAATGTGATAGCTGATTGACAATTAATGAGTCCAATATTCAAGCGAATTTTAATTTTGATAATGTAGTTGTAGATTCTATAGAAGCTTCTGGACTCTAGAAGATTTAGAAGATTTAGAAGTGAAGAAAGAAGAAATGAGAAACTTACGTTCAGAGATAATAATTAACGATTACATTAATTTGATTAAGTATTTGAGAGAATATCTATAAAGATTATGTCAAATCTGTATTTAATAAAGAAAAATATTCATTAAAGTATATTACTCTGAGTGCGATCGTAAGCTGCAAATTAGCTACATAATATTATCGAAAAACGTTTATTACATTAAAAAGATACCTGGATCTGATGGCAAATTTTGACAGCAAATTTTCAAAAAATATCCTAGATCATTGGATAAATTTTTATACTTGCATGTTTCACACACAATCAGCCGCTATAAGGAAAAAAGGATCAAAATGTTTTATTCCAATTACCCCGTTATAAAGTATTGCTAAAGTCAATTTACTTTCTCACTTTTTGCCATCAGATTCTGGTAGACCTATAGTTATTGAACTTAGTAATCTGTGATAGTAGGTTGAAGAAGTAGAAGTTTTATCTACTATTTCTTCAACTTAAGTCTTCGTCTTTTTAAATGAAAGTAAAATAGATTAGAAACATTCTCTACGTATACCGGACAATCCAGATTTCTCTTATCAATAACATTTATTAGACCTTGTTCACATTTCTATATGCAAATCTCACGAAAGTGGCAGAGTGGGTTTCTAGTTTAAATATGATATTTACTGCTATAGCAAAGTCATTATCGTTAAAGAAATAGCACTTTTATCAACAAACATACTTAATATATCCTTTAAATACTTTCCCCAAAAAGTGGCCCCGTGCGAGTTTCTTACGCCGGTTCTTCTCGCCGGGCTAGTTCCCGAACCGGTGGTAGGTCAACAAGTAGACTTTTTTGAAAATAATAATTGTTTCTTTACTCATAGATAATACGTACAGTGTATCTGTCTGTCTGTCATCGTAGCATACAAATGGGTGGTTGGATTTGTGTTCTTAACCATAATACAAGACGTGAGTGGAAGAATAAGGTAAGTAACATGAAAATATTCCCTTTTTTTGTCTAAATGGATGCTTTAGGGCCGGAAAATTTATTTGAAATAGAAAAACTATGGATAATAGTGTGAAGTAGATAAGTTACAAGTTTTATTAAAATAATTAGGGAAAAAATTAGTTATTGTCCGTATGTTACGAAATGTAACTTGTTCGATTCTTCCACTCACGTCTTCTTAAATATTAATCATTAGCAACCTGTCAGTGCTGAAAAACTTAGATTTTTTGCATCGTCAGCTCCGAGAATATAGCACTACGTGCAAAGTTTTTTTGTTCCCGTAGTGCTTTCCCTTTATAATAGTTCTTTGACTTTCGGTCATTGCAACATTGTGCTGTCTCCCGCTTTTTATCGGGAGGAAAAATTGGATACTTCCTACTCCTCCTATCTTCTGTCAAGGTCCCAAGACAGCTTTAGCATATCCTTCGGGCTCACTGCGGTCATATTAAGAGGGCGACTAACGCAAAAAATCAAACATCGTCTTTCTCTCTTCACACTCACGCGACGCCCGTCTTTCATATGCCAGGTGAAAAAGGACGACGCGGTATCATCGCCAAGTTAGTTTTTTTCTAAATAACTCGATAATATGTACAACATTTTAAAAATCCGCTTGGTCAATAAATTTCTCAATGATAGAATTTTATACAATATGTTAAAATGTTAAATTAGGGTAATGCACGGTTATGGCAATGAAAAATTCGTGAAAATTAGATGTATCTTTGTGATTTTGTTCAATCGAGAAAATTTTAAGATATCGTGTTTTCTCTAGGTCGGATCCTCGGAAATATAATGTAGTATCCATGTTTAAAACAAGAAACAATTCGGGACTTACTTTCAAATATAAAAATCAATTATAAAATCGACAATTTTGGGTTGGTTGCCCTTTAAGGCGGGGATTAATTTCAATCCGAAACGATAACCTTGCTCACAACCAAAGACCAAGCGTATACGCATCGCAATAAGATTCATTTTAGCTTAGCATAAAACTGTAGTTGCTAGGGGCGGATCTTCTCTATTTTTCATGTTTTTTTTTTTTAATAACTTTGGAAATAAATATTAAGAAACAAAATTGTTTGGTTCAGAAGATTTTAATATAGATTTACTAACAATTTATTCAAATAAAATGTGTAATTATCCTAGTTAATACTTATATTTCGATGAAATAGATTTTTGTCGGAGGTGAGTTTGTAAATTAATTACAGCCAAAATATTACGTTTTATTAAAATGTTTATGGTTTAAAGTATTTTAAATATTGTGCTTTATATCTCATATTTTTTACATTTCGTTATTATATTGGAACTAGGTAAACCGGGAGTCACGGAATAACAAATTGGGGTTTATCCTCGCCTTAAAGGGTTTTCGTGGTTAGATACCGATGTCGATCCTGGCGACACACGAGATATAGATGGGAATCTGTGGTGTACCAAAGCCCGTAAAAAATTGTTATCTGTAGTCTATACTAATACATATAAATTACTAGCTGTTCCGGCATACGTTGTTTTGCCATATAAAGTATTTCGCCCATATTATTTTATTGAAGTGACTAAATAAGTATGCCACCATGGCAACGTCCATCGTTATCCCGTCGCACAAACAATGGTCGCCGTCAGTCTCGAGTTGTACTAATTTAGTATTATTTATTCAACAAATGCACTTATCAATATAAAAAGTAGATGTTGTCCGATTCTCAACCCTAGCCGATATGCTCGCTAAGATTCACGAAAATCGGTCGAGCCGTTTCAGAGGAGTTCAATTACGCACACCGTGACACGAGAATTTTATATATTAGACTAGCTGTCCCGGCAAACGTTGCTTTGCCATAATATTATTTTATTGAAGTGACTAAATAATGTATGTCGCCATGGCAACGTCGATCGCTATCCCGTCGCATAAACAATGGTCGCCGTCAGTCTCAGGTCGTAATAATTTACTATTATTTATTCAACAAATGCACTTATCAATATAAAAAGTAGATGTTGTCCGATTCTCAACCCTAGCCGATATGCTCGCTAAGATTCACGAAAATCGGTCGAGCCGTTTCAGAGGAGTTCAATTACGCACACCGTGACACGAGAATTTTATATATTAGATAAGGAACTGAACAAACCTACTTCTATGTAGAATACAATGTAATGAAAGATAAAAGCAGATTTTTAGATAGTTTCTTACTATATCTAGTATTAAAACAAAATGAATGTATAAAATGTAAATTTTATTTCAATATAAAGATATTAATAATACCTACACTAGGTTTTTTGATTTCGAGTTACGGGGTCAAAGAAATTAATTCACAAGCAGATATGGGGGATCTTCATTTTTTAATCGGGTTATTTTTTAGTTAACAGAACCCGACTAAATATGAAATATCATAAGTCCTATGAATGAATTTATTTGATGGCATATAACTAAAATATGTTGTGTTTATCTCTTATAGCTCCAGCTATACCTTCGTTTGGCTGGAATCGGGGGAGGCGTTTTTGGTGGTGGTTCTGAAAAAAAAAACATTTTAAATACTTAATAAATAATTCATGTATTTGTCTGTCTGTTACTTCGCGCTTAAACCACTGAACCGACGAGTAGAGTGATGTCGATAACATTTACTACGTTATGAAGTACTAGAATATATTATGATTTGTTGAGGAAAAATGTACGATTATCATGTGATAAATGAACATCATAATTCATGAAAATCCAAATTGTCAAACTTATTAAATAAAACCTTAGACGCTACGCGCGTTGAAGTCTTTTCCTCGCATCAAACATTCTATGAATTTTGGGAGCTTAATAATTTTGTTTGGCTTTTTAAGTATAGCATTGTTTAAAATTGTGACGAATTATACTAATTTTACACAAAAAATATAACTTTCTTTCAATACATAATGTAGCCAAGATAGTTATTCTACCTGGTACGCTCGAATTAAAAATATATATAATATATCATAATAAATCATAAAAATTATACTACTAGGTGTTTTTATAAATAGCCGGTTGTTCAACAATCCACAGCTATTGCAGTCACTTTGATTTTTATTTTGTATTTTAGGGCATAGGAAAAACTTCTCTAAAAAAATTTTTAATCTATACATAGAGGTAGTTGATTCATAAGCAGATGGCGGACCTACGTAATTTGGTCGCGTTAAACCCTGCCGACAGATTACAACCTTGAATTAATTATTGTCTTACTGCACTCAGAGACGAATATTTATTACTATAGGTCTACCAGAATCTGATGGCAAAAACTGAGAAAATAAATTGACTCTAGCAATACTCGGGTAATTGGAATAAAACATTTTGATCCTTTATTTTTCTTATAGCGGCTGATTCTGCGTGTTAAACATGCAAATATAAAAATTTATTCAATGATCAAGGATATTTTTTGAAAATCTGCTGTCAAAAATTGCCATCAGATTCTGGTAGACCTATAGTTTTTATTATTCGTAGCTTAACTGCAATCAAACGAAGATTTTGGCATAAGCTCCATACATCTGTCAAACTCTTCATTAAATTTAAAGTTAATCACAATCAAATATCTCTGAGTACGGCCGTTAATCCGACCAAATGACGTAGGACCGTCCGCCCTATCCTGCCACTGACCTCTATTATACAAGTACGCTGGACTTATACCCTTTGAAATGACAGCTATTTTTTGTGCCTATTTGAAACGGAATCAGCGCGCCCAATGCGGGGGAAAAGAACTTAAGGTGACGCCGCGTTAAAGTAAGAAACCGTGTTGGATATGTTTTAGATTGCTTGTTTTCTATGAGAGGCCGGGCCGGCCTCTCATAGAAAACAAGCAATGGAACAGCAAAAAATGGAAAGGGCGTAAGCGACAAAATGGTTTTTGTCGCGTAATTTAAAAACCATAAATACATTTCATATAAGCTATGCACATATTAAAGTGTATGCTCCAACCAATTTATGTACAAATTTTGGAACCTTAAATCACTCTCCTCTGTTGGAAAAATAGGAATCCCTTTTTTTACAGAGGTCTTTTCGATTGATAATTTTGTGTTATAAAAGTTGTCCAATCGTGTTATGCTATGGGCAATTCAAAGACAAAGACATGATGAATACTGACAATGAACTTTAGTTTCTTAGCTTTAGTCATTGCTGAGAAAAATCGGCATCGCTATAGCCAAATTATCAAGGCGTCGCCTTAATCTGACGTAAAAATGACGTTTGAAAGTTGCCATATTGGCGCTGATAGCAGTAGTGGGAGTACTTGAAACTAATACTAGTCAACCAATAGCGACTAAGCGGGCATTTGCAAGTTACGTCAGATTTAGATCTCTTCCCCCGCATTGGGGGCGCTGATTCCGCTTCAAATAGGCACAAAAAACAGCTGGGTATCAAAAGTCCTGGGTACTTGTATAATGGAGATCAGCGTATCCTGCTGATTATTCAAGCCAGGATTAAAATTTACACATACCCATAACATCCTTCTCGGCGAACGCAGTGGGTTCCCCAATCTTGCCCTCAAACAGCACCAATCCTCGCTTATTGTCCTTGATGAAGAACAGGAACGGCCGGTCCACCCTGATCTGGACGCCGTCTTCGATGAGGGGGATGACCACGGCGGAGGAGGCAGCAGCGGCGACGGTGCCCAGCTCATCCACAGTCATATGGACCTTATGCAATAAATAATAATAATAATGACTCACTCTCTATTTCTTTTACTCTTGTAGGGACCATGTATGTATGAATGTGCGAGTGTCAGCAGTTTTGTGTATGGGAGGCGACGTATGCTAGAGACGACGGCCAGTCACTGCGTGAGGCCTTGTCAGTATGTACGGGTTTTAGTTTTGGGATAATAAAGGCCAAGTTAATATCACCTATTGGTTTCACTAGTGCAACCCGCGGACTTAATAGTGAGGGACTAAAGTGACTCCTACACTCTCATAACCCAGTGGGACGGAAGACGGACGGACGGACCCAGGCGCAGGACTTTTTACATGCCCATCCGACGCATGGAACTTACTTGTCAGACAATCAGGTGATCAGCCAGCATTGCCGTAACTAAACTTGGAAATAACATGTTTCCAACGCGGGAATCGAATCCACGACTTCCGACTCAAGAGCCACGCTCTATACCAGTGGGGTCCGCGATGTCATCTGTGTAATCCGTTTTTTTTTTTTGTTTTTTTTTTTATAAAGGGGGTCCGTGTGCTTGAGTTCCTACTTCCTAGGTGTCCGTGCCTGAAAAAGGTTAGGAAGTACTGCTCTACAGTCTACACCACTGACCTTGTGTATGATGTTGTTGAGCTGCGGTACGCCCGCCTCGTACATGCCGCTGAGGTTTGCGTTGCGGGTGAAGAGCGTGGTTACTCTCATCTGAAAGGGGATGAAAAATAAATGAAAGCTTTAAAATATTAAGCCCCAATTTCACCAACGACTGTTAAATTTAACGCTCGAATTAGTATCGCGTTATCTTTCTCATTTTTCATGCGAATGAAAGAGAAGACATGACATTTAACACGCTGTTAACGCTAACAGACGTTGGTGAAATTGGGGCTAAAACAGATCATTTAAAAAACGAAAAACCCGACTGCAATTTGATATTCGCAATGTCACTCTCACAGTAAACAGTCTAAATCATTCAGAGGGAAGGGTATTTTGACGAACTCTGTGGCTCAGTTGGTGGGCTGTCGGTAGCTCAAGCCGGAGGTCGCGGGTTCGAATCCCGCTGACGGAACAAAAAGTTTTCAAAGTTGCTGGGTCATGGATGTGTATTAAATATGTGTATAATATGATAAAAATCTTAAATATATGTATAGTATAAAAGTATTAAATATATTTTCGTTGTCTGGTACCTGTAACACAAGTCCATCAGGTACTTACCACGGGGCCAGACTGACGTGGTGTGAAGCGTCCATAGATATTATTATTATTTAATATTATAATATTATTATGTCTGCCTGTCACCTCCGTATGCTTACACCGCTAAACCGATTTAGATTTAAGGCTTCTTGTTGGACATAATATGTTACTTATCGTTGGTAACTCCGTTGCTGCGAAAATTAAAGTGTAGAAATCGGGTCAGCTGTTTCAGCGTAAAAAGGACAGACAGACACACTTTTGCATTAATATATTAGCATAATATTGTAACAATTAACATAAATGCTAACATTTATGTTATAATTAGCATATTATACATATAAGTAATGATGACACTAACCTTCTGCAGCGGCTCAATCATGCTCTCAGCATAATCCACAGTGAACCTGGGCAGGTACAGCCTCACGTCAGCCGGCTCCATCAGGCGGGTGATCTGAGGGATGCTCATGTAAGGCAGGTCCCGGATGAGAGACACCCAGCCGTCGCGCTCGTAGGGTACCAGCAGCAGCATGGAGTAGTTGGGGTCCTGGAATGATGAAGGAGGAGTTAGTAGGGGAAGTTAAAAATGATGATGCATTTGACATTTGCATGCATAAAGCTACTATGACGTAGGCATACCCTTAGAAAAGATTTTGATAAATTCCACCCCTAAGGAGATAGGAGATGAAAGATTGTATATAACAATACTTCTTAACGCGAGCAAAGCCATGGGCAAAAGCTTGTAGAGTCAAATTAATGTTTATTTATTCATTTATTTACTTTTAGGATATTATTTATTATTTGAGTTTATCATTGACCATCATCAAAATATTTGATTTCCTACATCGTTTATTCATGAATAGAATGTGCATAAATTATAAATATAGAAAGAATAGATTGGATAGTTTTTATCCCGGAAACATTTCCCAAATGTTTCCGTGCGATTAATGTATTGATAAAAGCAACAAGATTTTCGAAAACATATTTTAAGTATATTAATTCATTAATCCGTTAAGAGCAACAAGTTTATTTTTTCCTGAGCAAATTTCCAATTAACTTTAACGAATTATACCAAAATCTAATCATAATCATATTTGCATTATACTGAACAAATTAATCTGGGTTTTTACATCGCGTCAAGGTCAAATAAATATATAAAAACTAGTAAGACCACTATCCGTCTGCTTGTCCTTTTATTCGAGAATATTATGTATTTTATTCCACATTAATATTTAAATATGGATAACTGTTTCGCTGCACAAATGCGCTGACTTGTAATAAATGTTTTTTCTTGCCACAGTATGACAATACAAATATAATATACAGTAGGTAAATAGAACGTTTATTAGAAATCAAATTGGTGTAACTCAGAGACAAGTTTAATGCACCTGGAGTCGTGATACTACATTGTTCTGCTGTGTAAATCTGTCTGAAATGTTTTAGCAACTAGATGACGCCCGCAACTTGCTTGCGCCAAAATTCGTTTATCACGCGGGAATCATATATTTTCCGGGACAAAAAGTATCCTATGTGTCCTTTCCCAGGACTCAAAGTATCTCGACCATGCAAAATTTCAGCAAAATCGGTTAAGCGGTTTGAGCGTGAAGAGTTAACAGACAGAGAGGCACACTAATTTCACATTTGTAATATAAGTCTCAGACCAAATAAAAAGTTATTTAGTCTGAGATATTAGTATTGAACTATGGATTAGTATGGACATGATTTCGGAGTCTACCTAAGTAATCAAATTCGAAAACTGAAAAGATATCGATTTTAAGATCAAAATATTACAATTAACTGTAAGACTAAAACTGAACTGCGAATTTAAGGCGCTATACGGGCACTATATTGAAAAAACTGTCATTTTTGACGTAATACTATAGGACCCTCAGAAATGTTACAAATCTGGTAATGAGATACATATCTTCATAGCCTTATCTAGGTTTGAGAAGAACCAGAAACACGATTAATGTATTTTGCCTCGATACATTTAACTTTCGAAATGACCTCTTAAAAATAGGAAATTTGAAGATTATTTTTAAACGAAAATAGATGTATTGTAGGAAATTAGTCTAATTGATAGACACCTTTGCAACTCAAAATCGTATAGAAGCATTTTGCTTAAATGCTCCTAGTTATTTTTTAAATGATTATAATTACGTTTTTTTCGCATGTTTTCCGAGCGAGCCGATATCTTCTGGCCGCAGCGTATTCACGACTTTATAGTCATACAAATTAAGTATAAAATTGCCCTTGCGTTAAAATTGCGCCTTAACTTTTTTTATTTAGGAGAATAACTCTAAAGCAAGCAAGGATTCATTCATCGTTTTCACTTAAAAATGTTACATGTTGAAAAGACGGATAAAATTTCATGAGTAAAGAATAGTAAAGGTGTTACTTTTTAAAATCCAAGCTAAATATAATAATAAATTAAACCAACCCAGAGCAACAATATAATAATATGAACGAAACTATTTATAAATAAAAAATAATAGTCCATTTAATAACTTGTACCATTTAACTTACAACTAGTTTTTTAATTAAAATTGCAAAAAATTTAATCAAATTCTGGTTTCTTGGGATTAACGCGCTATGAAGCTACAACCTTTGATTATGTTATGAAAAAAGTATTTTTATCGTTTCGTAATTATAGGAATAAAATTTTGATGATGACCATAGTACCTATAAAATAAAATGTATGGAATGCCCCATAATTATTTTCCTGGTAGATAATTTCGCGAGAAAAAGGTTAATGGATTCGAAGTCCAAAATTTAGAAGGATAGGTACTTGCCCAAAGTTTGAACTTGGATCGAAACTTTGCACATGCGTTCGAAAAGAGTCGAGAAGGTGACCAACTAACTTAACTTTGGGATCATAAAGTAGGTAATGAGGTCCGTCTTACACTGCATCTTCTAGAATCTAGCAAGAACTGATTAATAGCTGCTAGGTACTATTACGGAGTGGGTCAGGGGGAAGTTTTTAAAAAAAACTTTTTTACAGCTGAAAATTTATTTTAAATTGAAATAACACAAAAATGTGTTGTCGCGCCGAGGTTCAAAGCTACTCTGATTTATTTATTGCAAAATGAAAGAAAGGAAACGAAAAATGATGAATCTATGAAATATTGCAGAAGCGTGAGACCGCATGCTCAGCTTTTCACCTTGAATAGGATAACCGTGGAAATGATATCATAACAGCCCCCCGGATAAGATGGAGCAACATCCCTTAAGGAGATGCGAAATCTAAAAGTTAAGTATTCAAATTTTTCAGAGCTTTGAACTTCGCTGCCACATTACAAACTAATGAAGGAAATAAAAAAAATGAAAATAAAACTTAAATGTAATTTAAACTATTTCTAGTTTATTTAAAAGTTAAAGAAAAATTTAAAATTATTACTAGGCTCATTTAACTGAATATTACATGGTTTTTGAATTAGTGTTAACTAAAATATTTCTTTTACATGGTATAGGAGTATTCTTTAATTCTATTTCTTCAGTTGATATAAATTCATCATCATTACCTCTGATACTAATGGAATGTGAAACTGATTTGTCCTCTGACCTTCTATTATTACATTGGTTAAATATTTTTATGCAACATGCTGATGATGATGGCCTAGATAAGAAATTTCTTTTACATCTGCATAGAAAATAAACAAACAATACGAAACTTATAATATAACCTGTCATTAAATAATGAACGGCATAAGTGCTAAAATGAGAAGGATTTTGGATTTTGTTAAGTTCTTTTTCTAAAGAATCTAAATTTATACTAGCATGTAACAACGAGTCTAAATTATTAATATGATCTATTTTTGACAAATGGATTTGAGACAAAGTCTTATTTATTTTATTTCTTTCGCAACAATCGTCTTGAAGTATATTAAAATTGGATATTACATTAGTTATATTGTCATTCGTATAAACAAGGTTAGAAGGTGTAAACTGTAAGGTTTTATAAAAGCCTTTGCAATGCCTAGGTAAAGTAAAAACACCTGTACCAAACAAGATAACTTCGTGGGTCGTCAGATCGTCATTACAGCTGACGTGGCATTTGCCCGGTTCGGACTGAACATATATCCATCTGTTATTACTCAATTTGTGAAAAAGATCTACAGATCCATGAATTAATCTTGTCTGGCAAGAGGAAGGAATCTTATCAACTACTTCACTTAAAATAACCGTTTCACACGTGGGATTCGCGATCACCGAATATACGTTTTTCAACTCACAGATATAGCACTTTTCACTTATCACTTTACACTCGTCTATTCTCGACAGTAGTGAGTAGAACATATGATCCTGAGTTATTGCAACATATGGGCTAGAGGGAGCAATAAGGATAAAGGTATCTGGGTGTTGGATATCATATGGAACTGGGAATGATATAACGTTGTACAAATTATATGTTTGCGGCAATACTAAAGGTATTTTAATTATTATTATAATCTTATTGGCATGAAAATAGCATATCAGATCGGAAATATCTACTAATTCATGTATATTCTGTAAGGACAACGTTACGGGTAAGTCAAAGTGCTTAGGTAAGTCATTTCGGTGTTTATCTAACTCGCTGAACAGCTGATGCGGACTGAGTACAGTCGGATGTAAAATATTTAATTTTGAAAATAATATGGCATTGTTAATGTCATCTATACTAAATGAAAGTGATAGTATAATAGAATCCAAAGCGTTAATAACAGAGTTCAACTGTGTTTTAATTACTAACTGATCATTGCTGTTTAAAATATCCTGCATTGATTTCTGAATTATATCCATATTTTTCATTAAAATATTCTCGTTTTCATTTACTTTATTTATAGAACTATTGAAGGAATTAATAGTCGATTTAACTACGTGTATATTGTCTTTCATTAACGCTACAAGTTGTTTTTCATCCGTCTGTACTTGGTTAATAGCATCAGAATATTTTATAGCATCCTCAGAATCTAAGGTGCCGAAAAATGTTTTTAAAATCGAGCCACCAAAATCGAACAGCCCTCGCTTAGAGCGACGATGAGGTTGCTCGTCATCTACTAAATAGGAGATAGAGGAAAACTTGTTGACGTTATTTAAATGTTGATTACGTAATGCGACTAAAGAGTTCCTACAGTCGATTCTGATTTGATTAAATTGGATAGAGCTACAAAGACTATTGACTCGTTCAAAAATGAACTCTACTTCATTAAGATTGGGTTTTACATGATCCACATTTAAATGCGTCACAATATTCCATTTAGTGCTAGTGAACTTAATATCTATAAGCTTATCAAAGTAAAGCCCTGGACTGTCACGTATGGGCGTGACGTACATACAGTGAGTCACCGGGACTATGCAGTACCTGTAAAGAGATATTATGACGTGTCACGTAACATCAGAAGCTAGTTTGATTTCGTCATAATGATGACGTACATGTTTCCTATTCATGAGCAGCGTAACTGAATGATTACCATTCATTTTAACAATCTTAAATGGACCTTTCCATACGGGTGATAAGGCCTTGTTTTGCTTGTGATGACATTTTACATAAACCATGTCACCGACATTATACGTCACCGGTTTAGAGTGACTATCATAGTATTTCTTAGACTTTTCTTTAGAGGATTCGATATTTTGAAGAGCCTTCTGCCTACTATAGTATAACCGATGATTAACCGCTCGTATATAATCAGTATAAGTGTTATTTTCTAATGTATCTATAGATTTAGGAATATAGGGTTTAAAACCGAATAGGAGTTCAAACGGCGGAAAGCCTGTGGTAGTATGAGTATTAGAGTTATACGAGAACATTGCAGTATTTATATATAAGTCCCAGGTATTAGCGTTCTCATTGACAAACGGACGTAAATATTCTTTAAGCGTCGAATGGCTTCTTTCCAGAGCTCCACAAGTTTGTGGATGATGAGGGGAAGCAAATATATGTTTTATCCCGAATAATGTACTTAATTGACGTAAAACTTCGGAGCTAAAATTTGTACCTTGATCCGTTACTATAAATTTGGGAATACCTACGTGAGATATAAAATGAATTAATTTCTTGGCAGTTTCTTCCGCCGAGCAGGTCTGTAACGGATAGGCTTGAGAATATTTTGTTAAATCATCCTGTAACGTCAAAATAAACTTGTATTTAAATTCATACGTCTCCGGAAGGGGACCTACTATATCTAGGTATACTTTCTCTATAGGCCTGGTCGCTGTACTCGTTATAATCATAGGAGCGCGATTAGTCTGACGAAGAGGCTTATTAATCTGACACGATCTGCAATTTTTGACGTAATCCTCTACATCTTGACGCATAGATTTCCACCAATACATGGACTTAATTCTCTCGAACATACGCGCTATACCGGGGTGACCCGCGGATGGAGAGTCATGATGGTCCTTGAGAATTTGTTTTATTTCTTCCGGAGTAGGGAAAAGAATAGAATTTTTGTATATATTTATTTTTATATCCGTATTATGGAAAACAAAAGCTAAAATATTATAAATTTTTGTATAGGACAATTTATTAAAAGGATCAGAAAAATCCGATATAGCGAACTCCTTCTCTTCCATGTACCAATATTTTATCATATCACGATAGGCAAGTAGTAAATTAAATATGTCTTTATAAGACATTTCATCATAATGGTGAACACGCGTAAAAAGATGAGTAAATAAGTGTTTATCGTTTGAAGTATTATAATAAGTATATAATTCTCTCTCTATATCTCTTATATTAGGTTCGCTCGTGGATAGTTCTATAATTTCGGAACAGTAGGGCACTGACTCATCCAAATCTATGGAGGTCGGGTATGCTATCAATTTACATTTGGCTTTTAAAAGGGATTCATTATGCTCAACAATTACCGTATCATTACGATGACTAGGGTCTCTACTAATTTGTAAGAATCTATCGTAAGTCTCGCAGGTGGACGCCTCACAGATTGGTGGCGGCGTCGGGTTACGCACCGGCGCGTGCGGCTGAGGTTCGGGTTCCGAACTGACGTTATCTGATATGTTTACTGGGAAGCGCGATAGTGCATCGGCATTGCAATTAAGTTTGCCTTGCTTATGAATTATTTCGTAATCATATTCTTCTAATTTTAAGCGCCAGCGAATAAGACGTGACCCCGGATCTTTCACATTGAATAGCCACACCAACGGCTTATGGTCTGTGACTATTTTAAATTTATGACCGTATAAATAAGGACGGAAATTTTTGACGCCAAATAGGATAGCTAATAGCTCTTTCTCGGTTGTCGAGTAGTTACCCTCTGCTCTATTAAGGGTCCTAGATGCGTATGCGATAGGCCTGTCTTTTCCTATAGGACCTTGCGATAATATCGCTCCGACCGCATAATTTGAAGCATCGGTAGTAAGAACGAAGGGCTGACTAAAGTCAGGATATTGTAGGAGCGGAGCAGAAGTTAATTTAGCTTTTAATATATTAAATGCTTGCTCTTGCTCATTAGACCAGTGGAATGCAGCATCTTTTCTAAGAAGGGAAGTGAGAGGTTTTGTTAGTTTCGAAAAATTCTCTATGAAACGTCTGTAATATCCGACCAGCCCTAAAAACGACTTAATGTCCTTCGGATTTTTAGGAGTAGGGAAGCTGGTGACTGCCTTGACCTTGTCTGGATTTGGAGATACTCCTTTTTCAGTGATAATGTGACCTAGATATGCTACCTCGCGGCGTAAGAACTCGCACTTATCTGGCTGTAACTTTAAATTGAATTTACGGAATCTATCAAAGACAAGTTTTAATTTTTCCATATGGGATTTTAAATCATGACTATAAATTATACAATCATCCAAATATACGAAGCAATGAAGACCTTGAAGGCCAGATAAGACCAAATTCATAAGTTTTTGAAACGTCGCGGGCGCATTTTTTAGCCCAAAAGGCATACGATTAAATTCGTAATGTCCTGAGTAGTCTCCGTTGGTGATTACCGTAAATGCTGACTTTTGGGAATCTTCACCATTTAGGCCTATTTGGTGAAACCCACTTACAAGGTCAAGGGTGGTAAAAAATTGAGAATGTCCTAATTGATCTAATATGTCATTAATTAAGGGTAAAGGATATATCTCAGTGACAGTGACGTCGTTGAGCTTCCGGTAATCAATTACCAAGCGCCACTTTTGTGCCCCCGAAGCGTCTTTTTTCTTGGGCACAATCCACACAGGAGCACTCCAAGGAGAATTAGATGGTCGGATAATATTCTGGTCTAACATACTTTTAATTTGTTTTCCTACTTCGGCCTTATGGCACTCGGGAAAACGATACGACTTAGCGTGAATAGGGGCTGCATTTCCTGTATTAATTGAGTGTTCAATACCGTTAGTGCATGAGAGCGGGTCTCCTTCTAGATAAAATATATCAGAATAATCTGAACAACATTCTAACAACAATTTTGTTTCCTCAGAATTCAAATGATTAGTGCGTATTAAATCGATTACGCGTTGAGATCTCTCAAGAGAGGAAATATTAAGATTATTAATTTCATGAATATTCTGAGATTTATTTCTTTCAATAGCCTCATTATCTATAAACGACAATCGCACGCGGTAATCCTGAATCGTAATATCGGATTCAGTAGTATTAAGGACTGTGACATTTACTCGATTGTTTGGTTTAATATTTACTATACAATTAGCTATGTATACGCCTGCACTATAGACATGATCTAAAACGAGAGCTTCGCGTAAACCTTTTATTTCGGATGCATCATTCTTTATGCCGCATTCTATGACGGCTTCAGATCGAGCGGGGATGTTGTAAGCCAATAAATTATAATGAATAGGAATGCGTCTCCCCAGAATAAATAGATAATTACTAGAATATTTAATATCGGCTTGTAGCGTCTTGAAAAAGTCGCTACCTAAAATACCATCATACTTAAACTGAATTTTGTCACTTACTGTATGAAATTTAAAAGAAAAATCGATATCTTTATAATTGAAATCAATATTCATTGACCCTAGCGTTTCATAATATGAATCATTATCGCTAAGACCCCTTAATTTAATTTTTTCATCTGATAAAATAGCTTTACGTTCAAAATTTGTTTGGCGTATAATACTTACGCAGGCGCCCGTGTCTAACAAAAAACAAAGAGGCTTCTGAGAGTAATTAGTTTTTAAAAATACATGAGGCAAAGATACTTTTGCATGTGAATTTAGCTCATAAATAGGAGTATTTTCCGTATTAGAAACATTGTTTTTATTTTTGTTATTCGAAGGAGTATCCGTCTGCACATGAACACTTTTACATGAACTCTTATAAGGAGTTTTATTTATAATAGGACTCAACGAATTAATGACTCTCGGCGGAGTGAGTTGAGTTTGACAAGAAACCGTCCGTTTCGACAAAGGAGATCCCGAAGGTATCGGTCGATCACGGCTCAGCGAATCAAGGACTCCAGAGGGAGTTTGCTGAGGGTTTTTAATAACATCATTACGATGCGGGCAGTCATTACTGCTTTTATTAACGTGACAGGAGACCGTCCGAGTCGACAGGAGACATCTCGAAGATATCGGTCGAACGCGGCTCAGCGAATTAGAGACTCTAGAAGGAGTAGGCTGAGGGTCGTCACTAGAATTATTATTTAAGGAAATATGTTTTATCATATTTGTATTATTTGTGCCTGTCTTTTTATCGGGTGATCGGCGGCACGATGATGATACCCGATTATTCAGTTTAAATTTTCTGTTTCGAATGAATCTACCTCGCATTGTTCACAATTTTCATCACGCTCGTAACTAGCGGCGGGTGGCGACTCAGCAGTAACATGATGCTGGCTGGGAATATTATTATCGCGGGACGGACCCTGAGAATTCTGTTTCCGTCTAAAACATTGCAAAATGTCGTGCCCCGGTTTCTTACAATACCGGCAAAATATGACTTTAGAAACATTTTGATTTTGTGACATAGTGGAAGTCGAAGGATTCCGAGATGTGAATGGTCTTATTTTAATTTTACGCGGACAGTCCCTTTCTGCATGTCCTGATCGGTTACACGACGAACATAATTTAATTGAATTTATTTTAGAAATATGGTTCTGTATCTTTTCTTCTTCGATAGCAATATTTACGGCATTATTGAGAGTTTTAGGCTCTCTATTACGGACTGCGCTACTAAGTGAAGGCCGAAGCCCTATGCAAAATGAAAATAAAGCTAGATCTTCCGTCATGGCGATACGCCCCGGAATTTCATTTTTTGAACAATTAGAATTAATTATTTCTGATTGTAGCGAAGTGAGACAAGTTTCAATGCGTAACGCGTATTGTGCTACAGATTCATCTGAGGACTGTTTGCATGACTGTAATTCTAACAAAAGATGATTATGATGTTTTTTCTCTCCAAAATTTTGTTGAAGAAAATTCTTTAAACTATCGAAATCCTCGAAAACTTTATTCGCACAAGCAATCTGAGCCTTACCACCCAATTTAGAAAGTATATATTTCAGGAGTAAATTTCGCTGAATAGGGGATGCTAATTCTAGGGCATTTCGACAATTTGTCAGAAATGCTGTTAATGTATCACGCTCCCCATTATAACTATTAATAAAATCGCATAATATTTTGATAGGATATTGTTCCGTAGTTACGGCCTCTACCTTAGTTTCCGATTTATCTGATTTTACAGACATTTTATTGTTTATTAAAATTCACTAAGCACAATGACGAATAAAATAAAAAAAATATTTAATTATTAAGTCAGATTTTAAGCTACAAAAATAAGATTTTAATATTTCCTTGATACGCGATTAAAGATAAAATAGAAATTTAATTAAAATTGTATACAACGATATTTAATTACGTTTTACGATGAATTAAAATTATTTGAAAATAATTAAATACTTGAGGAAATCTTATGAGATTTTTCAGGAAGGAATTAGAGGATTGTTGCGCACAATATAAAAAGAATAATATGTTCGACTCACAGTACTGCTGCGAGAAGGAGAGTAGTGTCCATCGATGTTTCAGCGGCGCGGCGACGTCCCAGACCCACGGATGGCGGGCAGCTCGAGAAGACCAGGAGGCAGCTAGCAGCTGCGTAGCGATCACGGAGAAGTTACGGCCCAACCGGCACGACGGCAGCAGCGACAGCGGCACAGGAAGAACGGCACAGGAACAACGGCACAGCGCGAACGGCGTGACAAAACGCCAGCGGCAGCACAGCGAGCCCGACGGAATACGCCCGGGTTTAGGAACTGGCTTGCTCTTAACGCTTAGAGCCGAAAATGTCCACGAATCGCGATGAGAAAACGCGCGGAATGATCAGCAGGCTCAGTCAGTCCGATCTGAGGCTTACTGTCGTGATCACAATCACCAACTTTTGAGTTTTTTCACCGATTTTTTTTTTAGTTCTGCACAAAATTACACTCGCGCCGTTTTTGAGATTGCCGAAATCGTGGCGGTTTCTCGAGTATCCCACTTCTGACACCACTATTACGGAGTGGGTCAGGGGGAAGTTTTTAAAAAAAACTTTTTTACAGCTGAAAATTTATTTTAAATTGAAATAACACAAAAATGTGTTGTCGCGCCGAGGTTCAAAGCTACTCTGATTTATTTATTGCAAAATGAAAGAAAGGAAACGAAAAATGATGAATCTATGAAATATTGCAGAAGCGTGAGACCGCATGCTCAGCTTTTCACCTTGAATAGGATAACCGTGGAAATGATATCATAACAGTACCTACTGGACATTTTCATATTCTTTCAAGCTAAAGAATTTTGCCTGCTAGACGGCCCTAGATACTGGATGGTGATCTAGATTAAAACATGTTTATGCTTACTGCTTACAGCTTATAGATGAGGCATTTCTTATTTAAAAACGCTACCATTGTAGCGCTAGGCTGCGTTTCCACCAGAGATTTGTTGCGAGGAATGTATTTTTAAGATCCAATAGCATCGCCGCGCTGAGCGATGTCATGGCAAGCTCACGTCAATGACGATTCTATTGGTTCTCAAGAACAAATTCCTCGCAACACATCTCTGGTAAAAACGCAGCCCAACTCTGGAATCAACTACTCGTACTAAGTATATCAATGAAATTTCCCAAAGATGTAAGCCATACACAATTATTGTTATTTTAATTTTGTATCAGTATAATACCGTTCGTTTCTCGACTTGTCTCTCATTTCATCGAGTACCCTTAAAACTACAAAATCTCACCTCATAAGGCAACTCCAACGCATGTGCTCTCAGGTTGTCGATATACGCGTAGTTCAGCTCCTCGTGCTGCTCCATCATCGCGACCTTCCGGCATTGATTCTCGACGAAGAAGCAGCCGCCCTTCGTCCACTTGGGGTCGAAGGCGTACCTCCAGGAGCTCTTGAAGTAGAGAGCGTTGGTCAGCATCATGTCAGTAGAGGGTTTGATGAAAGCTGGAAGAAGTGGAAAGGTGATCAGGAAACGCAGATTTTGGGTTAATTAAAGTTAATGTCAAAATGGCACTTCTTATCCATACTAATAATATTACAAGTGTATTTATCTGTCTTTCACCTTTTTAGGCTTACCCTACTGAACCGACTAATGCTAAGTACTGACATACGGTTTTGCTTGATAGTTTTACTCCAAATCGAGCAATAATTACCGTGTGGACCACCAAAACTGACAGCTCGAAGGCTCGCTTCGAGCCGGCGCGATGCGAATTAAATATGTCAAATATGTCATTTCCTTCGATTCGGAGTAAAACTATCGAGCAAAACCGTATGTGAGTACTTAGCATTAGATAGAATTTGCGAAGGTGATGCTAAGGATTTGGTATAGCTTATATCGCGGCAAAATGATTGGTTCACGCTCGGAAATCAATACGGACTTACAGGCAACATGTTGAATAATTAGAAAGGATTCATTTGATATGTTAAGTGACTGATACTTTACTTTTGCAGTGATAAATCGCTTTAAGTAAGCATATGCGGAAACCCCATAGGACGGTCTGCCGACCGAGTGTATGCATTGTGCTACCAAAGCTCTTAAGTCTTACTTTTTTCAAACGTTAAAATAGACGTAGAAAATTTTCAGAATTTAGAAGCTAGTTGGTCCACAAGACTTATTAAACTACAAAACCAGTCACATTTTGATATTCACACGTAAGACCAAATCCTTGCTACGTGGTTTTGACCATAGTTTATAATCTTACCAGGCTCCACGATATTGTCGATCAAGCCGCTCGTGTGTTCCTTCACCCACTTGTTGATGAAGTCCGAAGTTGGGATGGGATCTGTGAAGTCCACCTTCCCCACGTCAGCGTAGTAGACCTTCCGCAGCATCACCTCAAACTCTTTCCGTAAGTTCAGCTTGTTGGAGATGAATACCGCGTTCGCATTGTGAATAAGCACTCCGGAGGAGTTTACCTGAAAGGTAAGGTTTGTTAAGGTTTGGTATACCTGGGAGGTAAGGTTTGGTGAGTTTGGTATACCTAGAATATGGTTTGAGTTTTGATATGTCTGAAAGGTAAGGTCTGGTAAGTTTTTGTATACCTGGCAGGTAAGGTTTGGTGAGTTTGGTATGCCTAGAAGATAGGTTTGGTGTCGGATGTAAAGGTATACAACTATACAGCAAGAGGTCAAGGCAGCTCTGCGATTTAAGATTTCCCGCTAAGGCAATATCGCGTTTGTTGTTATCGCGATAAGTGGCTCAACAATTTTTGTTATATATTTAAATGCTTATGCAATATGTAATGTTAACAAACAACTTAGCAAGCTTAGCTTAGCAATAAAGGCACCGTGCTAATCAAGACACTTTTATCATAACGAATTTCAACATCATCAAGACCTCTTATTCTACCTCTAATTCTGCTAAAAATTCATCCATCCATCACAAAATTTCACACTTACTTTAATAGATTAATGGCTTACATTTAACGCGTTCAAATAATGATACAGCTGCTCCCTAAAGTCGTTCTTGTTGGGGGACAGTCTCAGAGCACTTCTGATCTCGTTGGCCGTCGCACCCCCTGAGCCTTCAAGCACCATCGCCAGCAGTGACTTGACGCTGGCCGGAGACACCATGACGTTGCCGGCCTTGTCTTCCGCCGCATACCGGAGGAGGTCGGTGTCGAAGAAGTTGAGACGGTGGACCTCAGCCTCATGGTGACAATCCAACTGGTGGAAGCACGCCAAGATGGCGACTGCAATGGTTTTAGATTATTTTTGGTTTACTTGTGTAAATTCGTGATAAGATGTAACAAAACTAAGTGATAATACTTTATGTTGTGTACCTGTTTCTTATAGAGAGTTCACTGTGAAAGTAGCAGCGCTAAAAGACCAATTTTTCTCACTTTTATATGGGGAACTTGCCTATACAAAAGTGAAATAAAATGGTCTTTCAGCGCCGCTACTTCCACAGTGAACTCTCTACATGGAACACGTACACATCCTAAAGTATTGTCACTTAGTTTTGTTTGCACCCTGTATATTATACAGAAATTCATTTATATAACATACAAAGTTAACGCCAGTAAACTAGTTAAATAATAGGCACCAAAGAGCATACGATTAAACATTGATGCAGTTACGTCTTATTAAAATATGTCGAATTATTAATAATCCCATTCAAAATAAGCATTAACAGACAATAGAATATAAATATGTAATAATAATAGTGGTTTGATTAATCGTAGAAACCACCTTCACTTGTTTACAGTCCAAAATTTAATACCTGCTAAAACAAACTTAACTAATGTCCTACTCTAATTTTCTTTACAAACAACTCTAAACCTTAATTGTCCGTGTTGTTAAAAGTGTTACACAGACGTAATGAAAATGTATGAAAAAAACAAAGAAGGAACACGGAAACTATATTGAAATGTAAATTGGGAATCACGTCAGCTCTAACTAGTGCAATGGAAATGACGTGAAGGGCCTTTCCATATTTAAATATTCCTTTTAAGTTAATATGTCCTTTAGGTTAAAGAAAATCAACTACAACGCATGAATAATAATAATTACAATGAGTATAACATTTTAAGGGGGCGACTAACCCTAAATTGTCGATTTTATAATTCATTTTTATACTTCAAAATAAGCCCCGAGTTGTTTCATTTTCTAAACATAGATACTCTACATTATATTTCCGAGGATCCGACCTAGCGAAAACACGATATTTTAAAATTTTCTCGATAGAAAAAAAAACACAAATTGCATCTAATTTTCACGATTTTTTTTTATATATTGCTATAACCGTGCATTAAACTAAGTTAATATTTTAACACATTGTATAAAATTTTATCATTGAGAATCTGACCAAGCGGATTTTAAAAATGTTGTATATTTATCGAGTTATTGAGAAAAAACTAATTTGGCGATGAATCGGCGTCGTCCTTTTTCACCTGGCATAATATGAAAGCTATGCCAGCTATGCCAGTAACTCGATAAATATGTAACAACATTTTTAAAATCCGCTTGATTCTCAGATTCTCAATGGTAGAATTTTATACAATTTGTTAAAATATTAAGAAAGAAGATAGAAGAAGATTCTTTTATAGTAATTAGTGTAAAGAGAGAAGGACGATGTTTGATTTTTTGCGTTAGTCGCCCTCTTAAACTCAATCTAATTTATTTTTGTATATTATATGCGGAAATGTGTCCTCATCGCACTCTTAAATTGTCTTTGAGCAAAGAAAATACATACTACCAACGCAACGGAAACCCATTTTATCAAAGGATATTCTAGATTTTAAATTTGCTACTTCATAGGACAAAACAGACTATAGGACAGAAAACTTTATCATTTTACAGTTAAAAATAACTTTAAATAAGGTCAAAAAGCAAAATAAAGTTATAACTCATCATTTATCTTATAAACAGTTACATTATAATATTATAAACAGTTTTATACTGAGTTACTAGACGTTCCACGCGGCTTCGCCCGCGTAAATTAGATGTTTCATAGACAAATAATTTGTCCACAAAAAATCCTATGATCCTTCACGTGGTCTACTTCTTATCTGTGCCAAATAACAGAAAAAAATTGCTCTACGTATCTAGTTCGTCAGATAACACCTTTCAAATAATTTCCCCCGTTTTTCCACATTTTCCTCTATTTCTTCGCTCCTATTAGTCTTAGCGTAATAAAATATAGCCTATAGCCTTCCTCGATAAATGGGCTATGATCTAACACTGAATTTTTTTTCAAATCGGACCAGTAGTTCCTGAAATTAGCGCGTTCAAACAAACAATCAAACTCTTCCGCTTTATAATATTATATAAAGTTCTGTGCTTTCATTTAGTTATAACTTATAATATACATGATATTTTATATATCTAGTATCTAGTTATATAAAATACAAAAGTACAAAACTGTGTTTGTACTCAGCTGTCCGTCTGTTAGAGATCAACTACGATAACATGGCGCGCCCCTCCAAATGACTGTTTCAATGTGTGTAGTCATATCCTTATGAAAGAGTTTGTATGTAGTAAGTATTCAACCAATGTACACGTAATATTACTGTTAATTTCACTTATTACCAAGATTTGTTGGCCAACTAATCATAACTAGCCTACCGCGCAAGACAACGCACTTCATACGTTTTGACAACGCACTTCAAACGTTTTGATTTTGGAGGGGCGCGCCATGTTTTCGTAGTTGATCTCTACAGTTCTACGGCTGAAGTGATAAATATAGATGTTTGGTGGATGTTTGGTCATAGAATTATAACCTTATTTATAAATTATTACCTTATTGTTAACGTAGTGTTTGGTATTGTGAGTCACATTGAGAGACAGAAAAGAACACAGGATAGGTCTACCAGAATCTGATGGCAAATTTTGACAGCAGATTTTCAAAAAATATCCTTGATCATTGGATAAATTTACATATTTGCATGTTTTACACACAAAATCAGCCGGTATAAGGAAAAAAAAGGGTCAAAATGTTTTATTCCAATTACCCCGGTATTGCTAGAGTCAATTTACTTTCTCACTGATTTGCCATCAGATTTAGGTAGACCTAGCTCTTGTTGTGAAAAAATAGATGGTTCGTAACGTTCATAAAAAACGGACAAATAAGATAATTAAAACTTTACCTCAATCTAAGAAAATGGAAGCTACTCTATAATTTGATACAACATATTTTGATTACCTCGCTTTTTGTAGCAGAACATGTTATTCAAGGAAAATATAATATATAAAAATATATATTTGTGTATCTGATGCTCGTATTTTAGACTCGTATTGCAGGTTGTTTTATTTTTATGTTGTACTAAATGACGCCGATTCGTTTATCACCCGGGAACCGTACAATTTTCCGGGCTAAAAAGTATAAAGGATACTTTTTAGCCCGGGACTCAAAATCCCTCCGTACCAAATTTCATCAAACCCAATTTCGCATTTATAATATTAGTATTGAATATTGATGGTAACAAGTTAAAATACAATTATAAATTCTTTAGAAAAGTTCGAGTGCCGCAAGGTTCCAATTCGAGACCACTTTTATTGAAACAAAATTCTAACAAGAGTTCGTGATAAGCAATTATAGCACAATAATAAATTTGTTGTGAAAAAAAACAATTGTTCAAAATAGTTTCCGAGAAAAATCGTACTGGCTGACCACAAAAGTTAACGAACGGTGGGAAAAATATATTTTCAACAAAAACTTTAATTTTAGTGCTGAGTTTACTATTCAATCTAAAAATAAGTTATTGCAAACCAAAGCGGTATTTTTGGAAACTTCAAATTAAACACGCAAAAAATACAAGACTAAATATTACCGGCAAAACCTAAATATATAAATAACTTTAAACATAATGATATAATAAACATCCTCAAACAACAACAAACAAACTTACCGAAATACAGAAACATGGTTCCACTCAACACATTAGTCCGCGAAGACGTGAGATCCCCAACTGCAGATAAACCAGTTCGCTCCTTACGTCATTGTGACTCAAGTTTTTGTAGAGGATTTTTATCATCATCATCATCATCATCTGTGGTTGGACTCAGGGGCGTAGCTGTATCTGCCGTATCAATTAGCCGGGGCGCCGCGGTCATGGCCCAACGTGCGTATGCGAAAATTAATTAAAACTATCATAACATTAATTTTTTAAATTCGCAAAATACAGCAAAGCAATACCTTTGTTACCCGCGTAAAGCGTGAGCTCAGAAGTTGGCCATATGTGATATTTCTGTTTTGTGAGAAGTTTTAACTTTCCTAGGGGCCTCTAAAAAAATTTTATACGGGACGATAATATGCTTCTGGTTGGACTAGTCTCTAGTGGGTGGTACTATACGTGGGAGAGCCATGCTTCGGCATGAATGGGCCAGCTCGACCGGAGAAATACCACGGGCTCACAGAAAACCGGCGTGAAACAGCGCTTGCGCTGTGTTTCGTCGAGTGAGTGAGTTTACCGGAGGCCCAATCCCCTACCCTTTTCCCTTCCCTACCCTCCCCTATTCCCTTCCCATACCGTCCTCTATTACCCTATTCCCTCTTTAAAGGCCGGCAACGCATCTGTAGCTCTTCTGATGCTGCGAGTGTCCATGGGCGACGGAAGTTGCTTTCCATTAGGTGACCCGTTTGCTCGTTTGCCCCCTTATTTCATAAAAAAAGTTACCTCACACCATACGAAACACACACGTATGAGGTGTGTTATATCGGTTTTCTATGACGATGATTTTATCCGATCGAGCAGGCCTATTCGTGCATGGCACGCGGCTTTAAAACTACCAAATATTATATTCACCTGAAAATTAATATTTACTTTAGGATGAGCGTATGTCACTGACTTTTATGGAGCTTACTGTAAAAGCAGCAGCAGCCAGCGCTGATAGGTCTTTTGAATTCAGAAGTGGAATGCTCCTATGAAAATTGCTCCAAAGTCACGAATGTTAGGTACTCTTTTCAAAATTAACTTTATAATCTATATTTAAGGGACTAGCGACCCACCCCAGCATCGCACGGGTATAAAATATATAGCCACTGAAAAAATGATCAAAATCGATAGCCTATGATCCTTCACGTGGTCTATTTCTTATCTGTGCCAAATAACATAAAAACCTTTCAAATAATTTCCCCCGTTTTTTCCATATTCTCCTATTAGTCTTAGCGTGATAAAATATAGCCTAAGTATAGCCTTCCTTAATAAATGGGCTATCTAACACTGAAAGAATTTTTCAAATCGGACCAATAGTTCCTGAGATTAGCGCGTTCAAGCTAGCCCTTTCAAATAATTTTCTATGTATATAGATGTATAGATATACACTAGGGCGTCCCTTAAATTTCAAGTTCGATATATTTTAACGCATACCGTCTCAAAAGTTTTGTGATGAACCTATATTGTCTAGAAAAAAATATAAGTTCGATTCCTAAATAATTATAACCCGTGCCGACTTGAGATTTAAGGGGCCGGGCTACCCTCGAAATTCTCATACATACGTAATACCAAAATCATTTTGTCATACGAAAATATTTAACATGTTTGAGTTATTTTTCAGCTTAAAATAGTAATTACCTAGGTTCCTGAACAAAAATTAACTTCAAAATATTTAAACACTAAAAAAAAATTTTTTGTGTGTAATTTTTTTTTACTAAATTTACTACTAAATATTTAAACACTAAAAAATAGAGTAAAATACTAAAAAATATATAAATAAATAGTAAATTTACTACAAAATATTTAAATACTAAAAAATATTTTTAAGAGTTGAAATATTTTGTAGTAAATTTAATATTTATTTATATATATTTTTAGTGTTTTGCTCTATTTTTTAGTGTTTAAATATTTAGTAGTAAATTTAGTAGAAAAAAATTATAAACAAAAAAAAATTTTAGTGTTTAAATATTTTGAAGTTAATTTTTGTACAGGAACCTAGGTAATTACTATTTTAAGCTGAAAAATAACTCCAACATGTTAAATATTTTCGTATGAGAAAATGATTTTGGTATTACGTATGTATGAGAATTTCGAGGGTAACCCGGGCTCTTAACTTCTTCATACAAGTTACGTACGAATTAGAACAGCGTTATGTGACTTGTAAGTAAATGTTGTTTTTTTTTTGGCATTTTACACGTGTTTTTTGATAATTTTAGTGTAAGATTAATTAGTGCGCAAACATGTCGGCTTATTAACTTCTAACTGCGTGAAGAACTTTATTGATTTATATCATGTTTGGAGACAGTGGCAGAAAAAGCAAATTATCGTTAAAATTTTGTTTACTATAGTTACTAAATCACAATAACTGCGAAGGACAAAAAGTTCTACAAGATTTTTAGTTACGTTTCGAACGCACTGTGGTAACTAAAGCATAATTACTAAGATTTGTGCTTCTTGAGGAAGAAAAAAAGTACGAAAAAAATGATTTAACTACTTTTAAAGCCTCTATTAGAAAGTTTTGCCATAATTTATGGTATTTATGTGAGGAGACAGTCATTATAATATCACTGTTTGATGATGAATGTTGGTAACCAAACTAAGAAGTAGATGATTGTCAACTTCAACGGGGAGAGAATCGCAAATTTTAACAAACGAGACAATTCTTGCTCCGTCTCCGAGAAAAGTGTATCCTGACTGTAAAAAATAGTAATCTAAAAAGATGTTGCCCTGTCTGATTGTTAAGAATGTATGTTATTAATATAAAGATTAATGCTGATCTTATTTAATTGTTCCATTTTCACTTTAATTTATTGCAGATTTAGACCGGTAGTAGTTTTTTACTAAACTTTGAGGCTCGGTAGGCACGCACGGGTTGCAATTGTGCTAGGAAGACAAAATTTTATATTTGTGCATCTTAAAACATTAGTAAAAAAATATACATTTTGAAATTCGAAATGTTTTTTTTTTATCATATAAAGGACACCTAATATACACAATACACATACCTACTATTATATACCCTAAACTCTAAAGTATTATCATTTATCACTTTACTTTATTACAACCAGTATATTATTTACCTACCAAACGCCCCTTCAAGCATCAGTGTTAATAAAACCACCACATAAAAATAGAGTTTATTGAGTATTCAGAGTTTGTTGGCGCCGTCGATGACGGTGGGGTCGGACACCCTCCCCGTGAATAGGAGCTGCCTTGTTCCCTCGTCCTGGATAAAGAACAGGAACGGCTTGTTGGCGATCAGGTCAGCAACGGCATCCACACCACCACCGAACTTGTTCTCCAGAGCTACCTCTGTGGAGGAATCACAGTGGTATCATCGAAGAAATAGATTCATATTGTTGACGGACTAACGTCATTTGGTCAGGTTTTGTCAATTGCTAGTTGTGATCTGTCGGGTGGGTTTGACATAACGCGACCAAATTAATTAGGTCCGCAATCTATGAATCAAATTCTTTGATAATAGAGATAAACTACGATAACATATCGCGCCCGTCCAAAATTCAAAACGTAAGTGCGTTGTCAAAACGTTTGAAGTGCGTTGTCTTGAGCGGTCGGCTAGTTATGATTAGTTGATAATGACATAAGAAACAGTGAAATATTACGAGTACTGGTTGATTGGTTGAATACTTACAACTACATACAAACTCTTTCATAAGGATGTGACTACACACATTGAAACAGTAATTTGGAGGGGCGCGCCATATTATCGTAGTTTATCTCTACAAGAATCCGTTTTTAAGTTAAGATGTTTTACGGGCATTTTTAAAGGGCATACATCAATCAGGAGTTTGTGGAGCGATATGAAAGAAGCTGCAGCTTAACTGATAGTCAAGCCACAATCATTGGATTAAAATTGTTGTTGCCAGCCAAAGGCAAAAAAGCAGTGTGCTGGCTGCGGCAAAGGCAAGCAGTGGCTTGCTAATCTTGAGAGTTACCAATAGATGTGATGGTTCTTTTATAGTAAGACAAGACATGCGGCATGGGGGTATCGTGACACCTCGATGCCGCTGCATTGCACTGTAAGGTTGTGCCCACGGAGGGAAATATTTATTACACCCTGAAGATCTTGAGCGTCTGGCGCGCCGCCTAACCATGCCCGATGTCCGGGAACGATGCCGCGTCTTATAGCGCCGCGCTGATACCATGCTATATCTTAAAACGCAGCGTGCAACGATGCTGCGTCTTAGAACAGGCAGAGCATTTATACTAACCAGTGGCGGAGTATGCGATGCTGCCCAGCTCGTTGACTTCCATGCCGCTGCGCTGCACAACCTTGGAGATCTTGAGCGGCTGGCGTGCCGCCTGCCCGCGCACGATGCCCGGGAACGACGCCGAATCTTCGAACGCCACGCGAATGCCCAGCTAAAAGAAAAATTGTATTTTATCTCGGCCGAAAATCAATTGTACCCTAAGTGGTACAAGCAGACCGCAACGTGACGCGTAGATGCATTTCTATCGGTTGTAAATATTGGTATAGAGCAAAAAATAGCAAAAATAAATTTCCTCTGTTTCTGTTTCTTTTTTAATCTTCGTCTTAGTAAGAACAAGAGAAGAATTATTTCGCGATCCTTAACCAGACAAGACTTTTCGTTCGAGCGTAAATATCGACTGAATAGGGATACGGGTCGGCGAACCGTACGCGGCACCCTGTCACGGTGCGGCACCGCGCCGTACCGTATGACGGTGGCGGCGTCGTGCCGTAACACGGTGGCGGCGCGCGGCGCCGCACCGTGTCTTATGGGGACGCGGCCTAAGGCTTCAGTCTCGAAATCAGCGGGCAGCGGGGCTGTAGCGGCAGTGGCGCATTCCAATGTATAAATTTATATGAAAAGGTCTCGAAAACCGAGCGACGCTGCCACTCCCGCACCGCTGCCCGTTGATTTCGAGACGTGCCGTGCTCTTGCGTGACGTGCGAAGCTTTACGTGCCGCGTGCGACCTACCTTTAGTTTATTTTGACTGTTTTCCTTCATTCCGTTGGGCCAAAACTCGTTTATCGCGCGGAAACCGTACATTTTTCTGGGACAAAAAGTATCCTATGTCCTTTCTCGGGACTCAAAGTATCTTCATGCCAAATTTCAGCAAAATCGGTTCAGCGGTTTGGGCGTGAAAAGGTAACAGACATAAAGACAGACAGACAGAGATACACACGTCTTTCGCATTTACATATAATAATATTAGGGCATTTCAAATCAAATCAAAAAAAAAAACAGCCCAGAACTGAGATACTTGACATAGAACTTAGCCAGTATCAACTTCAAAAGAATGAAAATTGAATACAGAATTCGTTGCTATTTAGTCGAATTTTGAAAAAGGCACTAATGAAGAATAAGAATTATTTCATACTTTTTAGGCCATTTTAAGAATTTTTTTTCCTTGGAAGTCGGGTTCAATTTTTTGTTAAAAAATAATAATTTCAATCTTTTTAGTTATATACAAGACAAGGCTTTATGCGTAGATAACCACTACGAATACTAAGTATCCTTAATATTATAATACTGTAAGTGAAATTGTGGTAAATGCTTGCAGTTATCTAAGCGATGCTGCAATTTCCAAACTTTTATCTTTAAAGGTTCATGAGTTCTGTTCAGTGTCTTTGGACCAAGAGGCACCTTCGTATGAAATTTCTCTTATTCGTAACTTAAGTGTAAGTTACTAGAAACAACATTTTAACCACTATGAGTGTTTTGATAAATTTCAAGGATTTCCCTCGATTGCTCATAGATCCCATCATCAGTTCACCACCTTCATAAATGTTATACGAAATTAAGATTATATTATCCTATACAAAAACACGCGAATTTTGAAAATCGGTCCACAAACAACGAAACAATCATCAAAAACATCTGCTTCGATGCAAAATATCATGAAAAGTACCAATAATTGGGTCATAATGTGATGACCCATGGTATAATTATACTTGTGATGATGATGATCAATCAAATTGATGTGTTGGCTTATGCTTTCAGTCGTTTAAACAACGGCGAAATCCCCGAACCTGTATCTATAAGGATTCAAAAGTTATGTTCGGTACCTTCGGATCCAGGGTATAATCTGGTGTAAAGTTTTACTTTTTGGTAGCATTTACCTCGAACGCTTCAGAAAAAATCAAAATCACTATAAGTTTCCATACAAATTTCAAGGAGTCCCCTCGATTCCTCATGGATCCCATCATCAGGTCACCACTTTTGTGAACATGGTACCAAATTCGGATTCAACCCTGTACAACAACAAAAGAATCATGAAAATCGGTCCACAAACGGCGAAGTTATGGTTGAACATACAAAAAAAATATATACAGACGAACATATAACCTCCTCCTTTTTGGAAGTCGGTTAAAAATACTTTTAAATTGTCGTTTAGTCTGTTTGCAAAAGCGGGACAATTTCGGCCTCGCGGGGGACAGCTGCGGGACAGACTGCCTGAAAGCGGGACGTATGGTCACGTTATTCATTCCCCAACGCTGGTTCACTTGCATTATCATTATCCTTAAGACAAGACAAGTAGATGGTACTTACTTTGTGTACGCACAAAATATGATCTACGATATTAGTCCAAATGATTTTCCTCAATATAGATTTCGTGACGTGTATATTCGAGTCGGGGTATTTCCTGATAGCAGTGTTTATGGTTCAAACATAACATTGATTATGAGATATTTTTACCTAGACATCTAACAATGCTAGTTAATAGAATCAGGCGTTACTTGGCGGAAATCCATAGCTTAAAATTTATTTTTACCAATATTTTGCGGAATATTGGTAAAAATAACATACTAATTACATTTCAACTAACAATACTCAAAAGGGTCAGTTCACACTGTGACTCGCGACGTAATTTCTATCATCAAAACATTGCACAGTATGTAATATACCGGGAGCCAGGTAAATTTTTGGTCAATTATTTCTTCCCGGGCGAAACTTTGTAAAATGCATAAGAGACGTCAGCTGCGACTCCGTGGGTGGGGTGGGCACTGGGCAGTGGCAGCCTGACTTACAACTAACTGTTTTTTTTTAATTGTTTACTAGAGTATTTTAACTATACTCTGATAAATTTTCAAATGAGAAGAAATGACTGAAAAAAAATTTTTTTCTTCATCTTTGGGAGGCTGCCACTGCCACCCCGCCCACGGAGTCGCAGCTAACGGTCGCGAGTATTCATAGTAATTAGTATGAGTCACTTATATTCATTTTACGAAGTTTTGGTTGGTCATGAAAATCTGTCACTGGCTCCAGGACCATAATTTATTATCCTAAATCCTAATGTACAATAAGTATCATCTGTCAATAAGAAATTTCAAAAATGTTCTTAAAAAAATGTGATCGACTCCAAGTTTGACTGTACAATTTTCACCTGTAGCATTGCTGTCGAAAGATGCACGCTCTGCCGGTCTCTACACATTACTATACAGTAATTTTGATCACATGTATTGCTGTCGATACAAAATCACCCTTACGCTCAAATATCTCTCAGCACATGGCGACGCATCACTCACCTCTTTCAGCACAGAATCCAGGAGCGACGTATACTCGAACTTGAACTTGGGCAGCGTCACGTCAACTATAGTCTCCTGCAGGAAGAACAGCTCCGCGCGCAGCCCACTCAGGTCGGTGAAGATGCGCGGTAGACCGTCATGTGTGTTCGGCACCACGATGTACATAGCGAACTTCTGGCCCTGGTAATAAGGGTGATTTTTAATGGAATTTGAGTCTTATGGAGGAGGAGGCGAGGCGAGGCGCGGCGCTGCATAAATTTGTATGGCTTTGACAGATTTGCATTTTGCATGACGTGTCACGCAATTGAAGTCTTTCAAATCCATACAAATTTAGAAATACATCTACGCGTCGCGTTGCGGTCTGATTTAACCCAAATGAGCCGATAACTTGAACTTTCGGGACTCTTTTAGAAATCCGATGAAAAGCGGCCTTAAAAGATGATACCACCTCCTTTTTCTACGCCCGTTTCGTACTGTTTTCCAAGATCTAGTCTAGGTACTAAATTGCTGCCTGCCTAAATAGAAGGTGAATAACTGACCGCCTACATAAATAGGGGAAAATACTACCCCCTTTTCTAAATTATTAGTGTGGGCGTAGTATTCGCATAAACATTTCCAGCAACTTTTAATTTGTAACAGCATTGCAGTGAAGTAGCGCTCAGCCAAATCGAAAGACTAGTGGTTTCCCAGTCAGTCATAATTTCTCAACCAACTTACCAAATAAGGCATCCTCAGGATCTTCGCGTTGTATTTCGCGGACTCGGTATAGTAGAACTTGTCTTTGACGTTCATGAACTGAGCGAGCTTCTTGTCCTTGGCGGTAAGGAAGAACTGGTCCTGCCTGGTCTCGTTAGGCATAAATTGGTGTCGCCAGGTGCCCTTGAAGTACAGCGTGTTGAGGACCAGCGCTACTACTCCTGTTACGTCATCTGGAAAAGCAGAATGTAAGATTTATTTGCTGTATTGCTGAAGAACTCTTGGGTTGGGAAGAAATGAAAAGCTAAAGTGTGACCAGGTATTTGCTTCACAAAACATCAGAGGTGACAGAGCCCCTCTTAACGCTTAAATCACTGAACAGGTTTTTGTGAAATGGAGACACTTTGAATCTCGGGTAAAGACATCTAAGGATCGTTTTATCCTGGAAAATGTACGGTTTTTTGCAATAGATGACTTTAGCTATGTTACGGGCAACAGATCAACGAACATACCAATATCAACCAAATTCGGTATCCGTCCATGCGTTATGTTGGCGACCCAATCGTTGATGGCCTTGGAGGAGACGACGGGGTCGCTAAAGTCCATATTGACGATTTCCGTCTTGTAGAACTGTTGCGCGATGGCCGCGTACCTCTGTCGTGGTTCGACACTAGCACCGATGAAGATTCGGCTACCTAACTCGAGGATGTATTGAGAGGATTTGGTCTGGAATTTTAAAGATTAATGGTGAGTTGTTAAAGATATGGAGCTATACGCTGAGGACAATGAGCAGGATTTGCTTTTTTGCTTTGCTTTTTTGGAGGATTTAGTCTGGACTTTTTGAGAGTTGTGATGAGAAATACAAAACAGAACAGACGATTATTGGCAAAATAACAAGGAAAACAATAATCATCATACAACATAACATCCTCATAGCAATTTTTTTTTTTTTTGTTAAAGAAGGCAGGTCGCTGTAGTCACGGCGACCCATATGGATCTATTGTCACTCCTTCGCACTAGAGTATCGTCCCCAAATCCTCATAGCATAGCAATTTTCTTCTTTTATCTACCAACCTGTAGAGAATCCAAGATCTTGGCGAACTTCTGCCTAACGAGATGGGTGTCTCGTTCAAACCCGAGTACCGCTGACAGCTCCTCCTGCGTCTGACCTGATGCTGCCTCCATCAGGATCGCAAGAGCCAGCTTCAAGCCCAGGGGCGAGATGAGGAAGTTCTCGTGGGAGGTTGATGCTATACGCTGAAACATGAGGTTGGATGAAGATGATGTATCAGTGTTTATTTTTTTTCTAAAATCTGTGGTTCATATAGAAATTGTTCGCCAATAGCAGGGCCCGATCTAAGGGGGAGCGCGCTGGGCATTTGTCCAGAGCGGCAAAATTGACTTATTCCTATCTTTCAACTAGCCAGTAGCGGCAGAAGCCGTCCACGGCCAGCCACCTAATGTTGTGTGTAGTGGAAACAATCCCCAACAAAACTAGCTCATGACTTATGATATGGTTTTCTGTATGTAAAGGGCGGCGAAAATTATATTTGCCCGGAGCGGCTAAATAGCTAGATAGGGAAGTGTACCTGAACGTGGTGGCGGCATGTGTCAAGCAAATAGTCGAATTCAAATTTGGAATTGACAACACCAGTGCGCAGCACCTTCCATGCGCACGTTCCCTATTCGAATTTCAAATCTCACAATTTCAGCCATGATTTGAAAAATTATGCCCGTCTGCTGTGTGTGTTGATCTATCAGGCTTATATTTATAGAAAAACACGAGATGATGATGATCAGTTTGTACACATATTAATTGTATATTTACTTTGTGATAAGCGATAAAAGGTGAAAGAGCGTATTATTATCGTAACTTGGCGTATTATTGAGCTAGTTTCACTAGACGTCTTTACTGATCTCAGTTGCCCTCTTGGTTTCAATAGTAATTTACTGTTGAAAGCAAGACTGTAAGTTCTGAATTAAAATGTCAAAAACCCTCATTGTGATTTGTGGTTCAAGCGCAAGTCTTCTATCGTAACAACTTTGGAGGCTTGAGAATCGGGGCCCTTATAACCTATAGTTAATAGGTATGATGAATCTTGCCCCTGATAGCTTACCTTCGTCAAAGTCCAGTCGAACTGGTCATACTCCGCCTGCGAGGGTATGTACACATCCTGGTCAGGATAGTCGTCCTGGCTCGCGTTGGGCGTTGGTTTCCGCAGCTGTGGCGGCGAGGCCAGGGCTATGGAGTTCGGACCGAACACCGACAAGAGTTGCTCCTGAGTTATCGTGTTCGCCCAACATAGCGGCACTGGAAATTGAGATTTTTTTACGAGATGACTAGATGAACTTCGTACCCAATAGCGGCATTAGGGAGGCGACGCTGGGCGACCGCCCAGGGCGCCAGATAAAAAGGGGCACTGTCAGGCAGCCTGTCCGAAGGCAAACAAAAGGGGCGCGGTTTCAGCACTACCATCACCCTCGACGCCGAAGAATTCTTGCCCAAGGGGCGCCGGTAGTGCTAAAACCGGCTCATATTTGTATCACTTCCCTTCTTATATAAATCTTATTGTATTGAATAGTTCATTTATCGAAAAAGGCTTTAGACTATAATTTATAACGATGGGACCTATAGGAAGATTCCTTGACAGGATGAAGTTAAGGTATAATAATATATTGTGTTGACGCGAAGTCGCAAGCAATACTCAATAGCTAGTATGAGCTAGTAAAACAACATTTTATGTCCATCGCTATAATGTCGTACGAGTCCATAGCTAATAAGTTTGGTTTTCCCGATAATTATTTATCATGGCAACCGCTAACGTAAAAACCTGTTAGGGGGCGTCCACAAATCACGTGAGGTGTTTAGGGGGGGGAGGGGGTCGAGTCAAATCTCATCTAATCTCACGTTGGGGAGAGGGGGGGGGGGTATAGGCAAATCTCACGTATTTTTTTTCTCAACAAAATAATACTGTTTTGGTCCATTTCATCTAGGTTATACCTCTATGGTTGTACACGTATGCTTAAGATTTTATCTTTATATGATTAAGACCATTCATAAATTCGTTCGAAAGAAAATCTACTGACTATCAAACCAAACGTTTATGTAAGAAAGTAGAAACCCACATTTTGTAAAATTTCACGTGAGATTTTGGAGAGGGAGGGGAGGGTTGAATAAAATCTCACGAAATCTCACCAGGGGGGGAGGGGGGTCAAAAATTTCAGAAAAACACCTCACGTAATTTGTGGACGCCCCCTTATGTCTTATGTCTAGACTCTAGAGCAGTGGTCCCCAACCTTTTTTTCATGCGGGCCACAAACATGTTTTGGTCTTGGTGTCGCGGGCCGCAACAAAATTTTTTAGGGTTAAAAATTAAAATAAAACATTCTTCAAATTTATCTAACAATTTAAAAATGGAAAAAATGTAACGACTATCACGTAGACTTTACGTTATTTTGTCGGTGGGCGTGAATTTCAAAATTGTTTAACATCAGGCGGGCCACAAATAGAGTCCCGGCGAGCCGCATGCGGCCCGCGGGCCGCGCGTTGGGGATAGCGGCTCTAGAGTCTTGAGACTTGACTGGTTTCCAGAGTTAAATATAAACTGCAGACTCTACTTTAATATATTAGTTCTATGAGAAACTTTAATTTACAACTCTGGTTTCAAGTGTAGCTCAATTGGTAGAACGACGCTTAGGGTTCGAATGCCGTCGAGGGGACAAAAAGTCATGGATAAGTATTTTTGATTGCGCCAAAATTTATCGCGTTGGAACCACTGACATACATATAAGTGTGGTTGGAACCGTATATTTTTCAGGGATAAAAAGTATTCTTTCTTGGGGCTCAAAATATCCCCATAGCAAATAAAAGCAAAATCGGTTCAGCGGTTCAGCGGTATGCATATTTTATCATAACATAAGTATGAATAGAACGGGGAGATTCCCACCGACTACCACTGAATATATGTGTTGATTCATAATTTCCTCATTTATAAATTAACGAACGTACACTTTATTCATTTTAAGTGAAACCCATTATCAATAAACAACCAACCACTCAACCACTGTATAAACAATACCACAGAATGTTGTACGATGCGCAGGCGCAGGGAAAACCTGTGATTCATGTTCCATTGAACTTGCATAAGATAACGAGGTCGCAGGTTCGAATCTTGCGGGTTTGAGTCGAATTTTAGGTCACACTCCATATTATACAATATTATAATAATGGTAGACAGAAAGACAACCAGCGAACGCATCTTTTTTTATTATTGGGCTAACGAGCAAACGGGTGATCTGATGGAAAGAACTACCGTGCCCTTGGACGCGCACATCAGAGGTGTTGCATGTGCGTTGCCAGCCTTTGCCAGAAGTTTTGCAGGTAGTAATGCTTGTCTCTGTCTGGCACGTTGGAAAAGTCACAATATGTCAAATAGACTGCTAAACTATTTTCAAATTATGGCATTCAAATTTTGAGAGTAAGTGGTCATACGCCGAGGGGGGGAGGGGGGATTAGGGAAGAGTATGTTTTTCTAAATGTATTTTCACAGAACCTACATGGAGGACTTAGACAAAGTACAAGGCTGTATTGGCACTAGAGAGACAGCCTGTTTGGTACCCCCCCCCCCTTCCCCCTACTAAAACAAAATATTCCATCTGGCTTACACAGTACTATTACGTATGTACACTAATGAAAATGTAAACAAACTTTCCGTATACTTAACTTTTAATCCATACTTCCATACTAATATTATAAATGCGAAAGTGTGTGTCTGTCTGTCTGTCTGTCTGTCTGTTACCTCTTAAATGAACCGATTTCGCTGAAATTTGGTATGGAGATACTTTGAGTCCCGGGAAAGGACATAGGATACTTTTTATCCCGGAAAAATTTACGGTTCCCGCGCGATAAGCGAATTTAGGCGCAACGGAGTTGCAGGCGTCTAAGTGTATATTCTGTATTATAAATATCCTGTCCTTATAATACTAGTCTAGACCAATAATTATAAAAAAAAAATCGCGAAAAGCAAATCTTCGATGCAAAAAATAATTGATTTTTTAAATCAACCGGTAAGACTTGTACGCTAAAACTTGTTTTGAAACAAAACAATTATGGGCCTTGACAAGAATCTCAGTAATAAAATATTATGTTTACCTACTCATTACTTAAAGACGCTTTTATTTACAAGTTCAATATTATGTATTCGTTTATGAGTTGAAACTTTGACGAGTTGAAACTGACATTTAACAAAACACTAGTTAGTTAGTAGATAAATAATCTCTCAGGTAATAATATAATTAGGAAAATCATTAATAATAATAACTCCCACACCGGTTTTGGTGACGGTGACCGGTTTCATGGAAACCAGGCCAGTTACGCAGGAGCAATTTTGTAGTGCCCAAGTGAGTGTGCAATACACAAGAGCACTCTCTATTCCTTTACTCTCATAACCCAGTGGGATGGAAGACCGACACGACTGGCGAGAGATCAGGCGCAGGACCGACTTTATTACATGCCCATCCGACGCATGGATCATCTTATTTGTCAATCAGGTGATCAGCCTGCATTGTCCTAACGCGGAACTCGAACCCACGACCTCTGAGTCAAGAGCCACGCTCTTAACCACTGGACCACGAAGGAAAATCATTTATCAATTACGGAAAGTACTTCATGTCACAGAGAAGAATAATATTTACATGATTGAGGATAAACACTAATCAAACTTACCCAAAAACGACACAAAAATCAATCTCATCTTTGCACGATTGAGGAAAAAACTCAAACAAAAAAACCAAGGTCAAAAAGCCAGGTTCACAAAGCAAACTATTATCTATTTCATCATACGTCTACCCATTGGCAAGGTGGAATCACGACTGACTGATATTGAGGACCGGTTTACGTTGTGGTCAATTTATTTTCCAGCGGCTTTATCTTCGTAAAGGTGGTCAAGACTCAAGTCATATTGCCGCAAACTTCGTTCAGCAGGAGTTTAGCACGAGAGTATACATTTCCCGGGATAAAAATTATCGTCCTATATCCTTTTCGTTTAGCAGGAGTTTAGCACAAGAGTATACATTTTCCCGGGATACTTTTTCAATATCCTTTTACGATACTTAAAACTAGATGACGCCCGCAACTCCGTTTCGCCAAAATTCGTAAATTGCGCGGCAACTGTATATTTTTCCGGTATAAAAAGTATCCCATGTCCTTTCCCGGGACTCAAAGTATTTTTTTTTTTTATTTTTCAGCGGTTTGGGCGGGAAGAGATAACAGACAGACATACTTTTTCGTATTTTTAATATTAGTACGGATATTTCCATACTTCACTAAAACAAACACTTTCGCATATTTTATAATATTAGCACAGTGTAATAAATAGATTTATTTATTACGTACTGTTATATTAGTATGGAAACCCAGACTTTCTTAAAACTGTCTTACAATTGAAACAACCAAGACAAAACTCATTGTGCACTTACCTTATTCAATTCGATTCGCTTCTCATTTACTTCGGAAATATTTACACTAAAATTCAATTTTCCACATCGACTTCCCAATTTCCTTCAACTCTGCGTTAGTATGATTTGATCCTAATTCCACAAAAGGCCTTTTGTCCCCGAAAACAATAAAAAGAGGAAAGTCCGGATTTGTTACTCGGGTTTTAAAATGACGTCAATATTAATGTGTTTACATTATCGAGCCCGTAATAAAATTAAACATCAAAGACAAACGTTCTCAGTATTGAAGATATACATCGTATTGTCAAGTTTTGTAAGCCCCCGTTGCCCCCTGCCTGACGTAATTATATGGATGACCCCCCTTATCACCGAATTTTTTTTTAAGCAGACAGTCTTTTATTGTTATATTTTACCTCTACGATTTTATTATAGTATAGATTATTTTAGGTGTTATAAATAATAATTAATCAATCTCTTTTGAAACGTTAAAATGATGTTCCTCTTCCAACCGACTGAGTGCAAAAAATTGCACCTGGGTGCAACTGCAACTTGCACGCTATAGTGGTAGAAATAAGCAAACAGAAAATATAGAACAAGAAAAAAATACATTAAAATACAACAAAATATATTTCTATAATTTTATACAATATACATGGAATGATTAAATATGTATGATACATTTTTACATGTCTTACGCTATGGCGGAGGGAAAACAAAAAATTTTGGCCCAGTATACACGATTAGAGGTGTGCGCCGCGCCGACCCGCCGCGCCGCCGCCGCCGACATTTTTTTGACGCCGCCGCCGCCGATCTGCATTCGGCGTAAAGTCGGCGCGACGTCTAAGCTTATTAATTCTAGTAAACTACGTACTAGGGATTGCAATCCCGCGGGATCCCGCGCCAATTTTTAATCAGCTGGACCCCGCATCTACAAAACGCGGATCCGCGGATCCCGCTTGACCTATTTGCATAATTTCTCGGGGAGGGGGAGGAGAATGGAAGTTTTGATAGCAGCGCTTTGTGCCAATCCCGATCAAAGGCCTTCGCAATGTCCAAACTAACAGCAAATGCCTCTCCCTTCGACACAATCGCCTGATCCCAACGATGAGTAAGGTACGCCAAGAGATCACCAGCCGAGCGACCCTTACGGAACCCGTACTGTTTATTCAAGCATCGAAATAACTGGCTATTGATGGTAATAATTGATTCCATTATAAATTGGTTATAGCGATTGGTCTGTAATTGGATAGATTTGAGCGGTCACCTTTTTTGGGGATCGGGTACACCAAGTCTTCCAGGAAGCCGGTACAATGCCAGAAGAACAGGGAAGCTGAAAAAACGCGTTAAGATCAGAGCCAACTCTGGAGCACTTTTTTAACACAATAGGAGGGATTCCGTCAGGCCCACTCGACTTTAATAGGATATCAAGGGAACGGAGGGCTATTTGCACTGAGCGCTGATGAAACCAAATATCCGAAATGACGCTCGTGCATCGCAGTATGGTCGGTGGTTTCTGTTCCCCGTCACCTCGGGTCAAGCTTGACGCAAAGAACTTACCCAGATGATCGGCTTTGTCAAAGATCCATTTTCGACGTGTAGGGATGGTAGGGTTGGCTTGCAGAAATTCCCTTCAATATCTTTGGCCAGAGACCAGAATGCACGGGTTATCGAAGAGAGGCGCTCGAGTCTCTCACCAATTCTATTGACGTGCTGTTTCTTTGCCCGAGTGATCTCTTTCTTGAGTATTTCATAATTCATAATTCTTTATTCACAAGAATGCAGTAATTACAAGGATGGTATTTCATTTTATATGTGCTGGTATTTAAATCCCGAGAAGACACTGCATTGGCCTAGGATTGGTAAGCCTTCTGCTTCCGGCGAGAAGCTTTTTTGGAGGATGAACCAAACCAGGGACGATGTCTGCCGCAAGTTGGCACTACAGAGGACGGAATGAAAAGTTTCATCCCTTGCATCACCACATTGGCCACAAACTATAAGGAAACTAAAATGGAAATGGAGCGGTTATATAATGAGAACACAAAAACTCAAATGGACTAAAGACTTTATAGAATGGTATCCAAGTAATGGCAAAAGACGGAAGGGGCGCCAAATCAAACGATGGGTGGACGATCTACCAAAAGGATGGAGACGGCTAGCTCGTAACAGAGAAGATTGGAAGACTAGGGGAGGCCTATGTCAAAGGATAACCTGACCAAGAAAATGGTTGCTGATTGGTTTAAGTTTTAGTTTAAAGTAAGTTATACAACAAGTGACAACTGCATTTTTAATATTAAGTATATCCTGTAAAAATGTAAGTGGTCAGTGAATAAAGGCTTTTATTATTATTATTATATTATATTATTATTATTATTATTATATTTAAATCCCGAGCAGACACTGCATTGGCCTAGGATTGGTAAGCCTTTTGCTTCCGGCGAGAAGCTTTTTGGAGGATGAACCAAACCAAATCTGCCGTAAGTTGGCACTACAGAGGACGGAATGAAAAGCTTCATCCCTTGCATCACCACATTGGCAACGGAGTTGGCAGTGTTGTCGGTATCATCCGGCGAGAGGCACAAGTGCCCTCAAGGATAGGATGCAAAAAATGACCGCATCCCATCCCAGTCCGTGCTGCCGTGTGGTGCGGTCATGGATGCTTGGTAGCCATCAGCATTTGAAGTCAGCAGAAGGTCCAACAGGGAAGGATTCTGACCATCTACATCTGGGATTCGCGAAGGCGTAGCAACCAGTTGTGTTAAGTCGTTCGCAAGAGCAAAGTCGCAGACAGATCTTCCTGCATATTCAGTTTTACTGGAATTGAGCCAGTCGGCGTGGTGGGCGTTAAAGTCGCCAAGTATTATGATCTCTGCGGATGGGATCTGCTGCTGCACTAAATATTCTGAAGCTGCTTGCAGGTGTTCAAAGAGTCAGTCCGTCTCGGGATCACCACTATGGGACCTGTATAGACACGCAAAAACGCGAAGGTGGTCGTCGCAATCCAATGTGGAGCCATAATGTTGAGAGGTCCCTGACTTCAAGATTACTGTGGCATTAAAAGCATTTTAATTTTACCATCTAATAACACTAGAGTGATCACATAATTTCATTGTTAAGGCCGTATACAAAGAGGATTAGTGAAATTTCATGTTTTTATTTTCGCTAGAACTTTGACCAGAAGTAATTATAAGCATTTAAACATTTATTATAGGTTTATTACGTTCCTTACCAAGGTCGCAGTCAGCTTAGAATTTTGATTTAAATCCATTTACCATTAAAAAAAGAGTAATAAAGAATGATACTTTCAAAATTTTATTTCGTCTAGAATTCAGTGAAAGTAAATGCAGGAAAAAATATTTTTACACAAAAATGTTTCAATTATGATTTGGGCGCACACGTCTATACAGGATCAACAAGAAAATAGAGGAATGACTAATGCCCAGTTTCAGAGTGAAAACTATATTCGGTACATATGAGCCCTTTTTAGCATAACCTTAAAATTTTTTCTTTTCGACAGACCGTCAAATAAATTAAAAATAATATACTGTATATAACAATAATCTATAAATATATTTCATTACATACATTATACTTTGTGACTTACGGACTTTTCACCAGTTTGGTTGAAAGTTAATCGTTGACTAAATGTCATCTCTGATCTCTCTCGTTCTTTGTACTTAAGAAAGAGAAGGCTTGATTTGACAAACGATTAGCTTGAGTAGTGCAAGTCGATCTATATGAACGCTGTTAAGCATTTTGTGTATCAATCCACAAAAAATTACGTATTGAGTTATGAATGCAGTCGTGTTTGATGTTCTTTAGATCATTTAGATTTTAGAACATGACTGCAATCATAACTACACACCAAAATTTTTGTGGGTTAATCTACGAATAATAAAAACTAAGGAAACGTAACTCCCATACTTCAATCGTTTTGAATTTGGTTCTTAATGTATTTTTCGCACACTAAAATAATATGGCAATTGGCAATAGCTACGAAACACTATTTTGACAATGATTATTGTCACTCCTATAATTATTACACAAAATTCTTGCATGTATTCGGGCCTTTTTGCATAAAGTATGCATGTATTCGGGTCACATTTTGTAGAATCGGAACAAATTTTTTGACACGGTTACTCTTCCTTAGTTTTTATTATTCGTAGGAGTTAGTGGTCGATTTACACGGGTGACTAAAGCCGCACGATTTACGCCGCACGGCAAAAATCGACCCGTCTAAATGGCAATTCGACTACGCCGCATGCGGCTAAAGCCGCAAGCCCCAAAGTCGTGCGGCCAATGGCCGCATGCGGCTGGTGACTAAGATCGACCGTGCAAACGAGCGTTGCGACTGAGCAGTCGCAAGCGATCGCTTGCTGCAACTTGATAGTTTGTCGGCACTAGTCACAGGCGATTTTTGTAGAATGTGTAAATGGGGTGGTGACTCGACTGGTGACTTGCCGGGTGACTAAAATCGATCCGTTAGTCACCCGTGTAAACCGATCATAATACAAAAATTAACAGCGACCATAATCCATAATACGAAATATATTTTTATCGTTTTAATACTTGTAAAGGTATTACTTGTAAAGATATTACAGTTTGGTCGCCCTCGGAACGTAATCTTGAGGTGTGCTTGTGAACAACACTGTCATCACCCACAGATGAAGCCCAATCTGGAACAAAATGAGTAAATTAAGCACTTGTCAAATTATGATATACGTGTTGAGGTCGAGTTCTTGTTAGTTCGATTCTCGCATTGGAATAATGTTGTTACTTATTTCCAAGTTTGGTTAGGAAAATGCAGGCTGATCATTAAGAGGGCGACTAACCCAAAAAATCAAACATCGTCCTCCTCTTTTCACAGTTCACACTCACGCTCATCTTTCATAATATGCCAGGTGAAAAAGGAGGACGCGGATTCATCGCCAAATTAGTTCTTCTCAATATTTCTCGATAAATATACATTTCAAAAATCCGCTAGGTTGGTTTCTCAATGATAGAATGTTATACAATGTGTTAAAATATTAACTTAGTCCAATGCACGGTTACGGCAATAAATGAAAAATTTATGAAAATTAGATGCATCTTTGTGATTTTTTTCTATAGAGAAAATTTTAATATAATTATTGGAAATATAATGTAGTATCTATATTTAGAAAATGAAACAATTCGGAGCTTATTATAAAGTACAAAAATGATTTATAAAATCGACAATTTTGGGTTAGTCGCCTTCTTAAGATGTCTGACAAGTAAGTTGATCCATGCGTCGGATATTCATGCATTATAATATGTCAGTGATACGCCTGAGTGCCTCATCAAATTGTATTTTTAACCGATCTGATATCGAAGTTACATTTCATGCAAGTATGGGATCTGTCGCATTGCTAAGTATCATGCACTTGCGATCATGTCGACGCGCGACGGTGGAAAGGCAAAAGTTACCAAGCGCCATAAAGCTATTTTTACAGCAGAGCCGTTTAAAGATTCATTTTTTCTTTAAAAAATCGTAGAAAGTTAGCTATTAGAGATATTTGGAAAAATCCAACGGATTTTTAAAGTATTTTTATGTCTTTATTAATTGGTTTATTAAAAAAAGGTATTTCCGTTTATTATGCGTAGAAGTGGCGTTTGGTTACAATTTACCTAAATTTAGAAGCAGGTAAAAGTTCCCAACCGACAAAAACGTTTTATCTTTCAATCTAGTAATAGTAAGTAGTAAGTGTCTAAATATATATTTTTCCCTAAATGGTTCGAAGCAAAAAGGGATAAGTACAGAATTATTTTTTTAATTGAACAAGCAAAGGGGTCTAAATTTCATAATATTCCATTATTATAACAAGCAATGTTTACTATACGACAAATAAAATTATGTTAGTGTAAGTAATTATTTACCTGCCACCAAATAAATTTGACCCAGTACTCAAAAGTTTTTACTTTTTAGATTCAGTGAGGAAATTTGCTCAGTATGCTGCAATCGAAAATAACTGAAGTTTAACTGTTGAAGAAAAACCAATCAAGTATACAATATTTGAAATATGCCTTTGAACAAATTATTTTCAAACAAATAATTGAAGCTGAGTTCCTCAGTAAGAACAATTCAGAATTCCAATGAACCGTACTATATACGTACCGTACGGACTTACCGACTTTTAAAATGTATGAAGATTGAGTACAGATAATAATATACCTAGTTGAGGCTTAGTCTAATCGTAAAAATCGGCCAAGTGCGAGTTTGACTCGCGCACGAAGGGTTACGTACAATTATAGAGCAAAAATAGGCTAAAATAGGTTTTTTGTACGGGAGATATTTTAATTTTATTATTAATTATAAAAGTATAAATATAATTGAGTATTTTGTGAACATTTCAAGTCCCCTAGCTGTTGCCATTATTGACATCTAGCAAAAAATGCCAAAAAATCAGGTTTGTTGTATGAAAGACCCCAATGAAAATTAATTTTATTTTTAGAATTTGTTGTTACAGCGGCAACGAAAATACACTATCTGTAAAAAATTATAGATGTGTAGCTATAGCCGTTCTTGAGAATATAGCCTGGAGATACACAGACAGACGGACAGGTGTCGTATTTGGGTACGGAACCCTAAAAAGGCAATAATGTAAAACAAGAATTATGTTAACACTTTTCAGTTTATTCATAAGAATACTAGCTATTTGACCGAGCTTTGCTCGGTATTCTATAAAACGCGAATAAAATGACATTTTATAAAAAAAATTCTTTATACTATAAAGGAATTTTTCGTTAAAATTCCAAACTTATATCATTAATCATTATCAGGCTTTAATAAGGCTCAGGGGTTCTGTAATGATTATAATATGATTATATAATATGATATAATGATTATAATAATTGATGAAATTGATATATTGACATAATATTATGCTTTTAGTGGTTTAAATGCTGAAATCCCTGAACATCTATAATGATTCTTCTATACATATAAAATGACTCCTGACTGACTGACTGACTGATTCATCATCGCTGAGCAAAAACTGTAACTTTACAGCCACGAAACGTGGAACCAAATTTCAACTATATACTATACAACAACAGAAGAATTTTGAAAATCAGTCCACAAACAGCGGAATTATCCGCGAACAAACATAAATAAAGAACATACTATCGAATTGAGAACCCTCCTCCTTTTTTTGGAAGTTGGTTCAAAATAAAAAGACAGTTGTCTTAATGAATTCGTTTATTTTATAATCAACTTTTCCTACGGTATCAGTAAAATATTTGGTATGAATTTATTATAAAATACTTACTAATATTATAAATTTGAAAGTGTGTCCGTCTGTCTGTCTGTCTGTTTCCTCTTCACGCCTTAAGAACTTAGCGATGCCAAATCGTTACTTTCCACACCCGAAATTAATAAAGCTTGGCCAATTATATCATCTATTTTTATTATATTCGCTGACTGCGATTCATGTTAAACTTGAAGATTTTTTTTTAATAAAACAGACAATAAAACAGAGTTAGCTTGAAAATAATAATTTTAATACATACCAAGTGTCGTATCGCACTAAACAGTAGTAAGGAAATGCGCGAGAGTGCGCACGCTGGTTACCTAAGCGACAGTGGAACTACGACTGATCGAAAAAACCGTTACTATCCACCATATTAGGTATGATTTACAGCGGGGATAAGCGACAACGCATCAAGTGTTTGTTTGGACTAACCACATTTAAAATTAAATAATTATTTTAGCAATTGGTATCCAAGTAACAAAATTCATAGATAAAACGGCAGGTAAAAAGTTACCAAGCGCCACCTATTGTCTTAGATTCGGCGAGTAAAATTTACTATATTGAATTTTTGATATGATTAGCGTTTGTTAAAAAATACTAAACGACAGAAAAAATATCTGAAGGGTTTGAAAAAGAGTCCGAAATACCATAAATAAATGTATTTTAGGTAAAACTTCCCAAGTACCTAATTGATACCAACAGTGGAAAGGCACAAATTACTTACTGTAGTTTAAATTAAAAACGCGTAAAGCCAAAAATTACCAAGTAAAAAAAGAAACATGTAGATATTTCCACATGCCTACTTTTTTAAAAGGTGTCAAAAATTTGTCGCTTGGTCGCCGAAAATTAGAAAAATACCCGTTTTCACGGAGTTCCTAAGCGACATCAAAAGTGCTCGTAGAGACATGGGACTAAGACTAGACAGACTAGACTAGACTTCGATAGAGAAAAATTCGCCGATTCCGAATATATAAAAAACTCATTTTGACCCCAAGTGTCGCTTGGTAACTTTTGCCTTTCCACCGTCGATGTGATATGTCAATTGTCAAATCCTATACATTTTTGACACGTCTACTTGCAATATAAACTAGTGAAAGTGATAGCGAATAATTTTCATTTAAATATCCACAGCCGAATGTATACCCTCCTCCTTTTTGGAAGTCGGTTAAAAGAAAACTCATGTCGGTCAACCGTTCAAATGGGTTACTTAAAAGAAGATAGTGATTGACCTGATTTCAATGAAACCGGCCACCGTCACCGAACCCAATATTTTTGTATAAACTCACCACATAGCACATAATGAAAGTCCTGAAAACCGGATACCGTCTGATCATGAGACCTATCCGCGCAGACAGGCTCATGTTTCTCCGTCGCGCGTCGTCGTGTAGGTTGACTACGCTGTAGGAAGTCTTGGCACGTGATAGCTCGCTCTTGTATTTCGACTGTAAAAAATAAAGTTTTTTAGTATAAACTAATACTTGAATTTTGACTGCTGTTCCATACATAACGAAAACCCCTAGTAATACTTTATTTAACTATGTTTGATGAAATACGTGAAGTTTAAAGATCAACAAGATCTGGAGTCAGATTCTCAATCGTCGAATGTCATTTCGATTCGAGCAACTGAGACGGCCTGCAATCGAAATGAATGTCATTTCGATTGCAGTCATATATGTAATTGATTGTACTGACGGTTCTTGGTGGAAATTCATGTTGAACACTAATAAAACACACTTTTTCTTGCACTTTATCCACTATATAAAGTTATAATAATATCTTAATATAGTGGATAAAGTGCAAGAAAAAGTGTGTTTTATTAGTGTTCGATTGCAGTCAGTCAGTCTCAGTTGTGCATGAGAGAGCATGTGCGAGTCAGATAGTCTGCGATCGAAACGGCATTCCACACTTGAGAATTGGACCCCTCATTCTTTGTTTCAAAAATAACTAACTATTTTTACATAAGTCCGAAGCGAACTTCGGAAACGAATTTTTAAGCAATTAGGAGGAACAGGGAATTGGCTATATCCATCTGGGATTCCTAAAGTTTTCGCTTCCGAAAAAAAATGAATGCGAAAGTGTGTCTATCTGTTAGGTACCTCTTCACACCTAAACTGCTGATCCAATTTTGATGAAACGGTATAAAGAAACTTCGAGTCCCGGAAAAGGACATAGGATATCACCGAAAAAATGTATGGTTCCCGCGCGACAAACGATTTTTCGCGCAAAGGAGTTGCGGGCGTCATCTAGTCTGCTTATAAATCAATTTCTTTGATAGTACCACTAAAATAATCATCACCAACCTCTAATTTCCCAAGCTGTATCCTCAGTATATTATTATCGGCTAAGAGCGAGTCGATTTTTCCTTGTTTCTGTATTAGCTGTTGAGTCAGACACTGGATCTTGTTAGTGACGTCATAATCTGCTACGTTAAGCGCGCTAGGGTTGGCAGAATTCACGTTTGATGACGTCTCTCGCAGTAGATTTATCTCGTCGTCCTTATCTTGTAGCGCCAACCTTAGGTTCTCTATAGTTTGGCTAGTATGCATCTTGACTAATTGTAGCTCCTAAAAAAGTTTTAAATTATACCGATTTAATAATTATTATAGAAAGAAAAAGTTTGTGTATTGATTATTAAGGGATAGACATAAAGTAAACCACGGGAAAGGACATAGGATACGTTTTACAGCGGGAAAATGCACGATTACCGCGGTATTCGCGGGCGGATTCGCACATAGCATTTTACTTATAAAAAAATCTTGATGTGTAAGTGGAATCTAAAAATTCAGAATCTACTGATCCAATCTAATTCCTTCAAAGTTTTTTTTTTTTTGTGTTTGTGAACAATAATATCAACCAAACCGGCGCAAATAGGTCTAGCTACTTGCGAATTGCGGCAGTCTGGACTAAGGTTAAACCTGGGTTAAATATTGTTCCTCTCGGTCTTAGGATTTTATGAGAGAAAAGTAGCATAAGTACTACTAGTATTTAGCACTTAAAAAAAAAAGGGGGCAAATGAGCAAGTGGGTCACCTGATGGAAAGCAACTACCGTCACCCATGGACACTCGCAACATTAGAAGAGCTGCCGGTGCGTTGCCGGCCATGGTTAACTGTGACTTAGATTATTGCAAGTGGCCAATCAGTTTATGGTCACCTTACTCAACTCCTCACACCGTCTCTCCGCACTATTCCTGGACATTCTCTCCTCTTGCACCGCCTCCCGGAGTGCAGCAGCCAGCCTCTCCGAAGCCGCTCTCATCTCTTCCACTTGGGCTACGTAGGATCTGGTCTGCTCCTGATCAGCTTTGGACTTAGAGAGCAGTGTCGTGAGATCTTCTTTCTCTTCTCTAATAGAATGCACGTTAAATTAGGCCGCGTTTCCATTGACGCGGAGCAGAGAAGAACTTAGCGGTGCCACAGAATATATATTAAGTAGTACCAAGCGGTGCCCGAATTGATCAATTGTGCTATTCCAGCGGAATGACAGCGAAGGGGAGCGAAGACTTCGAGCATGGTGATTGATCGATTCGGCACCGCTAAGCTCCTCTCCGCTCTGCTCCGCTTCAAAGGGAAACGCGGCCTAAATGTGGGAAAATATTCTGTCCTTTCCAAGAACTCAAAGGATCTGCATATCTATCAAAATCACTTCACCCTTTATTTTGCTACGCAAATGTGTGTCTGTCTAATTATCTCTTTAATAGACAGACTTTTTTTGCATTCATACTAATACTAATAATATTATAAATACGAAAGTGTATCTGTCTGTCTGTCTGTTACCTCATCACGCCCAAACCACTGAACCAATTTTGGTGAAATTTGGTATAGAGATACTTTGAGTCCCAGGAAAGGGCATAGGATACTTTTTATCCCAGAAAAATGTATGGTTCCGATAAACGAATTTCGGTGCAACGGAGTTGCAAGTGTCATCTAGTTTACAATAAAATTCTTACAAACTGCCTTATTCATTTGTTGTATATTTAAAAACTTACCTTAAAGACTCAACCTGCACCATCAACTGTTTAGTATCTTCGCTAAGGTTGGTCCCATCTCTCAACGCTTTAATCTCACTGTCTTTAGCGTACAACATGTTTTTTACCCTCAACTTATAAGACTCCCAATCCTTCTCCAAACTCAAACTCTCATTTCTAATTTTGTTTATGGAACCTTCTAATTCTGCTACTTTAGTTTGTGCGTATCTCAACTCCTTTTCCATTTTATTAATATGGCTATCTTTGTTGTTTATTTCCTCTTCCAAATAATGTATCCTTAAAGAAAATTCAAATTAATTTAGATTTATGTATATGTCGCATGGAAAAGAGGATATCAAGGATTTCACGATACACCTGGGGATATCACGAACTCCCAGTAGATGCCGAAAATTCTTGTTTGTTACGTCTTCTTACAAAAATATCTAGTGATATGTCATTTCACTAAACTAAATCTAGTGAAACGTCAGAAAAGCGGACACCGCCGAATAAAAATCAAGCCACGCATTTCTCTCGCTTGCTCTAGTATACATACGGGTACTTTGATAGGATCATCTAATATCTGAATCTGTCAAGTAAAATGTTAGATGATCCATGCGTCGGATGGGCATGTAAAAAGTCGGTCCTGCGCCTGATCTCTCGCCGGCCGTGTCAGTCTTCCGTCCCACCGGGTTATGCGAGTAAAGGAATATAGAGATTGCTCTTGTGTACTGCGCACACACTTGGGCACTATAAAATTACTCTTGGCCTGGTTTCAATGAAACCGGCCACCGCCACCAAAACCAGAGTGAGAGTTATTATCATTATTATTATCACACGTGTAATGCAACTACAGCCGATCTGAGGGGGCATCACCATATCTCTGAATCATACAGTTGAAACCAACTGAGGGTTCTTCATCAGATACTTCAGACCTTTGATTTTTGACGTCAAATGAAGCGGCCAACCAAGTTGAATATTTTTTGTAAAGGTGGCATGTCGATCTCTAGTTTGGTTAAGCTCTTGTACAGGCACTGGTACTACAGGTACTCCAGCTCTTCGATTAACCTAGTTTTTACGGTTCCGTACCCAAAGGGTTAGTCTGTCTGTCTGTCTCCAGACTAGACGCGCCGCGCCAGCTCGAGCGACGCATTTGTTTCACTCCCAATAGTGCCCGTGTCACGTGTGGGAACTAGAGCGAGCGAGAGAAATGAGTGGCTCGATTTCTATTCGGCGGTATCCGCGTTTCTGAGATTTCACTAGATTTAGTTTAGTGAAATGACATATCACTAGATATTTTTAGTAAGAAGACGTAACAAACAAGAATATTCGGCATCTACCGGGAGATCGTGATATCCCTAGGGATATCGTGAAATCCCTGATATCCTCTTTTCCCTGCGTATATGTCGCAGAAAAATAGGCATATTAAGATAGCATAGACTACAGTTGACAATAATAACTTACCTTTCCAACAAATTTTTGTTTTTGTTACCCATTAAATTAACTTCAATTTCCAACTCTTGGCAGTGCTCCTTATATTTTGAGATTTCTAAAGCATTCTTCTGACTCAACTGCTCTTTAAAATCTTCTAACTGTGTATCAAGGTTTTCTTTGGTGTTTTTAAACATATTATTAAGTTTTTCACTGCTAGCTAATTTATTTTGTGCTATACTGAGTTCTGAAACAAAACACAATAAATAAGATATAAAACCTTTTCTCACAAAATGCAGCATTTCAAATGGTAGCATTATAGCTGATCATGCTGAACAAATTTATTTTCCACAATATCTTAAGTATATATAAGCACTAGCGACCCGCCCCGGCGTCGCACAGGTATAAAATATATTATAGCCACTGAAAAAATGATTCAAGCCTATGATCCTTCACGTGGTCTACTTCTTATCTGTGCCAAATAACATAAAAATTGCTCCAGTAGTTCGCGAGATAAGCCCTTTCAAATAATTTCCCCCGTTTTACACATTCTCCTATTAGTCTTAGCGTGATAAAATATAGCCTATACTGCCCTGCTAAGCGCAAAAGCGGTATCTCCAAAAAAACCGAAAATTTGTTTTTTATGGCATCGGATAGCTTAAGATGAATACGCGTCTATTGAGCTATGCCTTATAGCGGTATGTTATTCAAAAGTTATAAAAAAACGGTAAGAAAGTTTTCTCTATCTCAGTTTTACCTTAAATTTCTAAGGATATTAGAGGTATATCAATATGACGTAGGCAGCCGTATATTTAAATACCGCTAAATCTCTTAAAAAACACAAGCGTTTTACGTACGTTGTGTTCTAAGCCAAAAAGCGACATAATGTGACTATAAGTAACTGACTTACCGCTACAAGCGCGTTAGTATTTTTGTGCTTACTTGATTAGCAAATCATGAGATACGGCTGCAACTGCAAGACAAATTGATCTTTAAGGCGTATTCTATGCGGTCTGATTTCTGATACATCTTGCAATGATTTATCCCTGCCTTGGCTAATATTCATTTTGGGTGATAAAATATTGTAAAACATTTTTGAATTTTTATATTTCAGACTAGATAACGACCGCGACTCCGTTGCACCAAAATTCGCTTATCGCGCTGAAATCGTACATTTTTTCCGAGAAAATGGTTCACTGGTTTGGGCGTGAAAAGGTACAAGAATGAAGAAAGACAGATACACTTTTGCACTTATAATAATATTAATGTGGATATAGTAGGGACTTGATATGTTTTGTGTAATTTCTTTGTTCACACATCCTTCATAGTTCATGCTATATTTTACAGCATCCTATACTGCTTTGCAGGCTGTTTATGAGTCTGTAAGCTTTTGATATTGTCTCGATATAGTCTAGATTAAATAAAAAAAAAACCGGCCAAGTGCGAGTCGGACTCGCGCACCGAGGGTTCCGTACAAACCTGCAAGGTTTACAAAGTTCGTCATAGAAGTTTGATTTTGTTACAGCTTAAAGGTATTATAGACCTGAGTATTTGGTATGAATTTCAATTTAATACCTCTACGCGTTTATGAGGAAATGGGTAGTAAGTTTAAAATTATTAAAAAAATATATATTATGTGATGTAACTAAAAATTTATGATTTTCGTAATTTTTCCTTTATCTATGCTATAAGACGTTGCTTCGTACCAAATTTCAAGATTCTGAGTTCACGGGAAGCACCCTGTAGGTTTTGATTCCCTTGCAAGTGTCGAAAATTTGCGGCATAAACGGCTGTATCTTTTGATTGCGTTGGCTTAGAAGTTTGATTTTTTCACAGCTTCAAGGGACAGTAGACCTGAGTAATTGATATAAATTTCAGCTTCATACCTCCACGCGTTCCTGAGAAAAAGGGTCTTGACAGACGGACGGACGGACAGACGGACAACAAAGTGATCCTATAAGGGTTCCGTTTTTTCCTTTTGAGGTACGGAACCCTAAAAACACGTGTGGCACTCGGGAACTGCCGCGGTAAAGCTATTGCATATCACTTTGCACTTTTGTGATACACTTTACGGAAAAACTATCACGCATGGTAATTTGTGCTTTAACATAGTAATTTTTATTTATATGTAGATGTGTAAATATCGGTCAGTCAAGGTTTGGGTACTATTAAAATATAAAAAAAATACACGCAGAAAAATGACGCGGCTCTTAGCTAGTTTATAAAGATACTAGATGACGCCCGCAACTCCGTTGCGCCAAAACTCGTTTATCGCGCGGGAACCGTATATTTTTTCGGGACAAAAAGTATCCTATGTCCTTTCCCGGGACTCAAAGTATCTTCATGCCAAATTTCAGCAAAATCGGTTGAGCGGTTTGAGCGTGAAGAGGTTACAGACAGACAGACAGACAGACGGACAGACAGACATACAGACACACTTTCGTATTTATAATATTAGTATGGATATGGAAGTATGGATATACATACACAGTTACACACTATATAACCTACTTATAATCGGTTAAAGCAACATCAAAATGCCATGATGATGCTTCGTCCCACATAAAACTCCCCACTTTTGACCGATTAAAAGATTCACGAACCATATATCGAATACCGTACGTAAAGCGAAATTTGTATTATACAAATTATATCCTTTACTCAACGCGAGTAGCAAGATGTCCTTAATGGCCCGTATTCACTTTCATTAGTAATTAGTGCAAGTGATTAGGGCAAGTGATTAGTTATTAGGAAAAAATAAGTGTGGACAGCGACTGTTTAGTGCAAGTGATTAGCCGGCTGCGTAGTAACGTGATTAGTTCTGTATTCACTTTGATTAGTGGTTAAGTGCAGGTGACTAGTACAGGTGATGAGTGATTAGTAGAAAGTAAAGGCCTGTATTCACTTTGATTAGTGCAAGTGCAAGTGACTAGTAATTGAGGCAGTGGAGTGCAGGTATGTAGTGCAAGTAGTGTCCAATTCTTGTTTAGTGGCTCTTTAGTAATTTAATTTAGTAAATTCAGTAGTAGCTGTCAACACGAGCGTCCAAGTTTCAAAAATAAAACTGCCATTTTGACATGTCCATCATTTTTAATATTGGTTTTATTAAAAACGAGCTTTTGCCCGCGGCTTCGCTCGCGTTAAGAAATATTGTTATATACAAACTTTGATCCCCTATTTTCACCCCTTGGAGGTAGAATTGATCAAAATCCTTTCTTAGCGGATGCCTACGTCATAACATCTACCTGCATGCCAAATTTCAGCCCGATCGGTCCAGTGGCTTGGGCTGTGCGTTGATAGATCAACATGTCAGTCAGTCACCTTTGAGTTTTATATGTAAAGACCACGAAGTATTTTTATATGCCCTTTCCCAGGGCTCAAAGTATCTCCATGCCAAATTTCAGCAAAATCGGTTCTGACTTCTGAGGTATAAACGTGAAGAGGTAACAGACAGACAGACACACATTCGCATTTATAATATTATTAGTATATTAGTAAGTAATAAGTATGGATTAGTATGGAAGTAATTGAAAGGGTGTCCTTTTGTACTTTTAATAGGTATATTATTTAATAATGATATACTATATCTATGGACGCTTCACACGGCACACCACGTCAGTCTGGCCCATAAAGTTAATATACCTAGCGGAATAATAGTAACAATCTCGAGCTGTCAAACGAAACCAAAATTGGTTTTCATCTGTCACGCACTTGCACTCGCAAAAAATAGAACACGCTTTTAATCACGTTACTACGCAGCCGACTAGTCACTTGCACTAATCAGTCGCTGTCCACACTTACTTTCTACTAATCACTCATCACCTGTACTAGTCACCTGCACTTAATCACTAATCAAAGTGAATACAGAACTAATCACGTTACTACGCAGCCGGCTAATCACTTGCACTAAACAGTCGCTGTCCACACTTACTTTTTCCTAATAACTAATCACTTGAACTAATCACTTGCACTTATTACTAACGAAAGTGAATACGGGCCATAAGTGTGGACAGCGACTGATTAGTGCAAGTGACTAGTCGGCTGCGTAGTAACGTGATTAAAAGCGTGTTCTATTTTTTGCGAGTGCAAGTGCGTGACAGATGAAAACCAATTTTGGTTTCGTCTGACAGCTCGAGATCGTTACTATTATTCCGCTAGGTATATTAACTTTATGGGCCAGACTGACGTGGTGTGCCGTGTGAAGCGTCCATAGATATAGTATATCATTATTAAATAATATACCTATTAAAAGTACAAAAGGACACCCTTTCAATTACTTATACTAATCCATACTTATTACTTACTAATATACTAATAATATTATAAATGCGAATGTGTGTCTGTCTGTCTGTTACCTCTTCACATTTATACCTCAGAAGTCAGAACCGATTTTGCTGAAATTTGGCATGGAGATACTTTCAGTCCTGGGAAAGGACATATAAAAATACTTCGTGGTCTTTATATATAAAACTCAAAGGTGACTGACTGACATGTTGATCTATCAACGCACAGCCCAAGCCACTGAATCGATCGGGCTGAAATTTGGCATGCAGGTAGGTGTTATGACGTAGGCATCCGCTAAGAAAGGATTTTGATCAATTCTACCTCCAAGGGGTGAAAATAGGGGATCGAAGTTTGTATATTACAATACTTCTTAACGCGAGCGAAGCTGCGGGAAAAAGCTCGTTTTTAATAAAACCAATATTAAAAATGAAGGACATGTCAAAATGGCAGTTTTATTTTTGAAACTTGGACGCTCGTGTTGACAGCTACTACTGAATTTACTAAATTGAATTACTAAAGAGCCACTAAACAAGAATTGGACACTACTTGCACTACACACCTGCACTCCACTGCCTCAATTACTAGTCACTTGCACTTGCACTAATCAAAGTGAATACAGGCCTTATGTGTGGACAGCGACTGATTAGTGCAAGTGACTAGTCGGCTGCGTAGTAACGTAATTAAAAGCGTGTTCTATTTTTTGCGAGTGCAAGTGTGTGACAGATGAAAACCAATTTTGGTTTCGTTTGATAGCTCGAGATTGTTAATATTATTCCGCTAGGTATATTAACTTTATGGGCCAGACTGACTTGGTGTGCCGTGTGAAGCGTCCATAGATATAGTATATCATTATTATATATACCTTTTAAAAGTACAAAAGGACACCCTTTCAATTACTTCCATACTAATCCATACTTATTACTTACTAATATACTAATAATATTATAAATGCGAATGTATGTCTGTCTGTTTGTTACCTCTTCACGTTTATACCTCAGAAATCAGAACCGATTTTGCTGAAATTTGGCATGGAGATACTTTGAGTCCTGGGAAAGGACATATAAAATACTTCATGGTCAAATAGTTTTTAATAAAATCAATATTAAAAATGAAGGACATGTCAAAATGGCAGTTTTATTTTTGAAACTTGGACGCTCGTGTTGACAGCTACTACTGAATTTACTAAATTGAATTACTAAAGAGCCACTAAACAAGAATTGGACACTACTTGCACTACACACCTGCACTCCACTGCCTCAATTACTAGTCACTTGCACTTGCACTAATCAAAGTGAATACAGGCCTTAAGACATAATACCTTATACAAAACATGTATAAGAACGATACTCACTTATGCGTGCGTCTCTTTCGCACACATAAGTGACAATCAGATGAACCAATTGCAACGAGTTCAAAATCGTTTTTTGCGCATGGCAACAGGTGCCCCCCGTTACATGCGAAACATCGACTTGCATAGAGACTGCGAGCTTATCACTATCAAAGCCTACATCAAAGAACTCTCGGAGAGATTCTTTGAGAAAGGATAAGTACATCCCAATCCGCTCATTCGTAAGGCTGTGGACTACGAACATGACGCACGGACATTCCGATACCCCTTCAGGCGGCCTAAGCATATCTTAGCCGACCCTGTAGACCCCATCACAGAATACGTAACGTACTGTGTACAGTTACGCAAACACAAATCACACTCACCCGCGTGGTTAGTACTGCACCGGGGACGACGCCGGCGCCTTCCCCGAGGACTTAACACGACCCGAACGACAAACAGACAGACCGACCGAAATCCGGTGCCGAGCTCGATCCCGGGTTCGAGTGCGCATGCAGATAGCATAGGAACACACCTAAATCATGACCGCGACCGCGACATTGTCGTAGAGAGCTCTACCAATTACTTTGACATTAGAACATACACGCGTATGTCGCCCCAACCGGACTCGGAAGGGGAGAGGGACGGCCCTCTTTTATGCAATAACATTAATAACTTGAGCTCATCTACCGCGATAACTCGTACGCAGCTAGTTTGTGCTACTTATTTTCGTAGCTCTCCCCAATATTGCCCGATTAGAATGTCACACGTGTGACTTTAGGGGAGGGGGCCAGGCCCCCTCATTGTTTATCTCCAAACTAACTAGCAACAGACTAGTTATAGCCACTATTAAACTACCATGGTCTTAACCAGACCAGTAGCTTAGACCCTTTCGAAAAAAAAAAAAACTGATTAAAATTCATAAAACACGTTTCTTTTTTAAATATGTTTTTTTAAGATTAAAAATTTAAATAATAAAAGAATTATAAGTGCACTTTGATTTGTTTTTTTTCTTTATAAGAATATGAATTTTATTCCACTGAAAATTCATATCATTTTGTATACAAGCATGCTAGGTGAAAAGCTAAACAAAAGGCGGTAACTCAAATCTCAAGTTTGTAATTACTAAGCAGTATAGCAGTATCTCATGGTTAAGGCATTTCCATGTATATTTTACATATTTAACTATTTGTGATAGAAAACATACCTAATATTATATATAAATTACATTTAATAACCAAAAATAACAATCTGTAAATTAATGTAAAACAAATTTTACATAACATCAATTATCTCTAAGCTAGCTTTCACTGACATACTGCTTTTGTGCTTTGTAGGGCAGTATAGCCTTTCTCAATAAATGGGCTATCTAACACTGAAAGAAGTTTTCAAATCGGACCAGTAATTCCTTTAATTAGCGTGTTCAAGTTAGCCCTTTCAAATAATTTTCCCCGTTTTTTCCACATTTTCCTCTATTTCTTCACTCCTATTAGTCTTAGTGTGATAAAATATAGCCTATAACCTTCCTCGATAAATGGGCTATCTAACACTGAGAGAATTATCAAAATCAGTTGCGTAGTTTTAAAGATTAAAGGGAACAAAGGGACATAAGGGAAAAAAAGCAACTTTGTTTTATAATAAGTATAGAATATTATGTGTAAATTTACCATCTTCCGTTTTCCGTAATCTTGTAATGAATTCTGAAACTTGATTGTTTATAACATTTATCTCATTCTTTAACATTGTATTTTCCACTTCCAAGTTTTTTATATCATTCACCAATTCTTTTTTGTTGTATGATTCTGTGCTGCTCGGTAAACTGTTTCCTGTAAAATGCAAAAGGAGACATGTTTCAAATAGCATTTTAAAACATCTTATACAGTGAAAGTATTTTGTTAATGTTGATTGAGAATTTTAGCTGTTTAGTATTCCTTTATATATGTAAATAATGTACCTACAGTAGACGCTCTACTTTATTATTAATATAGTGTCAATTAGCCATATACTTAAGGAACTTTGATCTTAAAGAAATGGCACAGGTACTCTATTGTAAAAGTGTAGTATTAGATATTTTATACAGTGAAGTAAATGTTGTAAATTTATACTATAAATTCACTTACGCCTTTTCCGTAAAGTGGATTGGTTTTTTGTGACTATGTTTTCCACTATCTTAGAATTATTAAAACTAACAGGCTTCCGGGTAGGTGATAAATTTTTCTGCCCATTTGTTTTAGGATATGTGTCTGTAACTGGTTTTCTGGATACAGGGTTTGTGGGTGTTTGCGTAGAGCGTGAAGGATCGGGCAGGGTAGCCTTTCTAATAAGTGGAGGCGACTTTTTCTTTGGTGTCCAAACATGGTCGGATTTTTTGGTAGAATCATGTTTCTTCTTTGAAGTGGAAGCATTCCGCAGGGCTACGCCAGTCTGCTCATCGATATTGTTTAGCAGGCTCTCGGCCTTGCCTGCGAGATCCGAAAACCATGACATCTATGGAAATTTTGTAAACTGAGGAATGTACGAAATGCAAATTCTTGCATCTAGCTTTCTCTCACTGAAATTAATATTTTATTAGATGTTTAAAATTAGATATAGCTTAATCATCGTCACATCATCGTTTCAATAAAATAAATACAGAATTAATTTTGAAAATTGAATTTATCGCTGGAAAAATACAGAATTTCAAAAATGTTTTGACAACTAACTTTGACATATTTTGACATTTACACGTAAACAAGGTGTTTTTTTTTCTCTCAAAACCTAAGAATAAGGATAGGATAGAACCTTGGTCAGCGTGCATCAGCGTGTCACTGAAGTCTGAAAGGGACAGGAAGAAAAGTAGTTAGTGTTACCAGTAACGAGGAATATGAAAAAATTACCCACGGATCTCATAATTATTATAAACTAGCTACTTACCGCAACTATAGCTGCGTATATTAAGGCCTATTACATACTGTTGACGTCTAACGGATGCATTCAGTAATCATCATCTATCCAAAACTAAAAGCTGTTGATGTTTTACTTTTTAATAACTTACTTAAGTAATTACTCCCTCACTTATTAGTAATAATTTTAAAATGTGATACACTGTGAATAGTTTAATCGTGTGAATAATCCTTTTTTAATATTATTATTCGACATTTAATAATTAATACTAGTAGTAGCCAGTGGTGTTACCCGCGTTGCGAGTCACGTCGCCGGCAAAACGTGACAGTGTTAGTTTTTTAAGTATATATAAAATATGTATGTTAGTTTTAAGGTATTTATTATATAATTATAATATGTATGTTAGATTTTAAGGTATTTGGTATATGGGCCTCTGATGCCCGAAATAAACAATTTGATTTGATTTATTAGGAAAAAATATATATTGTGACATTTTTCCGGTCGTAAACTACTTCAAACTTACAAGTTTCAATTATGAGGTCCAGTTTTTAAGTATAATACTATGATTTATTGCGTTAAAGACTAGCAATCAATTAGAATTTTACGTGGGCAAGCCCGCGGGTAAAATCTGACCAATAAATAAAAACACAATACAATCATTAACATATTTATTTAACATACATTTGATATGCGTATCAAATAAAGGGTAAAAACCTACTAACTAGCTAAAGGCCGCACTCAGAGACGAGTATCAATAATTACTTAACTGTGATTGAATAAAAATATTGAGTTAACCCATGGGGCTTATCTTTATATTATCTTATTTATCTGTCAAACTCTTCATAAAATTGAAGTTTAATACCTAATCATTAAATTTCTCTGAGTACGGCAATAAGTATTTAAAAAAGTATTTTTAACGGACTTTAGCCCACCACATATTCCCACCACCACGAAAATCCTTTGATATGATCTCAGGGAGCCCAAAAGACATGCTAAAGCTATCTTGGGACCCGCAACGAAATTAATCAGAAGAAGATAGGTCATAGGCGGAGTAGGAAATATTCCCATTTTCCCTCCCCATACAAAGCAGGAGGTCTCACACGATGGGTTACCTGATGCTTCGCTCTTAGAATCTAGGAGCTGTAATAAAAAATATTAATTTAATGTTTGTACACAGACAAAAAGGACCTAATGAATTATAAATAAATTACCTTGACAGGCACAGAAAAAGAAATGTTTTCTTTCCAACATTTAATACATCTTCTTTATTAAAATGTTTACTGTATATTCTTGAACCACGTGGTGGGCCCCAATTCAGTCTATTTTTTGCAGTTATCCATAATTTAAGGATTTCAGGGTCATTAGGAAATCTGGAAAAAAATTGGATACATGATAATTGTATTGGAATAGTACTTTAAAAATATAAAACCGACTTCAAAATAATTGTACCTAATTAATTGAGAATTAAAATATTTCGAAACTATTAGACCGATTTTGATGAAACTTGCAATATTCCTTAAGTTGAACAATACCAAACTTGAAACTGTACAACAAAAAAAGAATTACTGAAATCGGACTTGTAGTTCCGGAGATATGCAAACACAAACATAAAAACATACATACATACATAAATAAATACACTTTTGAAATTTGTTTCATTTGTTCAGACACTGATCTAGACTAACATATTATACAAAAACTGGGCAGTTCTAGAAATATTACATACATACCTACTCTTCGAATTGTTAACCTCCTTTTTTAAAGTCGGTTAAAAAACAACAAAATGTTGAAAAAAACATATTTACTTAAATTTCCCCATTAGCAGGGTAATTAACGTAAGCAACATCTGGCAACACTGGCATTTGAGGTTATAAAAACAAAATACATAAAATACAATATATTAGATGTTAATTTTAGTAAAATATATGTTTAATGTGAACAATATCATGAATTAAAGAAAGTTAATTTATAAAAACTGTGATGCTAATAAAATAAAACGAAATTTTTGAAAACTTACGTGTGAAAAGATATTCCCTCAATTTTCCATAAAGAATTGCTTTTACAGCCCATAACACTACATCCCAACATTATTTTAATATAGTGCACATATACATCTTATAAGAAAAACACAAACACTACTTCTACGTTACAATAATTAGTTAAATCAAACAAAATTTGTAAATCTCAGCTGTTTGTGTACGAAACGTCAAACTTTGTTATGCTTCTGTAGGAGCATCACATTGGAAAAAAATGGCCACGCGGTGAGGGACAGAAAATAATTATTTTATCTCTTTTCTCCACAAGCAATACGTAATTAACTATCTCTTTCTTTGTGTGAGTGAAAAGGAAATATCCAGCAATCTATACTTTTACTCTATCTACGCTCAAAACAAAGTCACGTACAGAGATTAAAGATAGATCACCTATGTACCTCATAGTATGTACCTCATTGGTCACGTACATGTCTACAAAAATTTTAGTAATCTGTGCGTACATGTCACGTATGACGTAATGGAGGCACTTCACATGGCTATTTGTATTTGCTATTGGCTATTTGTTGCATCTGGCAAAACTATTGACATATTATACACAAACAAGCAAATAAAGGCAATTATACGCATAGACATATAATATATACTGTCGTGTAGACCACCTGATAACCCGAAAATGCGTGACGATTTTTGATCTGTCAATGTGTGCGTGTGCTAGTGATGTATATTTTACTATCGACAGTATTGTCCGATCGAGTTTTTTGAATCGAGAATTTTACCTGCGTTTCTATGAGAAATAAATAATATGCAACTTTGACAGATTTTGTAATTCAATTTAGGTATACATATATTTTATTTGGCAGAAAGAAGGTGACGATTGAAAAGTAGGTAGGTACATATTTTCGTTTGGGGTGATTTTTCAATCGTCGGATATGTTATAACATGAGGTTCTTATAAGGGTAAATAATATACACATTTTAAAGTTACTTTCTTATTATTCAGGTAAAAACTATCTGACAAATCTGCCCTTACAATATTAGAAATGCAAATATAAAGTTGAAAGTAAACGACAAACATAGTATAATATTATTTATTCTTAAATTAAATACATATCATATTACCCTTACACCCCCATTACATTTTTAGATTAGTTTTATGTTCTTGTTAAATACCCATAGGCATATCGATAAATTTGATTCAAGCCCTAGCGTATATGTAAACAATTTTGATGAAAAAATTTTCTTAAAAAATTGTGTAATTTAAGAAGAATAGTACCTTTAGTTATGCAAAATATGAAAGTAAAGGGGAGGATTAACAATATTTAATTTGAAATAGAGAACTAAAGAAAGAATATAGCGAAAATAAACACATCGTAGCAATTAGGACATGAAGATTAATTACCTGTAAAATGTATATTTTTCAGGATTACTCATATGATTTACACTGCAATCACTCACAGAAGAAGTTACCATTGTTATATTATGTAATAGTATTTGTCGAAAATAATAAAGGATTTAAGGATGTATATTATAACATTTATAAATTCAAAGATTTTGACCTAAATTCGAAATAATATGTAGTAGAATTAAACATCCTGCATTGATTGATATCAAAAAATCAATACCTTACCGACAAGTTATGTGAAATAATTCATTTTAAAATTTCCATGTATCATACGTAAACGTGCCGGAAGTGGTACAATTTTTGAGAATTCGTCAGAATTGGGAACTTTGTAACAAAGAGAAATGCCTGAAAAACTGCTATCAGTTACTTTGTACGATTTGCGATTTCTTACGCCCACAAAAGAGTGGGTTCACCGGTAATTCTGGTTAAATATTTCAAATTGAAATTGATAAAAAAAAGTAATGGCGAGAATGAAATAAGTTAGATTAGACATATTTGTTTCATTTTCAATGCGCATGTGCAGCTTTCGCGCATGTGCGGTAATATAAATTAAATCAACTTCTGTTAGATTTTGGCACATGACACTAACACTGACACTGGTTTTTAACTTTGCGCATGCGAAACGAACATTGCCATGACGACCATTGTGTTTGTAATTTATTAGCGGTGGTCAAATTACATCTCAATTTTTTTCAATAATAATTAAATATCGAATAATTCCTTAAGAGTCCGTATACGAAATTTTGCCGATTACGCTCATTTAATAGACGTGATTTAACAGTTAAAATACAGTATTTCTATAAGTTTTAATGCACAACATGTAAGATCATTTCAATTATAATCTAATGTTGGAGCTAGATTTTTTATTTATTTTAAGTATCTTTAAATAATCCAACTCAAACCCGCGACAGTTTTGTGATTTTTGCTGTAAAAGGTTTAGAATATCACCTTTTTATGGATTGTATTGACGTCTTAACGGTATGAAAAAAGTACAATGTACTGTTGAGAAAGTCGTCTATACAATGTTGGAATTACTTTTTACCACTTTAATATAAAAAACCCTTTAAAAAACAGAAAACCTCTATCTGCCCGCTAACTTGGCGATCATCCTTTTCACCTGGCATATGAAAGACGGGTGTGAGTGTGAAGAGAGCAGTAGAAAAGAGAGTACGGGCTCTTAAGAATCTATTATAAATAATCATTATAATTAATAATAAGTGTCTGGGTGTCCAATTTTTTACATATTTAGTACTTTCATGATTTAATTGGATGTACTACGGAATTTGACCTTATATACATCCTTAAACAATAAATTTCAAATACCGAAAGGGCATAAAAACGGTTGACGACTTGTTGACGACCTGTCAAATGAAAGTGGTTAAAGTTTTTATTAGACTGCCTCTCTCTTTTCATCTTGTTATAATTCCATAAAGGATTTTCTTCTCTCTCGCACTCTTTGTTGGTCTTTAGCATCATACGTTTATGATTATACGGCCTTCCACACATGGACGTCAAATACCAAACTTTTACTTGATTTTCTTTACTTGCTTATTTGACTCCTTTGATGTGCGTCAAAAACCAATAAAGGTACGGATACACATCCTTGTACGGATACGTGTATTTGGTATTGGCTTTGAGTATCAATAACAGTAGTATATAAGTAAGTTATTGATACTCTAAGATGCTACCTTACGGAGTCCGGAGATCTCAATTAGATCTGAATACGCGATCAATGATCATGATACAAATGTGAACAAAGCAAAAGAGTCAAATAGGCAAGTAAACAAAATCAAGTTAAAGTTTGATATTTGACGTCCATGTGTGGAAGGCCGCCTTTATTTGCATATTTGTGTATACGTCAATAATTTTGCCAAATGCAACAAATAGCCAATAGCAAAATATACAAATAGCCATCATGGCCCATGCCGCCCATGTGCAGTTTTTTAATTTTTATACTGAATGATTTATGGGTTTTTACAGAGACGAGAGGAAGCGAAGAAGTAAATTAATAGACAAATGACATCTGACATTTGACAGTCAACAATTTCGAATGTCAATTTATGTACAATTTGCTTTGTAAATTATTAAAAAATTATCAAATTTTATCAATGTTCTAAATACTAAACATGGATTTTGAAAGTCCAGACGTGGAAAAAGATTTTCCAGGGCTCTATGCCTCAGAGGCTGGTCGTAAAAGCAATGAAAGCGACTGTAAGTTCGGTGACAAAAATAACACTTTCTTGTTTACTACAATTATTATTTTTGTTAAAAATTCAATTTGTTTATATTTATTCACTACTTGCTTAGACCCCACATACTACATAATATACTCATATAATGTTTACACCAAAGGTTTACACTTTTCGTCATTTTTTCAATAAAAAAAAACTTATTAAAAAAAAACTAAATTAATTTAATTTGAATTCATGTAAACCTCTTTGAATTCCTCATTTTAGTCAGCGACGGAGGGGAACACGAAAAACCTAGTAAAAAAGGTCTGTTAGGACAACGCAAAGATAAGAAAGAAAAGAAAGATAGAGGCTATGCAGCACTAGAAGGGGAAAGTTCACCAGAAGAGGACACAGACACAAAGTCAGTATATTTCTTTTATTATTGTGATTTGAGCAGTGCTTTATTGCTTTATTACCTTTCATTTGTGGCTCCATTAGGTACTATGGGCAAAACCACTGGGTTTATTTGTTGTTATTCATCCTTCGTTTGCAGATTCTTGGAAATCTACTGTTCTTGCAGCCACATGTGGCCTCCTGGGAGTTGAAGTGATAACCTCTCAACCCCCAAAAGGACACCAGCGACTGCGACAACAATAGAATAACAATAGATTTCCAAGAATCCGCAATTCAAGGATTAATAAAACCAAACAGAAACTGTAATAACTAGTAGCCTAATGTAAAACTAAGCATAATAACTACTACTACTTGGTAAAATTAAAAATAATATTAATTGTTCAGTGCCTTTAAAGTGTATAAACATTTAAACCCTGTGCATTCATTTTTAAGTTGCGTGTGACAATATTATTGAATACTTATTCCTGATGTCTTTTAAGAAGCCCATCAAAATCAAAGAAAACAAAGTCATTTAAATTTCCTACTAAGAGTAAGGAAAAAAGGGAAAAGTCAAGAGACAAGGAAAAGGTGTTAGAAGAAGCAGTAAAGCAAAAGGAGTTGACTGAGAAAGAGAAAAAGAAGGAAAAGGAGAGGGAAAAAGAAAGAGAAAAGGAAAAAAAGGAGAAAGAAAAGAGAGAGAAATTAAGAGAAAAAGATAAGGTAAGTAATAATTTTTATTTCATTGTTGTATATTTATTATTTATACTACCTTGGAATCCAAGATGTAGGGAGAAATAAAAATATTCACGCTAGGCAGGCTTTTAGTTTTAGATTAGATAGATTTTTTTGTTAATATAATCTTAATATAATGCAAGAATAATTTTTCTTTCATTGTTGTATATTTATTATTTATACTGCCTTGGAACCCAAGATGTAGGGAAAAATAAAAATATTCACGTTAGGCAGGCTTTAGTTTTAGATTAGATAGTTTTTTTTTGTTATTATAATCTTAATAGAATGCAAGAAATGGCGTGGTATAAGTTTGATTTGTGAAGTCAAACAGATGTGGGCTGAGCGTACCTTCTGAATTTTTTTACTTACAATTTACATGTTCATGTACCAACATTGAGATATTAATAAAATGTTAGATTGGCACTATTATGCCATATAATACTTATTGATTATTATTTTACTATCGCCAGCTTAAGAATAAACTGACAATAGAAAATATAATATGATTTGCTTCTTTATGTGTTTACCTTGTATATCCCTTTTAGGACATCTTAGATACAGTTAACAGTATAGTGAGTAGGGAATGCAATCCCGACTCGAGATTGCATATTTGAGATCCCGCGGGATTAGAAATATCAATTCCACATGATCCCGGAATTTTCGGAATCCCGTCTAGTTTAAAGAAATGTTAAATTCGAATGACTAAAAGAGCTAACACTTATCTAAATATAAAAATAAAATAAAAAATCTGTTTATTTCAGGTAACAAAAAAAAAACAAACACAATACAACAATACTAAACTTATGATTGTAATCTCATGTGAGATTTTATACATAAGTAAGGGGTTGCTTATTTTATATAATAATACACTACTATAAATTGTTAGTTGTGACAGAATGTAAAATTACTTAAATAACTATGATAACTTTCTATGATATATTATCTTTATCATAAATATTGTTACATTTACATTACTACTCTACAAAATGACAATTTTAATTACCTACAGATATTGCATAAACTGTTGTTTCAATAAACTTCGTATTTGATGCCTTTGCTTATTTAGTAACTTAAGTACTAGTTGTTTTGGTAGACTGTTTAGTATTTTAGGTAGTACACAGTTCCAGACCCTTGTTTGTGATAGTGAGGTTAAATAAAATAGGTAGTTCTACGATAAGAGGTTTCGAGCCCATAGAAGATGCGGCCAGGGAGAAAAGTTCGATTTTTTCATGAAAATGTTAAATTATGCTAATAAACCCATTGATTAACCTTTTCACCCAATGGCAGGTTACTTCACACATATTTTATTTCTTTTTAGAAGGCCAGGGTAAATATCGAGGCCAGGGTAGAGACGTCAAGATCTCGTTCTTTTTTTTTTTTTTTGATCTTTCTATTTAAAATATTTTTTTTTTTACTTTAGTTTTTAGGGTTCCGTGCCCAAAGGGTAAAAACGGGACCCTATTCATGAGACTTCGATCTCTGTCTGTCCGTCTGTCTGTCTCCAGGCTGTATCTCAAGAACCGCTATAGCTAGAGTTCTGAAATTTTCACAAATTGTGTATTTTCGGTGCCGCTATAACAACAAATCTATATATATAAAAGAAAGTTGTATTAGTTACACCACTTATAACTCAAGAACGGATGAACCGATTTGGCTGAAAATTAATGGAGAGGTAGCTTAGAACCAGGAATAGGACATAGGATACATTTTGTCCCGGAAAATGTATGGTTACTGCACAATATACTTTTATGATTTGCGCGTGAACTATTCAATCGATTTTGATGAATTTTGGTATGGAGATACTTTGAGTCTCGGGAAAGGACAAGGGATACTTTTTGTCCCGGAAAATGTACGGTTCCCGCACAATAAACTTTTATGATTTTCGCTTAAACTATTTAATCTATTTTGATGAAATTTGGCATGGAGATACTAATTTTAATCTGTTGTTTTCTTAAACCAATTCGAATTAAATACTCATCGTTAAGACAGGACAACATCTGTCGGGTCAGCTAGTACTAAAATAAAATTAAAAAAGACTGGTTGCACTCCGGGAGTGCCGGCAGAAGTGAAAACTTGATTATTAACGTTGTGCATTTTTTTAACCCATTTTTTATGAAAATCGATTTTTAAAAAATCATCAATCAAGTTGTTTCGATCAAGTTTCGATCAAGGTTTCGATCAAGTTTTGAACAAGTTTCGATCAAGTTTCGATCAAGTTTCGATCAAGTTTCGATCAAGGTTTCAATCAAGTTTCGATCAAGTTTCGATCAAGGTTTCGATCAAGTTTCGATCAAGTTTCGATCAAGTTTCGATCAAGGTTTCGATCAAGGTTTCGATCAAGTTTCGATCAAGTTTCGATCAGGTTTCGATCAAGGTTTCGATCAAGACTTCGATCATGGTTTCGATCAAGTTTCGATCAAGTTTCGATCAATGCAATTAAATAAAGGAATATAGTAACGAAATGTTGATTTAAAGTTTAGATAATTATTTTAAGTCATTATGATATGCAATAGTCTAAATATAAATAAATTATCCAACTGCTGGGCTAAAGCGCCGCCCGAATCTTTCACTTATCTTGCTCCAGCGTCACCGTTTGCCAGCCCAGCAGATATGCCTCCAGTGGGGAGCTTATAACCGTGCTCTAAGCCAAAATGTTTGCAATCGTTGGTTCCTCATTGGTAACGTAACCGCCGACAAGTTGGCTAGGAAGAAAAAAATAGAATCCTTGGCAGAAGCCTAACTGGACAAAGTAAGCTCAACAAGCACATTTACAGAATAGGTTTTAATCATTACGACCTGCAGATTCTGTGACACACCTATTCACCTTCTACTTGACTCTACTGCTCTACTACAGAGCAACATCGTTATGAGCAGCACTGGGTTGGGGGACGGTACTAGGAGTCACAATAGATCCTCAAGGATCGTCGTAACGTCAGGATTACAGTGATCTTCCTTCGGAGGAAAAAATACCTCCAGAGCATTTTCTTAGGCCTAGATACCCACTCAGTCGATATCTAGCCTAGATGTACGTGGATAACGTGACCAGCCCAATGCCACTATAGCTAGGCTGTCTTAATTCTTACGTCTGTGATTTTAGTTTGGGAGCACATAATATTTTTTTTTGTTTTCTTGAGATTTGAGCTCTATTGCTGTTAGGCAGATCCTGAGTTGGAACTTTTGTAAATCGTAAATCGGCCAATGATCGGGTTTTGCGCATCGTTGGTTATGACGAGCCAAATACACATATCAACAGTCTGCGCGCTGCGCACTGCGCACTGCGCACTGCGCTTCAATGTGATTGGTAAGTCACTATTCTTCATGGACCAGTTTTTCTGCCTTTCTGTTGTCATAAGAAACTAATTGGCCCAAGTACATAAACTCATTGACATAGTGAATTCCTTGCTCATCTACCTCGACCCTACGTCTCGTACTGTTGATCATTGTTTGTGTCTTTGACCTATTTTTTGTAAGTTCCACCTTACTTGGCTAGGCTTGCAGATCTTGGAGCATAATTTGATGACATGCAGCTGACGGTTGTAGGCGCAAAAATGATGAACTCATCGATAAAGAGGAGATTGCTTAGGATTTTCTTGTAAACTAAAATGTCACATTTTTAAATAGTTCAAATCAAGGTATTTTTAAGTTCTTAATAGCAATATTTAAAGTACCAGATGCTGTTATTTTGATTTGTTCTTTTTTTTACACCCATGTGAAAATCGCTAACTTAAGAAAAATTATAATTTTTAAGACGTTTTATTTTACACTTTTAAACTTAATGTTAATTAAATAAATGATAAGAAAAAAGCTCACATTTTAAGCTGTTTATCGACAATATTTAAAAAATTACAAAAAATCCGGATTATCCAGATAATCCGGATTTGAGGATGAAAAAATCCGAAAATCCGGATTTTTTAAAAAATCCGTTTTTTTGCAATCCCTAGACTTAACACTGGTTGGCAACAGCGTGGTGAAGCAATTATATGCAAACTGCAAAAATCGCCCCCTGGTTCTCCACACTCAAATAAATCCATTTCTTTTTTTATGGTAGACTAATAATTTGTCTCAGCTCGTGGACGTAGATATACGTGCAAAAAGACCTCGCACTTTAGACGCTCGCAGAGTTTCATCTAATTTCTCTTGAAGCGATTTATTAGTTCGTGCAGCACGTAAATTAAAATCTTGTGCTATCATCGAAAGAGGCAAGACACTGACCACTGCCGCCCAATCCCGTCAATCTCGAACAGGATCTCGTCATATGATGCGTCGGGATTGACCCTGAAAAATTACACGAGATCTCGTGAGATCGGGATCCCGCGGGATCGGGATTGCATTCCCTAATAGTGAGGGAGCCCTAGAATAATTTTTTTGTGATTACTAACAACCTAATTTTTTGTGAGTAGCTTCATTTTGATAAGACAAACAACTTTTTTATCTGCGAATAATCTTGATTAGTGGAGATAGCAAAGATTTCATACTTTGATTTGATGGTCCTAAAATATGGATTGTTCTATTTGTAGGACAATGTTACTCTTAAGTTATATAACTATTAACCTACCAATATCAAAATCAGCTGGTTAGGGTTCCGTTTTAGGGCTCTGTAATCAACAAAACTACGGTTGACTACGGTACCCTAAAACGGAACCCTAACCAGCTGATTTTTTTTATATTGGTAGGTTAATAGTTATATATTGTCCTACAAATAGAACAATGCATATTTTAGGACCATCAAATCCAAGTATGAAATCGTTTCTATCTGTTAGCTTTCAAGATTATTCGCAGATAAAAAAGTTGTTTGTCTTATCAAAATGAAGCTACTTACAAAAATTTGCTTGTTAGTAATCACAAAGAATTTGTTCTAGGGCTCCCGTACTAGTATAATCATTCCATTTAAGAAGCTGTCACATCTAAACAAATGTTTGCTCGTAGTTATTTGCATTAGTTGCATGTTAGGTAGGTTGAGTATTGTATTAATTTATGCACAGTCAGTAATTTTAATTTAGAACATGTATGGTTCACTGCATTTACTTTAATAACATATAATAATATCTATGGACGCTTCACACCACGTCACGTTACTTTTACCTAGATATGTGAAGAACTAAATCATTTATAGATTATCATAATCGTTAAAATGTTATCAATTAACTATCAAACATTGATAGTACTTCATAACATGTTCATAGCAATAATGCGCACTTTCTCAGATTTGAGTTTATTTTAACTCTTGTTACATACCTACCTACTATGGAGTGTAGATGGAGGAGAACTATCTTATATGGGGGAAATTTGAAAAAGTGTCCAGCTGTACCCAGTAAATAAAAGTTGAAAAATCCTCCGAGAGTGGCGCTAGCTGCGTGTGCGTCCCCCCAGAAAGCCCAATCGAGCTAGGTGTATTTTCAATATATCAGAATTTAGAGCAAAAATAGAGCACCTCTACAGTCAAGTAAAAAAATTGGAGCATTAATACGAACGACGCTGCGAGCTAAAAACCGTGGGCTTGCTGACGTCCTGTCCCGTCAGCACGCCCAAGCTAGATCTCGGGAACCGTTGAGAGTACTATCGTGTATTGTGGTTCAAATTTTCGAGCAAAATTGGAGCACTCTGCTCCCGTGAAATCAACTTCGAAACTAGAATGTGAAAGGAGTTAGACGTGATTAACCGGTGGGCTTGCTGGCGTCCTGTCCCGTCAGCAAGCCCACGCAGATCTCTGAAACGGTAATGATTTGGATTATGATTAAAAACTCTACAATAGAGCCCTATTTAGAGCACTCTGCTCCAAAAAAAATATTAATGTAGCTTCAATAGTTATCGAGTTACAGGCCTTTGAAAACGGGCTTGCTGACGTCGCGTCCCGTCAGCAAGCCCATTTGGAGCGTGAAAACTACTGAACGGAGAGTCCTCAAAAATATCTCAAATCGTAGCTTAGAATGAGAGAACTATGCTCCAAATAGATCAAAATCCTAGGTTCTACGGTTTTCGCGCTATCAGCGAAAAACACTTCAGCCGCCAAAATTTGTCGATTTTCACAATCGCGCGACGTTGCCGTTCCGTGCAACAAGCAAAGGAACGCTTCATTTGCCGTTGGTGTACACGAGAATGAACCTTCCGATAGTTTATTTAAGAGTCTCTTTACTTGCAATCCTAAGATGGCTTGTAGTTTATGTCTGAAATAATAGACCAGCAGCTATCGTTGCTAATTCGACATTTGTAATCTTCTTGTAAGTTCATGTAAAAGTAAGCTTGTTTGCCTACTCCCTATATTGAAATGTTACCTAATAATATTTCATTTGATGTGATGTGAGTCAGCACAGCATGATTAAGGGGCCGGGTACCCTCAAAATTCTCATACAAACGTAATACCAAAATCATTTTGTCATACGAAAATATTTAACATGTTTGAGTTATTTTTCAGCTTAAAATAGTAATTACCTAGGTTCCTGAACAAAAATTAACTTCAAAATATTTAAACACTAAACATTTTTTTTTGTGTATAAATTTTTTTTACTAAATTTACTACTAAATATTTAAACACTAAAAAATAGAGTAAAACACTAAAAAATATATAAATAAATAGTAAATTTACTACAAAATATTTAAATACTAAAAAATATTTTTTAGAGTTGAAATATTTTGTAGTAAATTTAATGTTTATTTATATATATTTTTAGTGTCTTACTCTATTTTTTAGTGTTTAAATATTTAGTAAAAAAAATTATACACAAAAATTTTTTTTTTAGTTTTTAAATATTTTGAAGTTAATTTTTGTTCAGGAACCTAGGTAATTACTATTTTAAGCTGAAAAATAACTCAAACATGTTAAATATTTTCGTATGACAAAATGATTTTGGTATTACGTATGTATGAGAATTTCGAGGGTAACCCGGGCTCTTAAGGGCCTACACGAGCCATAATGGCGCCGCCATTAGTTAAAAATAATTACTCACGTAAGTAGTACCTACTTTTAAACGAAAACTCAGTTTTCAAGTTAGGCATTTATTTAGAAACAATCAATCGGCAAAATATAGAAAGCTGTGTAATATTTATTATTTTTAACTGAGAAATTATTTTTTAACTGATGGCGGCGCCACTTAGGCTTGTGAAGTTGTGATCTTAATAGAAGTGTTGAAATAAAACAAGAAACATACAAATGTGTAAATGTTATAATTGTTACAAATCAGTCTTGTTTTATAAATTAGAATAGGTAAGGTGCCTGAAGGTACCTTTCGCACCTTTGCTTCTTATAAAACAGTCTTAATCATCATTTGGTTGCTTATGTTACTTTACTACGATTATGATTAAATAAATATAGCGTTTCATTTATTGTAGTGTTCCTATTACGTTTTTTCCAAACATGTTGAAAAAAAATTTAAAATAAACTAACAGACAATATAAGTAAACATCGTAACAATAGGTAGGTATAGTGCTTAAGCAAAGTTATACAACAATTTTTGTCACATTTTTGGTCATAAAATGGCACTAAAATTATGTAAAGTTTCATGTGCACAATCACCTCTTTATTTGTGTCCATTTCGCTATAATCCTCACTTTTGAAACTTGAAACTGAAACGATTCCAGAGTTATGGGTACCTTGGTGAGGATTATAGCGACATGCTTTTTCGGTATAATCCTCACCTGTTTTCTACTAAACGTTTACGGATTTCAGTATAAACTTGGTATCAAAAAATAGTCCGGAAATAGTCGTCCCAAGCGATATAAATTTCGACTGGTTTACTCTGTATAAGTATGTTAAAAACCCATATAACCCATGTAAACTATACATATAAAAAATTCTCAACACACCTTTATAACTCTGGAATCCTTGAAGGACTATTTTCGAGATTCGGCATGTAGTCACGACTATTTCATGAATATTTTTTGGCATACCTACTCAAAATTGATTTTCATGAAGGTTTCAGAAGTGAGGATTATAGCGAAATGGACACAAATAAAGAGGTGATTGTGCACATGAAACTTTACATAATTTTAGTGCCATTTTATGACCAAAAATGTGATAAAAATTGTTGTATAACTTTGCTTAAGCACTATACCTACCTATTGTTACGATGTTTACTTATATTGTCTGTTAGTTTATTTTAAATTTTATTTCAACATGTTTGGAAAAAACGTAATAGGAACACTACAATAAATGAAACGCTATATTTATTTAATCATAATCGTAGTAAAGTAACATAAGAAACCAAATGATGATTAAGACTGTTTTATAAGAAGCAAAGGTGCGAAAGGTACCTTCAGGCACCTTAGGTACCTATTCTAATTTATAAACAAGACTGATTTGTAACAATTATAACATTTCCACATTTGTATGTTTCTTGTTTTATTTCAACACTTCTATTAAGATCACAACTTCACAAGCCTAAGTGGCGCCGCCATCAGTTAAAAAATAATTTCTCAGTTAAAAATAATAAATATTACACAGCTTTCTATATTTTGCCGATTGATTGTTTCTAAATAAATGCCTAACTTGAAAACTGAGTTTTCGTTTAAAAGTAGGTACTACTAACGTGAGTAAATATTTTTAACTAATGGCGGCGCCATTATGGCTCGTGTAGGCCCTTAATCATGCTGTGCTGACTCACATCACATCAAATTAAATATTATTAGGTAACATTTCAATATAGGGAGTAGGCAAACAAGCTTACTTTTACATGAACTTACAAGAAGATTACAAATGTCGAATTAGCAACGATAGCTGCTGGTCTATTATTTCTGACATAAACTACAAGCCATCTTAGGATTGCAAGTAAAGAGACTCTTAAATAAACCATTGGAAGGTTCATTCTCGTGTACACCAACGGCAAATGAAGCGTTCATTTGCTTGTTGCACGGAACGGCAACGTCGCGTGATTGTGAAAATCGACAAATTTTGGCGGCTGAAGTGTTTTTCGCTGATAGCGCGAAATCCGTAGAACCTAGGATTTTGATCTATTTGGAGCATAGTTCTCTCATTCTAAGCTACGATTTGAGATATTTTTGAGGACTCTCCGTTCAGTAGTTTTCACGCTCCAAATGGGCTTGCTGACGGGACGCGACGTCAGCAAGCCCGTTTTCAAAGGCCTGTAACTCGATAACTATTGAAGCTACATTAATATTTTTTTTGGAGCAGAGTGCTCTAAATAGTGCTCTATTGTAGAGTTTTTAATCATAATCCAAATCATTACCGTTTCAGAGATCTGCGTGGGCTTGCTGACGGGACAGGACGCTAGCAAGCCCACCGGTTAATCACGTCTAACTCCTTTCACATTCTAGTTTCGAAGTTGATTTCACGGGAGCAGAGTGCTCCAATTTTGCTCGAAAATTTGAACCACAATACACGATAGTACTCTCAACGGTTCCCGAGATCTAGCTTGGGCGTGCTGACGGGACAGGACGTCAGCAAGCCCACGGTTTTTAGCTCGCAGCGTCGTTCGTATTAATGCTCCAATTTTTTTACTTGACTGTAGAGGTGCTCTATTTTTGCTCTAAATTCTGATATATTGAAAATACACCTAGCTCGATTGGGCTTTCTGGGGGGACGCACACGCTAGCTGCAGCAAAGTGTATGGAATGAATGTAGCCGTTGGTGACAAAATACTTAATAAATAAATAATAAATAAATAAAATAAATAACAAAATAAATAATACTAATATATTTTGAAAAAAATAACCTAAAATAGCTGAAATAAAAGCTGCTAAATGATTTAAAATTTACCCTGTTGCTACTGTAGCGCCACCCTAATTTAACGCATTTCAGCGGACACCTTTTACACATAGAGATAGTTCTCCTCCATCTGCGCTCCATAATACAATACCCGGCAATAAATATTGCACATCGACCTTCATACGTTATCAATCCAAGTCGTCCAAACTCTTAAAATAGCCTTTATCTTAGATCTGTAGGGTTCCCAATCTTTTTCAGCCTGCGGCGCTCTTACGAGCTAATATTTTGTCACGGCGCCTTACTCTACCTAGCTATTACAAAAATATACATAAATAAACACCTTTAATAGTTAAAGTTAGGTTAAGCAAGTAAATAATAATGAACTAATATAATTAAGCATCTGCCTGCTTTGTATAATAATTCATATTATGTTTTTATTTTATAATATTTGTGGTTATGGATAATGATGGAGGATCGACTCACGGCGCCCCTCTTGCCTTTCCACGGCGCACCAGGGCGCCGCAGCGCACAGTTTGGGAACCCCTGCCTTAGAGTATTAAATACAAATATATTTTTTTTTATAAAAGTAGCGTAGCGTTAGTAATCGTAAATGGATCGAAGAATTTATTCTACATCGACATCTACAATAAAATTGCATATAGTACAGAACATAATATATACTAGATTTTAGAAAAAACTAGATGTTAATACCGCAAACCTACTTTTACCTGCAACTAATTTGCAGTGTTTTTTTTTCACGGCGTGTTGGTCACATAATTTGAGGTATTATGTACTGGCCTTGTGATAAACAACGGACTGTGTTCAGACTTCAGTTGTGTTCAAATCGCGGCATGCATCACTTGCGCAGCGTGTTCACGAAGGTCGTTTGCACCCACGATTTTTGTGACCTACTGTTGTTTTTTTATTGCAACTTAATAATATATTCTGTGTTCATGTTCTTGTTTTAAAAGTTTGAATATAGAATTCTGTAATGTTTTCGGAATTTACATTTTTCATGCGATATATATTTGTTGAATCTGTAATTTTAGTTTTTTAAACATAAATTATTATGTTAATGAAATTTGAGAATTAAGTATCTTTATACGTCTTGATTGTGATTCCTGTATTTTATTTGAAAAATGAATATATAACGACTTATTTGTTACAGGAGAAAGAAGAGAAAGCCAAGTTCAAACTCGAGTCCAAGGAAAAATTAAAGGATGACAAAAAGGACAAGACCAAAGAAAAGGACAAGGAAAAGGTGAAAGAGAAAGACAAGGAAAAAATAAAGGAGAAAGAGAAGGAGAAGGTTAAGGAAAAGGATAAAGAGAAAGTGAAGGAGAAGGATAAAGATAAGAAGGAGAAGAAATTGACAAAAGTGCCATCTACCGTCACTTCTGGAGTTCCGTTCGAGGAGATCTTCACATTAGGAGGTTGGTACACAGTTACACACTAGGGTTCCGTGAGACGTGACCCTATTACTAAGACTTTGTTGTTTATCCGTCTGTTCGACGGTCTGTCTGTCTCCAGGCTGTATCTCAAGAAACGCTATAGCTAGACTTCTGAAATTTTCAGAGATTGCGTATTCCTATTGCCGCTATAACAACGAATACTGAAAATAAAATAAAATAAGGGGTATACAAAAAAAAACACTATTTTTGGCTTATTTTTGCTCTATAACGGTACGGAACTCTCCGTGCGTGAGTCCGACTCGCGCCTGGATGATTTTTTATCTTATCTTTATTCGCATTTTTTTTGTTCGATCTCTCTTAACTTTCTGAAAGAAGTTTATACAATATAAAAGCAGAACAAAAAATGTAAATAAACCTCGTCGCAAATTGTTAGCGAATTCACACGTTACATATACAGTAGGTTAATATGTTTTTGTAAATATTATTACGTCATATTGTTTGTTTAAGCTACATAACAAATGATAATATTACAATGAGGTAATAGGAATTTAAAAATACAAAAAAAAAACTAAAAGAGTCCATTTTTTAGCAATGAAGGGGCTGGTTAATTGATTGATTGATGATGACTTTTGATGTAAGCTTTCAAACAAAAGAAACCTCATCAAACACACACACACACACACACACACACACACACACACACACACACACACACACACACACACACACACGCACGCACGCACGCACACACACACACGCACACACAGACACGTCAAACTTATAACACCCCTGCTTTTTCGTTAAAATCTGGGCCAACATGTTCGAATTAAGGTCTCTTAAAATGTGTAGGTGTGAGAGGTTTTCTCTTTCGAAACACTAAGTCCCTCCTATAGCGTTCAAGTAGCAAAGAGTTATATTTATCTTCTACTAGTTGTCCCGGTGAACTTCGGGTCACTTTAAAACCTTCCCTGGACTTCTACGAATATTTTAAGACTAAAATCAGCCCAATCCGTTCAGCCGTTGTCGAGTTTTAGCGCGACTAACACATTTGAAAATACATTTTTATATATAAGAAGATGTTTTTAAGAGTAAATCCCCAATGCAACATGATGAATTTACCAATATTAATCCTTCGATCGCCAATTCCTGGAAATCTTTTGTTATCGCGGCCCACGTGAACCTTCCGGGGCTTGATGGATTATTATATTGGTAAATTCATTATTGATAAATTATAGAGCTATTTCTAAAAAAAAAACTTTCACAGTGAACTCTACAGGGTGTAACAAAACTAAGTAATAATACTTTAGGGTTTGTATGGGGCCCCTATACAGATTTCGCTGTGAAAGTAGCAGCGCTGAAAGAGTAACTTTTTTTTACTTTTGTATGGAAAAATCCATGACGATCGCTTGCCCATACAAATCGAAAAAAAAATGCTCTTCCAGCGCTGCTACTCTCACAGTAGACACAGTATTATCACTTAGTTTTGTTACACCTTGTATTATGTCGCAGTCATCTGGTTTAATCTGCGATTCGATTGAATGACTAGCGCATTTATTGAATGACACCATTCAATTGAATGACTAAAGGACAACTCGTCAAGACATGGAACGTTGTGTGTGGGACTCAATGCTTGAGTGTGGGATGCTATATTTTTTTTCAAGTAGCCGTTGACGGGGTAGTTATAGGTAAATCCACGCTTTCATGTTATTTTATTAGCTATTACAAATAAAGCACTTTAATGTAAATGTAATCGATAAAATATCAACGCAGTGCTATCAGCTGTGCGAGCTGTTTGACGCCATGTTTGTTTTAGTGACTATAGTAGCGCCGCTGCAGTAGGAAGAAAATAAAATACGTTCTACCTGATTTCATATCCGCTGTCTTCAAAACGCTATGCTACAAATCGCTAACTAATTGAACGTTGAGGGACGATCGTTCAATCGACGTTCGGCCGAGTCATTCAATTGAATGGTGTCATTCAATGAAAGCGCTAGTCATTCAATCGAATCGCAGATTCAACCAGATGACTGCGACATATATAAGTCAAGAGTTAGTTTTGTTACATCCTGTAGATATTCGCTGCAACTTTGCTTAAATATTTCGTATGAGTGCCATATTCTATGATCTAGTGAGCTAGATTTGGCATGTAAAGTTAAAAGGATAACAATATTTTTCGGTATGAAAAATGTAGTTTGTAATATTATATTCTTATTCTAAGGCCGCGTTTCCTTTGACGCGGAGCGGAGCAGAGCGGAGCGGAGAGGAGCTTAGCGGTGTCCGAACTGACCAATCGTGCTATTCTAGCGGAATGACAGTGAAGCGGAGCGAAGATTTCGAGTATGGTGATTGGTCAATTCGGCACCGCTAAGCTCCTCTCCGCTCCGCTCCGCGTCATTGGAAACGCGGCCTTATTCTAGGCGTAAAGCGGTGCTCTACCTTTCATTCTACCATCAATCAAAAATGACACTTATTTCAATGATTTAAGACATATTTTCCTTTATGTACTAGCAAGAATAAATAAACTTTTTAAAATGCATGATAAAAACACCTAGTTATCAGTACAAGTGACAAAACTCAAGGTAATGAGTCGAGTAGTGCATCAAAAATGTACTGTACAAACCCGTTCATTTATGGATTTCAAATAGGCGGTAAGGTTCATTCGGTTTGTCATTCATTCGATAATCATTCGTTCAGATAATCATTCAATCGATTTTTTTCTTTAAATTATTGTAGAAGAGGCGCTCTTGGGCGATTGTTTTGTTTTGCGTATCTTATCTACCTAAGAATTTTTTGTGTGAACGTAAAGTATGTTAAAAAATAGTGGTAGGCATAATTTTGATTGTAGGACATTCTAAAAAATATATTTATTTTAAACTAACCATTTATTAACTATTTCTTTTTAACTAACATAATGATATAAAGTATTTTGAGCATATTATTATTTTATTGAAGTGACTAAATAAGTATGTTACCATAGTAACGTTCCGTCCCGTCCCGCCGCATAAACAATGGTCGCCGTCAGTCTCGAGTTGTAATAATTTACTATTATTTATTAAACAAATGCACTTATCAATATAAAAAGTACCCAGTAGCCGATTCTCAGACCTACTGAATATATCTTTTTGTTAAATAAGAAGCAGATTATTATTTATCATTTCTTTTTAACATATAAGGGTACAAAGTCTACAAAGATCATTTTTGGAAGCGCGCTTTGTTTCTTTCTTCTGAATTTTAAATCTTAGAATCATTAAAAAGAGATAAAGCTAACAGGTTACAGGACTAACACGTTATGTAGTTATGTAGTTTTGACGTTATGATGTCCCAAACAGACATAAGATTATAATTGTCTAGAAAGGCAAATTATAATACGCATTCAAAACCCTAGTCTTCAAAATCCTTTAATTCCCACTTCAAATATCCTACATTGGTACGATAACAAACAATATTTTATCAAAATCGACACACCTTACGTATACTGCCCTAATCTAATTAACTTACAACTGTAATTAAAAGAGTGGCCTACTTAACTAATTGGCAATTGCTTACGTTAGATTTACAATGGAACTGTTATAATAATTGTCACATTAGTTAATACTTTGTATCAAATAATTTTGACCTGAAAATAAAAATATTGATGTACTATTCATAAGCATAAAATGCTGTTACATTTCTTTACTAGATGTTGAGAAATTAGTTTATCTCTGAGGGCTTGATTAGATACACCTACCGAATAGAGTTTCGAAACAGATAACCTCGCAACTCCGTTGCGCCAAAATTCGTTTATCGTGCAAAAACCGTACATTTTTCTGGTATAAAAAGTACCCTATGTCCTTTCCCGGGACTTAAAGTATCTCCATACCAAATTTCAGCAAAATTGGTTCAGCGGTTTGGGCGTGAAGACGTAACAGACAGACAGACAGACAGACAGACAGACGGACAGACAGACAGACACACTTTCACATTTATAATATTAGTAATAAGTAATATTAGTATGGAGGATTAAGTAATAAGTATGGAACTAAAAGCTATTAAAATATTTGCTTTATTAAGGCCGCCCAAATTAAACTTATTTACCTTTATATCAAAATTGATGATGAGAGCTGCAGTTGATGATGATAATATTATCAGGTCAATCATTGTTGACATAACAATAACAAGCCTCCCAGCCTTTGCCGAAGCTTGAGTGCCTCTCGACAGCGGGGTTTGCTTACATTGAAGAAACAACCTCATATAGTTCAAATTTCTTGAAAAAAGCAAACAAATCTTAGTTTTAGGGGTTCCCAAAGTTTAAAAACAAACCCTAAACAAAGGTTTTGCATTTTATGAAACTCAATCGATTTTTTATAAAGCTTAAAACAAACCTAAGCGTCAGTGATAGGGGACGCGGTCTACAACGCGAAACTGGCCGTGCACACCTGCGCGACTACGGTGCGAACCGTCAAACGTTAATATCATGACACAATCTATCAAAACGTATACAAATCAAAAAATCATAAACTAAAGAGTTGTAAAAAATAATATAAAAAAAGTTTTAAAAAAGAAGTCTAGTTATGTACACTTCAAAACACGCGTCTGACAACTTGACGCGCACGTTCCGCTTGCCGACGCGAACATCCCGCGTCGCGGTCGTGCAGGTGTGCACAGCGCCATGAGAACGCGGCGAACGCTGCCCATGTAGGGCAGCGTTCGCCGCGCGGTAGACGCTACCGCTTCGCAGTCGCTTTGGTCGCGTAGGTTTGTGCAATCCTTTACTCTTTGAGCACTGCTACTTTCATACTTCATAGTGAACTCCACAAGAATAAATAATGGTCACATACAGATTCTAAATTATGATCACTTTGTTTTATTACACCCTGTATACATAAATATTGTAATACATATCTGATTTATGTTTTTTTGGACAGAAGTTTATCCATTCAAAAAAATTTTTTTTTCCAGTTGCCCTACCCATATTCGGAGTCCCGCTGCACCAGAGCGTGGAACGTTCGCGATGCCACGACGACGCCGGCCTGCCGCTCATAGTCAGGGACAGCATAGATTTCCTACAGGTTTGTATATTGAATTTAATTATCGATACCAAGTAACTGAACTATCCACTCCCTTGTGATTTTACGTTTGTGCTCTTTCCTGTTAAATTTCATTTTAGGTCCTTACTAGGTTTGAAATGGGGCACCCGCAATGGGGCGGGTAGGCAATATATTTTTTACAGATCTAGAAGATCATCTCGTGGTTAAAGCTAACCTTTTAATTTTAAACTGATAAAGTTTCTATGGAGAATCAATATAATTTTTCGAGAATTTTCAAAAGTCGTATAACAAAAGTTGTTCAGAATGACGCCCGGCCCTCTCGGCTTTTTCTGTTGTTTCTTTTAATGCAGTCTTGTTCTAAATCATCTAAAAAACATAACCGTAAAAACATAACTCAATAAATATTTTTTGTGGGTTAGTACACGAATGCTTAACAGCGTCCATTTGAAACACCCTATATAATTAATATAATTTCATTTCTATTACAGGCAAATGGTCTAAAATCGAACCAAATATACCGCACGGAGCCAGATAAGATTAAGCTGCAACAGCTACGCAAGCTGTACGTGGACAGATCCCCCGCCTTCCCATACCATTGGGATGTGCCCGTAGCTTGGACTATATTGAAGAACTTCATCAGGTGAGTGAGAGAGTAGATAAGCAATGATGTAAGATAGAGCGAGATGGATAGATCCCCTGCCTTCCCCTACCATTGGGATGTGCCAGTAGCTTGGACTATATTGAAGAACTTCATCAGGTGAGCGAGAGAGTAGATAGGCAATGATGTAAGATAGAGCGAGATGGATAGATCACCCGCCTTCCCCTACCATTGGGATGTGCTCGTAGCTTGGACTTTATTGAAGAACTTCATCAATTGAGCGAGAGAGTAGATAAGCAATGATGTAAGATAGAGCGAGATGGATAGATTTCCCGCCTTCCTCTACCATTGGGATGTGCCCGTAGCTTATCTATATTAAAAGAATTTATCAGGTGAGCGAGACAATAGATAGGCAATGCTGTAAGATAAAGCGAAATGGATAGATCTCCTGCCTTCCCCTACCATTGGGATGTGCCCGTAGCCTGGACTATATTGAAGAACTTTATGAGGTGAGCGAGACAGTAGGTAGGCAATGCTGTAAGATAGAGCGAGATAGCATTGCAGCTACATAGCTGCAATGTTGAAGAACTTCAACCTCCACCTTCAAATCAAGTGAAATAGATACACTTTCACATCAAAAGTCGCCAAACTGCACAGCGGTGTCGAGAATGCTGTACTTAGATTAAGGTAGGCATTGCACAGCTTTTATCGCGGGTTTTAAGCGCGGTGATGCTTTTTTTATGAAATAAGGGGGCAAACGAGCAAACGGGTCACCTGATGGAAAGCAACTTCCGTCGCCCATGGACACTCGCAGCATCAGAAGAGCTGCAGGTGCGTTGCCGACCTTTTAAGAGGGAATAGGGGAGGGTAGGGACGGGAAGGGAGGGGAATAGGGTAGGGAAGGGAAGGGAATAGATAGGGTAGGGGATTGGGCCTCCGGTGAACTCACTCACTCGGCGAAACACAGCGCAAGCGCTGTTTCACGCCGGTTATCTGTGAGAACGTGGTATTTCTCCGGTCGAGCCGGCCCATTCGTGCCGAAGCATGGCTCTCCCACGTATAAGAAATTTCGTAACGAAAGCTATCAAGAACTTTCGTAAAAAAAAAACACCTAAAATTCGTCTAACGTCGTTTCAGTTCGGAAGGCTTCGGCACGGTGTTTGCGTGCGTATGACTAGACGTATTCATGTAGATTAGCTGCTAACCGCTTTACCGCGGCAGTCCTCGAGCGCCACATGTTTTTTTTTCTTGTTAAAATTATCATAATCTTGTGTGTTCCAGCGAGCTACCCGACTCCATCCTCACGTGCGAGTTACAAGCTCAGTTCGAGCAGGTGACTGCAATGAGCGAGCCGGCGCGCGACGCGGCAGTTCCCGCGCTGCTAAGCAAGCTACCCGCGCCCAACCACAGCTTATTGGCCTGGCTGATGCGACACTTCGAAGCCGTTGTCGCTAATGAGCAGGTAACAACAGCTGCTGCCTAGTGTGTGCGCAATACAAGAGTATTCTACCTTAGAGGAGGCCACATTGCTCTGATGCGAAGCGTTGATGCTACGGCGTCGGAACGCATCGATAAGAGGACAAGCAAACTGGCGTTGGGCAGCAGAAATGGCACAATATTATATGCCAATTGCTGAAATTTTCTATATGAAGTTTTTGACAGTAAATGAGTAATATCCGCTGTCAAACGCCTAATGCTTGCCTTTCTGTCGCAAAATTCGTTGTCACACTGAGGAGCAATGTTTGTAAGTTGACATGATTGAGTTTATCACGTATTCTTAGTAATAGCCAATACTCCACCGCCGTCGCTCACTGCTGAAATTAGGAAGTTTTTAGAATTCCTTAATTTATTTGTTATCGATATTTTTTTTCTTTGACGCTATCGCTAAATATCTTCTGTCCCTCTCTAACATTCTGTTTCTCTCTTTCCAGCACAACCACGTGAACATCAACACTATCGCTACAGCGATGGGTCCCGCTCTCAATATGTCACTCAACCTCCTTACATACTTCGTCACTAAAGCAGACAAGCTGTTCCCCGATGTTAAGCTTACCAAGTAAGTTATCAGGTTCTTAAATAAAACCCAGTTGTCATTAGGCTGTGTTCTTGAACACTGCCTAATGTCGTCCTTGTAGTCGATTGAAATGTTACATCTGCTTTGTATTTATTAGAGGACGCAATTTTATTTTTGAAATATGTTGGGTGGGTCAAAAGAAGCTTAACCTCAAGTTTGTGGGGTCGCCACTCTTGTCCCCCGACAGCCATCTTGAAATAAGGGGTGACAACACTATTTTCGTGATATCTCGGAAACTATACGTCTTCAAAAAATTTGTAAGAACATAATTTGTTGCAAATTATTTTGCCTACAAATATGCCTCTATAACTTTTTACCCTAAATTAAAAAATTAAAAAGTAATAAGCAAAAAAGTGAGAAAATTTTTGAAAACTTTGTTTAACACATTTTACAAAAAAATACCTTAGACCAACCTTGTAGATGATCTTTTTATAAAAAGATCCCCCGATCCCATGAAATTAATTTTCTGCAGATACAAAGGAAACTGTGGAACCATGTGTGGCTGCAGAAAAGCAGGCCTGAAATGCTTTATAGTATATTAGGCATGTGCAGACTAGTGAGTAGGCATACTATAATATAGTTTGCATATATTTATGTAGTGTAGTAGGCATACTGTAGACTGTGGCTGCAGAAAAGCAGGCCTGAAAAGCTTTACAGAATAGTAGGCATACTGTAGAGCATTTTGGGTCTGCTTTTCTGCAGCCACACATGCTTTCACAGTTTCCTTATATCTGCAGAAAATTAACTTAATGAGATCGGGGGGGATTGAGGGATCTTTTTCTCAATAGATCATTAACGAGGTTGTTCTATTGTAATTGTTTTGTAAAATGTATGAAACAAAGTTAAAGAGCCATAATAAACCTTTTAAAAAATATATCACTTTTTGGCTTATAACTTTTTAAATTTTTAATTTAGGGTAAAAAGTTATATAAACATATTTGTAGGCAAAATAATTTGCAACAAATTATGTTCTTACAAATTTTCTGTAAGACTTATAGTTTCCGAGATATCACGAAAAAAAAGGAGTATTGTCACTCCTTTTTTCAAGATGGCGGCCGGGGGACAAGAGTGGCGACCCCACAAACTTAAGGTTGACCCCCACAACATATTCCAAAAATAAAATTGCGTCCTCTAATAAATGCAATATTCGGTCCTAAAATTGTGACATTTCAATGGACTATTGTAATAGTCCAAATCACTCTCTATAGAGTCGAATTTAAAATAGAAAAGAAGAAGAAATATACGACCTGCAAACCTTCAAGAAGAGCACGTATTCCTTCTTAAAAGGCCCGCAACGCACCTACAGCTCTTCTGATGTTGCGAGTGTCCATGGGCGACGGTAGTTGCTTTCCATCAGGTGACCCGTCTGCTCGTTTGCCCCGTTATTTCATAAAAATAAAGAAAAGCAAATTATATTGTTTGACATTTTCAGATACATACCACCTCTTCCGTCCATCCCTGCCGACTTCCCCGAGACAGCGGCCGAATTAAGCGCGGAACTTCGGAAACAAGAGTCGTTACTGAGTCAGATACACGCGGAGATGCACGCCGGCTTCACCTCGCCCGCCAGCGACCATCGCCTGTGGGAGGCGCAGCGAATCGTCACGCAGCTCAAGGTACTGTCTATCTTTTAACTTTCGCGTTGTTAGTGCAGTCGCCAGAGGTTTTAACCTCCGAAATTTGTAATAGTGAATGGATTTTTGTTTTTGAGGTGTCATTTTCTTTTTTACACTATAACTTGCAAAGTTTACCAAAAAATTTTTTGTGCTTTTAATTTTTTAGTTACTTAATTAAAAATTTATATTTCACCATATAAAACCGCTCCAGAAAATAGGCTACTTGACCTATATTCAATTTCATTGAACAAATGCATATTTCTAGTAGAACTTGGCCTAGGAAACCGTATTTCACCCTTATCATCAAATAAAAGCTTATGATTGATAAATAAAGTCGATTTAAAAATATGATTTTATGAAAATATGATTTGTACTGACGAAAACGCATTTGCGGTACTTCCGATTTGGATGTGACGTCATCCTCATAGTAATTTAATATCTTTTATTTATCGCGCTCGTTATATGTAAGTTTATCTGTACATAAATAATAAGAATAAGCCTAGAAAGATTTGTAAACTATATTTTCTTGAATAATTCACTTAAAACATCAGTTTTATATTTTATCTCCATTTATTGTAGACGGGAAATGAAATGGCCAAAACTTTTCTCCAAAAGTTTTCAACATTACAAATGATTTCTAATTTCTTTTATAATTTTTTTATAACTTTTGGGCACTTTTAGACTCGTACATTTAGCACATAAAAAAATGTTCAATAAAGAGAGTTTAAAATACAAAGCGTATGACGTCACACTATGGCGGACAGTGTTTTCGGCGCCATTTAAGAGGCATATTTTTCAATAAACATTTTTATGGGTTTCTACTGTGTGAAATATTAAAATATTAGTTTTTTTTTCTTGTTCCTGTTATTTAATTACTCTTATCCGACGTTGAAAATTAACCAAATACGCTTTGCTAAGCTAAATACAACTATAAGGTTTTTGCAAAGTTTTTAGAGATTAACGCTCGTCGTAACCAAGATAAAAGGGTTTGGGTGGATTTAAGGGTTGTAACGTAAAGTGTGTTAAACTTACTTGTTGTGCGTATTTAATTTTTAGAGAAATGATAACTTTTAAGTACTTAACAACGTTTAAATATCTCCAAAAATGTGTAAAATAGACCGAAAACATTTTTCTATATTTGTTGAGAATTTATTTAAGTGAGAGCTAAAATATTAAATGCATCGACAAATGAAAGACTTTTTCTAGTCTTTGAAATATATTTAAACTTCCTACATAAAGCCAGAAAAAAAATTGGGTGCTACAAATCTCACGTACATACTAAAGACGCATGCTGCGACCTATGTTTGGAAAATGCTTATCTGAATACAAAAAATATCAGTTCTTAACCTAATTTGTATTTTTTTCCTTTAAGTATGTTTAAGCAAATATAATTGCTTAAACATACTTAAAAAAAAAATCAATTTTATTCTGTAAAAACCTAACCAAAAGAAATAAAATACAGATTTTCTTCGAAATGTCCGTGAAAAGTTTGTGCTACACTTTCAGATAATTTAATAAAGTAAGAGCTAAAAAGTTATACACATTAAGAAAAAGAAGGCTTTGTTAAGCCTAAAAAGTAATTTTAAACTTCCTATTTAAAACCAAAGAAAAATAGGAACGCCATTTACCTGGCGAGGCACACAACAAGCACATTTGGAGGTATGCCCATCTACATACAAAAATATTAATTTTAATTTAAATCTAAATTATATAATTTTTCAACTTATTTTCTTTCTTCGGAATATAAGCAACGATACAAATAAAAAATATATATATATATATATATATATATATATATATATATATATATATATATATATATATATATATATATATATATATATTATGTTGTCTATGGCAGACAGGAGTCGCTGCCGAGTCAAATACATGCGGATATGACACAGACAGAAATCCCCGATGAGTCAATCAGATACAAGAGGAAATGTACGCAGCTCTTTGGTCTGTCTGAGGTCATAAATAACATATGGACAAAAGTATTGTCTATAGCCACTGTTATCCAGGATCACTGTTGCCTATAATAATATGTTGTCTATTCGCAAACAGAAGACACCGAACTAATCAGAATTTATGTCGCTACATCATACCTAATATGACTGAATTTGGCATTAATATTTCACCTCTTATTTCCAGAGGAAGCTGCGCACACTGCAGAAGTCAGTGGAGCCTAACGCGCCGCCGTCACAACAGGTGTCGATTGACGAGAAAGCGGACGACGAACCGGCAGCTCTCAGGAAGAATTCCGTACAAGAAACTACGACAGCAGTAGTAGAAGAAACCAAGTCAACCGACGTCACAGACTCATTGGAAATACCGAAAGACGAAATAAAAGAATCTCCCAAACTACCAGAACCGACATTCCCAGTGGAGTTCGAAGATAACTTCGAAAACGATGCAAAGTTTGAAGCTAAATTCGATAAATCTGATAAGTTTGAAGCTAAATTTGACGAAACTGAAAAGTTTGAAGCTAAATTCGACGAAAACGAAAAGTTTGAAGCTAAATTTGACGAAACTGAAAAGTTTCAAGCTAAATTTGACGAAAATGAAAAGTTTGATGCTAAATTTGAGGATGACAGTGAAACATTTGAAGCTAAATTCGAGAGTAAACTCGAACCGTTTCAAACTAAGTTTGACGCAGAGAATGAAGCGTTTGGCGTTAAATTTGACGATAAAGTTGACTTCAAATTCGAAGACAAGAATGATTTTAAATTTGAAGACAATTTAGGTGAACCAAAACTTGAAGAATTAAAAGATAAACCCAAATTCACAGAAAAGGAACTCAAAGTTTTAAGACTACAGTTGGAGAATGCGGAATATTTGCAACTAAAATCTTTACTTCAAGCAAAGATTAATTCCGAACAGTTTGAAATCGTCAAACTAAGAAGTTACCTAGCGTTAAAGAATAAACAAGAAGGATCACAGAATAGCAAAGAATATAAAGAAATGAATCCACAGGAGGAACAGGAGTTGAAACAGAGGTTGATGAAGGAAAACGCAATGCTAGAACAGAAAAGACTGAATCTTATAAACCAGATATTCCAAGAGCGAGTAGCCTGCATACATCTCAAAGTAGAATTGGCCATGAAAGAAATATTATCTACGTCTTAAATATTTAATGAGATATCGAGTAGGAATAAATTTTATGCGAAGCCTATTCAGATAATTTGAATATGTTTTTCTCAGTGTTGGAACGAAGTTTCTTATCGCGCGTAACGCGTTGCGAAAGGAGGTTAGACGGAACGACATTTGACTTCGACACTTATTTTAGTACCTGCGAAGTGGGGGCAGATGGCGTTGATAAATATATTGAGTGGTACTGTGGTACTAAGTATTCCTGTGCGTCAACAAGATGACGTTTTTAGAATAAACAGCGACATCTACCGGACGTTTAAATACATTTTATTACAATTCCACAAAAGTGTCGTTGTTAGTATTCGTGGGCGTTAATAGACGGCGTTTTTATATAACTTCGTTCCATCCGGGTGTACCTTGACACCTGTTAAGTTTTTTATAGTCTACATAGTACCAAGAAAATTTCAGCTTTATAAAAACCATAATTTTATGATAAAATAGACAGTAAACGAAATATAATACAAAATATTATTGTTTTTTTGAGAGTTTGTATTATAGAATTACCGAAAATGACATATTTTTACTCTTAAACTTTATAATAATTTCTGTCAATTTCTTGACCAATGAATACTTCTATTTCTGTGCCGGCTTGAAGGTAATCTCGGTATAAACCCTTTGATAAAGTTTATTCCTGCTTGATCTAGTAAGTTATTTATAAATTAAGTTTTAAATGTTATTATATTATTTTAATCAATATATTAAAGATCTGTATGTGCTTTATTAGTTTTCTGTCATCCTTGAATCTTGATATACCCAATTTAATATAGGTAGTTATTTCCACACAGTAATAAAACATCTTACATAGATATGAACTTTTAAACTTTCGCGTTTTTTTTTTATTTTTTTTATTTTGTTCAATACTGTATACAATAATATTACAAAATACAAGAAATCTCGCCGCAAAAACTACAATGAGTTTATCTGGACAAGATGAGGTCACATTAGTTAACTTTACTCAATAGATGTTTTTTAAGTTGCCGTCTATATTTACACTTGTCCCGATACAACTTTTGTAGGTCTTCTGGCAGCTCTTCTACAAATGAAGGTATTAATATGTTAAGCATTCTGCTTCCGTAATAATTATTACAGTTCGGCTTAACAAATTTCGTTTTACAGGTTTGTCTTAAAATGCTAGGTCTTATTTTTTCTATTAAAAATGTAGGATCATTAACTTCATTTAAAACCGCAAATTTAACAAGATCAAAAGTGTGCATGACATTACAATACTCAAATAAGCCTTCCTCATTTGTTTTAAATTTATTTTTAACAGGTTTAGGTACAATCACTTTTAATATGCGTAACATTAATGAATGTATATTAAGTAAGTGACTTTCAAACGATCTTCCATAACTACTCAGCCCATAGTTAACAACCGACTGGGCCAGCGATAAATAGAATAATCTTAGGGTTCTGTAGGGTAACTTGTATTTAAGAATATATATTTTACTGAGTACAGATCTTAATTTCGAGCATACATGGTCTATGTGTGGCTTCCAACTCAGTCGGTTGTCAATTATGAGGCCGAGGTATGTATGTTGATTTACTTTTTCCAATGCTGGACAATTACATGCGTTATAAACTACATTTGAATGAAAACAATCGTGAGTATGTGCTATAATCGTGGGGGAGATGAGAGGCACATTATGAGCTGAATGAATATGTATGAATTTAATCTTTTGTGAGTTAATTATAAGCCCCACATCATGTGCATATTTACAAATAAGATTGTAATTTTTTTGCATGATATTTTGAGCTTCCTGTATCGATTTATGAGCCACTAAGAGACACGTATCATCAGCAAACTGATAGATATCTCCTTCTAATATTAAATTGCACATTTCGTTAACGTAGGCCAGGTACTCGTCTGGGCCGATCGTGGACCCCTGTGCTGTGCCCTCCTCGGTGCTATGCAGGTCACTATACTTATCGAGAACTTTAACGGCCGTAAATCGGTCTGTATGATAATTTTTGAGTATTTTCAAAAGAGGGCCTTAAATCCCCGCGTTCGATAATTTTTGGAATAGTATTTTAAAATCTAAAACGTCGAACGCTTTTGAAAAATCAATAAACAGCGCAATTACCTGAAATTTTTGATCAAGATAGCCGTTAACCCTATCAGTGACATCTCGTAGCAACTCTGTCATACTCCGTTTTCTTTGAAAGCCATACTGTTTATGGTTAATAATATTATTATTTTGAAAGAAGAATGATATTTGCATTATAATTGAAACTTATTATTCGGGACTTAACGCGACTTATTACGCGACTACACGTCGAGAAAAAAATGTGTATGTAGTAGCATTACTACTAGAATAAGTAGCGTTAAGTCCCGAATAATAAGTTTCAATCTTACATAGACGTTAAAATTACATCCTTTCCAAAAAAATCCCATGTCCAGTTTCGTCTTAAATGGTTAAGCGATCAAGACACACTTTCGCACTTATAATATGACATCATCAATCCAATTTACTATCTATTCCATGTATGTACCTAACAAAACAAGGTGATAACACTTAAGGCAGGGATCAATCTCAATCCAAAACGATGACCTTGCACACAACCAAAGACCAAGCGTATACGCATCGCAATAAGATTCATTTTAGCTTAGCATAAAACTGTAGTTACTAGGGGCGGATCTTCTCTATTTTTCATGTTTTTTTTTTTTTTACTTTGGAAATAAATATTAAGAAACAAAATTGTTCGGTTAAGGATATTTTAATATAGATTTACTAACAATTTATTCAAATAAGGGCCGATTTAATTAGATTTTTTTCGGAGGTGAGTTTGTAAGTTAATTACAGCCAAAGTATTACGTTTTATAAAAATGTTTATGGTTTAAAGTATTGTAAATGTTGTGCTTTATATCGCATATTTTTTACATTTCGTTATTATATTGGAACTAGGTAAACCAAGAGTCACGGAATAACAAATTGGGGTTCATGCCCGCCTTAAGTGAGTTTATGTGTCACTAAATGATGTACCATCATAGAGTCTGGTACCATCGAGGAAATTGATTCCTAGGCAGTTGGCAGACCCACGTCATATGGTCGGATCATGTCAATTCAATGTTAATTGTGATCTGTCGGCTGGGTTTGACGCAACGCGACCAACAGCGAAGGTCCCCCATCTGCATAGGAATCAACTTCTCTGATAGTACAGTGTAATATAGAGTTCGGAAAGATTTGCTTTTATTTTTCGAGCATTTCCCATAGGAACAGAAGTCAAAGTTTCAACACTGACCACTGCTATTTTCACAGCAATGGCCAGTGTTGAAACTTTTCTTATTAACTACTTTGTATTTTGAATAATATTCATAATATATTGATCGATATTATTAGATAACCAGCAATTGACGTAGAATCAGGGACCGTTACAGATTGTTGTTAGTATCTTTATCATTTGTCGATTTCATGAACAGATAACAATGATAGATGGATAAAGAAAGCATATTGTAATTTGTGATCGTACTTTTTGTGATATAAACATTAGATTGTTAGACATCTTGGTTCCAACCAAGAAACAGCACGTTCAAACGAATAGGATATTATTACTGCAATGTTTCACGCTAGACGGTAGCACCAGCACAGACAGAAAACAAAAATTTTTGTTTGACGTTTGGCAATGTTTCTGTCAATATTCTGATATGACGTGTGTGTCGGATTTTGGTCGGATTATTTACTGTATATGCTAGTAGCGCCCTCTGCTCCGACCTTTGCGTAATATTATTTATTAATGGAATGGATAGTGATTAACATAATCATTATTTTAATCTCAAAAATATTAGGTTGATCTCGACTTAAATGTTCTGCAGCCTTATTCCCGAAACTGATATCAATCATATCAGATTTTTGACACTTTAGACATCTAAAATATAGCTATTTAAAAGTGCTCCCAGACAGAAGTTATATAACGTTATAAAACATTGTGTAACACGATAACATTTTATAACATCGTGTAACATACGCTACAACATGTCAAAAAATAAACGTGTTTTTTTGTTATAATTTGTTAAAAAATGTTATACAAAAATGTTATCTAACGTTATATAACTTCTGCCTGGGAGCACCTTTAGATGTCTAAAGTGTCACAAATCTGATATCAGATTGATATTATCAGTTTCGGGAATAAGGCTGCAGCTTAGCTATAAAATGCATGGTTCCTATGAAACATACGCGTTTTGTATACGCGATCGAAATCACGGGCAATAGAGATCAACTACGATAAGATGGCGCGCCACTCCAAAATTCTAAACCTTTGAAGTGCTTTGTCTTGCGCGGTAGGCTAGTTATGATTAGTTGATCAACAAATCTTGGTAATAAGTGACATTTACTGAAATATTACGTGTACTGTGATTGGTTGAATACTTACTACATACAAACTCTTTCATAAGGATATGACTACACACATTGAAACAGTCATTTGGAGGGGCGCGCCAAGTTATCGTAGTTGATCTCTACCTAGGAACTATGATAAATGATAATAGAGTTGTTTTCTATAATAATCCTTATGACGTTGGAATACAGGTCTTGTCAGAGGTAAATAATCTTAAAAGACTTTATAATATTAACCTTTATTTGACCTCCTAAATACTTATTTGCCTTCAAAAGTCCTTAGTATTTGGTACCCATTACAATGTTTCTTATCGTTTTGACCTTTGCAGTCAGGTCATACTTGAGTCATATTTTCACAGCTGTCTGTAGACTCTTTTGTTTGGTACTTTTGTCTCGAGGTCGTTGTTTTGTTTTGAGTTTCAAAAATTTGGCTTGTGAAAATAAGTACCTAGTTTAGCTGAAGCTAGCCTTCCTCGATAAAAATATATGTTTCTGAGATTAGCGCGTTCAAACAGACGAACCCTTCAGATCTATAATAAATAATAATACTATAGACTATAGATTCCTTATGGCGTTATACTTACCAGTTACCTCGTAATCCAAATTCCTATCTAATAAAACCTCCCATTTTATGAAGAGCCAGCCTTTACCACTGCCACTGCGTTTAGTGTTTAAGAGCCCGGGTTACCCTCGAAATTCTCATACATACGTAATACCAAAATCATTTTGTCATACGAAAATATTTAACATGTTTGAGTTATTTTTCAGCTTAAAATAGTAATTACCTAGGTTCCTGTACAAAAATTAACTGTACAAAATATTCAAATACTAAAAAATATTTTTAGAGTTGAAATATTTTGTAGTAAATTTAATATTTATGTATATATTTTTAGTGTTTTACTCTATTTTTTACTGTTTAAATATTTACTAGTAAATTTAGTAAAAAAAAATTATACACAATTTTTTTTTTTAGTGTTTAAATATTTTGAAGTTAATTTTTGTACAGGAACCTAGGTAATTAGTATTTTAAGCTGAAAAATAACTCAAACGTGTTAAATATTTTCGTATGAGAAAATGATTTTGGTATTACGTATGTATGAGAATTTCGAGGGTAACCCGGGCTCTTAAAATTGATATTTTAAAAATGTACGTGTATGTAAGTGACTATGACTAACACTATGCAATGTATGTAGGTGTGAGCTCAGGTGTGACTTAACACCTAATACCTATTGTGGTATATTATTAGCACCTTTAGCTATAAACACATGTGTAATATTCGGTATAGTAGGTACATTTAGGTATTGCCGTGGGATACATGTTTACCTGGCCTGAAACAAGTGCTCTTAAGTTGGTTTGCGAGTATTAAATTAAGAGTTTGCTTAGCAGTAAGGCCTGCATTAGATCATATACTTTTTCATCATGGCCTGGCACACGGCGCTTATGCAAAGGCCTGGCATGAAGGGAAGGCGAGGCCGGCCCCTTTACAAGGGCGTTGATCCTGGCGATGTCTTGACATATCAATCGGTTCAGCATTTTGCATGGAGACTGAAGAAGTTCAGATTGACACACATTCGCATATTTTGAAGATTTAGGCACTTGATGACGCCCGCAACTCCGTTGCGCAAAAATTCTTTTATCGCGCGGGAACCGTACATTTTTCCGCCATAAAAACTATGGCCGCGTTCCCATCAGACACGGCGCGGCGCCGGCACCGTGTTACGGCACGACGCCGGGAACCGTACATTTTTCTGGGATATAGACTATATATCCTATGTTCTTTCTCGGGACTCATCACTCAAGGTTTCTCTATGCCAAATTTCAGTAAAATCGGTTCAGGGGTTTTAGCGTGAAGAAGTAACAGACAGACAAACAGACACAGACAGACAAACAGACACAGACAGACACACAGAGAGACACCCTTTCGCATTTATAATATTAGTATGGATGGATTTACTATTAATAGCAGACAAGCATAACCGATGTGCTACTGGTCTACTCACCTCATACAAAAGTTTTGTACGTCCAAATTGCATAAGTTATCACTTATCGCTCTACATGCGCTTATCGACCGCAATCATTACGATAAAACCCAATGCCACCCAAATGATAACTTATATAATTGCAAATTAGTTGAAAAGATAGCTCTTTGATAATAAATTGCATTACGCAAAGGTCGGAGCAGAGGGCGCTACTAGCGCATACAGTAAGTCACCGGTTACACGGTCAAATTTTCATCAATCTGATCCATCAATCTGATTGACGGAATATTGTCAATGGTTATAAAAAGTTCATATTAAAATACGATCAATCCATCAATCCGTGGCGTACACGATAAAATTTTCGTCAATCCGTACCGGATCCATCCATCCATCGATCAGATTGATGAAAATTTGACCGTGTAGCCGGCGACTATGTAATTCTACCTAAATCCGACATGTTGCATACGTCATATCAATAACAGAAATGTCAAACGTCGCACAAAATATCCTTTTGTTTACTGTCTGTGCTGGTGCTGCCTCTAACGTGAAAAGATTGCAGTAATATAAGGTCTATTATAAATTAACGACTTGTTTTGTACTTTATCGTGTGTAAAAGTCCAGTCAGATCGGCCTGCAGACTGCAGTAAGTTCAGATCGATCGGCCTCCCCGTATAAATAAATACTTAATCAAAATAAAATAAGCCTTTATGGTGTCTAAAATTTTAAGCAATCTAACCTGCTCTGCTCTGTATGTACCTTTAACAAGGGTGGCTCATTTATAGCGAGGTAGTTGTAAATTTTTCCTGGCAAAGTTGTCACAATATTATATATATAGAGGACTATAGGACTCAAAAGGTATCTCCTGGCATATAATATGACGAAAGAGTTTAAACAAAACACCTAGATAGACGATTCCTTACATACGGCTAAAATCTATTTGTTTTGTTTGAACTCTTTTAAATCCCGCCGCCAGCGAGACTAACTATTGTCATTATAACGCCATTATTGCATCATAATGATTATTACGTCATGGCATCACAATAGGATTTTTACAGTGTTCTCTATTCATAACAGAATACTACAATTTAGGTTAAACTATAATTATAATCTCTGTCTGTGTTACAGAATTTAACATTTGTGCGTTAGAAAGTTACTGGCTATTCTGACTGTCAGCTAGTTGACTAATGGGCATTTACCACAGCATTCAGTGGCTCTACGAGGCAGTTTTGAATTTTGACGCGTGCTAGAAATCAGAACTAACGCTGCCATTTCGCAAAATGATAGCTGTTTCACATTTAAAAAAATCAATCAATCAATATTTATTTCTAAATAGGTTAACAAAGTTAACACTAGAACGTCTACATGAGGCCTACCGCCGGTTCACGGCGACCGGCGACAAACCCGTCGAGAAGAACCGGCGTAAGAAACTCGCACAGGGCCACCTTTTACCGTTCATATTGTCATCCAAATATTATGCAAAACCACAATACCTACATGGGTATTTAAGTTCAACTCGGAATTATTTTTAAACGCTCCTATTTTTCTCCAGCTGGATTCCATACAAATTACAATAGAATTATAACCTAAACGTTAGCGAAACATCAAGAAATTCTTACGTATTCCAGTAAGTGATATACATAAACATAATTGAAGGCAATTAAGCCGAGCGTGTCTTGCATATTCAGGGAATCTCGCGCTTGGCTGGTCGTGAAACCGCGAGTGTACTATAGTCGAACGCCTTTGACTAAACGGTTAGAACTGAACCATTTTGAACCTTATTAGCAAATATTATGGTTGAAAGGTGGTAAAGCCGTCATTGGGAAACCTTTGGGAATAGCTCATGAAACCGATGAATGCCTCGCAGAACGGTATGGTCAAAAAACTTTGAACTTTATTACAAAGGTGTAAGGACTTGGACTGCGCATTTATTATTTGTATGAGGACAGAAGGATGACACGTATGCAAAATCCATATTTGCAGGCTGAACGGCGAGCCCTCACACCGTTTAAGTCGATTAAGATGATGTTTGTTATGGAGAAACTTTGAGCCTCGGAAAATGACAATATAGGAATGAGGATAGTTATCTATTATTGGGTCAAAATAAATAGTCAAAAATCAAAACTCTCTCAGTTTACAGTCTCGCGAACGAAGTCGCTACTAGCTAAAGCCGAAGCGAAGGCCAGGGCCTTGTTACACCAACCGAGTAGAGTCAAGAGTGGCGAGACAGTACAGTAGTACAATAATTATTGATTGGGCGAGGGCCAATCTAATCGGACGGTGAAACGAAGCCTTTAGAATTTGCAGATGACTAGAGGCGTCTTTTTCGTAAGTTTATCTATTCTACACATTTTAACCAACCTAAAGCACATTGAATGTAATAAACTACTGATATTTTCCCTTGAAAAGGTTTCCAACAGATAATTAAAAAAACATATTTTGCCCAAATGTCGGAGATTTTGGCCGTGCTTTCTAGAGTTTGCAATTTAGGTTATGGCAGCCCAGTCATGGGTCGCGGAGAGGCTTAAGCCATGACATCACCACCACTTAAAAAGGCGTCCTGACTCATAGAAAATATATCAAAATAGATTATGATCAAAATCTATCGTGATTCGTGACAATAGTCAGCGGATACGCCTTTTATGGAGAGGCTGAGAATCGCATAATGGCGCTACCGTGTGCTTATTGTGTCATGGAATTGAATAGAAGAGCGCTATGCGAATTTATTTGTTGGAAACCTTTTTAAACTAGCACAAATTCCGGGGAAATCCGGACAGATGACAGCCCAACACATGACCAATACCTACTAGTGTAGAGTATCAAGTTTATGCCCATGATCGTCGATTATCGATGAACTTCGCAATGGTGACCATTATGATTCATCATGGGCTTAACTGACGGAGAGAGTATTCAAAACACGTAAAACGTGAAAATTGCTACTTAGTCATTATTATATTGGCTCATAATAAATCTAATAGGACGTTTAACAGCACCCACTTTCATTTTAATGTATACTTAACTTCAATTTAATAAACATATTGACTGAAGAGTTATCGTCAAATGTTCATTAATTAAATTAAAATTTAAATTATGTCATCGTTATAAAATGTATCTGAGCGGGATCATTAAACTCGTATAAGTTTTAGGTTCCATCTAAAACCTAGTTTACTTGACCCGGCCGTCTGAAATCTAGTTTTGTGAAATGTCAATGCAACCTAGATCCAGACGTGATGTAACCACACGGTATGCACAAATATGGACACGAGCCTTGTCTAGTCATTCCATTCTACTAAAACGTTTATTAGGTTACAAAAAGAGCGCGGTAGCATGCGCTCAGGCGCTGACTGATACTTGAATGAATATAGGGTCAAATACCTATTACGCAAGGGAGCAGAGGACGCTACTGATACATACAGTAAAAATCCGACCAAAAGCAGACATGTTGCTACTTGCTTCCATTGACGTACAAAAAAAGAAAGAAAAAAAGTTCTTTTTGGTACGTCCATGGTTGCTTCATATTAGAACAGCTTTTCCCAAAGTGGACGATAACGCCCCCTTATGGGCGCTGAAGGATAAGGGCGGCGGTGTGGGTCAAAGAAAAATTTGTAATTTCATTTCATCTGGATGCATTTAAAATTGAAACAATAGGGGGCGCTAAAAATATTTTTTTTCTCTAATATTGGCAGAAACGCTGTCAAAGGTCGAACAAAACTTTTTGTTTACTGTCTATGCTGGTGCTGCCTCTAGCGTAAAAACACTACTTGCAGAACATACTGGAGCAAGCAGGAACGTGCGAAAGTATAATAAATTATGTATTAGTATGGATAGGACAGACATGTGTCTGTCTGTCTAACTGCTACCTCTTCACCGTTCACGCTTAATCCACTAAATATCTGGTATACAGATAAGAGACGGAAAATATGGACAAAATATGATAGATTTTTTTGCAGAAACATCTACGGTTCCCGCGCGAATAATTGTGTTGCGTTGCGTGCGTCTTCTAATGTTATCTAGTTTAGAATTTTTTCGAAAGCGAAACGAAAAAAATTACATAACATCTGAAAGTTACATCTCTCATCACGCTCTCGAATTTTTTAATAAATTCTCAATTCAGCAAATTTCGAAATCGAAATTTTACACCGTCGAAATTCAAAACACTCTGTAATTAGTGCTAAAACTCAAAAGACAACGGGCTTACAGGAAACCTGGTGCAAAATATTATTGTGTAGTTTAAACTTTACCTAATACCAACTAAGTGGTTATGTGAGAAATTGAGAATCATTATAGCTTCAAATATTATGATTTATGATCCACGCACTTATAACTTCTCTAGATTAAACTCCTAGATAAGAGTGGCCTTTCTGTGTTGGCCTAATCATCCATCCCATGACACTCGTAGCAAGAGTAAAGGTCAGCAGTACAAAATGAGTTGGCGATAGCTGCAATTTCTGATATGAAACCTTTGCTCAAGTCCAGGGAAGCTGCACACAGAGAGCTTTCAGATAAGCTATCCGTAATCCGAGACCGATTCGTATGGATTCGTCCACGCACGCGAAGGGTTTCCACCAAAGCCAAAGTACCATCGAGGAAATTGATTCCTAGACGGTTGACAGACCAACGTCATTTGGTCGGATCATGTCAATTTAATGTTAATTTTGGTCTGTCGGCTGAGTTTGACGTAACGCGTCCAAATTACCTAGGTCCCCCATCTGCCTAGGAATCAACTTCTCTGATAGTACATCTCCAATCAAAGTAACCTATATTTTATATTTTACTTAACTCTAATTTTCGAAATATTGATGGTGATACAGTTTATTCACCTTTAAGACTGCTCACATATCAGTACTAGCTTTAAGTCTGCCCAGAGCTCATTTATATTAAAACAAAAAAAAATTAAAACAGCTAACTACTCGCATCAGGTAAAACGCTATTCGCATCAGGCGTCCCAACAGCTCGTTTTCTGATACACTAAAACTGAACATACCGGAGCGTATTCAGTGCAGAACCTAACAAATATCACCTTGATCATGCAACTCAGGTCATCGACCTCCGAAGTTATTCATAGTCGGACTATACCGATTATAGTGTGAGTCAGAGGCTCCCAAAGTGTACGTAGGAAGTGTAATAACCATGATGAAGACATGAGTGAATGAACTACGTAACTCTCAATTTAAAAACTGCCGTATTTACATAAATACAGATTTTAGGGTCGGGAAAATTATTTGAATAAAAAAAAAATGTGGAGGTTTAGCTAGATATATTAAAACTAGATGATGAAGTAGTAAGTTACAAGTTTTGTTCAAATTATAAGGGAAAAAATGAGTAAGTAATACCGGCAGAATAGCTTACCCTGACTATTATATAATCTATATATTACTTATAAAATTACATGTCCTGACTGACTGACTGATTCATCATCGCTGAGCAAAAACTGTTAAAGTTACAGCCACGAAATTTAGTGAGTAGGATTGTTTTATTAAGTAGACACCCACTAAGGAAGGAATTTTGAAAATTTTACCCCGAAGGGGGTGAAATAGGGGTTGAAAGTCTAAATGAAAGTCCGTCATTTCTTAAGTTAAGAACATGAAACTTTATTTTTGGGTTACTGATTAAAAATTAATGGATACGTATTTAAGCGTTTTTGGAAATTCTACCCCCAAGGGGGTGAAATTGGGGTTGAAAGTTTCAATGGAAGTCCGTTATTTCTTGAGTTAGAAACATGAAATTTTATGTTTGGGCTACTGATTAAAAATGATTGGATACGTGTTTAAGCGTTTTTGACCCCCAAGGGGGTGAAATAGGGGTTGAAAGTTTAAATGAAAGTCTATATAGGTATACTATGTTAGCGCGGACGAAGTCGCGGGCAACAGCTAGTTTAATTATAAAGAAAATACTTACTTATGTGAGCTAACTAGCTATCTAGCTAGTACCTAACAAAAAACCTGAAAATGTCTGAAAAAGATTGAGAACCCCTGTTTTAACACTTTGTTAAGAGTTATTACTTCTCACAGGACTTTATGCTTACGACATAAGGATCACTCAGATAAAAAAATTCGTGAACAAAATTTACGGGAAGTCGCTTTGTATTGATCTATAATTGAGGATATCCTTAACATTGGTCATTAAAAATAATTAAGTTTTCTTTTCTTTTTAATGAAAATAACGATCAAGGAACAGACAACAACAAGTTTTTTTTGTGCCCCGAAAGATCTTGTAAAGTAAACGCTTTGAATAAAGCCGTATAATTACAGCTGTTACACCATACTTTTTCAGGGCTCTAAATTTGGTGCTGTGTGCAGTGTGGTGTAATGCCGGCTTAGTAAACTTATAAGAGTGGCGACCGAATCAAGAAATTCCTTAACAAAAATAAACCTAACACATCGTCTAACGTGTTTTCAGTTCGGCAGACTTCAGCACGGTGTTTGTGTGCGTGCAACTGCCGACTAGACGTATCGTGTAGACTGTAGACCAGCTATTGCTATACAGAAGCTATACCGCGGCAGTCCCGAGTTCAGATTACAGACAAATGACAATAGACATAGATCAAGATCTATGTCTGTGGTTCAGATATAACAATCTATAATACTGTTACGTGCTAGGTTTCGAGGATTCGGAGAGAAAGACCTGGTGACTCTCTTGAAGACTTTATTCACAAACACTAGGTCACACTAATCACTAAGTCCAAACACTAAGCACTATCACTGTCACTCACTATTGATCACTTGTTCTCACTTCGAAGTCGCCTTAATGATCGCTTGTATCAAACTGAATTGCCGGTCGCAGTCTGCGACTATTTATACGGGCCGGATCGAATCTCAGAAAATTCCGGAACATCCCAGAGTAAACCCGATATGCGTAAACAAGTATGAGATATTTCTAGAAATTACTCGTAGGTACTTACTCCTAGCGCCATCTAGTATCGAGTAGGGGATTTATGTTGCCTGTGTTCCCTTGGTCAGTTCGCTGGTCCGACGCTAGATGGCACCACGTGTCCGTATCCGTAACAATACGGAATACCGGAACAAACAACTCTAGCAAGATACATCAATATGTAGCAATATTGTTTCCGATGTAGGTTTATTAGCAACTTTATTGCTTTCAGCTTTATGACTAACCGAACGCCTTGGACTCGCCTTGAAAATGAGGAAACGAGATACGATTTACAAAACAATAAAAACCTTTCAATACCTACTTATTATAATCTTATTATTATTATCTTGGATATGTACAATGATTTGCACATGAACTAGATAGATGTACACAATTTTATTATTATATTTCATGACTTCGTAGTTCGTACGCGCAAAATTAAATCCCGCGGGATTTTTATTTCTAATATATAAAATTCTCGTGTCACGGGGTGCGTAATCGAACTCCTCCGAAACGGCTTGACCGATTCTCATGAAATTTTGTGAGCATATTGAGTAGGTCTGAGAATCGGCCAACATCTATTTTTCATACCAAAAATTATTTATATGGCAAAACAAAGTTTGCCGGGACAGCTAGTTTATATATAATATAGTCATTGGTCACTAGATGACTCCCGCAACTTCATTACGCCAAAATTCCTTTATCGCGCAGGAACCGTACATTTTTCCGGGATAAAAACTATCCTATGTCCTTTCCCGGGACTCAAAGTATATCCATGCTAAATTTCAGCAAAATCGGTTCAGCGGTTTGAGCGTGAAGAGGTAACAGACAGACAGACACACTTTCGCATTTACAATATTAGTATGGATTTCTCCGAAATGAAAAGTAGTGTATGTTAATCTGCATAGTCTTCTGTAAGTATATTGTTTGTGACACATCCATATTAGTCGAGTAGTTTGATTTCTAGAACATAACTCATACGTATGGGTAGCTACTAGCTACTAGTAGCTCTATTTTATTATATTCTGTGATTTTGAGTGCCACACTCAGAAAGATTTATTAGTTTACTTAACAGTTAACTTTAATGTAGTGAAGATAAGCTCCATAGATTTTCTGTAAAACTGTTAAGAGGATACGCTATAAACACTGTTTTTCCATACAAACGTATTCCCCAATGCGTCTAGACTCTAGAGTCTAGACAAATGATTTTTATGCAATATTGGGCTCTGTTAAAGCTATGCCTCTGCGTTCGATTTTTTATAAATTTTATAATACATATATAAAAACAAATTTGAAAGATCTTTAAGATAAAATAAAAACGTAGAGACGACTCACTCTTCCTGAAGATATTTAAAAAAAAATTAGATAGGCTCTATTTTGAAGGAGGAATTAGAGGAATACGTTACCTCGATACTGTATGATCTGTCTCTATCACAATACACGTGCCGGCGCAAGGTGAAGCGTGTATGGCAATAGTTTCTTCGTTTACTCTTTCACGCAAAAACTACTGAATTGATTTTAATGAAACTTTACAATAATACCGCTTATACATCAGAATAACACATAGGCTACAATTTTAACCGACTTTAAAAATGGAGGAAATTTTATACAATTCGTTTTTTTATGTTCAACGATTACTCCGCCGTTTGTGAACTGATTTTCAAAATTTTTCTTTTGGTGTATAGGGTATCATCCCAATTTGGTACTATATTCATAAAAGTGGTGACTTGATGAAGGGATCCATAAGTAATCGAGGGAACTCCTCATATAATATATGGAAACATGTGGTGACTTCGGTTCCGTGAGCAATTTTCTAAGCGTCATATCCCAACTAACATTACTGCTGCAAATATAGCTTATTTAGAACCTGAAATGTTATAAAGGTTGACTTGGAGCTGTCATTATAGTTTGTGGCGACAAAACACAGTTAGTAATAAAATGTAACACTTATAGTGACAAAACGGGTCTATAATAGCGATTATGAAGGCTAAAGTGGAACTGCAGCGATTATTATCCCTACAGTACAGACCAGAGCTTCTGTGTTATAGCTTTGAGCGAATCATACCACTATAAGATCTATATAAGAAATTATCATCTCCTATTAATTCCTTTAGCGCATTTAGTTGCACAAAGGAAGCAGTTAATGCTACTAGCTCTACAAAGCTGTTTTTAACTCTTTCCAAAATCAAACTCCTAAAGGGATGCAAAACTCCTCTATGTTATTTAGGGCTGTATATTAGAGTTATTTTCCCCTATTAAAACCCTAAAACACAATTTTTTGAGTACAAACTTAATTCACAAAATAATAAAAAGAAATTACAAAATGTAAACGTATTACAATGAAGTTACTTTTCTTTGTAGCGTTTTGATGGTCTGGGTCTGGGTCACGAAACTTTTAAGACAATAGGTAAAATATTAAAACAATCTTTATCAATAAAAAATGTTTTGCTTTATTTGAAGCGTCACTTTCTTACTTAAAATACACAACAAAGAGTGGGCCCCTTCATTTTTTGCTTATAATACATAGTCACATTCACAGTAAACTCATCTTCGCAAAGAAAATTCCGCTTCAGCCTTCCACTAACAAGTCAAATTATTATTTCACTACTCAACTCCACCATTATATTTTCATAAAAATCAGGTGTTATATAGTGTAAGTATATGTGTAACATATACATAAACACAATATTGTTAAGCCGGTTGGAAAAAAAGTTAAAAACATATCATAATTACGTTACAATTTACCGTATTGCCACCCTTAAGGTGCTTAAAAAGTTAATAAGATGCATTATAGATCTACTATAACCCTAAAAGGGTTAATATTCGTGAATTTGCTTCTTTTGTAGCACTCAAAGGGTTTTAGGTAGCCTTTAACTCTGTTATACCGCTTGAAGAGCCACTAGTCACTTAAATACTTCACTTTAAACGCTTTAAGGCTCAGTTATCGCTATTGTACATCCATAATAACTTTACTGTATCTCTAAAATTCATGCTACAGCTCTACTATACCGTCTTAATGGAACATAAGGCGATAAGAATTTGTGCCCAATTCAAGGGTACAGTAGATTTATAGCGAGCTATAACTCCATGTGATGGCACTTGTTGAACACCATTTGATGTTTTTAGCTCTCTTGTAGATCTGTTCTAACTCTTATGTTAGCGCCTAATGTTAGTTGGGATATGCTACCAACAAGTAAGATTTTGCACCGGCCACCGAGGTATACCATTGTTTGGAAGGAGCTGACTGCTGAGAGAACTCCTGATTATTTATAGATACACAAGATTGGGAGTTTCGGCGTTATTTTAAAAACGGAAACCATATGCTACTTTGCCAATTAGTAATTACATTCATCGTCATTCGTCATGAATCATCATCATCATCCCAACCATATTATACCATGCATCGTCCCATGGTTATAAGCCTATTACACGGAGATAATATTAGCTCCGTGGCCTATTATGATTATATTATTGGTACTTTTCGTAGTTTTTTAGATTGAGACTCGAGTTTGTCAAGCGATTTAAAAAAACGAATAAGTATTGTAAACCTGAAGAGTTTGTTTCTTTGTTTGCTTGATCGCGCTAATCTCAAGATTACTAAGGAACTACTGGTCCAATTTAAAAAAATATTTCAAGGTTAGATACCGTAGATCATTTATCGAGGAAGGCTATTTATTATCACGCTTAGATTAATAGGATAGGACCGAAGAAACAGAGGAAAATGTGAAAAAAAAACTGGGAAAATTATTAGAAAGGGTTTATCTCACGAACTACTGGAGCAATTTTTATGTTATTTGGCACAGATATAGACTGGACCACGTGAAGGGACATAAGCTATTTTTATGCAGGTAATTGTACAGTTTCTGTAAAATTCCTAATTTACGCAGGCGAAGTCGCGCGAGACATCTAATTATACAGTATATTATTATTATTATGTTGCGACAACAATTCAATTTACTATCTATGAAATGCGATATTTCTACACTTGAAATATTTGCATACAGTTAGGTAAGTGTAATATGATTAATTATTTATTGATCACTTTAAATATTATTACGTTATCAGTCCACTGAATATGATAAAAAAGATAATAAAATAAAAAATTTATTAAGTACTTAAATCTAAAGTAGCCATTAGTTATTATGAAACATTATTATATATAGAACTCGCTGTGCCCCGTGGTGTTACCCGCGATTAATTAGGTGTGATTGTGTGGTGTGTGGGCCAGACTGACGTGGTGTGAAGCGTCCATAGATATATAAAAAAAAATTTGATGGTATGACGTCTTATACAATACGTAAATTCCAAGCTGCATCATCATCCCTCTAGTTGTCAGTGGTGTAAGGATTCTTAAGTTCTTCATCATTGTCAAAAAATATACAATGCTTCTGTTACCGATTTAGCAGAAACATGATGGCGACAAAATGATACATAAAATCTTTAAAAAATATATTTTTAATGGTACCTTCCATACACATCAAGTGGGGATGAAAATATTTTTTCGCGTCCAACCCATCGTGTGAGGTGTCGTTGGATATGTTTTTTTAAATATTATGAGTATTCATAGATCATTTTCCGATTTAGGGATCCGTTTGTGAAATATTAAGTTTTAAAGTGGAAAAAAATAAGCGAGCGCTTTTTAAGATTTACAGTACGAAATTCCTCATTCATATTTATTTGCATGATTATTGATTACGTCTGGCGACTGTATTACGGCATTAATACCGAAAATGTTAACAAAAAAGTAATAATTCTGTAGTTTTTTAGCGTTCGTACTTTAGAATAAGATAACTGTCTACGCCTACGCCGCTCCCGCTTCCGCTTCCGCTCCCGCTTCCGCTTCCGCTCCCGCTTCCGCTTCCGCTCCCGCTTCCGCTTCCGCTCCCGCTTCCGCTTCCGCTCCCGCTTCCGCTCCCGCTTCCGCTCCCGCTTCCGTTCCCGCTCCCGCTTCCGCTTCCGCTCCCGCTCCCGTGTCCGTTCCCGCTTCCGCTACCACTCCCGCTTCCGCTCCCGCTTCCGCTCCCGCGTCCATTCCCGAATCCGCTCCCGCTTTCGCTACCACTCCTGCTTCCGTTCCCGCCTCCGCTTCCGTTCCCGCTCCCGCTTCCGCTCCCGCTTCCGTTCCCGCTCCCGCTTCCGCTTCCGCTCCCGCTCTCGCGTCCGTTCCCGCTTCGGCTCCCGCTACCGCTACCACTCCCGCCTCCGCTTCCGTTTCCGCTCCCGCTCCCGCTTCCGCTCCCGCCTCCACTCCCACTCCCGTTTCCGCTCCCGCTCCCGCTCCCGCTCTCGCTCCCGCTCCAAAAGAAATAACGTTAAAAAATAAGTGTTTCCAAAAAAGCTGAAAAGCTTGATAGTTTTTGTATATTTTAGGGTTCCGTAGTCATCAAGGAAGTAGTTTCGGTCTGTCCGTCTGTCTGTCTGTCTGTCCGTCTGTCTGTCTGTCCGCGGTTTTGCTCAGAGACTATAGGACCTACAAAGCTGTAATTTGGCATGAATGCACATAGTATCTTACCAAATGAGTAATAGTGGATAAAAATAAATTTTGTAAAAAAATACGTTAGAACACACTTTCATTAATATTTGTGGCCTATAAGAATCCATGTTCATAATAACAATTTGTTAAAAGAAAATATTCTGACCTTATGTGTTTTTTCACCCCAAAACAAAAGTGTAAGAAAATTTTTCTCTCATCAAAATTAGGAAAATCTTTATTACTTTGTAGTAGTACTGAAGTACGGTCCCTGTCCGGCATACATATGTGTTATCATCACATACATGTGTTATCATCAATCAGTGAAGGTGTGATGACGTGAGCCCTCACAACGCTCGGCTTTTAGCTAGTAAATGCGAAAATGACTTTGCTGGTTACGCCTTCACACATAAAGTAATAAGCGGATAATCATAAAACTTTTATAGGTACACGTTGTCTGGAACTCTGGAGTATGGAGAAGGACATAGGGTACCTTTTATCCCGGGAAAAAGAACGGTCCCCGAGGGATAGACGTTAACGTAGGCAGAGCCGCGGGCGAAATCTGTTAGAATTATGTACAATTTTCTTTCAGTGCATTTTGAGATAACATATCTCCCCTAATTTAAGGTAAGTAGTAGTAGTAAGGGTATTGTGGCAATATTAATTTGCATTAGTGCCAACATGACGGCAAAGGAACTATTTGATGAAACGCATTATACTAGGGGCACACTGAGGTGGTCCATAAAACGTCACAAGTTCACAGACAGCACTATTATTTCGACAATTTTGCCGATGTGTCGTCTTACCTGACTATGTCATCTTACCTCCTCCGTTACGGAAGTCGGTTAAAAATGTAGCCTATGTGTTAATCCAGGATGTCAGCTAGCTCCTTGTAAAATTTTGTCGAAATCGCTTCAGCCGTTTAAGCGTGAAGAAGTAACAAACATACAAACTCACATACTTTCGCCTTTATAATATTAGTAGGATTATAAGGATGGGGTGTAAATGAGAAACAGATAGATTACTCAAAATGAGAGTTTTTTCAGAGCATCCTAAAGGCCCTTCTTCACGTAGGGCCATTATTAATAACAATGATTGCCATAATGCGAAGCTGCATAGCACACACAATCATAGACGAATATATACCCCTCTACACGTTCGTATATCGCTAGTACCTATTGGTCCATAATTATTGTTTTTTAAAGCAGTATTTAAAAGAAAATTCCAATAGTAAAAATATTTTAAAAACTAGTTAGATTAATAATATTATTGTTTACACCTTTACACTTAAACTGTTTTATTTTTTACACCAGCTAACTAATTTATTATTAGTTTCTACTTTCTGGTGAATTGCTTCTGATATCACTATCAATATCAGGAACAATAAAATATAAGTACAATAATATAAGTATCGTTTTAAGTAGCTAATTCAATATAGGTATATGTTCTCGAAATAACGACCACTTGTATGGACACGTGAATTCTCCAGTACAATTCACGATGCAATACAATGCAGCCTATAGACAAGCATTTTCTCAGCTGAAAAATTTTACGTAAGTACATAATATTATTATACTTTCTTGAATATACAGTACAGAAAATTAACTAAATATAAAATATAATATGTATATAGATAATAGTACAATCGATATGTAATTTGCGCTCCGAATAAAGACCTACCGTTATTTGACGTGATGAATCGTTAGGGGGGCATGTCAAGAGGTCACAGAAAAATTAAAAAGGTCGCGCTAATTGCTGTTTTTGAGAAATCCAAAAAATGAATAAAAAATTTTGAAATGCTTTTTTCTCGGAAACTATTGGTTTTAGGAAAAAGTTTTTTAAATAAAAAATGTAGAGGGCATTGCGAACTACATTTTTGCCATTGGAGTGACGACATCCGACTTAAAATACAAAAAGTAGAGGGTGCTAATGGATCAAAAAAGTGTTACAACGGTATTTTCTATAGGAAAAAATGATTTTTTCATGATAATGTAAATTACAAAGTTGTTCGTCACAAAATTAGCTACAACTTTTATTCAAACAAAATTTTTATAAAACTTACCGTTTTCGAGCTGGAATTTGTCGATATGTACAAATTGTACATTATCTACCGTGTCGTTGCACAGTCCTGATGCAATGCATTTTTTTTTTTAATTCAAATGAAATATTAGTAATTGTTTTCTAATTTTTATATCAAAAATTTTTTGATAACATGACTTGATTTTGATGACTTTTGTTGAGCAAAAATTTGAACTTAGGTGAATTCTGTGGTAATTAAGAAGAACGAAGAAGTTAAGTGGTTTTGGGACTTGACATTTTGAAATTGGATGAGAAATACGATTATAAATTTTCAGTACATTAAAAATGAATAATAATTTTTTGTTAATTTGAAGTTTGTATTAATAAAAATTAATGATATTTTTAAAAGCAATTTTTTACATAGAAACTGGTATTTCTTAATTAATTGATTTTGCTTTGCTAATTTGAAAATAAGAAATTATTGATGCTTTGGAAAATTTATTTCTTATTTCTTCGTTTCGTGTTTCAACTTTTGATTCTTTTGATTTTATTTACTATAAATGTTATTAAATGTTAGTAGAAACAAATACAACAATAAATTAAAATTGATAAACTTAATAGGTGTGGTCAGTCCTTCTACGTATACGCAAAGTCCGGTCTTTTTGTGTTTATGGCGCTGACTTACATACCTTTTTAAAAAAAATTGTTTGAATAAAAGTTGTAGCTAATTTTGTGACGAACAACTTTATAATTTATATTTTTATGAAAAAAACATTTTTTTCTATCGAAAATACCGTTGTAACATTTTTTTGATCCATTAGCGCCCTCTACTTTTTGTATTTTAAGTCGGATGACGTCACTCCAATGACAAAAAATGTAGTTCGCAATGCCCTCTACATTTTTTTATTTAAAAAACTTTTTCCTAAAACCAATAGTTTCCGAGAAAAAAGCATTTCAAAATTTTTTATTCATTTTTTGGATTTCTCAAAAACAGCAATTAGCGCGACCTTTTTAATTTTTCTGTGACCTCTTGACATGCCCCCCTAACGATTCATAAGGTCAAATAATACTTCAGTCGCGGTAGGTCTTTATTCGGAGGGCACTCAATTTTTCGTTACATATTTACTGTATCATAACAGAAATTAGGTATATAAGTTAGGTAACATCGAATCGAACATCCGCTGATATTATGATTTCGCAATTCTGACAAATGGACAACGCCTAAAACGTGAAAGATATACAAGATGTAGAGAAACGATCTGTATCTTTATTTTCGAGCAAATAAACAAAATTGTATAAGCTCACTGCTCAACGTTGTTTTTATAGCGTGGAGAGAAGATTCTAACGTTGGAAGGAAACAATAAATATAAACAAGCGCTTTGTGTTATCAAACACAAGTGTAGCGTCTTGGTGCTAATTCTGTCTAACATCGCATTCGGGCCGCCGTTAATATGCATTATATAATGTAGCGGCGCCGTGCTTTCACTCGCGCCAATACCGCGCCATGACGGTGCGCGCGCGCACGTATCGCCCGCGACTCGCGAGATAAAGACGCCCGCTATCTTATCGGCCCCGCTCTATCGCACTGTACCGCCGCCCGCCGCAGGTACACCTAGTGAAGTGATGTGCTCAGTGCTCACCGAAATAGACCGTTTACAGGAAAATCGTCCTAGCGTTGCGCGATAACAACAGGAAATGGCGACCAAATCGCCGACCACCAGCGTCAAGTCGCGCGAGATGATCGGCACCGACCAGTTCAGCCGGCGCCGCGACGTGTTCGACAAGCACGACACCGTCTTCCTGCCGCCCCCCACCCCCGTCTACAAGGAAGCGGAGCCAATAATAACCTCCAACCACGGGATCACCATGTCTAATTTTAAACGCAACACTCCGGGCTATTCCAGTATGCGTGAAACGAGGAGCGAAGGCCGCGCCTACGAATTCCGACCGCGGAAATACTCGGACAACTTCGCGGCCGACCACAACCAGAGCGACGACGTCGACTACCGGCAGAGCATGATCGACCGCACCAGGAGGCTGTCCAAGTTGCGCCGCGAGTTCCTCAATTCGAACCTGCACGAGCCGGGTGCGAGCCCGCTGTCGCGGTCGGGCGTGCGAGCGTCCCTGCCCACCGGCGTCGCTGCCACCAGGTACAAGTTTGAGAATCTGAACGTGTACAAGTTTCCGTTTGCCGAGCCCTACTCTACGCCAACCCCCGTGCGCCGGGTGCTGGTCGACCTGGGCTCGCCCGAGGACGGCACCGACGGCAGAGAGAACAGCACCGACGGCAAGGAGAACGAGGACCCGGACAAGACTAGACACCAGAGTTTGCCGGCCGAACCCCTCGGCTCGCCGAAGGTCGATCATCAGAAGCTCTTCGAGGAGCTGGTGAAGCGCTACTCGCCGCAGAGGAAGCCCGTCGACCGAACCCTGCCTCCCACCAGACCCAAGATCATCGGGTCCGTTCCGAAATCGACCTCCAGTGCGGCGGACAGTCTCTCTAGTGAACCAAAAATCGGGGAGCAGTCCAAACCAGAGAACGACGACGTTTTTGAAGCTAAAAAGAGTCAAGAGAAGCTCGACAACAACGACAACAAAATAACAGAAAACAAGGAGATCAAGCCGAACGTTGAAATTGTTCACAACGGCAGTGCTGATAATACCGAAGAGGAGAATGATCAGGTACCGGAGCTGTCGACGATACCGAGACGGTTGAGCAGCGTAAACAAGAAGCCGCTCGACCAAATGATCGATTTGACCATTCCAGACTTAATACAGAAGATGACGAAGGAGGGAGAGCAGATAGAGAGTCATAAAGATGGTAAGAAAATAAAACGGAAAAGGAGTTTCCTGGACAAGCTGTTAGGTCGCAACAAGGGAGTTAAGAGCGGGAAATAGTCAAAAGTTGGTGCGAAATCCTCCAAAGATATTTTATTGTGTGTTATTCCAAAGTCTGCGGTGAAATAGTCTTCCTATTATAAGTTTAAGGTAATTTAACTGCATTTTGAACCGTGGGTCAACGAATTAATGTAGAGTTCTAAATCTATTCGTTTAAACCTAGATTGTTCGCTAGCAGGAAATATTGTTGTAAGGAAAATATGGTGTTGACCGTATTAATCAATTATTATTTTTAACAAAAAATTAAAACCGACTTCCAAGGTAAAAACAATAATAACATTAATATGAACTAAAAAGTATTAAATAATTTTTACTATCTAATGGTGCCTTTTTCCGAATTCGGCTAAAACTCAACTATTTCTGTATTCAATCTTCATTATTTTGAAGTCGGTACCAGATAGCTGAATCTTCAGTCCTCTGACAGATTTGAAACTTTTGGAACTGGCACCGACTTCAAAATTATGAAGATTGAATACAGAAATAGTTGAGTTTTAGCCGAATTCGGAAAAAGGCACCATTAGATAGTAAAAATTATTTAATACTTTTTAGTTCATATTAATGTTATTATTGTTTTTACCTTGGAAGTCGGTTTTAATTTTTTGTTAAAAATAATAATAATTTCACTCTTTTTAGTTACACTAGTAGGTAAACCTTCGCGTATATTTTACGTATCTTATTACAATTTGTCAAGAGTCACAACTCACACTCACAAAATCATATATTATCAGTGAAGTGAACATATTGTGTTAAGTAATTTAACAATTTTAATGCTTCAAGCCCCAAGCGGTCACCGGCGATTGAGATAACAATAGAAAGGCTATTGTGTCTCGTTTTTCCACGATCGAAGGATCTATCAGATAAAAAATTGTATAAACTTGCATAGGATGTAGCGTAGCTACTCATAATATTTAATATTATCATAATTATTGACAGCTCTGTTCTTGTAAAGCGCTTATTCCACTTATCCTAGCTAGGAAGTCCTAGCTAGGATCCTAGCTTTCTAAATGTCATTCCACTTGACTAAATTTTTTCCGATTTAGGATCCTAGCTAGGATCCTAGCTTCTAAATGTTATTCCACTTGACTAAATTTTTTAGGACCCTAGCTAGGACTTCCTAGCTAGGATAAGTGGAATAAGCGCTTAATCAAGAATTCAAATCGATACTTAGTGCGCCATCTATCGATTAATAAGTATAACTGATTAAAAAGACACTTAATGACTTTGTTTTGTGTAAATGCTTTTTTTAAAATAACTTTATTTTAATTCTATTTGTCTATTTAAATTTTATAAAGTAATTAGTAAAGTATTCGATCTGTTGTCTGCCGCCACGCGCCACGCGGCGCGGCGGCGCGGCGACGCCGTCGCCTCTGCGGCGCCGACCGCCATGTATTAAACAAACAGGTGTTGTTATACAGTACATAATTATTATTATTAGTATATCCATACCTATGCCTTGTACTATTATTAATTCTGTGCCATGAGATATTGGTGACCTTAAAGATGATGATGACGATGATGATGATGATGATGATTATGATGATGAATATGAATTGCATAGTAGCATATGCTTTCTGTTCTTAAAACAACGCCGAAACTCCCGAACGTGTATCTATAAGGAGTCAGGAGTTCTCTCAGCATCTTCGAAACCATGGTATACTTTGACCCAATATTTGACTTTTTGGTAGCATATTCTTAGTACACTTCACATAAAAACAAAATCACCATATGTTTCCATATAAATTTCGAGGAGTTCCCTCGATTACTCATGGATCCCATCATCAGGTCACCACTTTTGTGAACATGGTACCAAATTGGAGTGAAACCTAATACAACAAAACAAAAATTTCGAAAATCGGTTCACAAACGGCGGAGTAATCGTTGAACATACAAAAATAAAAAAAAAAAAAAAAAAAAAAAAAAATATCCACAGCCGAACATATAACCTCCTCGTTTTTTGGAAGTCGGTTAAAAATAGGGCACATAACATTGTATTTATTAAAATATGTTTCTTTGTATAAAATGTAAAATTGTAAATACTTACTTTGTTATTTTTTATTGACAAGATTTATGTATTGGAGAGGAGTTTTGAAATTTTGATATTTAAGTATACATAATGTTATTAATGTAAAGATGAAAAATGTTTGCGTTAAGTAGGCTTGATTACTGGACCGATTTTAATCAAATTCAACACATATATAGAGTACATAAATGATAAAGTATATAGGCGAGTAGCGAAGTGTACGGTTCCCGTTTGACGCACGAAGTGGTGGGCAAATTCTAGTTTTATTTAAGTAATATATTTGTAAAGGCGTTAGCTAACACTTCACAATACTTATCTTAATGCAGTAGGTTATCAGACATAGATAAGTGTTGTGCCATATTATCAGAAACGGCTTTCAACTTTTATATCTAATATTGATGTATGTTTTGTGATTTTTTATAACTTATACACTTTTGTTATTTTTGCTATGGATATATTTGTAAGTCTCCGATTGATTTGTATAAATAAATGGCCAATCTGTGAATTTTGTTCGTTTTCATTTTTGGATAGAATCTATTTAGTTACATTCAGTCTTATTTAATATTTCTGGTTGTCATATTATTCATTTTACAGTCTCCAACTGTAATATTAAGAGCCCGGGTTACCCTCGAAATTCTCATACATACGTAATACCAAAATCATTTTCTCATACGAAAATATTTAACATGTTTGAGTTATTTTTCAGCTTAAAATAGTAATTACCTAGGTTCCTGTACAAAAATTTACTTCAAAATATTTAAACACTAAAAAAAAAATTAAAAAAAAAATTACGTATGTATGAGAATTTCGAGGGTGACCCGGGCTCTTACCTAATGATACAACTTTAATAACAAACGGACGAGATAACAAATTAATTTTCCCGTTAAGTTAATTGTTATTTCCTTTTTCCCTTTCATTTGTATAGCTTTTGTTTACCTTAATGTTATTAATTTTTAGCGTAAAAAATCCTCAATATTGAAACGAATTATGTATGTAAAATCGACAAAATTTTCGCTCTACCAATTTCCTATAGAGTAAAAAGGTGACTAAATTAATAATACACTAACCTCCTTGTTATTAAAAAATATTTACACCATGCATAAGCTTATTTATAATGCTGTCTTTATCTGATACGTTTGGAAAACACACCTGACAGACATCGACAGCCATAATAATTATGGACTATCGTTGGCTTAAGTATGAATTATGATGGACAAATGTAGGCAATTATGAACGTGTAGAAGCCATATTCATTTTAATTGGTTCTGATTGTATATAGGTAATGTTGGCCATCGTGGCCATCTCCATATTGGCGTATCCATCTCGGCCCAACGTGAATAGGGGCCTTACCTAAGGGTGGAATTAGTAGTTATGTTTATCAAAATTTTAGAACTTAAGAGGCATTTACCCTGTTTAACACTTTTGTTCGTAAATCGTTTATTCCAACAAGAGCATTACATTTTTACAGATATTATGACATTGTAAACACAGAGAAACAAAAGGGCAGCGGGAATATAACATCGCTGGTAGGTACGAAAAGTGGCGCGGAGGATCGCATGAACGGAGAAGCGCGAAAACGCTGCGCGCCGCTCGCTTGTCTAAATCGTACTGCCCTCGGACCCCGCAGTAGGCGCCCGAGCGGTCCGCGGCGACCGAGACGCGGGGGGGGGAGGTGTTATAGGGATGGCGAACAGTGATGCATTAGGGATGTACCCGATTTTTTAAAAACCCTGCGTTACATCCTCCCCCTCTAGCCTAACTAAGCGCCTCGCAGTTGGGCTAGTCATCTAAGTACCTACGCGGCCTTCCACGTTTGCGTTTCTCCCTGACGGGAGGTTCTATCTGACCGGAGAAGGGCGTGAGATGCGAAACGTGATATTTGCCTACGTTCCCCCCAGTCTGTATGTTCTCCAACATATAAGTAGTTGGGCTAGCAATGTTACCTATTTTGTATGGGCCGTCACGGCGTGGGACGAACTTTGCGGACTGTCCGCGCCCCGCATCGTTTGGCCCCTGAGTCTTCAGAAGGACAAGATCACCTACCTGATAGTCTGGAGGCGTCCTGCGCTTCTTATCGGCGTTATCCTTCTGGACGGCCTGAGCTCTCTCGTGAGTGTCCCTGGCGTCGTCCAAGGTCGCGGCCATCTTCTTTAAGTAGGGTGTGATACCTGGGATGAAGTTGTCCACCTCCAAGATAGCCCTCATGTCCGTGGCGGAATCAGAAGGAGCTCGCAGCTCTCTCCCAAAGGTTAGTTGCGCTGGCGAGTACCCTGTACTACTGGTAATGGCAGAATTCATCGCGAACCTTACCGCAGCGAGGTGTAGATCCCAGGTGCTATGATCCTGGCCCACAAGAATAGCAAGTTGCGCCTTGAGGTCCCTGTTCTTACGCTCGATTGGGTTGGCCTCCGGATGGTAGAAAGGCGTGAGCGACTGGCCGATCCCTAGAACATGACAAACCTGCTGCATAACCTCGCTTACAAATTGCACGCCGTTGTCGCTGATGAGGCGGCGTGGTACACCGTACCTGAGGAAAACCTCGTTGGCCAACGTCTGCGCGCACTCGACGCTGGTGGCATTCTCGAGTGGAAACAATTCCACCCAGCGCGAGCAGACGTCCTCCACGATCAGGATCCATCTGTTTTTCTTTTGGGTCTCAACCAATGGACCGAATAGGTCCACCGAGATAACCTCGAACCTCCTTGACACGGCAGGGGTTTGCAGCAGCCCCGCTGGTTTCCGGTTGTCGGCCTTGTACCTCTGGCAGGGGACACATTCCTTAATATAATTCGTCACGAACGTGCGCATGCCAGGCCAATAGTAGCGAGACCGAACGCGGCTCAAGGTGCGTTCCACTCCGAAGTGACCTGCTGTAGGTGCATCATGGAGGTTAGCCATCACTTGCCTGCGTTCGTGCTCGGGCACAACCAAACATGCGTCTTCTCCGTCGTCGGACTCCAAACTGTACCTATAAAGGATTCCGTCGGAAAGTGTATATCCGCGGTCGGACCACGATCTCCCCCTAGAGGGTTCGTCGGACTCCAAGTCCTCAATAATCTTGCGAACCTCTGGGTCCATTAGCTGGTTGTTACGGACATCACCACTGCTCCGTTTCGGCAAATCAACAACGGTGAGACATACGTCGCACACCGGGTCCTGCGAACAAACAGGCCGCGACAGCGTGTCCGCGACCACATTTGAACGTCCGGGTGTGTATTCAATACTGAGGTCGAACTCTTGCAGGGTTAGGGCCCACCTGGCCAGTCGCCCACTAGGTGACCTCTGACTCATCAGCCAACGCAAGGGTTGGTGATCCGTTCTAACAATAACCTTCGCGGTTTCCACATAACCGCGGAACTTGCACAAGGCCCACACGACAGCTAGAGCCTCCCGCTCAGTCGTCGAGTAATTCCTCTCGGCGCTGGTGAGAAGTCGGCTTGCGTACTCGATCGGCCTCTCATCGGAGCCCTCCCCCTGCATGAGAACGGCCCCGAGGCAATATCCACTACTGTCAGTGCAGAGGATGAACGGCTTTGCCTCATCTGCCTGACGCAATATGGGAGCGGACACGAGGAGCGATTTAATGCGCTCGAACGCCTCCTGCTGCTCAGCGTCCCATCGCCAAACGCTCGTCTTCTTCAGGAGGTTAGTGAGCGGCCGTGCAATCTCTGCATAATTCGGTATAAAGCGTCGGAACCAGCTCGACGTCTGCAGGAAACACTTAAGGTGTTTCACATTTGTAGGCATCAGCATGTTATCTACAGCTGCGGTTTTGTCTGGATCCACCTGGATTCCGCCTGGTACGATAACATGGCCCAGGAACTTGACCGACTCACGCGCAAAATGACTTTTGTCTCTATTGACCCGTAGCTTAAATAAGGCCAACCGGTCGAAGACCGCCTTCAGGTCCTCCAGGTGCCTCTCGAAGGGACCTGGTGACAGGAGAACCAAGTCGTCCAAGTAGGACAGCAGTTCCACTCCCTTCAGGTTTGAACGGAACCGGTCCATCAACCTTTGAAAAGTGGCTCCGGAATTCCGTAGGCCCATCGGCATCCGTTTGAATCTGAAGGTTCCGAGCGGCGTTGTGAACGCCGACTTGTCCTGATCCTCAGGACACAGATTGACCTGATGGTACCCTGACCTGAGGTCGAGGGTTGTCATATATTCGCTGGATTTGGCTGCGTGCAGGATGTCCTCGATGCGCGGGAGTGGGTAACGGTCCGGCTCGGTTACCGCGTTGAGCTTCCGGTAATCCACACACATCCTCAAGCTTCCATCCTTCTTGGCTACGAGGACAACGTTCGAGGCCCAAGGGGACTCACATTCCTCGATAACGTCGTCACGTAGTAACTTGTCCAGTTCTCCCTGCAACGCCTCCTTCCGTTTCTGGGACATCCTATACGGCGGGTTAGCAATGGGTTCCTGGTCTGGACTCACCTTTATGCGGTGGGTGGCGAACTCCGTGGCAGGACCGTGGCGCGCAAATTGGGCCGCTCTGTTACTGATGAATTCGTTCAGAGTGCGCGTTTCCTCCCCTGACAACTTCGTTCCTTCATCTTCGCGCAACGAGAGCTGCGCGGTATCGGCGCGCAACAGCCCCGTGTCAGCTGGTCTAAGGGAGTAGGTATACACAAAGTCATACAAACGTTCGGGATCATCCGCAAACGTCCACTTACCTCGAGCAACATCCAGTACCATACTGGCCCGGGACAAGAACTCGACACCCAAAAGTGTTCTAGTCTCATCTCCGGGCAGCACCAGGAACTCACTCGTTACTTCACGACCTTCAATCGTGACTGTGACCTCGGCTGACAACAAGTCTCGCGGGATCTGAGACCCGTCAGCCAAACGTACAACGCGGCGGGATTCTTTAAATTGTACTCCCGCGTCGACTAAAATTCGGTGCAACATAGGACTCGCGATGCAATGTGTAGCACCCGTATCGACTATTGCCACACCGTTACGACCCATAACATGAATATTCACCATAGGGTGCGATGAATTTTCGCACGCGACTGTATTACCTAGGTGCACATGTGTGTAACTACCCTTATCAGTATAATAACAAAAGTTGCAACTCGATGTAACATCACTATTCGGCTCGGTATAATTATTAAATGTCACGCTATTAAGCCCCGTCCCTTCTTTTTTCGTCGGCATCGAAGTCGACGTTCCCGGGTTACAAACATCACATTTCGCCCTCACGACACCCATCTTACCGCAACCGTAACATCGGACAACATTAGGTGAACTACTGGGGTCGTTACCCTTACTACCTACTTGGGAAGTTTTCTCGCGGTTGCGACACTCATCACTTATATGACCGAAAGCTCTACAATAGCTGCAACGCGGCCTGTTTTTATTACGCGGAGCGAAAGTACTCGTGGAAGGCAAATCGGATCGCGCGGGATGCTGGCCAGTAGAAGTAGGTATAGTTTGCGACTTACGTGTTTTAATAATTTCGGGACTTACTTGATATTCCTTCATGTTATCCTCCGCGATCCTCGTGTTACATAGTAACTCATCTAAACTATTTACAGACTCGCGGGGCACTCTTTTCTTAAGCCTATTACATAACAAACCGTAACACATATCTACTTGCATAACTTCATCTACTTTGTAGGGCAACTTAGCGAATAAAGCGCGCACTTTACACAACATAACTTCGGCGCGTTCGTCATCTTGTTGTTCGGACGCGAAAATCAGTCTAAATATTTTGTATGCCGGTTGGGCGACGCCGTAGATTGCGCGGAGTCGGGCGAGCGCGTCATGCCACGTCGCCACCGACGACTTGACGCCTCTCCACCATATCGCTGCGTCACCTTCCAGGAGCATTGGTAATCCACGGAGAGCATGCTCGTCGCTGACGGCTGCGCAGTCTTTGAATATCTCGACGGCGTCGAGGAATACCTCCAATACTTCGCCGTCATGGGAAGACCCATCGAATCTGGCGGTGCACTTCGTAAAGTTGCCGCCGGGCGCGCATGCTAATGACGTCGACGCCACCGGGGTGGAAGCCCTGAAGTCTCCGGCGGATGTCATCAGTGAGCTGATGAGGGTTCTGTTCGCTTCAGCTTGAGCGCGTGTGATGCTATCTACCAGCGTGGATAGAAATTGCTCGGTGAGCTGGTATGCTGGTGCTTGCGGTTGCCTCGTGCCTTCCGCAGGTTGCTCAGCGTGGCCGATCTCACCGGTAGTGTCTTCGTCGCCGGTCTCGGTTGGCGTGCCGTCGCCATCTTGTTGACGATGCCGGAGCGCGTCCTGCCGTGTTCTCGTCATCGTAATCACGTAGGAGGTCCGTGCTTCTGCCACACAAGTGGGTTAGGTATTTACCTACACGATTTTACGTAATTATGCACGTAAAATTAATGTCCGAGCCGCGGGATTCGAGCCACTAGTATGGGCGCCAGTTTAACACTTTTGTTCGTAAATCGTTTATTCCAACAAGAGCATTACATTTTTACAGATATTATGACATTGTAAACACAGAGAAACAAAAGGGCAGCGGGAATATAACATCGCTGGTAGGTACGAAAAGTGGCGCGGAGGATCGCATGAACGGAGAAGCGCGAAAACGCTGCGCGCCGCTCGCTTGTCTAAATCGTACTGCCCTCGGACCCCGCAGTAGGCGCCCGAGCGGTCCGCGGCGACCGAGACGCGGGGGGGGGAGGTGTTATAGGGATGGCGAACAGTGATGCATTAGGGATGTACCCGATTTTTTAAAAACCCTGCGTTACACCTGTTATTAATAAAAATGCACATTAGAAAAATCAAGTGCCAGTTTATTATACTATCCTAATTTCCATCAGGGAAAATTGGCGATTGGACGTAGATATAAAAAAAGTAAATAAGTAGGCAGTTAGGTATGTACGGTATGAGTAAGTTAGATCCATGTAAGGAGTGTAGATGGAGGCGAACTATCTTATATGGGGGATATTTGAAAAAGTGTCCAGCTGTACGCAGTAAATCAAAGAGGACGTACACTGTACCTATACTACGTAACACAGTAAATAACAGTTGAAAAATCCTCCGAGAGTGGCGCTAGCTGCAGCAAAGGGTAGGTATGGAATTAATGTAGCCGTTGGTGACAAAATACTTAATAAATAAATAAATAAAATAAATAATACCAAATATATTTTGAAAAATATAACCTAAAATAGCTGAAATAAAAGCTGCTAAATGATTTAAAATTTACCCTGTTGTTACTGTAGCGCCACCCCAATTTAACCATAATTTAACGCATTTGAGCGGACACTTTTTACATACAGATATAGTTCTCCTCCATCTGCACTCCATAGATCCATGTTAGATCCATATTCTTTGCGATTGGATGATTGAATTTGGTTTGCCTATGCACTATAATGTAAATATTCCGGTAATAATAATTATTATTATCATCTTTAATATCTTCTTCGTCAAGGGCATATAATATACTTAGCTATAATAAGGCCCCTAACGTAAAAAAGCGGCCAAGTGCGAGTTGGACTCGCCCATGAAGGGTTCCGCAGCAGCAAATAGGTAACGTGTTTTCCTAAACACCTACTAATATTATAAATGCGAAAGTGTGTCCGTCTGTTACCTCTTCACGCCCAAACCGCTGAACCGATTTTGCTGAAAGGTATGGATACTTTGAGTCCCGACTCCCGGGAAATGACATAGGATACTTTTTATCCCGAAAAAATATACGGTTCCCGCGCGATAAAAGAGATCGATCGATGGTCATCTAGTGAATATTGTAATTTACTGAATTTATGGTAAACTAGATGACGCCCGCAACTTCGTTGCGCCGAAATTCGTTTATCGCGCGGGAACCGTACATTTTTCCGGGATAAAAAGTATCCTATGTCCTTTCCCGGGACTCAAAGTATCCCCATACCAAATTTCAGCAAAATCGGTTCAGCGGTTCAGGCGTGAAGAGGTAACAAACAAACAGACAGACAGACAGACAGACACACTTTCGCATTTATAATATTAGTATGGAAGTATGGATATATTATGCCTACAATTTTTAAATAGCAAATATATTTTTTGGGAAAATATTATGAAAGCACTTGTAAAACAATCAACATTTTTGCTTTCTACTATAATTGTTGATGTCTTTAATTTTAAATGTAATATTAATCCATCAATCTTTATGAATGATAAGTTACACTTAATTTATGTGACTTCTAAATTAAACTATTACACTACTGACTACAGCTAAGCAACTAATTTAAAAAATTATATAGCATATATTGCAGCTAAGGAAGTAATATACTTATACTAAATATAGCTTAGGATATAGGAACTTCCAAATAAACTACCAGGTAAATTACAAGCACTATTAAACTGACTAATAGACTCCTTCTTCCTTGACTTTACATACATAAGAATTATTAGCATCTAGATTCGAGGTCATAATATTTCTATGATAAAACACACTAAAAGACAGCTCATAACATATAAATATATATTCATAACATACAAAGCATAAGGAAAACAACATACTTCTGTGGTTTCATTATCACTAATGTTTAGACCAATTAGCAATATTATGCCCAATGATTCATCTTGAATCGGAATCGATTCGTTTTAACTCCTTTTCCAAGCTGAATAAATGATCATCATTAACCCCCATCTGTCTTATAGATGCTGCGAGATTGTAAACATATTCCTTGTTAGGTCCGCTTGGACCAACGCTGGTTAGTACCTGCCTTGCAATATCTGCTATAGGTGCTGGACCTGAAATTTCAGAAAAAAATTTATAGGGTGGTGGAGACCAAGGCTGGGAAGTCGAGGTGTAAGTCGACCTCGAATTAGGTGGGACGACAATCTCCATTTAGTTGCGGGCCCATGTTGGATGTGAGTAGCAGGAGATCGGTCATTTTGGTGTTCATTGAGAGAGGTCTATGTCCAGCAGTGGACGAATATAGGCTGATATGATGATACTGGTGTTACCTACCTTAGAAATTACAATTACTTTGTTGACTTAGATCTTTAAATGATAATCATTTTAGATGTTGCAATATAATATTACTATGTGCAAAAACTATAAAGAAGCATAAATAGAGATAGTGGTAGCCACTATACTTACTATTAAAAAACAATTATGCATCTAAAATCCCAATTTATACTTTTAGTTGACTCAAAAACAAAAAAAAATTAAATAGTTTTTTTAATTCTTTAATATATAAAGATCATAAATTATAAAGATTAAGTCAGCCTTTTAAATAGTTTTCTATTGCATTTTACCTGCATATGACTCATTATCCTGTGTTGCCACATAAATAGTTAAGGAAAACGGTACACTTTTGTCCTTTGGATAAAACATCACATCTTTCTTAGAATACCCATTTTTCTCCCGATAATCCAGATGCTGCATCACTTCCTCAACATCCTCATCTCTGATCTTGTAAGCCACTCCCCATACTGAGCTGTTTGGATCAACACTCGGTATCAGTGTTACAACTCGGCCAGGCTTGTGTATGACACAATAATAAAATGTAGAAATAAAATAAGCTGATATAGTAGCTTATTATAAATAAAAAATTAAGTGATTTTTTTATAAATAGAGTGCATAGAATGTTGAACACATTTTCTATAGCATCATCAAACAAAATAAAAAGTACTGGTAACCAGACATTAATTTATTTCGTTTTAGGATCTTTTTTACATTTTTATGTTTTAGTTTTCTAGTTATTACTGAATAAATATAAATGCATTATGCAATGAAGATTTATTTACCTTGTCGGGTGTTCCCCTATGGTCAATGCTGTGTTGGTAAAACCTTCTAAGGTAACCTTTTACATATCCCACGACCTTTAACTCGTATTTAAAGTCGACCTTCCATATTAGTGAGCCATAACCAAAAACCCACATTTCGATAAAATCTATATAATCATTTAAAACGTAAATAAATTGATTTTTAATGCAGTTTTCTCAATACCTATCAAAAGAAAAACATTGGAAAAACAATTTTCCACATGATTTTGACAGTTATGATCAACCTGTCAAGTGTCATACATAGTAAGTAGTAACTTTCATTATTCTGTGGTAACTTTGACAGCAAAAAATGTTTTGTTAATCAGACCGGTCACCGGGCTTCATAACGTTATCGAATTTAACGGACGGATGGCATGTTACGAAGTAACTAGTTCTTGATCTGTGATGGCATGGCTGGACTGCCACTGCAGGATAGTGAATGGACCTTTTTTTTAAACAACTTGACTTTGGCCTTTAATTGAAGTTTAATACAATAAAAAAACAGTATGTCAATACGCATTTCAAAATGGTGGTAAATTTGAATTTTGTAGTGAAATCATGACCTTTTTGTAAAATTTTTACACGTAAAATAATGCAATAACTAATGACGATCAACTAGTTAAAAATAATAACTTAAAATGGATACCTTTTTCATCACACCGTATCCACCACGGTACCGGTATTGAGAGTAATCGATCTCATGTTCAAAATGTCCTGCACATCAAGACAAAATGTTTGTAATGAAGTCATAAGTACAGTTTATAAATCAACCTTTAGTTCTCAAAGGAAAACAAATATAAAACCCGAAGAAAAAACGTCTAAAAGTATAACGAATAGACCCACTACGAAGCGAAACGAAAAAGGGGGAAATTCAAACAAACAAGTATCAAAGAAAGTTTCAAAGTGTGTCATTGATTTTGGAGTTAACACTTTGATTTCTGGACCGAAGCTCTGCGACAGTAACTGTGGTACAAGCGTTACTACTGCCGGTAGCAAAAAGTTGTGTAAATGTGGGCGAAAAGTTAATTTTAAAATGGTTGACCATTACACTCAGTATTTTGATACTGTTAATTGTAGCACGCAATGTCCGAATAAGTGCTCAGTAAAAACTAGCACCAACGTTTACCAACAATATAATACACATAATAAAAATCGAGGAATACTCAATACAATAAAGTATTCCGATACAAAGCAACCTGGTGCGTCCTTTGTTATATATGAGAACCCGAAACCTAAATCTACCTACAAACCAAAATATCCCATTCACTTGGCAGTCAATAGATGGGCAATATCTAGGAACCCCATAAGAGGTCCAGATTTTTAGCTCTCGAGTACATAAACTAATTTAAAAATATTATTGACTCAATGAAAAGTTTATAAGCTCTTCTTCTGAAGGAGGTGCGTGGTAAAATTCAGAAGGTAAATAAAACAATAAGCAATACTGTTACAAAAGTTGTTATTTCAGCTGACCAAAATTAACACAAAAACTTAAAAATATTTTAAATAAAATGGTTGAATAAATAAAAATAGCATGTAAATGTTACTTTTATACTGCATAATATAAGGTTTGTAAAAATTTGCTAGTAATTAAAAAAAAAACTATTAGAAGCAGAAAGAGAAAAATAAACAGAATATAAAAAGAAACATTAATAAATTTAATACTTCAGTCGGAATTTCCAGGAATTGCTATTGTATTCTATTGTTGTCGCAATTACCGGTGCTCGCGCGGGGCCTGAAGGATTAAGGTATATTAAATGTATTTTTGGAAATTAATTTTGTTTTACACTTTAGTCTCAAAATAAAAGTTAACAATTTTTTAATGATAAACCCTACAAACTATTATTTGTAAGGCAGAGTATTTTATTTTTAACAAAGTTGCTGTTGAGCATTCATGTCTTGCCTGTTGAGGAATGAGAGTTCTTTTTTTAGTTACAAAAACTAGACCCAAATAATTAGTATAACCCAGACAAACAGACATGTTACAGTCACTAGAAAGACATGGTGTCTTCACACAAAGATTTTAATGTTTGTTAGATTGGAATAGAGGCAAAAGTTCTGCCCCTTAAGAGTTTGTGATATAATAATTAATACTTTAATCCTTCCATTGTGGAAAAACGAGACACAATAGCCTTTCTATTGTTATTGTGTTCGCATGCGACCGCTTGGGGCTCGAAGGATTAAAGTCAGCAAACTTTAAAAGTTTACAATGTGAATACTTCATAACATTATATCATTACGTCATACATTAAGTTGCTAATATGTTTAAATCTTGTATCTTTTTTATTTTACATACATCAGTACAACCTTTAATCTAGAAAAATGTGTTTCAAGCACTCTGCAATAGATTTTATTAGAAGAGTAGACCTTATAAGAGGTTCATAACATCAGGTGAAACTTTTTTGTTATTTGTCATTATTTTCTAAAGAAAACCAAAATAACAGAGAATTTCCACATTTTACATAACAGCTGTTATGTTCCAGACTTATTTTAGGATATGTAACTTTAGGCTTGGCTAAATCAATTCAAATACTTAAAATACATTTCCTTTTCACATTAAAAATCAACCAAAACAAAGGCAAGCTTTTACATTATAATAGGAAATATTATCTTTAGTTACACCTTAACTATACTGTTTAGTACATTTATTGCTCTTATTATCATACACTGTTTAGTGAAAACTGTTTTAGCAATGTAGTTCCTCTGTATTTATCTTTTTATGTCAGTACTTGAAATTTTTCTCCTATTTCTTCAGAAAGTAACAAAGTGCTTGACAGTAATGCTTATCTCACATACTATGTTGGCCTGGACTAGCAGGCTGGGTGGGGGCTTCCAGATTCTTGATTAGTTGAGCTAGCCAATGCTTGGTAGATGTATCTTCTTGAAGGCACGCTGTGAATGTTGCGTCACGGAGTTGATCGGGAAGACACTGTCTCAATGCCTCTCTGGCTCTAGGGTTGTCTGACAAACGGAGGTAGCACCTCACAACATGTTTGAGCAGTCTTGCTGACGGGTCTTTGGCCAACGACAAGACCATTTTTCCTAATATCATAGCTACATGAGAGAATCTATCGTAAGTTTGACATATATAGCACAATCCACTATCATCTAACAATATCTTTTGTAATATAAATGTAGCAACTGTCTTGGACAGTTCCGAACCATTTTCCATGATGCGTAAGCACAATGGAATGATTTCTGTGGTCAATAAGAATGTTATCACTTCTTGTTCGTCAGTCTTAACCAGTGCTCCGATGACACCCAGACTTGTCAACCGCAGGTATTCAAAGGGGCGCGTTTTTGACACTGTGTGCAGGAAAGGGTACAGGAACAGCGGCACGTGAGCTTGAAGGAACGCCGATCTCGTCTCCGGATGGGAAGCTACACACTGCATTAGAGCTAGGGCATTACATACTCTATTGCTTTGGTGAGCTGTAAGCGTCGGAGGTATCATCGCAACATAAATGTTAGTTATTTCTTGCAGCAATGCCGCGATTGTGCCGAAGCTGTGCCACAACATTGGCGCCAAATCGGGCACTACTTCCCTCTTTTTACTCAATTCTAGGAGAGCATTTTCACGTGTGTCCGGATTGCACAACTCCAAAATCCACGAGTAAATCTTCTCTCGGTCAACGACGGACTGCATGTTTGCTGGACTTTGCTGTGAGCTCATGTCTTGTAAACCCGTTAATGTGATGATAAACCTATTTCGCACATAGTCTTCACAACCGTAGCGCAAGCTTGCGATCTGTGCTTGCGATGGTCTACCATCTGTTTACGTTATACACCCAAACTTTACACTTCTTGTTCCGAGGTATACTCCGAAATTTCAAGTGATTGTTTTAAATCGGGGGTATCAATTATTGGTAAAAACGTAAATAAATAGTTAAAATCCTGTGACGTTCACAAAACACGGCTTGAGCGAAAACGGCAACCACAGACGGCAACCATTATTTTTTTTTAAATTTATATCACAGATCAAGAACTATTTACTTTATCTATTTATATTTTATTGGGAGCTGGAACTAGTGGTGGTTAATATAACGTATAGCTGAAAAAAGTAGCGCGCTATTTCTTCGCAACGAATAGCGCGCGCTATAAAACTATGCATAAGACGCTACGTTATAACGTATCGCGCGGTCACTGACCTAGCGCGGCGCCGCCCGCGCTGCCGATCGCGCGCGACTTTCGTTGTCGTGTCGTTCGGGTCAAAATCGGGTGAATTCGGCTGTCATATTTTTTTCAGTGTTGCGTTGCGTGCATAGGTAAATTATAATGTTTTAAAATCATCAGTAATTGACCCCCTGCTCCGAAGAGCACTGTACTATAATATAATGGTAACTTCCGTTCCATGTGAATGTATTCTTTCTAAATCTGGATACTCTATTATATTTTTAAATGTAAGTAAATAAAATGTTAAAAAAGGCATAAAAATAATTTAAGTATATTACCAAAAAAAAAATTAAGTAATTAAAAACCATTTAAATAACTTATAAAAAAAAGAATTGTACTTATATAAACCGATTCCTTTCAATTTCAATATAATATTATTATATAATTATATTGTATCATTTTAATTTGAATATTTCAAACATAATGAAATTAACCAAATAAATAATAATGCCTTCAAACGATTATATTATATACAAACACGTTATATTATATTAACTCACCCACCGCGTTATAATTATTATTAGCGAAATATTTCAATAACGTCGGTAACTTTACAACGTGTCCAATCGATCGTTATAACATATCATTCGTTATAACGTAGCGTCAAAACTAGCGCGCTTGAAAGAATCGAGATTTCACTCGTTATAACTGTTATAAGTTATAACGTAGCGTCAAAACTAGCGCGCTTGAAATTCGTTATAACATAGCGTCAAAACTAGCCCGCTTGAAATTCGTTATAACGTAGCGTCAAAACTAGCGCGCTTGAAATTCGTTATAACGTAGCGTCAAAACTAGCGCGCTTGAAATTCGTTATAACGTAGCATCAAAACTAGCGCGCTTGAACGAATCGAGATTTTATTCGTTATAACGTAGCGTCAAAAATAGCGCGTTTGAAAAATGTAGCGTATTCCATCTAGCGCGCTATGAAAATATAGCCGTTAGGAACACCACTAGCTGGAACGGCAACCACTTCAACCAGTGCTGCCACACCAAATTTTAGATTAGGGACCGTGCAGAAACTATAGAGGGCGTCGTAATTCGACAGCAGCGACACGATGCGAGTAAAAGAAGTAACTTGTGAGTGACTTTGGCTTCGCATTCTTTGACCCCGGCTAGTTTATAAGTGATTTTTTTATGTTTTAGACTATAAAATGAATTAATACTTACACTCCCAAGTGGCCACATGCGACCGCGAGAACAACAACAGATTTCCAAGAATCCGCGATCGAAGGATTAAAGTAAAAAACTAGATGACGCCCGCAACTCCGTTGCGCCAAAAATCATTTGTCGCGTGAGAACCTTACATTTTCCCGGGATAAAAGTATCCTATGTCCATTCCCGGGGTTCAAAGTAAATCCATACCAAATTTCAGCAAAATTGATTCAGCGGTTTGGGCGGGAAGTGCTAACAGACAGACACACTTTCGCATTTATAATATTGAGTATGGATGAGTTTCTAACAGTAAACAAAGAACGAAAGCGTGAATAATAATGTATAAAGCTTATCTAGTTATCTAAGAAAATATCTGAAATATATATATATATATATATATTTTTGCAAATATATATATATATATATATATATTTCAGATATTTTCTTAGATAACTAGATAAGCTTTATACATTATTATTCACGCTTTCGTTCTTTGTTTACTGTTAGAAACTCATCCATACTCAATATTATAAATGCGAAAGTGTGTCTGTCTGTTAGCACTTCCCGCCCAAACCGCTGAATCAATTTTGCTGAAATTTGGTATGGATTTACTTTGAACCCCGGGAATATATATATATATATATATATATATATATATATATATATATATATATATATATATATATATATTTGCAAAAATACTTATAATAATTACTGAACATGCTTGTGGATTAATAAAATAAAACAAGTTCACTAAAATAAATGCTTTTATTTCATCAATCTTCTGCGATTCGCTCGATATAGAGTTGCCAATCTCAAATTTAAAAAACCAGGATTTGAAGTTGGAAAAACCAGGACAATTTAGTATAAAAACAGGACACATTAAGGGGGTGACTAACCCAAAATTGTCGATTTTATAATTCATTTTCATACTTGAAAATAAGCCCTAAATTGTTTCATTTTCTAAACATAGATACTACATTATATTTCCAAGAATTTGATTTGAGCGATAACATGATATCTTAAAATTTTCTCTATAGAAAAAAATCACAAAGATGCATCTAATTTTCACTAATTTTTCATATTTTATTGCTGTAACCGTGCATTAAACTAAGTTAATATTTTAACATTTTGTCTGTATAAAAATATCATTGAGACTATGATATAATTGTAATTATATTTGCAAACAAAACAAATGTGTAAGTGCTGAGTCGGTTTCGCACTGTCGGTGACATGTCTTTAAATTGTTGACAGAGGAGAACAGTCTCTCAACATTTGCACTGCTATGTGAAAGTGCAAAATAATAATTGTCTCACAAATCCACAAAGCAGGGTAAGCATTGGGAATGGTCTCTGTCCGGCCGGTCAAGTCTCTAATGAGCGAACGGCTCAGAACAACTGCAACTCGCGTAGTAGCGGTCCGTTTTTTTTTAATGATAATAATTGCTGAAGGAAGTATTGTACCAAGACGACTCAGTGTACAAAAATGATATCCGAGGAGTCTGTTAGGGCCGCGCCAAACCAGAATGGCAGCGGCGAGGCGAGCACATTCAGTGTCATAATATGATTTTAAACTTTATCTTCATTATTGTAATACATAGTATCGCTTGAGAAGTCTACGGCCGCCCGTGGCCGCTCGTAGCCGCTGGCGGCCGCCGGCAGCCGTAGACTTCTCAAGCGATACTATATATTACAATAATGAAGATAAAGTTTAAAATCATATGAAACTGAAAGTGCTCGCCTCGCCGCTGTCATTCCGGTGTAGCGCGGCTCTTAGAGCCGGGACACAAAAACACGGCACGACGCCGCACGTACAGCGCCGTGCGGACGCGCGTTGTAAAAAACCCACGGCACGGCGCCGTACGGCGTCGTACGACGTCGTGCCGTAGAAACTCACGTAGAACGACGTCGTACGACTCCGTAAGGTGCCGTACGGCGCCGTACGACGCCGTATGACGTCGTGCCGTGTTTTTGTGTCCCGGTCCTTACGTTTATTATTTGTACGTGAACAATGATATGTTACCACCACCAATATCTCTTATTATAGCGGTAACAGACATTACGTACACAATCTGTGAAAATTTCCGAAAAGTCTAGCGATTATTGAGATACAGCCTGCTACCTTGAGACAGACAGACAGACAGTAAGACATCGAAGTCTTAGAAATAGAGTCCCTTTTTTACCTTTTGGGTACGGAATCTTAAAAATTATATAATAGGTATGCATGTTTATCTAAAGACTTTGATATAAAATAACTCAAAGGCTGAGGGTTTTGGAATCATTCATGATTACGTAAAACTTTTACTATGGGACCAACTCAGTTCGGCAAAATAATCAGCTGTTTGGCAAAATTAAATAACTTAAAGACCGAAAGGGGTTGAAATCATCCATGATCACGAAAATCTTTTACTATGGGACCAACTCAATTCGGCAAAATAATCATCTGTTTGGCAAAAGCGTAACTAGCCAATTATTTCCTAGTTACGATTCCCACAGTAAAAGTTTATCGTAATTTATTTTGCCGAATTGAGTTAGTTCCATAGTAAAAGATTTTCGTAATTATGGATGATTTCAACCCCTTATTTTTGTTAGTCTCTGTAATATTATTTATCACTTTCATTCTTTTAATAGTATTTATATACCTACCAAAATACATCGATATCGTCGTGATAATATGGTAATAATTAATCGACACCGTGGATAGACCGGACATCACTAGATCGTGTACCGTTGACACTATGCTGACAAGTATTGTCATTGAAGTTGGCGACATAGGTTTCCATATAAACGGCGCTACATAACACTTCTCCTTAATTTCCTGTTCTGAGTATACGCCCATCCCTACACGCACACAACGGCAATGCACACAAGCATAAAATGGCCAGGCGCTGGCGGGCTAAGAATCGATCTACTCCATCCTTAATCTGTGCTGCATTTACTAAAAAGTTTAGCTACTTCACACTAGATGTCAGTATTAGGGTTTAACGTTGTTAGTGGCAGCCGAAAAGGAAGATCTTCCGACCGAGAGAGATAGCATGCTCGGTCAGGCCGAAGCCCACTGACGTCATTTCAGAGGTTGTATATATCTTGCCGTTCTCCAAAACTTCGATAGCGCGATGTAGGATTGTTAGGCGAATTGTGGGTACCGCCACAAGGGCAAACAATTTTCATCAAATGTTTACTTCAAAATTATGCTATATTTCTCAGCTAATAAGATTGTTTTTGGTTTGAATTTTTCTACATAATTGCGCATTTACCAAAAAGTTTAGTTACTAAACGCTAGATGTCAGTATTATAAAGGCAAACCAAATATGTTTACTTCAAAATTATGCTTTATTCATCAGGTAATAAGATTGTTTTTGGTTTGATTTTTCTACATATTGTGCATTTACTAAAAAGTTTAGTTACTTCACGCTAGATGTCAGTATTTTAAGGGCGAACAATTTTCATCAAATGTTTAATTCAAAATTATGTTTTATTTTTCAGGTAATAAGATAAGTTTTTGGTTTGAATTTTTACAACCGACTACACGTGTTACCACTTGCCGCGTACAAACAAATGACTCGACTGATGTCGAGTTTGAATAAGTACTTAGCGAGTTTACGTTACAACGCTAACTAGTGACACGCGTGACCCGCCCACTTACCATTTCTACTGTTTTTATTGTTCTGTGGCTTCAGCCTATCGGAATGCCGAGTGAGTGACTGCTTTGCATAGACCTTGCTGTAGAATAAAAAAATAAAACTGCCAGAACTCTTTGCTCTACTCTTTTGTCATTGTCAAATGTGAAATGTCATCAGAGTGTTCTACAAATTCTACAATTTCTTTTGTAATTTTGTCGAAAACAATTAATTTTTAATAAATTGACCCAAAAAATATTGATTCTGGATATAGAGAAAACTTAGTTTATGCTTTCGCAGAAATAAGTGTTATATGTAATTAATCGTTAGATCGTAAGACATAATATCTATATTTTAGTTCTAATTTTAAGTGCATTTTAATACATGGATTGCTTAATCTGAAACCATCTCGTGAAGATACAGGTAATTGTGGAACTAATATTGTTCATTTAATAATATATAGGGCTAGATAGGTAGGTAGGCTTGGTATTGTTCAAGCTTATTTTATTGATGACGTTCGCTAGTTCTTGATTGCTAACACTCTGCTCAAATTATGACTAATTTGCATCAATGAGAGTTGGGTTTGCACAGGAAATAACGTATTCTACCTTTATTGGTCAGAATTCCTTGATATCGAACTAAAGATTTCTTTTGTTTTCAAGTCTTCAATATGAATATGCTTAGAAGCAATGCTTAGAAGTTACTTTTGAATGGAAACACCTTAGCACATTTCTATAAAATACTAGCTGTCCCGGCAAAACGCTGTTTTGCCATATAAACTATTTCTAGTTGTAATGTAGTTCTTTATTTGTAAATAATATTATTTCATTGAAGTGACTTAAATAATTATGGCACCATCCAACCATCCCTATCCTGTTGCACAAACAATGGTCACCGTCAGTCTCGAGTTGTAATAATTTACTATTATTTATTCAACTAATGCATTTATCAATATAAAAAGTACACAGTAGCCAATTCTCAGACCTACCTAATATGCATATAGGTTAAAATCAGTAAAGCCGTTTCGGAGGAGTACGGTAACTAACATTGTGACACGAGAATTTTATATATCCATACTAATATTATAAATGCGAAAGTTTGTCCGTCTCTCTGTCTGTCTGTCTGTCTGTTACCTCTTCATGCTCAAACTGCTGAACCGATTTTTCTGAAAGGGGTACGAAGATTTTGGCCGACCTACTTGTCTGCCATTTTGATATTTTTTTTAAATCGCGTTCACGAATAATTCTTTGAAAAATGGATAGCTAACATCAATACAAACAAAAAATAATCTTGGACAAAACCGCGTAAAGTGTCACATTTCGAAGATGTGAGCTGCCAAAGTTTTACCATTGGAAATAAATATTTTAAATATTGCAACTCTAAGGCATGGTTATTCCAAGTGGTTTCTCGTCTATGAAACAGTAGCCACTCTGTAACACGCCGTCACATGATGACAAAGTGCAATCTAGCTCAAACAATAATTTTATCAACTACATGCCTAATGAGAAACACGCGACGGCGTGTTACAGAGTGGCTACTGTTTCATAGACGAGAAACCACTTGGAAAAACCATGCCTAAGAGTTGCAATATCTTAAATATTTATTTCCAATGGTAAAACTTTGGCAGCTCATATCTTCGAAATGTGACATTTTACGCGGTTTTGTCCAAGATTATTTTTTGTTTGTATTGATGTTAGCTATCCAGTTTTAAAAGAAGAATGTGATTTAAAAAAAAATCAAAATGGCGGACAGTTGGTCGGCCAGGCTCCATACAAAAATCTTCATAAGTACCCCTTTGGGATGAAGATACTTTGAGTCGGATGGCTCTTTACGAGAGTGACATGGTCTTATTGTACCTAACTATAAAAAATAAAGATAAAAAAAAGATACTTTGAGTCCTGGGAAAGGACATAGGATACTTTTTAGCCCGGAAAAATGTACAGTTCCCGCGCGATATACGAATTTAGGCGCAACGGAGTGCGGGCGTCATATAGTAAGATATATTTTTTTAAGTAAGAGCATGGGCGTAGCCACACTAGGGCAAGCTGGGGCATTTGCCCCGCCCTGGGCATGAAAAAAAAAAACAAAAAGCGCGCACAATTTAAACTTTAATATCTATCCTGTGTGTAATTGTTTATTTTCTGTACCTGAAACAGATTCACAAATTGGCATAGGCGCAGAGGTCAAACGGCTTAAGTTACAAAAAAGATTAAGGGGGGAGGGGGTTGACTGCTGCCCCACCCTGAGCCCAAGGCTGGCTACGCCCTTGAGTAGGAGCATGTGTTTATCAATATTTACCCTATGTGAGACTTTCATGTTGCACAGGGTGAATGTTGCTATCACTAGGCCCATATGGGCCGCGATAACAAAAGATTTCCAGGAATTGGCGATCAATGGATTAATTCTCTATTACAGCAATTATGGAGGTATCCCATTCGTTGACGCTGAACGAATCAGCACTGCAGCAGCTGCCTGAGGACAAGAAACCTCACTTCATATTTGAGTGGCTCCGGTTTCTCGACAAAGTGCTTGTTGCTGCTCACAAGGTACAGTAAAACAATGATAACCCAATTGAAGACGTGATTGGAAGAACCAGATAACTTACATTTTGTAACATAAAAACAATTACTCATTTTCCCTTAAATAATTTATATAGTTTTCCCAGTCCTAAAACCTCCATTTATGGAAAAAGAAACAACTCATTAGTTTCTTACTTCATCCGCTCATGTCTTGGTTTCTGTTTTGTTATACACTTAATTTGGTGTTAATGCAGTCTCTGTAAAATAACTACATAATGCAATATCTTAGAACATTAAACTAGTCAGACACATTCTGATTGGTAAAATCTACAAAAGTGTTTGTGGCTTTTGCTTTTTGCTGATCAATGTTGGATCAAAATAGCAGAATTAGGTTCTGTACAATATGTACTTGTCTTTCAATATTCACTTTTGATGTTGATGTGGCTTTAAACATGCAAGATGAATGTTTGCTATTCATAAGTAAGTTAATTTAATTTTTTTGCTAGAGTGATTTCTGCTTGATAGATTATATCTGTAGCAATGCCTATGCAATTCACCCACTTAAATTGAAATTGTTTTCAGTCTGATTTGAAGAACTGCCAGCAGAAGCTAGTAGCCCAGCTTGTAAATCTACTCCGTGAGAACCTTGGGCCACCTGCTCGGAGGCTGCTTGCGAGATGCCTGGCCACCTTGTTCTCTGTTGGAGACACTTTCCTCCTCTTCGACACTGTGAACAAGTGCAATGATATCATCAAAGTGAAAGATGACTCGCCGTCTTATTTGCCGACGAGACTGTAAGTTGAAGTTTTACTATTGAGGCTCAATTTACACCGCCGCGGAATGGAACGGAATGGAAGCGTAATTTTCGCCTCATGCCACCGTGAATTCGCACCGGAGAATATTCAAGAATTCCGCGGGAGACGCGCGTCCAATTTTTTTGGCTCATATTTAATTTGTGTGTTATACTGCTTATGTGAAGTTTATTGTGCTTTATGTACAGTTTCGTCGCAATAGGTCGCTTCCATTCCATTCCTCGGTGGTGTAAATTGAGCCTTAGGGGATGCTATATCCACAGATTTACGTAAGAGCTAAAGGGTTAGGGAGTGATCATACCAAATGGGAACCAAATGTTCCTAGTGTCATACCAAATCTAAATTATTGTGATATGTGTTTTATGTGGATGGCTCCTTAGAAAACTATAGTTGAAGGTCAAATGTTTTCTAAGAACCTTCTCAATCCAATTACCTTGCACTTAAATTGCATTAGGGATTAAGATTTATTTGTCGCCGTCTATAGTCTATACACAACATGTCACGTGTTTTTCTTGATGGCGTAAGTATGGGATCATAATACGAAAATGATTTTTATAAATTATTATTTACTAGCTGTTGCCCGCGACTTCGTCCGCGTGGACTTCAGTTTATAGCGCGCAGTGTCAACAAAATTGATGTCAAATTTAAAAGCTTTTTAAAACCCTGGTACCCTTTAAATCAAAACCCAAAAACAGCTGTGCAGTGTGCACATAATATATTTTTTTTAATTAAACTTTATTCATACCAAATTTAAAACTTATTTAGTCTCCATTACACAAGTTTAGCTTTACCCATAAACTCTTTATCATTGGTAGGTTTAAGGTTATGTCACTGCAGTCTACATAGATAAAGTACTGTAGTGAGTTATTTAACCCTTTAATAACGTGTTACATTACAATCAAAAGAATCGAGAAACTGTACTTAACATGGTACCACCTCTTATAGAAAGACTTATGAGCAAGCGATAGCGCGATGTAGGCGACTCTTAGCGCCCTCTGTTATGAATTTTTGGAACTAACTTATTTTTAACAAATTTACGCATTTTCACCCCCTTACAACCCCTTTTTTCAGTTAAAAAGTAGCCTATGTCCTTTCTCAGGCTTTAGACTATCTGTGTACAAAATTTCATTACAATCAGTTCAGTAGTTTTGGCGTAAAAGCGAGACAGACAGACAGACAGAGATACTTTCGCATTTATAATATTAGTTAGTATAGATTAAAGTTCATAATTAAGAAACAATTTATGTTTTGCAGTAAGAGCATGGTTTTTATCTTGAAAAATCAAGGGATAAAATAATTTCCGAATAAATAAGTTGAGTGCAACATCTGCTTTGTATAGAAAAAAAAATTGTGATTTCGTCATCTTATTTATTTTCTTCTATTTGACTGCAAGAAATAAAATTAGATCTTGAAACAGACAATAATAAATCTCCTAAGTGTGATTCGGATTCTCGTATGAAGCGTTCCGTACCATTGATATCTATACTAATATTATAAAGCGGAAGAGTTTGTTAGTTTGTTTGAAAAAATCTTTCAGTGTTAGATAGTCCATTTATCGAGGGAGGCTATAGGCTACATTTTATCACGCTAAGACTAATAGGAGCCAAGAAATAGAGGAAAATTTGAAAAAAAAACGGGGGAAACTTTGAAAGGGCTAATTATCTCACGAACTACAAGAGCAGTATTTCTGTTATTTGGGTCAGCCAAGAAGTAGACCACGTGAAGGATCATAGGCTATTTTTTGTGGATTAATTTGTCTGTGAAATATCTAATCTACGCGGGCGAAGCCGCGTGGAACGTCTAGTCGAGGAATAAATAGGCAATGTTTTTTTTGCGGACATACAAATGGACATGACGAATTTATAAGGGAACCGTTGCGATTGCTACAGAACCCTAAAAATATGTCACATGTGTTCCTACACTACAAAATGTTAATGGTTCTGTAAACTTTGTCAAGAGCTGCCATCTGCTGTCTGGGCAGCATGTACGAGAAGCTGGGCCGGATGATGGGCAGGTCATACGAGGAGACGGTCACCACGCTGGTCCGGTCCATGAAGAGTGCGGAATCCCAGACGCGGCTGGAGATCATGAATACTTTGGGAAAGGTCAGATACAAATATCAAATAAATATGCCAAGGATTTGTTTTTACTGACCAGTTATTTAGGTTAAAGATTTGGTCAGGTTATTGCTTATAAATGAATTTTCCTGACAATCCATATTCCATAATAATATTATAAATGCGGAAGTGCGTCTGTCTCTTACCTTTACACGATCAACCGATTTTGCTGAAATTTGGTATGGACTATGGATGGAGATACTTTCAGTCTCGGAAAAGAACATAGGATACTTTTTATCCCGAAAAAACGGGCGTCAACTACAGTTTCTGAATGAAGTAAATATTTGACGTATACTTTTTGCGTTGACTTACCACCGGTTCAAAAAAGTGTATACTTACTTCAAACAAATAACCTTGCTTCATAATCTTTCAGATTTGCATCGGCATGGGAACCGCAGCTGGTACGTCCCTACGCGAAGTGTCCCGGGCTGCCAAGACGTCTCTACTGAATGAGCGTACCAGCTCTGTGAGGGCAGCGGCTGCCAACGTGTTGAGACACATGCTGCCACTACTGAAGCTGACTCCTGCTGATGTGGACGCCATAGCGGCAGCGTGCTTGCGAGCAGCACACCCTAGTGACTATAACTTGAGGTATTTAATCTTCAAACTAGACGTCTCTGCTAAACGAGTGTATTAGCTCTGTGAGGGCAGCGGCTACCAACGTGTCGAGACACTTACTGCCTACTGAAGCTGATTCCTGCTGACGTGGACGCCATAGCGGCAGCGCGCTTACGGGCTGCTCATCCCAGTGACTATAACTTGAGGTATTTTCATGAACTAGATACAAAGCGACTAATACGTCTATATAATATGTACCAGCTCTGTGAGAGCAGCGGCTGCCAACGTCTTAAGACACATGCTGTCACTACTAAAGCTGACTCCTACTGACGTGGATGCTATAGCGGCAGCGTGCTGACGGGCAGCCCACTCTAATGACTATAACTTGAGGTATCAATTCCTGTTTTCCAATTTGTCATAAGCATAAGGCTTGATGCGAAAGTACAGTGAACGAGTGGTTTGGCGGCTACACCGCGACATTACAAGCAATTAATGTATGTAAATGACAGCGCGACCGCGCCGCTATTATAAACCGTTACATGCATTTTTTGCTTGCAGCCTCGCGGTGTAGTGGGCCGCTACCACAGATATAGATCAAGATAGATACCGCATGTCGCTCCATTTGTATGAAAACGAGCGTGTCACTTTTTTCCTACCACTGTGACGTACCGATGATAATTTTAGGCATTTTTAAAATTCCGATTGACGTCCTATTCTGATAGCAGACTAAAGAACTGACTTGCGAAAGACGAGCATTGCTCGTCGTTTGGGAACGCGATATGGCACACGAAGTATACATACACATGCGGTATCTATCTTGATCTATGTCTGTGGCCGCTACTATCTGAAATGAAACCAATAGGAATAGAATACTATTCGTTTTAAAGTCATGACAATACTAAAGAAGCTTTTACAAAAAAAATCGCGCTTATTGAATAAAACTGATTAATAAAATAAAACTGGGTTATTTTGTTGACAGATGCGCAGTAGCAGAGTTATTAGGTGCATTGATAGCGGCCACTCAAGCAGAGGAAACCAATAATATCAACAGCAAGAGCAAAGTCGGATTTCAAGCAGGTAATTTTATTACTTTTGTTATTAAAGCACTTTCATAAACGCGATATTTAACATAGCTATCGAACAAAGTTTTACCGCGATGTGTAAACTATGGATAATGGAACAGTGACGTCATAGCTCGGTAGCAGTTTGTGTAGAGAGAGTTTTGGGAAGGTCTATTTAATGTGATTTTAGAATTGTGATATCTTGGAGAGTTTTTAAGCTAACGCAGTAATTCTTTTACCGATTATTATAATATTTTTGAGAGGTCTCTTAGTTAGCAATAAGGCATCTTATAGACGAACGGCACTTGTCGACATTTTGTTGCCGTCGACAAGTGTCATTCGTCTGTAAGGCTTCTTACAGACGAACGGCATGTGTCGGCGGCACGTTTCGGCGGCAGTCGACGGCAGCCGACGGCACGTGTCGGCGGCAGTCGACGGCAGCCGTCGACAGTTTATGACGCTTGCAGGGGGCCTACCACGACCTTTCCTAAAACGATCATGTTTCCACAATACTTTGTTGTACACTGTACAATAACATTACCATACTCACTTTTTAAATATAATTTTACTAAAAATCAGTAAAATATGCAAAACAATGTTAAATCCGCTGTGAAATATCAACCTTTTCCATAACTACTAGGGTGCTTTGCTTGCATTGTGTGCGTTGCATGCAGTGTTAGTGTTGTTAGTATTCACCACCTTCACCATACATGACATCACTGGTATTATATGAACAGTGCATGTCGAGTATGATAAAAGTGGCTTTAAAAAAAGCCGTTTTAAGCACACGTCACTCACACTCACACACCAAAAATAAGTGAATCCTGACTTGCCAGTGTAGATGTTTGTTACTCAATCATGCAAAAACTGGATTTAGATGAAATTTTGCATGCATCCCATGTCAAACATGGAAAGGAACATAGGCTACCTGTCTGAAGTTCACGCAGACGAAATCGCGGGCAAAAGCTAGTAGCAAAGAAATATCAGCAGAAATACGTACCTAAATGTTTAATTTTGTTATTTGTCGTCTGTCGTCGTTATTTAATATTCCTATTCTACAACCTGAAAAATTACCTAAGAATTATTATTTATATTCTAACATAATTCTACGGTTTTTCTTTACGAAATGTGCCAAAACATTATCATAAAAGTCGCTTTTTTGATGCAATTTTAATAATACATGTTTTTCAATTGAAATTACACCGAGATTTGACAATCTAGCATCGCTTTGGCTGTTTCGTGTATAGGTATGAATTCGCTTCAACGCCGAAAACGACCTTTCAGCGGAAGCCACCGATACAGGAAGAGTCAAAACAATTTGAGATAACATTAAAAGCTGAGGAAAAGCTTCACTCAACGCGGATTTAAAAAGATGTTAATAAAGTTCATAGATATCTAAATTATTAAATGTTGAAGTACTGTATAAAACTTTTAATTCGTTTTTTAATGCGTGAAAATCAAATATATTCGGGAATTCGGATATTAATGCAGACACACTTTCCTCGGGAAAACTACTACGGTAACTCGCGTATTTAGACTTATCGACTAAATCAAGAAAAGTTAAGTTTTGAAACGATGAATAACGGGAGTTTATTTGGCTTTTGATGTTATCTACTATTTCAACGAATAAACGCTTGTATTGTGTTTTCAAGTCAATTTCTGTATCCATCCGCCGGCGCCGTCGTGGTGGTTCACAATATTCCTGAATACTATTGAAAATAAAATCAAATTGTTTTAAAAACTCTTCTGATAACCAAGATTGAAATGCACCAATTTCTCTGATTGAGATTTCGATGTCGACTTGTTTGCTTTGAAGCAAAGCAAACAAAATGTCAGTTCTGGCAAAAATCTCTGAAAAAATATGCAAAAGGAAACAAAACTGCATATCTTCTAATTTAGTTACAAACGACTCCGACATGGATATAGAATCAACATCCCACGATTGGGGATTATCTACTATATGACTAAAGGTTTCAATCATATCTAACCTGCAATTAAATATAACATTAATAATGCGCGAATGATAATGCCACCGTGTTTCGGCTACTCCAGGCATACGACGATCGGAAAACTGTTTTAAAAGATTTGACCGTTTCGACGATTTGTTGAAAAACCTGACAATTCCATTGATATGGCCGAAAAATGATTTTAATTCTGAAATATTTTCTAAAGATTTACTTAAAACCAAATTAAGAATATGAGCATAGCACGGTACGAAACGCGCGAGAGGGCATTGACCCCGTACTAGTGCTTGAACGCCTCCACGTTCACCTGACATAACGGCGGCACCGTCATATGTCTGACCGATCAGTTTGTCTTTGCATCGATATTGTTCAAGAATATCGAGCAACTGAGTCGCTAATACAGTCGCAGTCCGGCTTTCGCTAACGTCGTAAAAACCTACAAATCTTTCTTCCAGACCATTTTCGGACAAATAACGAAATATAACAGACAACTGTTCTCTATGACTGACATCTGGGGTTTCGTCAATCATAACTGAAACGAATGGCATTGGCATGGCTAATCTCACGTCTAATCTCGTCTAAAATTACCGCCGCGGTGCATTGTATAAGATCATTTTGAATGTCTCCCGATAGACCGGTAAACACGGAGTGTGAAGTAGATGAGCATTGTTCAAGATGGGAGTCTATAACGCTATCGTACTTACTTAAATAAAATAATGTTTCTATATAATTGCCACGATTGTCTGAATTAACGTTTTCACTATGCCCGCGGAAAGATAACTCCTGTTTTCCAAGAAGAACAACAGTGTCTATTAAACGTTTCATTAAGTTTCGATTACGTTCCACTTTTCGATTATGGGATTCATAATTATTTCCGAGAAATGTTTCTATTCTACTATTTCCAAAATTGTGTAATAATATACAACTGCGTAAATGTTTTTCGGTTTGAGTATGTTTCCTAGCCGAATTGGTCAAATTATTGATGTCTGAGAAACCCGTTTTATTCCAAGCACTATTTGTATCGGAAAACAGCAAACATGGAAAACAAAATAACTTATTTAATTTGCAACTGCCCGCTATCCAATTATATTTATCATACACTGAACTGTGAAAATGTTTGAAAAACCCATCCTTACGCCTATAATCAATTTTCATATCGGGACGCGCCCGTCCTTGTTTAATGATATGTTTTTTATTTTCGAACGATTGTTTTGAGAACGAATTTAAGTCATTTAATAGGTAATCCGTAAGACAACAGTCAATTTGTACTAATGCTATCATTTCTCACCTAACCGTGTCACGACAAATTACAAAGTAAGTAAAACAAACCAACCTTTACGATGTAACAAACAAAAACACAACACAACACTTGGCAAGTAAAATTTCACTACTTTCGATTCTTTTAAACTATATAATATTACAATCAAGCTAGCCCACTAACTTAATAAACAAAATTTTGCATATTACAATAATAACAGTACAAAATGAGTGCAAATGAGCGCGTAAGTGAATTGAAATGACATCACGCGCCGGTCGGCCGATGAAATTAGCTCTGTTGTGATTGGACGAAATCTTTTAAAGCGAAACATGCGAAACTAGACCTTAACACATGACAAATAAAGACTAGGTAGGCTATGTGGAATCGGCTTGCTGTTCGAAAATATCGACGAGTCGTTTGCATGTAGTAGTAATGTGTATATGTGCGTGAATTTCATACATTTCAAATGTTTGCATTCCCGATGTTTTGAGCGAGTTACGTACGCGTTCTGAGTGCGATTGTAAAAACGGGTATGTGTGCGTTTGCGTGATTTTAAATACATGGCGAATTATTTTTATGAAATTGTAGGAAGCGGGGTAAGCTATAATTATTAATAATAAAAAATGTATATATTAAAATTGGCCAAGGTAAGCCGGTAGGAATCGTGTTCTATGGAGGCTTCGCCACTGGTGGACGCTTACCTTTACGCGCTACGTCACAACTGCAAGCGTGATAAACTGTCGACGGCTGCCGTCAACTGCCGCCGACTGCCGCCGTCACGTGCCGCCGACTGCCGTCGACTGCCGCCGACACGTGCCGTCGTCTGCCGTCGACTGCCGCCGACACGTGCCGTCGTCTGCCGTCGACTGTCGCCGACGCGTGCCGCCGACATGTGCCGTTCGTCTGTAAGCGCTCTAAGCCCTCGTAAAAAAGAACACAAGCCAATTTCAATTAATATTTTCCAGTTCAACAAAACAAGAAGGAAGTGACTAAAAACATAATATCCTTGGAAGAGGCTCTCAACATACTGATGGGGGCGTTTCTTAGGGGCGGGACTTCGTTTCTTAAGGGCGAAATTATAAAGTCGGGCTCCGGAGTCAACAGGGAGGTCCGTGTGTGCGTCACTTATGTGAGTTTGTTTGTTTGTCACTTATAAACACTACATACTAAGGGCAACGCCTCCGTGGTCTAGTGGTTAGAGCGTGGCTCTCGACTCCGGAGGTCGTGGGTACGATTCCCGCGTTGGAAACATGTTATTTACAAGTTTGGTTAGAATAATGCAGATTGATTACCTGATTGTTTGACAAGTAAGATGATCCATGCGTCGGATGGGCATGTAAAAAGTCGGTCCTGCGCCTGGTCTCTCCCCAGTCGTGTCGGTCTTCCGTCCCACTGGGTCATGAGACTAAAAGGAATAGAGAGTGCTCCTGTGTACTACACACACACTTGGGCACTATAAAAACCTACTCCTGCGTAACAGGCCTGGTTTCAATGAAACTGGCCATCCGTCACCGAAACCGGTGTGGGGAGTATCATTATTATTATGCGGTGCGTGCCGGATAGGCTATCCATAACTTAACAGATAGAGTATGGAGAATCAGTCAAATAAGTTGTGGATAGCCTATCCGGCACTTTATCAGGAAGTGGTGAAACAGGCCCTAAGTGTAACTAATATATCCATACTAGTATTATAAATCCGGAAGTGGGTCTGTCTGTCTGTCTGTTATCTCTTCACGCCTAAACCGCTAAACCGATTTAGCTGAAATTAGGTATGAAGATACTTCGACTCCCGGGAAAGAATATAGGATAATTTTTATCCCGGAAATATGTACGGTTCCCGCGCGATAAATGAATTTTAGCGCAACGGATTTGCGGGCGTCATCTAATGTATTCATCACTTTCTACCGCACCGTACGCGCTGCATTTCGTGTACTATGCGGTGCGTTCAACGCGTGCTGACAAATGTGCGATCAGCCCAAACATGAATATTTTCCCAGGCGTACGTGATATTCGTCCAGAACATGGGCGGTGTTTGGTTGGAGAGGAATATGACGACGTTCCTTACTCACGTGTTGGATCTAGTGGCCAACCCCAAAGCGGCCAGCTCGCATGTAGACGCTGTTTACTCCAGGTAAACTACACGGAATAAAATGTTAACAAAGTACCGACTTCAAACGTTATTTCGTTCATCATAAGGCCACTTGTGAAATATCCTCTTTACAACAAAAAAATAATCATCAAAATCAGTTTATAAACGGCTAAGTTATCCGCAAGTTTATTCGCGGATAACTTAGCCGTTAAACTAAGACAGACTATTAAAGATTCATTGGAAACTCTCTTGGTAACTCTTAGTATGATAATCTCCAACTATTTATAAGTTCGTAATGATATACTTAATATGAAGTATGCATATCAGTTCACATCGAGTATGCAAAATACGATATCCCCATTAGGCCTTAGACTAGAAAAAGTCTGTCACTTTATTGTCTATCACAGTTTTTATAGAAAATGATGACCGCCACGCACGGATATCGGCAATTTGAGAATTGTATACTGGCTGTAAGCCACCCAAAAATAGTTTAAAATAAAATGCTTGTCTTTCAGGAAGTGTATAAACTACATCCTCCGCAACACGCTAGGCCGGATGTTGGGTGAGAAGGCGCAGGCGGCGGCGTGCAGGGAGATCATACACATCGTCGCGCGACAGATGAACACTATTGACTTTAACCCAGAAAACGCCAAGGACTGTAATCAGGTTAGATATTTTAATATAACGGTTTACCGTTGCGACGCGAAGGTTGTTCGAATGTTAAAACGCATTAGACGCTCTCTGCGTTGCGTTGACGCCGTTACTATGCGTAAGCGGAGACGGTATAGAGATAAGATAAGCGAAAATAAATCCGACTTGTATGTTGTTTTTCTGGTGTAAATAATATTAAACAGCCATTCTGCAACTAAAGTGGTCTAAGATACAAAATCTAAATTTAAGACAGCAATTTATAAAACGCTTTAAGTATATATATATATATATATATATATATATATATATATATATATATATATATATATATATATATAACAAATAGCCAAAAGTAATTTTTGTATTTACATGTTTTTAACTAGTTAGAGCCTGTTTCACAATTTCCTGATAAAGTGCCGGGTAGGATATCCACAACTTGTTTGACAGATTCTCCATACTCTCTCTGTAAAGTAAGTTGTGAATAGCCTATCCGCCACTTATCAGGAAGTGGTGAAACAGGCCCGTCTCATAATTTATCTAATAAAATAATAAAACTCTACGCTATTATTTCGCAGGAGACGCTATTCAGTCAGCACCTACTAGTGTGCGCACTCACAGAGGCAGGCGAGTTGTGTCTGCAGCTCGGCACCTCTGTACAGAACCTAATCTCGGACCAGTCGCTCAACATGATCGATACTATATTCATGGTAATTTATTTATATGTGGGTAAGCGAGACAAAAAGTAGCTGTAAGTAATCTTGGTATATTTTTTAATAACTATCCAAAAATATTATTTACTTTAGAAGTGTGGCAGACCAATAACCGCCACAGACCTATCGCTACTTGTTGTCTTTTTCATTTGCGACACAAATCTTTGTTAACCCATCCAACCGATCACAGCTAAGATGATAACACGAATTGACATAAGCCGACCACATGACGTAGGTCCGTCAACTGCCTAGGAATCTATTTCCTCGATGGTATTAAATCCGTTGGTGCTAGAAAATCTTTGCACGCCATTATTATTTTGTGACATATTAGATACGAAGCATCAAGGCCATCATCATAAATTCAATGTGTCTGCAGGTACTAGAACACCCGTGCGCGGCTGCGCGTCTTGCCGCAGCGGGTGCAGCGCGGCGGGCGTGTTCCGCGCTGCCCGCACTCACGACGCCGCTGATAGACCGCGCCGCAGACGCGTTAGATCGCGCCGCTCCCACGCCGCATCGCGTCGCCGGTGCGTATACGTATGCGTGTAAACATGTATAGTTGTATACGTACAAACTTTGAGTAGAAGCGGATAACGAAAAAATAAGGAGAAGTGTTATGATGCGCTGCGTAGGTGGAGAGATGTCGCCAGATATTCACACAACTACAATTCACTACTACACGCACACATAGCTGTTGGATCGCACCCACGCCGCACTCACGCCGCACAACGTCGCTGGTGCGTATACGTTTACGTAGTACAAACTTTGATCGGTATCATTGAACGCAATAATGTTATGAAACGCTGTTTTATACGTGAGCCGATGTCGCTAGGTACTCACACGACTGCAATTCTCAATATTTTGGATAAAACACGCACACATAGCGTGCTCGACGCTGCCTGTGCCAATCGCGCCGCAGACGATCAGACGCGTTAGACCGCGCCGCACCCACGCCGCACCGCTTCGGCGGTGCGTATAATATGTATATGTGCAAACTTCATTTTAAACCAATTTAAGCTAAAGATGATTCATCGCCATACGTTGCTCTAACACTTTGCACCATCAACTTTATTGATTATTGACACTTATTTAACGCGCAAGAAAGTTTTGAAAATATTAAATGCGAAGTTTTGTATGTCAGGCTATGTATAATATGTGTAGCCCCACTTAATATAAGAAAACTTTTTTGTCTATAATCGACTTAATTTCCAGGTTACTCGGCTGCTCTCGCGGCTGTACTCGGCGCGGTACGTCACTCGCCGCTCGGCGTGCCGCACGGACGCGGCAAGATCGCGTTCAACGCGGCCGAGCAGCTGCTGCGGTCGGCCGGCCAGAGTAGCCGCCTCACTGCCGCGCGCACCGCCGCCGGCTGGCTCATCGTCGGCGCTATATGCACGCTGGGTGAGTGTGACGTCACTCGCCGCTGCTGTGAGGTCGCGGACGCGGAAAGATCACAAGTGTGATGTCATTGCTGCAATAATATGACGTCATAACTCACCTTCAACCATATATCTACAATTTCTACAATATACCACCAAGATCTTCTAGTGTCAGGAATTTTGCCCTGGTAACGCTACGCAGCTGTAAGATGTGTTGCAACACTTCTAATACAAAAATATGCTTTCGTTTACCTTGATCTTTTTCTCTTTTAATAATAATTTAATCAAACCTTTTCTTTGACTCAGGTGTGCCGGTAGTGCGAGGGCTGCTGCCGCGTATGCTGCTGCTGTGGCGGAACAGTTTCCCGCGCTCCGCCAAGGAGCTCGAGTCCGAGAAAGCGCGCGGGGACGCTTTCACTTGGCAGGTGTGTTACAATTCCATATTTATGACTGTGTCACATGGTATGTAGGTGTGTCGCGATTCGCGGGCATCAATATATTAGGGCGATTTTAAAATCTTTATAACAATTTATTTATTTCTTTTACAACAAATGTTATCATAACACTATTGAGTATATAGGATTTTTTGTAACTGTAAATTAACAAACTTATTTCTTAAAAAACATTTTTTCTTCTCAGGTGACGCTAGAAGGTCGTGCTGGGGCTCTCTCCGCATTACACAGCTTGCTGGTCCACTGCCCGTCGCTAGTCAACGGCGACGACACCGCCAAACGCCTGGCACAACCGATAGAGGGCGCCATTGCTGTGTTGACCAAGTAAAATTGCTATTTCTTACTTAGAACATGTTTGTAAATAAGCCTATAAGATTATACTTAGAAAATGTGTCACATTCGCTTGTTTATGGTTGTGAATATTATCAAATATTTATCACTTCGTGTGAATTTAAGCAATTGCGCTTTTCTTTCTTTAAGCCTAGATTGTAGTTTGTCCTCTCATGAATTCTTTTTCCCCCAGTCTCGGAGGCGTCGTCCGCAACTACGGGGGCTCACTCAAAGCGGGCGCGGCGCTGCTGTGGCTCAAAAACCTTTCTTAGACTAGCAATCTTTATCTCTTCCCACTGAATTACGTCACTCCCCCACCCCTATCATGTTGTCTCTTTCCCCCAGTCTCGGAGGCGTCGTCTGCAACTACGGGGGCTCACTCAAAGCGGGCGCGGCGCTGCTGTGGCTCAAAAACCTTTCTTAGACTAGCAATCTTTATCTCTTCCCACTGAATTACGTCACTCCCCCACCCCTATCATGTTGTCTCTTTCCCCCAGTCTCGGAGGCGTCGTCCGCAACTACGGGGGCTCACTCAAAGCGGGCGCGGCGCTGCTGTGGCTCAAAAACCTTTCTTAGACTAGCAATCTTTATCTCTTCCCACTGAATTACGTCACTCCCCCACCCCTATCATGTTGTCTCTTTCCCCCAGTCTCGGAGGCGTCGTCCGCAACTACGGGGGCTCACTCAAAGCGGGCGCGGCGCTGCTGTGGCTCAAAAACCTTTCTTAGACTAGCAATCTTTATCTCTTTCCACTGAATTACGTCACTCCCCCACCCCTATCATGTTGTCTCTTTCCCCCAGTCTTGGAGGCGTCGTCCGCAACTACGGTGGTTCACTCAAAGCGGGCGCGGCGCTGCTGCGTCTGCGTTTGTATCGCGCGTGCGCCGCGCTTGCGGGCGCGGGCGCCGCCCCTCCGCCCGCTGCCCCGCTATTGCGGTTACTGGCGGCAGAGCTGGCGGGCGCGGCCGACCAGAGTGGCGCCACTGTCGCTACAGGTATGACGTCATTAGTGTAAAGCACCAACAAGTAGTGGAAAAATTGTTGAATTTTTGCAAGTAAACGTTATTCTTATTCTAAGATCGTTGTAAGCGATGAGCAATAATTTTACAGTTCACTCATTACATATTCAATATTGCAGGTCTCCTACGTACCGCTATGCATCCGCGAGACACCATCTTATTGGGAGAGGAAGGATGGATCTACGATACCGATCATGCTGAAATTGAGGAGCAGGTTTGTTCATATCTTGTAGCACTATAATATTAAAACAAGTAATTCTCAAATCAAAAAATTCGTCGACCTTGGCTTTGCAAAGTATTTTTCTTTGTAAATGTTTAAGTAAAAGGCAGTATACATCAAAAACTTGTGATGCATTATAAAAATTCCTATATGTAGATTAGATATTTATATATATTATGCTCACATGTTATTAAAGTTTAGTTTTTGTAACACTGTTGTGTCACTTTTGTTTTTCAGCTGATATCCCCGTTAAGCGCGAGTGGCTCGTCGGCGCTGGAACACGACCCGTGCTGTCTGTACACGAATCTCGCCGGCGCGCAGCCGCTAGGTGTCGCCGTCATCGACGCCGCCGTTGCCCTCTTCCCGCAGGTGTTCTCGCGCGCCGCCAACAAGCACAGGCGAGTATTCAGATTTATACGAACCAAACAGAGTACAATCTTGATAGTTCCTGAGATTGACAAGACATACGACATCTGAAATGAAGACGTAGACTCCGGTCTGACCGAGCACATCCCTTTGATCGGTCGGAAGGTCTTCCGTTGTGGTCACCACTAATATGCTCACAAAATATACACAATACTCTGGCATACAGCTAAGCCCGCAGTTATAGCTATATTTTATACGGATTAATTATATTTTTTAATCTAACTTAAATCAACGCAAAATAACTCTTGCATTTTCTTTTACCGATTGACTTATATATTGCACACGTAGGGGTGTAAATATACACTTCTATCACGCGGTATTGAAAAGGACATTTGTAGCCTGAAATAAATTGTAAAATAATAATAAAAAACTCTCCACAGACAACAAATGCTAGAACACTTCGTGGAATGCGTGAAGATGTCGAAGGGGGCGCGGCAGGAGGCAGTACAGATTAACGTGTACACCGCGCTGCTGCTAGCTCTGCGCACGCTGGCGGAAGTCAAGAGCCCGCTAGGACAGGACGCAGTGAAAAACGCGGCCACGGAGATTGTCGTGGTAAGTTATATGTAAACGCGAACGTACACGCATATGAGTACGCACACAAACACGCAAACTGGTAAAACATCACATTTACGTTCCCATCACAATGTAATCAAAGTCAAGACACCGTTAAAAACGCGGCGGATATTGTAGTGCTAAGAGAGTATAATATACGCATGAACGTATACTCACATGTGTATGTGAACGTACACGCATATTTTGGCATACTGGCAAACAATGTTTTTATGTCTGCAATTGCGTCCGTAAAAGCCGCGTCCGAAATACCACTCTGCGTTCCCAAACGAAGCTCGTTGACGTAGGCAGGAAGGCAGCTAGCCTAAAGTGGAGCTGGGCAGGGCATGTCTCCCGTATGCACCCGGAACGATGGGCGCATCTTGTTTCGGATTAGCTGGTCGGCGTAATAGAGGCCGAACCAAATAAAGGTGGCGCAACGAACTGGATGCGTTCGACAAAGAGTGGTCAGTAGTATCAAAAGATCGCGAATTATGGGATAAAAAAGGGGAGGCCTTTGTCCAGCAGTGAGACACAGTAGGCCAATAATAATAATAATGCGTATATTTTTCTCTCTCCTACATACTTGTTACTCTTTCAGAGTAACTTACTTTTTTACCAAGCATTTACAAAAATAATCTTTATCAAAACGACTAATGTTTTAGGTGGGCCTCTCAGCGAACAGCGTGAGCGTGCGCGCCGCAGCTGCTGCGTGCGCGGGTCGTCTATGCGTGGCGGGTGCGGATATATCGGAGCGGGTCCTGCAGTTAGCACGCACGGCGCCCCGCCCCGCGCGCGCCGCAGCCGCCGCAGCGGTGGGAGCGGTGCAGCGTGCGCGTGGCACCGCGTCGTCCGCTACGGCGCTGCCCGTGTTAAGAGCGTTGGCACAGGATAATTCGGCTGTTGAAGTACAGGTAACAAATACATTTAGCATTAAATGTAGTGGGGGCACTTCACATGGCTATTTGTATTTGCTATTGGCTATTTGTTGCGTTTGGCAAAATTATTGACGTATACACAAACAAGCAAATACGGCCTTCCACACATGGATCTCAAAAGTTTGGTACTTGATTTTGTTTACTTGCCTATTTGACTCTTTTGATGTGCGTCAAAAACCGACAAAGGTACGGAAACGTGTATTTAGTATTGGTCATATTTGTCATATAGGCAAATAAGGCCAATACTTTGTTAAACATACCGTCTACACATGGTGATTGTTTGGCGAATACATCAAATACGCAAATACAAATAGCCATGTGAAGTGCCTCCATGGGATGTATTGTGTTTGCCAAATGTAAAGCATAATGCCACTTAGTTGCGTACAAGTATGCTAATGATTCATTAGAATGTGAATCAGGAGCCCTACCACGAAATTTCTTCTTCGATTGGTCTCAAAACGGTTTCATAGTAGGCTTACTTTTTGTTTAAGAATGTTTGACTGTGCGAAATGTTGCTGTAGTTGTGAAACTCTCTACGTTGTGAATAATTATGCCGCTCTAGTGCTGCAAGTAGACAACACACATTGTATATATTTTAATTTAAACTAGCGACCCGCCCCGGCGTCGCACGGGTATAAAATATATAGCCACTAAAAAAATGATTAAAATGGATAGCCTATGATCCTTCACGTAGTCTACTTCTTATCTGTGCATAAAAATTGCTTCAGTAGTTCGCGACATAAGCCCTTTCAAATAATTTCCCCCGTTTTTTTTCACATTCTCCTATTAGTATTAGTGTGATAAAATATTGCCTTTAGACTTCCTCAATAAATAGGCTATCTAACACTGAAAGAATTTTTCAAATCGGACCGGTAGTTCCTGGGATTAGCGCGTTCAAGTTCCCCGTTTTTTCCCCATTTTCCTATATTCCTTCGCTGCTATTAGTCTTAGCGTGATAAAATATAGCCTATAACCTTCCTCGATAAACGGGCTATCTAACACTGAAAGAATCATCAAAATCCGTTGCGTAGTTTTTAAGATTAAAGGGAACAAAGGGACATGAAGGAAAAAAAAGCGACTTTGTTTTATAATAAGTATAGAGGAAGAATCGGTTACAAAAACTACAGTGTCACATTGGAATTTGGATTTGCGAATATTTCAAATATTCCGTTCCATTATTCATGAGAGTTCAACCAATAGCTTTTTATCTCTTTCCCAGGTGTGGTCCGTCCACGCGCTTTCTGTGCTCGTGGACGCATCGGGTCCGATGTTCCGCAGCCACGTGGAGTCCACACTCAATCTGGCGCTGAAGTTGCTGTTCACGTCGCCGCCGTGCCAGGACGACCTGCATCGCTGTATTGGGCGACTGCTAGCAGCACTTATTACTGTTGTTGGCCCGGAGCTACAAGGTTAATGCTGTCGATAAACTGTCTTTTCCAAGTATTGCCACGTGAAGTTAACAATTAACCTGGCGCTCAAACTGCTGTACACATCGCCGCCGTGCCAGGACGACCTGCACCGCTGTATTGACCGACTGCTAGCAGCACTGATTACTATCGTTGGCTCGGAGTTACAAGTTGAGTTCTGTTGATAAACTGTCTTATCCACGTGGAGTTCACACTCAACTTGGCGCGCTGAAGCTGCTGTTCACGTCGCCGCCGTGTCAGGACGACCTGCACCGCTGTATCGGTTAAATGCTAGCAGCACTGATCACTGTGTTTGGCCCAGAGTTACAAGGTAAGTGTTGTCGATAAACTGTCTTTCCCAGGTGTTGCCACGTGGAGTCCACACTCAAACCGGCGCTGAAACTGCTGTCTACAACGCGACCGTGCGAAGACGACATGTACCGTTGTCGGCCGGCTTGCCATACATACCGTCCGCTATCTCCCTATGTAATTGATTCATGGGCAGATGGTGGACGGTCTCTAAGGGCTGGGACACAAAAACACGATACGACGTCGTGGATTCCCACGACGTCGTATCGTGTTTTTTGTGTCCCGGCCCTAATGGTACTATTTTGTGGTATACTATTTTTTTACCTTTATTAATTATTGTTAACGCAGCGTGCAGCGGTGGCGCAGTGGGTCGTTTCGTGTGCGCATGCGCGGCCCTCGCGGAGTGCGGCGGCGGTGCGCGCGCGGAGGCGATAGGCTGTCTCCAGCAGTTGCAGATGTTCGCGCCCGCACACCTCAACCTGCACACGCTGGTGCCGCAGCTATGTGTGAGTATACCTGAACGATTAGCACGCCGTTTGAAGATTTGTTTTCCGTCTTCTTAGAGAAGACGGGAAACAAACTCGGCCCTTACCCTGTAGGCTGAATGTAATTTTTGTCACATCTCATACTTACTTGCATGTAACACAACCTTAGTGACAAACAATGGTAATTAATTGCCACTAAAACCTGAAGTCGATGCTATATGATAACGTGTTATCATCTAACATCGACTCCAGGTTTTAATATTACATAATATAGTCACAGGCTACACGGTCAAATTCCCATCAATCTGATTGACGGAATATTGATGGTTATAAAAATTTCATATTAAAAATACGATCAATCCATCAATCCGAGTCGTACACGATCAAATTTTCGTCAATCCGTACCGGATTGATGGATCAGATTGATGAAAAATTGACCGTGTAGCCGGTGACATATCATCAATCAATCAATTAACCAACCAACCAATCAATCGACATTTCAGCGTGACCTCTCCAGCCCGTCGCTAGCGGTGCGTCGCGCGGCGCTGTGCTGTCTCCGGCAGCTGGTACAGAAGGAGGCGGCCGACGTGTGCGAGTACGCCGCGCTAGCCGCCGACCACGTGCCGCCGAAGCCGTACTGCGGTACGTAGATCAATCAGTCACGTGACCTCTCCAGCCCGTCGCTAGCGGTGCGTCGCGAAAGGAGGCGTCCTTTTCTACTATCAAATGCACATTTTTGTCACAATTTGTCATTTCTCAATCTGAATTTTGAAATCTCAAGAATGAATTACTATTCAATTAATTTATGAAAAACTATTGTAAGTAACTTTATAATATAATTTTAAACACATTCCAGGCGTGGGTATCGGCGACAGCGGTCTAGCGGGTGCGTTATTCGCGTACCTCGATACGGAGAGAGACGAGACGGCGTTGTCGCATGCGCGCGACGCGCTCGCTGGCTGCGTGCTCGCCGCGCCCACACGCCAACTGCGTCCGTGGCTCGCGCTCGCCAAACGCGTGCTCACTGTGAAACTTGGTGAGTGATGCATCGCCATGACTTGAAGAAGAAACAGTTCATTGTGTCGACGTGGCTATAATAATACGTTGTGAGACGGCGTTGTCGCACGCCCGTGAAGCACTAGCTGGACAAGCTGGATGCAATAGTTGGAAGCGTTTTGTTTGTAATTATTATCATATTGTTTTTTTTTTATAATTTAGTTTCTTCACTCCTTGTCTTGTCAAGTAAACCACTTGCCCTTATTTCATTGAAATAATGGTTAATGTACGAAATTGTAACAAATAATTGCAAGCTAAGGATTTTAACACCGAAGGGGACTTTGCGGATTCAATGTTCAAAAAAAGTATTGATACCAACTTCTTATGATTTGCAGAGGACAACAACAATCCGGACGTAGATTACGAAGAGGGTGACGACGATCAAGCGGAGTTCCACGCGGAGTCGGAGCAGGCGACGCATCCCGCTATACAGCCACGTTGGATGACTAGAGTGAGTAACTTTGGCACTATTAATCAACCGCTCTTACCGCTTAGATTGGGTTTAAGGTCATCGTTGGGATTATGTATTAATTATTAGAACTTTTTCATTACTGCACAATTACCTTCTGTTAGTACCGTATTCTTAATACCTGACTTATAAAAATAGGAGGTTTTCTATGTTCAGCTGAAAATGTTTTTTTTGTTGTTCAAGTATCATATTATGTGGCACATCAACTGAGTGCGAATATTTTACGAAACGAAATTTTGAAACTGTTACTTGAGAGGCTGTTTCATAAGTGTGGTGAATCCTAGCACATTAAAATATAAAGATAAACCTTGTGTACTCCAGGTATTCGCGATGGAATGTATACAGAAGATAATGAGCGCGTGCGAGGCGACCGGCGACGTCGCACACTTCGACCTCATGAAGGCGAGGGAAAAGTTGCAGACTGATCAAGATGGTAAGATGACTAAATTATTATTAGTATAGTATTAGGTAGTGACTAGTGAATGAAGCATAAGGGGATATAAATATATCGGGATCGTTTTAAATAAGCGTCTCATTGAACATAGAATATGGCGGTCGCCATCTTTGCGTATGCATTGCGTAGACGCCTACGAGTTTGCGTACGCTTACAAACTAGTATACATTACATTTATATAAAATTTTCAGTTAAGACCTTAAAACTAATTTATACATTATTGATTTTATGAACAGGCGACTACCTCTCCCTGCACCTGGCGGAACTAGTGCGCATGGCATTCGTGGGCGCGACGGGTGAGTCGGACGCGCTGCGGCTGAGCGGGCTGCGCGCGCTGCAGCGCGTGGTGCAGGCGTTTGCGCGCGCGCCCGACCCCGACATGCACCCCCACCTGCTGCTGGAGCAGTACCAGGCGCAGGTAGGCTAGCTCCAGGTGTTACTATCTCTCCCTGCACCTTGTGGAGCTGGTGGTGCAGCAATCTTAAATTTCTGATTTTCCACGTAATTTTTAAAAAAATTCTTCCCATGAGATCTTTGCACTTCAAGAAATATTCTGAAAAAAGAATTAGCGAAATTCTTTAGTCATTCTCGAGATTTGCCCTTACCAACATTTTTATATAACTTTATCTGTCAGGTGGGCGCAGCGCTGCGGCCCGCGTTCGCTGCGGAGACGGCGTCGCACGTGACCGCCGCGGCGTGCGACGTGTGCTCCGCGTGGATCGGCTGCGGCGTCGCCCGCGATATTAACGACCTGCGCAGGTGACGTCATACTTTTAAAAAAAACCGACTTCCTTATAATGGGACCACCTGTGAAATATCCTCTATCCAACAAAAAAAGAATAATTTAAATCGGTTCACAAACGGCGAAGTTATCCGCGAACAAACATAAAAAGAAATATATAACAAAAATAAAAAGAAAAGAATAGAAAAAACATACGAAAAAATTTATGATTGAAATGATCTTCTTTTTCAATCGGTTAAAAATCTGTCTACTCATATGATAATTGGATTAGAGTTTAAGCGTAAAGGGATTATAAAGAGACAAACTGTCGTATTTGTATATTATTTTGTATTATGAAAATATTTAAATTTACGTAATTTATTTACTACAGAGTTCACCAACTGCTCGTGACGAGTTTGGATAAGCTGAACAAGAAAGGCAACACGACGCTGATCTATAATGAGAGTATGGCAACACTGGAGAAGCTGTCTATTTTAAAAGCTTGGGCAGAGGTTAGTTAAAAAATACTAATGAAGGCATTTATTTTTCGACATTTCAGTCTAAAATCTAAATCATACGGTTGAATTCACACTTTAAAAATTGATGAAATAATAGAATTGTACCATCTGCTGTATTTTTATTTTTATTATAGTATTATAATAGTATTTTTATTATACTTAATATTGTGTGAGTGCAGTTTCATTATCTTACAATTTCCTAATCGCTTGACCATTTCTTGTGGCTTGATAAAATTTATAGTAGTTTGTTAATTATATTTTAACTTAAGAGCCTGTCCTCTTTTTCTACTGCTCTCTTCACACTCACGCCCGTCTTTCATATGCCAGGTGAAAAAGGACGATCGCCAAGTTAGCGGGCAGATAGAGGTTTTCTGTTTTTAAAGGGTTTTTTATATTGAAGTGGTAAAAAGTAATTCCAACACTTTATAGACGACTTTCTCAACAGTACATTGTATTTTTTTCATACCGTTAAGACGTCAATACAATCCATAAAAAGGTGATATTCTAAACCTTTTACAGCAAAAATCACAAAACTGTCGCGGGTTTGAGTTGGATTATTTAAAGATACTTAAAAAAAATAAAAAATCCAGCTCCAACACTATATTATAATTGAAATGATCTTACGTGTTGTGCATTAAAACTTATAGAAATACTGTACTTATTTAACTGTTAAATCACGTCTGTTAAATGAGCGAAATCGGCAAAATTTCGTATACGGACTCTTAAAATGTTTTAAGTTACCTTTTAAGTCATATATAATATGTGATGTGTCTCGTCGGAATTTGATGTGTAGAAGTGTTAATTGTTAGCTTTAACTTATTACTTATTAGCGAAAACTTGTTATTGGCATGTCGCTATTTAATATGTATCATTACCCCTATTGTTATCTGCTGTAAGTTTTCCCAATAAAATAATAAAAAAATAATAATATTAAAAGTACTAATACAAGTTTCGTTTCTAGGTATACATAATGGCGATGGTTAGCAACGACAGCGCACCTGGCAGCTACGTCAAACAGCTTGACGCGAAGCCAATTAACAATAGAGCGGAAATAGCCAAGTGGAGGAACCGCCTCTCGCAGAGCCAAGACAACGCGAACACGGCTGATGATGATGATGAGTACGGAGAGTTTGAGTCGAAAGGGGAGAGTTTGCTGAAGCTGGTTGAACCGGAGTTGGAGAGCTTGGGAGAGAATTGGCTTGCTGCGCTACGAGATCACGCGCTCTTGAGTCTTCCACCTGGTGAGTGTATTAATAATTCTATAATATGGTTGAAGGACTGAGAAATTTGTTGGGTATTGCTTTTTGTCTCTTTCAGTCGCACACGAATATTGGTATCTAATCTTTCCACGAATATGTTGTGCAAGCCGGATGTGGACCCACAGGTTATTCGTGTGCGTGTAGAGATAAGCAGCCTAGAAATTTGGCCAAATATAATCATGAAACAGTGTAAGTGAGACAGTCATAGAAGCAGTGTGACAGTCATAAAACACTAGGTCATAATTTCCAAAATGTTTTGTGAGTGACACAAATGTAGTGTGTGGTTTCATACATCCATGCTATTTGTTACTTTCACTTAAAAAGTGCGTACTTCCACTAATCGGACAGCTCTAAAATTTGTTTATCTTGTGTATTTTGTCAGAGTTCAGCTCCCAGCTGCCGCATGGGGGCGGGGCCTTCTACTGCGCGGAGACGGCCGAAGCGTCGCGGCCGCACTACGCGCGCGCTTGGCCTTCCCTACTATACGCCGCAGCGCTCCGCAACGCCGCGCGCGCCGCTGATACCACTAGCGAGGGTACGTCACTACATACACACATGCACGCACACGCAGACCGCACAGGCATCGCGGCCGCAACACGCGCGCGCCTGGCCCGCCCTGCTGTACGCCGCCGCGCTCCGCAACGCCGCATCTTGTATAATGTTCTAATGTATACCAACTTGTGGGTTACCAATAGAAATACATATCAAGGGTTAGTAATATTCAAGTCATTGAGAAAATACAGTATAGACTATAGAATATGATAACAAAGCTTTTCCGATAAATTATACGATGTTTCTTTAATACAAATATTTTAAGCCAGCTATGGGCTCTTTTGCAGAAAAATTTTCAAAGTCTAATTTAGGCTGCCTTCACACTAGCGTCTGTCCAGCGAACACGACAATGCGACAACGCGTCGCGTGCGTCGCATTGTCACCGCTTGTCTACTGGAACAACCAGTGCGCTGCGCTAGCACCGCGCACTGATTGTTCCTAATGAAATTGTGTAACATCTGCGCCGCGCTAACATAGCGTTTAATTAGTTATGCAGAGGAAACGACAACGCGACGCACGTTCCGCGTTGTCGCGGCGTCTGCGCTGCGCATACGTTCATCGAATGCCTACGCTGGACAAACGCTTGTGTGAAGGCAGCCTTAAGTCCATCAAATGATGTAGTGTTGGATGCTTAATAAGAATATTTTTTTTTTTCAGAGAAAACAGACAACGTGGTAGACAACAGAACGACCAAGACCGAAAACGGAAATTTCGAATTTTTCGAACCAGTCGACGAAAGGTTCCATTTGCTCTTCGGTGAGATATTTAAATCTTTATTTTTAATTTCAAAACACTCACTGCCTAATAAGGCATTTGAATACATAAAACTTTCATACCAATTAGTTTTATTAGTTGCCTCGCTAAAATTTACGAAAGAGTTATAATACTACGACGGCTAAAAGACGTCATAGTTGATAAAAAACTCTTACCTGATGAAGAATTCGCATTCCGAAAATTCCACAGCTGTCCCGCTCAGGTACGAGTATAATAGAACATAAGAACAATAGGAAATCGACTTGCGCTGTTTTTTTTGATGTCTCAAAAGCATTCGACAGAATTTGGCACAATGGGCTAATTTATAAACTTTTTAAACTCGGCGTTCCCGATAGGCTCGTTATAATAATAAGTAACTACCTCAAAATCCGTCAATTTTGTTTTAGAGTCGAAGGCATTCTGTCTTCACTTAGAGATTTAGAGGCCGCAGTACCGCAGGGCTCGGTTTTCTCCCCGACCCTCTACAATCTCTACACGTCCGATTTGCCCACCCACCCTCGAGTACAAAAAGCGCTATTCGCGGACGACACGCCACACGGCCCTTTTCTTTGTTCATCGCCAAATAACATTCGCGTCCAAAAAACTCCAAGAAGCAGTTACTGAACTCGGTACTGCACGGGAAATAAATTCCCGAAGCCACGGCTGACAAATATGCACTTAGGAGTAGTACTAAACAAGTCGATGTCATTCTCGAACCTTAAATCGTATACCGTAAATAAAGCGAAATAATTTGTACTATACAAATTATATAATTTACTCAACGCGAGTAGCAAAATGTCCTTAAGACATATTTATTAAGCTCACCTTATACAAAACATGTATAAGATCGATACTCACTTATGCGTGCTTCTCTTTCGCACACATAAGTGACGATCAGATGAACCGATTGCAACGTGTTCAAAACCGTTTTTTGGGCAACAGGTGCCCCACGTTACATGCGAAACATCGACTTGCATAGAGACTGCGAACTTATCACCACCGGAGTCTATATCAAAGAACTCTCAGAGAGATTCTTGTACAAAGATGAAGGATCTTGACGCTTGGTCCTAGGCAAAGTACATCCCAATCCACTCATTCGTAAGTTGTAGACTACGAACGTGACGCACGGACATTCAGAACCCCTTCAGACCCTTTAGACCCCATCACAGAATACGTAACGTACTGTGTACGTAAACACAAATCACACTCACCCGCGTGGTTATCAACGCTGTTTTTCTTTAAAAACAGGCGTTCTTTTACTTTAAAAACAGGAAATTTTTAAAGCAATACAATCTACTAGTCATTTACCTTAATGTTTTTTTTTTAAATTGGGTTAAATGATTGAATTTTTTTTTGTAACGTAGCGTAGTAGGAAGGACATTGTAAAAGATAAGAAAAATAAGCAAGAATTCTCGCTTTGTGTCAATATAATAAGTAATAACAAATCAGAAAATATACAGGATGTAACAAAAATAAGTGATAATATTTTAGGGTGGGTACGTGTTCCTTGTTCACTGTGAAAGTAGCAGCGCTGAAAGACCAAATTTTTTTTTCAGTTTTGTATGGGGAAACTCGTTACGCTCGGGCCCTTGCCCATACAAAAGGGAAAAAATCGTTTTTCAGTGCTGCTACTTTCATTCGAGGGATTTAAAAATCAGGGTTAAAAGCACAGATATTTATGTATGGTTAAAAGGGCATAAAAACTGTCTTCTTCTTCTTTTTTCTTTCTTTAAATAAATGCACCTCGGCTTTATAAAATAATAATAGGTAACTGGTAACCATGGCCAGTGTCGAGTTAATGGCGGGGAAAAAATAATATTCTCATATACAATTTTCAGAATCGTTATTTTCAAAGGTTATTTTATAATTTATATCGATCACTTTTCTACACTTGTACAGGATAGCAAATATCAGCTAATGGTTAATATCCTACCAATATTACACATTAAGAACTCAATTAAAACCATAGGCTACTTGACCTATATTCAATTTCATTGAACAAATGCATATTTCTAGTATAACTTGGCCTAGGAAACCGTATTTCACCCTTATCATCAAATAAAAGCTTATGATTGATAAATGAAGTCGATTTGAAAATATGATTTTATGAAAATAGGATTTGTACTGACGAAAACGCTTTTGCGTTACTTCCGATTTGGATGTGACGTCATTCTCATAGTAATTAATACCTTTTATTTATCGCGCACATAATTTTTGGGCACTTTCAGACTCGTACATTTAGCACATAAAAATATTTCAATAAAGAGAGTTTAAAATACAAAACGTATGACGTCACACTATGGCGGACACAAGGCGGACAGTGTTTTTGGCGCCATTTAAAAGGCATGTTTTTCAATCAACATTTTTATGGGTTTCTACTGTGTAAAATATTAAAATATTAGTTTTTTTGTGAAAATGAATGATTAAGAAGCGATTAGCACGAAGAAAAAAAAATAGGTCAAGTAGCCTATTTCAGGAAAATATTACAGAAAGTATAATGTTATAGAAACACAAACAACATCACTTTTTCACATTCCCGGCAAAACTCTCTTTTGGCGTATGCAAAATGAGTAAATAAGGCTAAAATGGAACGCTTTTTGTTGTCATTGTCAGCTTGTCAATGTCACTGTCAGTTGTCACTTGTATCGGGTCTCGGGCAGTTGTTGTCGTTCATCGTTATGCGTTGTTGTTGTTTGGAATTTGGATATAATTGGTTTTGGCCATGAGTAGCGAGCACAATTATAATATTATGAATAGTGCCGAGAAGAAAACTCGTATACGTGGTGAAAATTGGTCCCAAGCAGAAAAGGTAAAAAATTGTATTTTGTTATGCTTATTCCCAACTAGCAGAATTTGGTCACATAGTTTTCGAGACAACGTTCTGGTTGTAACTTGAAATCGGGCCGTTTTGGATAAGTACTTAGCTATTGTATTACCTAAGACGGGAAATAGGCGCAAAATAAAAACTTTTATCCGTAAAACAGTGAATAATAATTGTATAAACCGAAGTATAAACGTTTCGTCGTGTTGTGATCCAGTAGACGTATAATATAAACATTGGGAAGTAGTTAACAGCATTACCTTCTGGCGGATACTAATTATTTTGCAGTTCTGTTGCAGTAAGATCTAACTAAAATAAAACGGTCTTACCACAAAAGATTAAACATCTGTTGAACAGTTGTTTTGAGACCATTTTGTATTGAATTTTTCTCTAATCAACTGTTCAACGGGTGTTTAAGGGTCCGTTTACGATATTTGCCGATTTCGCTGATTTTACAGACGTGATTCAACAGTTAAAATACAGTATTTCTATAAGTTTTAATGCACAATATGTAAGATCATTTCAATTATAATCTAATGTTGGAGCTAGATTTTTTATTTTTTTAAGTATTTTTAAATAATCCAACTCAAACCCGCGACAGTTTTGTGATTTTTGCTGTAAAAGGTTTAGAATATCACCTGTTTATGGATTGTATTGACATCTTAACGGTATGAAAAAAATACAATGTACTGTTGAGAAAATCGTCTATAAAATGTTGGAATTACTTTTTACCACTTTAATCCTTCAGGCCCCGCGTGAGCACCGGTGATCACGACAACAATAGAATACAATAGCAATTCCTGGAAATTCCGACTGAAGTATTAATATGAAATAGTTGAGTAAAAAAATATGTAACTCGGCAAAATTTTAGAGAAAATGGCAAAGAATTGCTGTTAATTTCGGCAACATGGAGCTGTAGTTCATAAAAAGAAAACGACAGAAATAATCTATAGATAAAATTCTATCCAATTCGAGATAAAAGAAAACAAATTGTGCCAAAAAAACACGATTCAAAACAACCTAAATCTCACATTATATTACTCGCCGCAAGTTCGAGTCGGCTTTCCGCGCTTAAATATATTTTAAATCTAATAATTAATATATATTTTTTAAATCTAATAAGGGGAAAAAACCTAATAATATTTCTGTAGCGAACCTTTGCAATTTCGGAAAAATCGGAAAAAATTTGTGTACGGACTCTTAAATTTTTTTTAGTAAGACGGAAAGTGTTTACAAATTGTAACCATTATGTTGGTAAAAGTTTGTCAGGCACCATATTTATTATTGAATGAATGCTATGACGTACTTGGTGTTAGTCGGTAACAATACATACTTTTCTAAGGGAAATTAATGACTTTTATATATTATGATGTCTCAGACTATAAGTCGCATGTCTTACCATTTATTTATTTTATCATTTACCATTTTTAAGGCACCGTAAAAAAGTGGAAATCCATGCATTTTATTGAACTTTCATTGTGTTGATCGTAGATGTCAATTTTTTTTAATTAATAACGATTTGCACTTAAGTATTGAAAATTCCATATTTTTAGGGTTTCGAACCCTTTGGGGGTAGGTAGTAGTAGGTTGGTTGATTATTTTGTATAGATAACATGGGTGGAAATTAAGTTGTAAAAGAGAAACGTAAAATCATTAAATTACTAAAATATTTTATAACAGTAAGTTTTAAAAGTATATATTAAAATCATAACTTAAGTGGTTATTTAAGTTGAATAAATATGAATATTAGGCTTATTAAACATTTAATAATGTGTAGTTGTATAAAGAGGGTCAAAAATCATGTAAGAAACATGTATAAAGATGTACTTTTTATAAGAGTTTAATATATGGACTTTACATGATTGCCATATAGAAATCTTATTACTGATAAAGAGTAGTGTTATGATGGGCATTATAACCAGATTATGATTGTCATATAAATTAATTTTATACAACATCAAGTATGTATTTTAAAGGTCATAGAGCTGCAATATTTGTAGGATGGTCATATGATTTTGTCATGTTAATAATTACAGGACTAAATTGAATTACTAAAATCTTATACAACATTGTTCGTTTAGTAATATTTTGTTACACAATAATGGAATTACAACTACATATACAACTAAATGTCATTTAGGCTTTTTTGCTAGTTTGCTAGACTAATTTGCTAGTTGGGTTTTGGCTCTTGTCTCGTAGTCTTTTGGAAATTATATCTTATTTAATATTAATTTTTATTTTACTCGGACTATCAAATGATACTTTAATTTATATTTCTTCTTGCAGGACATTTTCATTGAAGTAATGCGGGATGCTTCGTCTATTCTTGAAAGCAAAGAAACTGACACAAATACAAACCAGGAAAAGAATTTGGAATGGGCTAAAATCCAAAAGAAGTATGTGATTTAGTTTTATATATTTTACTGTATTAACATTTTTTTTGTAATGAGCCCATACATTGATATTCACCTATTCACCTATTATTATAATTATTTCAGACATAAAGAATTAAGTGGGATACATCGAGATATCCATCAGATAAAAAACTTCTGGAGAAGAGCGAAAGTAGCAGTCAAAGCTGAAGGGTCTGAGCATCGAAAAACTGTGTGTGACACTGATGGTAACCAAAAACCATCACCAGCTGACAAGTAAGATTTAAACTTAAGATTTAACTGTCACCAGCAGTATTTCCGGACCTATACGACCTGCAAACCTTTAAGAAAAGAGCGTATTCCATCTTAAAAGGCCGGCAACGCGGCTGCAGCTCTTAGATGTTGCGAGTGTCCATGGGCGACGGTAGTTGCTTTCCATCAGGCGATCCGTTTGCTCGTTTGCTCGTTTGCCCCTTATTTTATAAAAAAAAAGTCGGATGAGCATGTAAAAAGTCGGTCCTGCGCCTGATCTCTCGCCAGCCGTGTCGGTCTTCTGTCTCACTGGATTATGAGAGTAAAAGGAATAGAGAATGCTCTTGTGTACTGCGCGTATACTTGGGCTTTAAATTACTCCTGTGTACCTGGTCTGGTTTCAATACAAACGGCCACCGTCACCGAAACTGGTGTGGGAGTTATTATTTTGTTTCTTTCATACAAAACTATTGACCCACCACCCTATTCAGTGTATTTTGAGTTTATCATAACAACAGATATATTTTAATTTATGAAATAATTGAACATCTCAATTTCTTTATTGTAGAGTGTTTAATTATTATTAAGTAATAATAGTAAAATATTAAAAATATTTCAGCACCAGTAAAGCGGCAGTCGTGCTTGAGGAGAACAGAAAACACAAAAGACGTGCCATAGCCCTTATGGAAGAGGAGTATTCCTTGAAATTGGAGTTCCAAAGGCAAGAAATCACTCATCAGAAATTAAAACATACATTAGAAATAGAGCTACTATATTTGGAAAAAGAAAAAAAACTTCTACAAATAGAATTGATAAAAAAAAACATGAAAAATTACTATTGACTTTTATTTACAATGTATTATTGATGTTACCATAGGCATAGAGTAAATATATTTTCCTTAGTCTATGGTGTTACGTTAATATTAAATTCTCTTTGGATAGTTTAAATCTTGCACCTATCCATACACTTAAGAAAGAAACTCGATTAAACATAGCTGATGACGAGCAAAGCATAAGTCACTTTTAGGCGCGCCGTAGACGTCTGATGGCGCGCGCGGCGCGCCATGCAGACTGTATGTAAGCCGCAGACTCGATCACACAAAAAGTGTGACGTCTGCGGCACGCCTTATCCATACTAAAATAATAAATGCGAAAGTGTGTCTGTCTGTCTGTCACCTCTTCACGCCCAAACCGCTGAACCGATTTTGCTGAAATTTGGCATGAAGATACCTTGAGTCCTAGGAAAGGACATAGGATACTTTTTATCCCGGGAAAATGTACGGTTCTCGCGCGAAACTAATTTTGGCGCAACGGAGTTGCAGGCGTCATCTAGTATTTTATAGATCTGCTGTGCATCCATGATCATCATTTCATTAGGGTGAAGTCAAACGAGCGTAATTTTGTGAGTTGTGAGTCGCAGAATTTCGGTCGCGTTAATAATAAATATCTTTTCATACAAATCATGACTCACTTTACGCTCATGTGAATCAAACAGGACTTTTGTATGAAACTGAATGCAGCAGAATTTCTGCCAGCCGAAATTCTGCTACTCACAACTCACAAATTACGCTCGTTTGACTTCACCATTAATCAGTGTTTATCAAGTCTATTATTTTTGAAGCAAAGCCTAAATCCTAAACTAAATTTATATTGCTTTTTAAAAGTAATTTCATTGTAATAGCCGTGGTATTTCGTCGTCTCTGTATGTTGTTAAATATCCCTATCCCAAAATCCTTTTTCGACTTCGTAAGCAATTTAAATTAAGAGTTCACGCTTATGTAATCACAAATGACTCTAGACAAGGTATAAAGTTATAAACATTTCTTAAACAAAGGGAATTCACGTGTTTAAAGATAAACAATGCCTAAACATGTTGCTTAAACATAACCGGTCTTACCACAGACACCCGTTGAAAAGTAATCGATTAGAGAAAAATTCAGTACACAAAATGGTCACAAAACAACTGTTCAACAGATGTTAAGTTTTTTGTGGTAAGACCGAACGTTTTTTCTAAACAATATGTTCAAGAGATGTTCAAAACTTTTGTAGTAAGACTGTTATAAATTAGAACTATGAATGAGGCAAAGTAAATAATATTATGCTTAAATCAATGTCTGTTTTGTATACACGTACAAGAGTTGGTAATCTTTAATACGGAATACCTTTTGGCCTGTATTCACTTTGATCAGTGATAAGTGCAGGGGATTAGTAAACAGGAGAAAGAGTGTGGACAGCGACTGATGATGACTGACTGATCACCTGCACTCGCACTAATCAAAGTGAATACAGGCCCTTAATCTATCTTATCTTTGAAACGCAAGTCTCGTGACATGTTTCAAGATGGCGGCATTAGTTCTGATATTGGCTACGTGCCAAAAGATCCTAAAAGAGCCCATCCTGCTGCAGTCCGCCGTGCAGGCCTGCAATGCAGGATAGTGAATGGGCCGTTTAAGGCTGACCCCATATTAGGCGTGCGCGTTCTTCGGGCCGGGCGTGTGAGCGACGCGAGCGCCGCGTGCTTGCCGCGAGTGCACTGCTTAAGAGCCCGGGTAACCCTCGAAATTCTCATACATACGTAATACCAAAATCATTTTGTCATACGAAAATATTTAACATGTTTGAGTTATTTTTCAGCATAAAATAGTAATTACCTAGGTTCCTGAACAAAAATTAACTTCAAAATATTTAAACACTAAAAAAAATTTTTTCGTGCATAATTTTTTTTTACTAAATTTACTACTAAATATTTAAACACTAAAAAATAGAGTAAAACACTCAAAAATTTATAAATAATTAGTAAATTTACTACAAAATATTTTAATACTAAAAAATATTTTTTAGAGTTGAAATATTTTGTAGTAAATTTAATATTTATGTATATATATTTTTAGTGTTTTACTCAATTTTTTAGTGTTTAAATATTTAGTAGTAAATTTACTATTTATTTATATGTTTTTTAGTGTTTTACTCTATTTTTTAGTGTTTAAATATTTTGAAGTTAATTTTTGTTCAGGAACCTAGGTAATTACTATTTTAAGCTGAAAAATAACTCAAACATGTTAAATACTTTCGTATGACAAAATGATTTTGGTATTACGTATGTATGAGAATTTCGAGGGTAACCCGGGCTCTTGAGACACTTCTTATTTCGAGTCATAGGAGAAAGAAATAATATTGTGGATTTACTAAAAAGTTTAGCTACGTACATGGCATATTATAACTAGCGCAAACAATTTTGACCTTAAATTTCAACGAAATAAGGTTGATATTGCCGTATACTATTGAAATGTATTTAACATTGAGACGCCACATCTCAATCATGGCGCGTTTATAAGTCACGTGACTTTATTTAAATTTCATGAATTTTTAATCCCACCAAAAACATAAAATATGTAAAAATTGAAAGCCAAGTTCCACACAAACATTATTCTTGTCTATGGACTTAGCCGTAAAAAGGATGGAGATCTAAATGAGTGCCAAGTTCCATGGAAAATCGAAATATGTATGTATAGGACCAAATAACATTATGAACAAATAATAGAGTCTATTTTTTTGCTTTATTGAATATCTATAACAATTAATGTTATTTAAATAATGTGAGATCATAAACTAGATTAGATCTAACTTGGCCAGTTTTCATTACATCAGTCATTTCATAAAGTTATTGAACATTTTAATTCTGATGAAAACTAGCCAAGTAGAATCTAATCTAGTTTAAGATCTCAAATTATTTAAATAACATTAATTGTTATAGATTTTCAATAAAGCAAAGAAATAGACTTTATTATTTGTTCATAATGTTATTTGGTTCCTATACATACATATTTCGATTTTCCATGGAACTTGGCACTCATTTAGATCTCCATCCTTTTTACGGCTAAGTCCATAGACAAGAATAATGTTTGTATGGAACTTGGCTTTCAATTTTTACATATTTTATGCTTTTGGTGGGATATCATTACTTTTTGTAAAGAAAACTTTCCGAGCAAGGGTAGACAGTAGACATCTTAATCTTCCCAGTTCAAACATACATAATGTTCGACTATATTCAATCGCAACCTTAAGGTGTTATTTCACCACTTCCCGACGAGTATCGGATATGCTATCCGCAACTTATCTGGCAGATACTTCATCTATCAGATAAATAATTTATCTGATAGATGAAGTATCCACAATTATTGTGGTTAGCCTATCTGAAACTTAACTGACAGATGCTTCATCTGTCAGATAAGTTGTGGACAGCGTATCTGAAACTAATCAGGAAGTGGGGAAATAGCCCCCAAGCCTTGTTGAGTATCAGACGAATAACACAAAGAAAATTCAAGCGAATGGAAAAAGCAGCTACCATCAGGAGGCATTGGAATAATACGGTATAACAAAAGTGTATTTCCAACCATTAACTATAGGGTACAGCTTATTGTGTGGAAGTAAAGAAGCTATTATTATAGCTGTCTAACAGACAGACAGACAGACGGACGGACGGACGGACAGACGGAGAGACGGACGGACAGACGGACAGACGGACAGACGTATTAAAAGAATTCTATGTCTATTCCTGGGACTCAAACTATATCTCCATACCAAATTTAAGATCAATCGGTACAAGCTATTTGGGCTTGAAGAGGTAACAGACAGACAGACATACTTCATAAAGTCACCTTCTATTAATTTCCTAAAGTTTTTTCACTTCACAAATAAGTATTTACGGAGAGCTCCCATACAATAAATGTGATTTTTTTGGCCTTTTTTGCTCAAAATCAATAATGGCAGCCGGTAGATACTTGAAAATTTCAAAAAATCTTTAATTATATATTTTTTTCATAATTTATTATAAAAGTAAAATAAAATAAATATTTAAATAAAATAAATATGTATCTCCATACAAAAACACAATTTTTGCCTAGTTTGGCTCTGTCCGACTCGCACTTGACCGATTTTTTTTGTTTTCTGATTTTTCCTCACGCTTTCACACAATTGCCGAGCTGGATTCCAAATTTCAGCCTTCTAGGTCATCTGGAAGTGGGTTAGAATTTTGATCTATAGGTCAGTCAGTCAATGAGTGATAAAAATGTAGATTTTCGGACGTTAATATCTTAATAACCGTTTGAGCTGTGCTTATGAAATTTAGAGCATGTAGTTATCTCGCAAGTCTCATTATAAGAGCCAAATTTGAAACGTTTATGTCAAATAGTTTCGGAATTATGAGAGGGTCAAAAGTACCTGCAAATGGTTCGTGTAATATTACACACGGTGCTGCTCGCCATTCTGTTATGCTGGAACTTGGCTTGACACGCTACCGCGTGTCTAGATTGTTGATAATTAATTGAAAAAACATTTTTCAAAGGTGTTTGCATTAAATATCAATATTATTAATAATAAGGTTTTAAAAAATACATTAAAAAAATCGATATTTTTTTTTTTGAAATACTCAATTGTCGTAATCACGAAAACATCCGAATCTATGAAACGTAAGAGCTCCAGACAATGCACTTGCATTTTGCAACTTCATGGTCTTAACCAGACCAGTAGCAGCTTAGACCCTTTCGAAACAAAACTTTGTCAAAGGAAATAGAAGTAAATATTATAATATAGCCGGTGGCTATCCGCTTAAATGCATCTACGCGACGCGTCGCGTTGCAGTCTGAATTGATCCTTATGTGTGTGACGCCATGTTTTTTTTTCAGGTATCTGTATGGAGGCCCTGTGCGCGCAGCGTGACATGACCGTAGAGAATACTATCACGGTGCTTCTTTCACTCGTCACGCTACTCGACGCGCCCGAGAATAGAGCGAGACTGTTGAAGGATAAGTGAGTATGCACAATAAATACTTTGGGAAATATAGTATGAGACAAAGCGTCCCAATTTCTGTCTATAGAATCCCAAATTAAATATGAATCAAGGTACAAGTTGAACCGAGCGACACGTCGCAACTGCAGACGACGTGTCGTCGCGACACTACTGGTTTCTATGTATTTCTGTGAAATACCCTGCGCAACTAGCGACACGAAGCTAGCGACACTTTCATACATAGAAACAGTAGTGTCACGACGACACGTCGTCTGCTGCTGCTTTATGTCGCCCGCTGCCAACCGGCACGTGAACGCAGCATCTTTATATTTACACAGATCTTAGCTTTGGGCTATGTAACAGAATATTGTGTTTGTGATTTGGTCAAATTTTTTAATCGGTTTCAAAGAGAGGGTTCTCCAAACTTGATACTTTTTTTTCAGAGCGCTAGCAATAGAGCTTTGTCAAATCATCCACCGCACTGGGCTCACTCTGGACAGTGTGGAGGCGCTAGTTCTGGTGGCGGACGTGGTGGCGCTAGTGCTGCGCGGCGCTCGCGACCAGCTCACCGCCGCCATGCACGCCAAGATCAGAGGTGAGAGAGACGGCCGCGTCACCCGTCTCGCTCCCACAGCGGGGAGGCGCTAGTTCTAGTGGTGGACGGGGTGACGCTAGTGCTGCGCGGCGCTCGCGACCTGCTCACCGCCGCCATGCACGCCAAGATCAGAGGTGAGAGAGACGGCCGCGTCACCCGTCTCGCTCCCACAGCGGAGAGGCGCTAGTCCTAGTGGTGGACGGGGTGACGCTAGTGCTGCGTGGCGCTCGCTATTCAATAAATTAAATCTGGATGCTTGACTAAAGTCAAGCATCCAGATCGTTGATAATCTTACGTCTTTGTGTTAAGAGGGCGACCAACCCAAAAAATCAAACATCATCGTTCTCTCTTCATAGTCACGCCCGTCTTTCATATACCAGGTGTAAAAGGACACCGCAGAATCATCTCCAAGTTAGTTTTTTTTTAATAACTAGATAAATATACAACATTTTAAAAATCCGCCAGGTCAGTGTCTTAATGATAGAATTTCATACAATCTGTTAAAATATTAACTTAGTCTCCTGCACGGTTATGGCAGTATAGGAAAAATTCGTGAAAATTATGGTATCTTTGTGATTTTTTTCTATCGAGGAAATTTTAAGATTAGCCCTCTTACAAATGAAAAATTCTTAAACATGTGTTCAACGTGTGCATAGTTAAACAGGAGTTTTTAAGTTACACACACGTTACACAGAGTCTATACAGAGAAATTAGTATGGAAATGACAGCATTGTTATACGTAGGCCTTATGTCAAAAAATGATTATTAGTTGAAAAAATCTTATGCACGCTGTGTAAATTTTTATTATAGTTTGTGCGTTTTAAGATGACATGGGTGACAGTTCTCATATTCCTTGCTACGAAATTTTTTTACAAGAAACCAAACAAAATTTAAATGTAATAAATTATAATCCATCTACAAAAATAAATGTTTCCTATAATAATTGTAAATGAATAAAAATGAAAAGTTGCTAAATACTAACTTATTAATATAAAATTATGAATATTAATTGTGAAATAGGAGTTTAAAATTATTGTTACGAAAACATTTGAAAAATGTCAGATGCATGAAACGGAGCTTATGTCAATAGAGATTGCCACTGTTGAATCGAAATCAAATCGATGATTAATAGCATCCTTATAATATGAACTAAAAAGTATCAAATAATATTTCCTATCCAATATGTAGTGCCTTTTCCCGAATTCGGCTAAACCTCAACTATTTCTGTACTCAATCTTCATCATTTTGAAGTCGGTACCAGATATAGCTGAATCTATATTTCTTTGACAGAAAATTTGCAACTTTTAAGGATGCTGTTAATATTGTTTTTACCTTGAAAGTCGGTTTTAGTTTTTTGTTAAAAATAATAATTTCACTCTTTTTAGTTACCTAGTAGGTAAACTGTTAGTGCCAATTCAAATTGTATAAAAAATAGTTTCATATTGTCTTCACTAGATGTCACTGAGGCGCTCCTGTGTCGCGCTATCGCTTGTACGTAGAAGTTTTATATAGGTAGTTGTAACTTATAACAGATTTCTGTCGTGTTGTTGAAAGTTTGTAAGCAACTGACAACCCAACAGTGAGCTTGGTGTGAGCAGTGAGCATTGAATTGACAACATAAATCATAATATTGAGTTGTAATTGATCTCGTTTAATTGTTATTAAGTTGACCTCCGTCATAGTCCGCGAATTTATAAGTGGTCGTCGGTGGTACTGCGTATATTCTACGTATCTTATTACAATTTGTTAAGACTGTTAAGAGTCATACGGCATACCCCAAGGCCCAAATATCAGGTAGATAGATACATTTAAACAATACATTTAAAAAAATCTAAGTGAACACGTGCTGAAAAATGCTCGTAGCGCGGCATGCCGCATGCCCTGACATTCCGGTTAGAACTTGAATACGATGTTTACGCACGCGCTGCGCGTGCGTAAACATCGTATTCAAGGCGCACGGCGCGGCGCGGCGCACGGCGACGCCGTTGCCTCTGCGGCGCCGACCGCCGTGTATATTAAACAGCCTATAATAATTGGTGTTGTTATGTACATAATTATTATTATTGTATCCATACCTATGCCTTGTACTATTATCTATTTTGTGCCATGAGACATTGGTGACCTTAACACGACGTGGTAATGATGATGATGACGATGATGATGATGAATTTGAATTGCATGGTAGCATATGCTTTCTGTTCTTAAAACAACGCCGATACTCCCAAACGTGTATATATAAAGAGTCAGGAGTTCTCTCAGCATCTTCGAAACCATGGTATACCTTGACCCAATATTTGACTTTTTGGTAGCATGTTCTTAGTACACTTCACATAAAACCAAAATCACCATATGTTTCCATATAAATTTCGAGGAGTTCCCTCGATTACTCCTGGATCCCATCATCAGGTCACCACTTTTGTGAACATGGTACCAAATTGGAGTGAAACCTAATACAACAAAACAAACATTTCGAAAATCGGTTCACAAACGGCGGAGTAATCGTTGAACATACAAAAAAAAAAGAAAATCCACAGCCGAACATATAACCTCCTCGTTTTTTGGAAGTCGGTTAAAAAGAACGGCCATCTTAAATCGCCGGCGCCACTCTGAAACATCAGTACGAAATCGATAATTTCGATTGCAATTCCTTTACGAAGTGATTCGATATTTTTAAATTATCGATTAATTTTTTTAGGTAACTTCCCAACTATTGTCAATAGGCTACTTGACCTATTTTTTTTCTTCATTCGAATCGCTTCTTAATCATTCATTTTCACCAAAAAAACTAATATTTTAATATTTTACACAGTGGAAACCCATAAAAATGTTGATTGAAAAGCATGCCTCTTAAATGGCGCCGAAAACACTGTCCGCCATTGTACCGCCATAGTGTGACGTCATGTTTTTTGTATTTTATACATTCTTTATTGAAAAAAGTTTTATGTGCTAAGCGTACGAGTCTAACAGTGGCAAAAAATTAGAAAAGAATTTTTTTTTTTAATCTTTATTTAAATAAAGGGAGAAAAGAATTTAGAAATAATTTGTAATGTTGAACACTTTTGTAGAAAAGTTTTGGCCATTTCATTAACTACAATAAATGGAGATAATATATAAAACTGATGTTTTATTTGAATTATTCAAGAAAATATATTTTATAAATCTTTCTAGGCTTATTCATATTATTAATGTACAAATAAACTTACATATGACGAGCGCGATACATAAAAGATATTAAATTACAAATGGGATGACGTCACATCCAAATCGGAAGTACCGCAAAAGCGTTTTCGTCAGTACAATTCATATTTTCATAAAATCATATTTTCAAATCGACTTTATTTATCAATCATAAGCTTTTATTTGATGATAAGGGTGAAATACGGTTTCCTAGGCCAAGTTCTACTAGAAATATGCATTTTTTCAATGAAATTAAATATAGGTCAAGTAGCCTATTATTATGTGTCACGCATATATCTTATAACGCACAAGGTAAAGTAAGAGGGGTGTTTTTGCTCAGATCAAATTCTTGGAAATATAATGTAGTATCCATAGATTAATCATTGGTAGTATCTAAATCTATGTTTAAATAATGAAACAATTTGGGGCTTATTTTCAAGTATAAAAATGAATTATCTATAAAATCGTCAATTTTGGGTTAGTCGCCCCCTTAGGTAAGATTGTTTCCAAAGGCACGGCTATGTTATCCTATTGATGATGATGCTGAAGATTAATCCTTCAAACATTTTCAGAGTTGGCGCCCGACGAGTCACCGGAGAACATCCCGCAGTCCGTGCTCGAGGTGGTCCACACGCTCGGCGAGGGCGGGCCGACGGGGGACCTGCCCCCCGGCAAGTCGCTGGTGTTCGCCTGCCTCGAGGTGTGCGTGTGCCTGCTGGTGCGACGCCTGCCGCGCCTCAGTCCTATGAAGCAGGTATGTGTGGCTATATCATTATGTAGGTTACACCATCAGTAGAAAGTAGCGTATTTCCAAGATGTTAGAGTGAAATCGCCACAATATGTACGGTTCCTTTGATTTTTTCTATTAGTTAAAATAGGCAATTATTGTATACCCTAAATATTTATAAAAAGTAAGCTGTTTTTCTAAAAGTAATAAAGTATTGTCTTATGTTTTCAATACATTGTCAGAACAATGCTAAAGGATATTTACGAACAGATGTTTAACAATGCCTAAGAAACTAGCATGAGAATCGATTTGAGAAAACTAACAGATGTTTGGTATATTGTCTCAGTCCACAATAGTTTTATTTATATAGTTATAAACAATAGATATTATAAAAATGTCAATGAGCGTATCTCGTCGATAAACCTTGGTTTGGCGAGGTTTAAATGTATTCGTTTTTAAGAATCTTAAAATAAATCAATCTGATTGACGGAATACTGATGGTTATGAAAAGTGATAAAAAGTACATAATATTCAAACTCAATTCAAAAAATGATCAGTCCACCAATCCGTTGGTTAGACGATCAGTTTTCCGTCAATCTTTACCAGACTGATGGATCAGATTGATGAAAAATTGATCGTGTAACCTACGTCTTGAAACGAGCGATAATGTTACATCTTAGCAGATATAAAGACTTGAGTGGAAGAACACGATTACTAACAGTAAAAAATTGCCGTTTTTGCAAAAATGCATCCATTTATGCAAATGCAATAACGGCAATTTTTTTACTGTATGTAATTTTTATACTTTAGGGCCGGAAAATGACCGGAAATAAAAAAAAAACAGTGCATTTTATGGGTACCCAGATATATTAGCCAGGCGATGAAGTACTTACAAGTTTTGTTCAAATTATAAGAAAAAAAAAATGAGTAAATGCCCAATATGCCTTCCACTCACGTCTTCATATTTGCAGACATCAACCGGTTGCGCAGTTGTCGCGCAATCGGTTTCTAGTAATTGTGTTATACACAGCGACAAGTAAGCAACTGGCTTTTGATAGTAAGCTATTCTACAATATCTCAAGCGCAAGCGGCAAGTCTCGAGCGCCATCTCATATCAGAAGATGGAACTAATTCAATTTAAAACATTGTAGTGTCTTAAAAACGTATAACTAAGTTGATTTTTTTTTATTATTTGTATCATAAACAATTTGTAAATTCGTTTGCAGGAGGGCACAGTGGGTGTGATCGGCGTTAAGAAGGGTCTCGGCGTGCATGGAGACACGTTGCTGGTCAAAACTCTCGGCTGCATGGCGGAGCTGACCACGCTCACTAGTCCACAAGGTTAGTGAAACTAGTTTCAGCTTCTTAACGCAGAACTAAATAACGACTCGCGACGATGACCCGAGATGTATGAAATTACAGTTTTTTAAATAAGATCCAGTCCACACGGCGCGTTGCGTCAGCGTTGCGTCGAAGCAGCGCTGCCGTTTGACGCATAGCCGGCCACACGGGCGCTGCGTCATCGCAGCGTTATTACGAAGCAGTCTTGACGTCAACACCCCCTCCCGCTTCGTCTCGGGGGCTGCTGTCCGTCATGTGTGTTTTGCGACGACAGAGCGCGCCGTGTGAACACTTGGGTTATTTGTATGTTAAACAAGTGTGGACTGGCTCTAACGCGTAGCGGTCTGCGCTGAATAAGCTGATATTCAATACATTTCGGTGTTGGAAAATTGTCTGCAGTTGTTATTTATCTCTCTCTAATTCCCTTTTGTTTATGATACTAGTTTTTTTAAATAGTAGAGTTTATAAGTATCACATAGTATATAATTTAAAATATACAATGTACAATTTCCAGGCGCTCTATCCGTTCTGCCAACTCTGTTATACCTCGGCACGGAAGTTCTATCTGGTGGGCCGGTCGCCGCGGAGGGGGGCGTGGCGTTGCTCGAGCGGTGCGGCGGCTGCAGCGCGGCGCGACTGTTGCCGCACACGCGCGCGCAGCACGATCGCCTGTTGCAGGCGACGCTGGCTAAACTTGTGGAGCGTGTTAAGTGCGGTGAGTGTCTTAGTGATGATAATGATGATGATGATGATCATGCGTTGTCGTCGCAAAAGGGGGCGTGGTGCAACGCTTGAGCGGCGAGGTAAATCTTGTTTGATGTTAAAAAAAAAGTTGTGTTGCGAGTAAGACATAATCGCTTACTGTATAAGTCAGCTAGTTTGTTGGCCAATTTCATAATATTATAAAGTTTATTTAAACATTGTTATATCACATTTACTAACATGTTTTGGACTGTATCATGCGTCTAAAATACTTTTTAATGCTTTACAGAGGAGGCGGATCAGCGTTTAGACGGTGTGGTCGGCGCGCGCGCGATGGCGGCGGTGCTGCGTCACGCGCCGCTCACCGCCGCGCTGCACTACCCCGCCGTCAACCACCTGAGACAGTGTTTAGACACCGCCGACAACGAGGTACGACATTCGCCCGTGACAGAGATAGCTATAGAGAACAGACACAGTGGCTTACTCGACAGGGAAAATGCGAGAATGAGGCCACGGCCTCGTTCTCGCAAGTCATCGGAAGGGTCAGGTCTTCGGAAGTCATCTTCTCGTAATGTAAATGCTGCCTTTTAAAAAAAGTGCCATAACGAGAACTTTAAAAGTGTTTGAAAATAACTTTTCAAAGCTTTAAATAAATTTAAATTTAATTAAAAGAGCTATATAGTACACTCTCTTTAAATTAAGACGTCCTACACCTAAAATCCACAAGTTTCTATTTATTACAAACATTATAGAATAAATAAATGAATTCTAATGGAGGCACTTCACATGGCTATTTGTATTTGTGTATTTGATATAATATTTGCCAAACAATCAACATGTGTAGACGGTATGTTTGACAAGTATTGGCCTTATTTGCCTATTTGACAAATATGACCAATATCCGTATATATATCCGTATCTTTGTCGGTTTTTGACGCACATCAAAAGAGTCAAATAGGCAAGTACAGCCACAGACTAATAAGAGATACTACGTATAATACGGCTCGACAAGGCTTTAAATGAACGTGGCGAAAAAAGTAACTAACGCTGCCATCACACAAAAACGTCATTTTTGACAGTTTTCCTTTACGAGCAGCACCACCACATACGTTCATTTAAAGCCTTGTCGCACTGTACAAAAGATCAAATAAAAGTTTGGTATTTGACGTCCATGTGTGGAAGGCCGTATTTGCCTTTATTTGCTTGTTTGTGTATATGTCAATAATTTAGCCAAATGCAACAAATAACCAATAGCAAATACAAATAGCCATGTGAAGTGCCTCCATAATGATGTTTTTAGGTGTTTGCGGAATGCTGCAACGTCGTTGGGGCGCTTTGGTCGGGCGGGGCGGCGTTGTGGGCGCGCGCGCTCGGCGCTCGCGTGCTCGCCCGCGCCGCATCCGCACGCGCGCCCGTAGATGCGGCGCACGCGCGTGCAGCTATTGCGGCTGTCACCGCATTGGATAGACTGGTAGACGCCGTGCCGGATAGTGAACGTAAGTGAATGATTTGCAGTAGATTAAAGGTGGAAATGAAAAAAGCAGTTCGTACGTGCACCTGTAGTCATCTATAGTTTGTTCGTTTTATGATGATATGCGTGACACATTATAATTGACAATAGTAGGGAAGTTACCTAAAAAAATTAATCGAATAATTTAAAAATATCGAATCACCTCGTAAAGGAATTGCAATCGAAATTATCGATTTCGTACTGATGTTTCAGAGTGACGCCGGCGATTTAAGATGGCCGCCCTTTTTATCGATTTGATTTCGATTCAACTGTGTCAATCTCTATTGACATAAGTTCCGTTTCATGCATCTGACATTTTTCAAATATTTTCGTAACAATAATTTTATACTCCTATTTCCAAGTTAATATTTATAATTTTATATCAATAAGTTAGCATTTAGCAACTTTTCATTTTTATTCATTTACAATTACAGGAAACATTTATTTTTGTAGATGGAATATAATTTATTACATTCTGTTTTTTTTTGTTTTCTTGTAAAAAAAAATCCGTAGCAAGGAATATGAGAACTGTCACCCATATCATCTTAGAACGAACAAACTATAATCACTAATGTCCTATCGTCAACGTATAGTTACTATAAAATTAATTAATAAAAAAGACTGAAAAATACAGTGTGCGGGTAGTGACCGCTGTGAAACCAACATGCACTGTTTATTTTTGTGAATAAAGATTTTGAATAATGGTTGATATTTTAAGTAATAATATATTTTTATGTTCTATGCACAGAGGATACATATTACAAAGGTAAGAGCTTCGAGCCAAAATCTATAGCTATGAAATGTGTCACGTATTTTATGGATGAAGCCTACATGCGTAACTGTAATATGCTATTATATTTATATTGAAGTATTTTAAGTAAGTGATATGTTTTGCATAATTATCTAATTACATTCGTTTCCAGGTATCCAACTGCTATGGATGTTGGTGCCTATCGTGATAGGATATCTACGCGAGGGCTCGGCGCCTGCGCACGCGCGCTCGCTACACGACTTCGCGCTAGCTTGGCTCATGCGCGTCGGACCTAGATACCCACAGGTATGAGATCTTATTGAAAACTAGAAATAGATAAATAAACATACAGAATGTAACAAAACTAAGTGATAATACTTCAGAGCGTATATTATGTGTCCCTTATATGGAATTCACTGTTAAAGTAGCAGCGCTGAAAGTGTCATTTTTTGTGATTTGTATGGGCAAGCGCCCTAGTGTCATGAATTTGACCAAACAAAAGTTTCTGTATATATAAGATGGTGTTACATTAGACTTTAAATAAAGTCACTACAGATTTCAGAAACAAGACATATTACGACATTTGACGACCTCTGTGGCTCAATTGGTTGAGTGTGTGGCTCAAGCCGGGGGTCGCGGGTTCGAATCCCGCCGACTGAACAAAAAGTTTTTCAATGTTCCCGGGTCTGGATGTGTATTAAATATGTGTATATTCTCTTCTTATATATAAAAATGGATTTTCAAATGTGTTAGTCGCGCTAAAACTCGTAAACGGCTGAACGGATTGGGCTGATTTTAGTCTTAAAATATTCGTTTAAGTCCAGGGAAGGTTTTAAAGTGACACGAAGTTCACTGGGACAGCTAGTTATATAATAAAAATCTTAAATATATGTATAGTATAAATATAAAAGTATTAAATATATTTCCGTTGTCTGGTACCTGTAACACAAGTCCTTCAGGTACTTAGCACGGGGCCAGACTGACGTGGTGTGAAGCGTCCATAGATATTATTATTATTATGTTATGGAGGCGTGGCACACCTCGCCAAATTCGTAAACACGGCATAGTCGTAGTTTTAGTAGTAATTTTTATGTTTTGTGGACCTATAAAAGACACAGTCTAAGCATTGACAACTCAACTAATAATTATTTTCTCGTTTCCAGGAATTCAAAACCATGATGCAGCAGTCGTCCGAGCTACGGACGAAACTAGAAGGCGCGGTCAAGGCGAGTCAATCAGCGCGCGCGCCCCGCCCGCAGCGCCCCGCCTACACCCGCCCACAACCTACTATACAACTCAAAACTGATTTTAGCGACTTTAGATAAATGGAAGTAATTTTATTGTGACCAAGTGTGTGCGCATAACAAATTTTTCATACTTCAATCTGACGTAAGCGACTTTAGTTAAATGAAAACGCCCATCTAGGTTTCGTTGACCCAGGCGTGCTAAGGAGTAATTGTATGGTGCCCAAGTGTGTGCGCATGAACACTTTCTTATACTTAAAACTGACTTACGACGACCTTAGATAATCTATAACGTCACCCTCACCAGTTTCGGTGACGGTGGCCGGATTTACTCAAAGGAGGTCAATCGAGAGTAATTTTATTGTACCCAAGTGAGTGCGCAATACACAAGCACTCTCTTCCTTTCTCTCATAACCCAGTGGGATTGATGACAGACATGACTGGCGAGAGATTATGCATTGTTTGGTATGCTATAATGCTATTTTGCGGATGAAACATAGATGGGGCTCTTAGACCCGATATATTGAACCCAAGTTGATTTTTTTCAAGTTTTAACCGCAATTGTGCTAAAAGGTATTTGTGAAAATAATTAACCAGTTTTTTATTAATCATTTTAAAAAGACTCGAATAAAAAGCATTTTTCGATCTCATATTATGTATAATAATCAAGGTTGTTTATTGAGCGAATTCTGAACCTTTATTGAAAATGTCAGAATTAAAAAGTCAATTATTTTGTGAAACCACAAATAGTATTAGAAATGAGATTAAAACAAAAAGGAAAAAAAAAATTGCCGAATCTTAGTATGTAGATTTTTAGATACTCTTATCTGGTCTTTAGCAACGTACTAAAATAATAATTATAAAAATAAGCTTTTAATAACATAATATATAACCTATGAAATATTATAATGTTCCTAACAATAAATAATAAACGGTAAAGTTTTAACATGATATTACAAAAGCATAGCTTTTTTAGCCTTCCAGTCGTTTTAGTATGAAATATATTTACTATTATTCCAATAAACCGCCTTGCATATAAATAAAACATTCTATAAAGCATTTTATCAACATGTAGATGTAAGGTTTGATTTTCATAACATTTTTGATTCATTTCGAATGCGCATTATATATTTTTATTTGTATAATGATATGTAAAAAATGAAGTTTTTGTATATTGTTAAAAGGGTTATAGGCTGCGCAAAATTTAAAGTTCGACAAAATATTTACAAAGCTTACAGTGACTACAAAATCAAATAATATGTATTTTTGCCGAGCGACTAAAAGTTTTGAGCCACATATACCACAGTACAAATGTTTTTTTAACATTAAGGTTTTATTAGAAAAGCCTAATTCAAAGTGTTGAGACGTATAGTTGGCTGTATAAAGTATCTATTAAAATGAATTTTAAAAGTATGTTTATCATACTCGGTGATAGAACTGCGTATTGATCTGCCAAATTTTATAACAAACACTTTTACACTAATGCAATAGAGTAACGCTTTTTTGGAATTTGATTCTCTAAGATTATAATGGGTTTCAGAAATATGTGTATAAAAAGTATAGAATATAACATCTTCATATTATTGTAAGTTTATTAACTGGGGTTTTCAACGAGAAAGTCCGAATAGTCTATTTTATTTAATAAATCTTATTTATATCTACAGTAGTCTACCAGAATCTGATGGCAAATTTTAACAGCAGATTTTCAAAAAATATCCTTGATCATTGGATAAAATGTATTTGCATGTTTAACACACAGAATCAGCCGCTATAAGGACAAAAAAGGATCAAAATGTTTTATTCCAATTACCCCGGTATTGCTAGTCAATTTACTTTCTCACTTTTTGCCATCAGATTCTGGTAGACCTATAGTAATCAGAGAAGTTGATTCATAGGCAGATGGTGGATCTGCGTCACAATATACATAACTACCAGTACTTCGACTGTAGAGATGAAAATTCCCCGGAAATTTTCCTTTTCTAAGGAATACTTCCTGAAAACTTCCTGAAAACTTTCAAATTTGGAAGTTTTGAAAGTTGACATTTATCTTAAAAAGACAGTTGTGACGTTTATTTTTAAATGCAAATAACACTAAAATTAGATACTTTTTATAGTTTTGATAAAATTGAACATACTTTAGCTATAATTATACTATTATTCAGTCCAAACTATTATTCAGTCACATTATTCAGTTAGTTGTGATAAATATTTATCTTAAACTAGATGACACCCGCAACTCCGTTGCACCAAAACTCGTTTATCGCGTGGGAATCGTACATTTTCTGGGACAAAAAGTATCCTATGTACTTTCCCGGTACTCAAAGTATCTCCACGGCAACAGTAAAATCGGTTCAGCGGTTTGAGCATAAAGACATAACAGACACATTTTTCGATGTTTTATATTATTTTTCTTTGAAACGTATATATAAAATATAATTATGACGATAACGAATAAAATAAATTTTGAAAATATATGGGTGAGGCCGCCAATTTTTGCTGATATGACGCAGAAAAATTTTGCGAGAGAAAGAAAATCTACGCTGGAGCACCTAAATTGTGGGGAATTTATTTCTCTACGCTATCATAGCGTTTAGAAATATGCCGTTGGAGCACCAAAATGATAGCGTAGAGGCTATCATAGCGTAGAGAAAATCAAACTTGTCTCTGTAAATAATATACAATGCGGTTTGTATTATAGCCCCAAACATGGCCCTTTTGACTACTCACATGATGCATTGATCGTTTTATGTGAAACAGTAATACTTACATTCGTGTCACAAAAAAAACTTCCTTTGAAAAAACTGTGTACACAGCCCGGCTGAGGTTCAAATGTGAACTGTCGAGAAATGGCGAATATTACGAGATTTTCCATAGAATACGTAAAAACTCAGCGTTGCCACTTCCCGATTTTACCTTCCCTAACACCCAACGATAACAATAAATCGGTATTATTGATGACGTTTAAAATGTGGGGTAGAATTGATGGTTCTAACGATTCATTTGATTTGAAAAAGTTTATAAAGAAAGTTATCTTAAAATACTATAAGAATTGGATGAGGTAATAGCCATTTATATAAGTATTCATAACATATCAGATTTATCTCCAAATCTGTCATACTTACTGCTACAGCGACAGTTAAAGTGCACCTCTTCCACGGCGGATTGTATATTTAAAGCTGTTTTCTTACCTTTTTTATGTTTAATTGTAAATATATTTTTAGACTTTTATTGGAACTCAAATAATTCGAATGCATGCTTGAGCACTTTGTTTTCTTCGCTAGAATCAGTTTTCGAGCATAAGATAAACACAATACTTTTTAAAATACAAAGGGCGGAGAAAAATTATTGCAAAATCAGCAAAAATTGGCGGCCTCGCCCATATGACATGCCGAAAATTTGTGAATGAAAACTTACTAGGCATGATCGTACCTACCTTAAATCTAAACAATTTACCGCAGGAAAAAAAATTTTTTTTTTCCATACAAGATGTGTACTTATGAATATAGCATGATACTTGTCACTCCTTCGAAGTGTTACAAAAAATTTGGTCTATAACAACGACCCTCGACTCGTTACGAGTATTAATAATAGAAAATTACTAGTCAGATTAGATTGAATCAGCTGATTGACTTTAGAAAGAAGTTTAACCGTTAATTCGCCTTGTTTGTATTATTTCTTTATATTATTTTTTCTTTGAAACCGGTCTAAGAAAAATAATATAAAAAATTGAAAATTGTAAAGCAAAGTCAATCCTGAGCAATATAATATTATGTTTAAAAATAATGTTATCTAAGATAAAATATATAATTTATATTTGACAACTATCTAAATCATGTGACTGAATAATAACTTGGACAAATCTGCTTTCCTATTCATACCTATAATTTGCCTTAAGTATGTAAAATTTTATCAAAACTATAAAAAGTAGCTAATTTTAGTGTAATTTGCGTTCAAAACAGAACGTCACAATAGCTGTTTTTATTAGATAAATGACAGTTTTCAAAACTTCCAAATTTTGAAGTTTTTAGGAAGTTTTCGAGTAAACTTCCTGAAACTTACCCGAAAACTTCCAAGATTCCGGAGTTTTCACCTCTATTCAACTGCTAAGAGACGGACGAGTGTTAATATCTGTCATTTCTTTCGGGTTTCGCCAGGATAAGTTAAAGGCTGGCGCGGTGGCTGGTATCATTTATTTTTAAAAATAAGATTTTGAAATTGAATTCTGACAGTTTTCTTTGCATGTGCCCAAATATAAACAACAACTAAATTTGTAGGTAACGATCCTAGCGACGATTTTTGTCATAATACGTCAAACTTAAATTTTTTTACATCAGTTCTAAGTCGGCATACTCTATCATTCTGTCTACTCTGTCTGCGTTATGTCAAACCCAGACGACAGATGACTATTATAACATTGAATTGTCATAATTCGACCAAGTGACACAGTTCAGTCAGTTGACATATGAATCAATTTCTTCGATGGTTCTTTAGTTCTCTATACCCCTTACAAATAAAAATGTTTAGAGATAAACTACGATAGCATGGCGCACCCCTTCAAAATTCAAAACGTTTGAAGTGCGTTGTCAAAACGTTTGAAGTGCGTTGTCTTGCGCGGTCGGCTAGGCGCTAGTTATGATTAGTTGACTAACAAATCTTGGTAATAAGTGACATTAAGTGAAATATTACGAGTAGTTGATTGGCTGAATACTTACTACACACAAACTCTTTCATAAGGATGTGACTACACACATTGAAACAGTAATTTAGAGGGGCGCGCTATGTTATCGTAGTTTATCTCTACACAGCGAATAACTATAACGTCTGCTTGTATTTGACTGTCATATAGAAAACGTTGCATAACAGACAACGACAGCGGACGTTTACGTTAATATTTTCATTTGTAAGGAGGCATAGCTTGTCAAAAAAGAGTTGACGCTGTACACAATTTTGAAATCACATAAAAATATGAAAACCTTATTAAATTGAGATAAAAATGTGCAAGGTGATAGTATTTAAAGTGTATAAGCGTTCTCTATGGAAATACAAAGAAAGAAAAAAATCACATTTTGAGCGTGATTAAGTTTAGAAAATTTTGTACTGCGTCTACTCTTTCTTGACAGACTGTACATCAATATTGTCACTTTTTCATGTACTGACTTCCAGGAGCGTATAAGCTAACTACTATTTACAATTATTTTAAGTTGTGTAATAATTTAATTGAATCATTAATATGTAAGCTGTAATAAACTTGCAAAAAATGTTCTTTTATTTTAATTCGTCCTTATCATGAATCTACATCGACCTAGTCGACCTAGTTTCACCAACCTCTGTTTGTTAAATCCTTGAGGCATTACTTAACATACCTTACAAAATTAAACACAAAATATTGGGGGTTATTCTAAGATTTTCTTGAGACTACCCCAAATATTTTGTTTAATTCTTGTGAATTGTTTGCGTTTAATTTTTGCGACCTACTCACTAATTCTAAGATTTTCTTGTGACTACCCCCAATATTTTGTTTAATTCTTGTGAATCGACAAATGGGTAGCCCATATTTTGTTTTAAAGTATGAAGTACCAGGATAACGTATAAAGAGGGGTCTGTATAATTTTTTGACCCACCCACTCATTTGAAGATTTTTCTAGTGACTACCGTCATTTATTTGTTTAATTTTTTGTGAATTAAAACAAATTGATAGGGTTAGCCCCATATCCTCATAATAGTTTTAAGGGAATGCCGATTTGCTATGAAGATTTTTGTTTTTTTCGAGATGTCAACAAGTCAAAGGACTACTGTCTAAGATACCTACAGGAAGTTTGATATAAAAAATCAAATAAAAATAATTTATATTTATTTACACAGTAAATTAACTTTCGTCGACAGTCATTTTGTCGCTGTCCGTACTATCCTTAGCACCATTCTGGCTCTGTTGTGGCTTTTCTGTAAAAATAAAATTCATTATTAAATTTAAGATCAACGCACACTTTTCAAAATCAGTGAATAACTTCTTGCATAATGATTATTGATTATATTAAATAAAAACGTAGTATCAATTTCTGATAACTTATCAGGACAAGAATACTGGGGGTGTTTCGCGGCATGGAAATATCGTATTTTTTTCAATTCGATACAATTAACCTAATAGACTACAGGCCCACGTCGAAAATGGATGGGTCATATGAACCACCTGGGGACGTATATAGGACGATATTAGAGCATAAAATAATAAGATTTAGCACTATACCGTCACTTGTAAGCTGAGTGCTGGTAAGAATTCAAAAGTGCATGTAGGGTGAGTACATTTTGGTCATTTGATCCTGTACGGCATTTTTACCATTGATAGACACATGAAAAATAATAAGAAAGCCCGCAGTACCGTACAAAAATGATGCGCCAACAAGTCGGTATTTTTATTTTATTTTCAGCCAATTTCCATGGTAAATTTGGTCATTTGATTCTATACGGCATACGTTTCGTACTGTTTGGATACAGCTTCGAATCAATTATTCCGCAACGCCGTACAAAAATATAATATATAATATAATATAATATAATAAAATAATAAAAATAACAAAACAAAAATATAATAATAAAAATATAATATAAAAATATAATATCTATGGACGCTTCACACCACGTCAGTCTGGCCCCGTAGTAAGTACCTGAAGGACTTGTGTTACAGGTACCAGACAACGGAAATATATTAAATATTTTGAAGTTAATTTTTGTTCAGGAACCTAGGTAATTACTATTTTAAGCTGAAAAATAACTCAAACACGTTAAATACTTTCGTATGACAAAATGATTTTGGTATTACGTATGTATGAGAATTTCGAGGGTAACCCGATTAATTCTTAATATGATATTGTAAAATACAATTGTTATAGAGTATTGTCGTTCAAAAAGAAACTGATCTAAAAAAAAAAACAGAAATACAAAATCTGAAATTTTAAATATTCATAGATTAATAATATAAAGCAATTTTCTACATTTTTCCTTCGTCTTAATTAGTATTAAGATAAATAAATTAGGAAAAAAATATGCCGTACATTTTAATGCAGAGTAAGTAAATTTCCGTACCATTATAGAGAAAAATTGTGTTTTTTTTTGTATTAGAGCCCTTAATTATTTCTTTTTTAAAAATGTTACTATTGATTTTTAAATTAAAAATAAAATTGAGTATTTTGTGAACATTTCAGGTGTCTACCTGTTGCGATTATTTCTATCGAGCAAAAAATTGAAAAAAAAAAAATCACGTTTGTTGTATGGGAGCCCCCCTTAAATATTTATTTTATATTGTTTTTAGTATTGGTTGTTATAGCGGCAACAGAAATACATAATCTCTGAAAGTTTCAAATCTCTAGCTATAACCGTTCTTGAGTTACAGCCTGAAGACAGACAGATATCGAAGTCTTAGTAAAAGGTATCCGTTTTCACCATTTGGGTACGGAACCCTAACAAAACAACTATTTTTTAGAAAAAAATCGATATATTTCGTTGTATGGACTTTTCTTACATTTCGTTCTATGGATATTTGCTTGAGTTTTTTTTTTCTCCTACAAACCTTTGGACTAACGAAAATGTACGGCATGTAAAAAATATTATTGTCTATGCATAAGATACTTTCAAAATTGATTAATTTTATGTTGATTCAAATCATCCCCCCGGACCACTGGAAAGGAGGGGGTTGTAACCCTCGATTTTTTTTCATTGTCGAATTATTTTTGTACGGCGTTGTGGAATTATTGATTCGAAGCTGTATTTAAACAGTATGAAACGTATGCCGTATTGAATCAAATGACCAAATTTACCATGGAAATTGTCAGAAAATAAAATAAAAATACCGACTTGTTGGCGCATCATTTTTGTACGGCACTGCGGGCTTTCTTATTATTTTTCATGTGTCTATCGATGGTAAAAATGCCGTACAGGATCATATGACCAAAATGTACTCACCCTACCTGCACTTTTGAATTCTCACCAGCTCTGAGTTGGACAGCTTAAGTGACGGCATAGTGCTAAATCTTATTATTTTATGCTCTAATATCTTCCTATATACGCCCCCAGGTGGTTCATATGACCCATCCGTTTTCGACGTGGGTCTGTAGTCTATAAAATATGCCAGCGACAGCTAGACTCGTCATCGTCATAGATATGGACATACAAAGGTAAGAACGACCAGCAACTTTGGAGTTTCAGTCGCGGTTACTTTCGGAGGTGTCCAGTTCTTTTCTTCAGTAGGTATACCACCTAACCTTCGATAAAGTCTCCTCGAAATACATTAGATATCACCACTACACTAAGGGCGCATTTTCATTAGTCGTTAACTCGTGCGGTATACAACATACGGGGAGCCTATGACAACTAATGGCGCATTTTGATTGGTCGTGGCATGCATTTTAGAAATCTCCCGCACCCCGCATGCGGGACCTGTCGACTAGTGAAAATGCGCCATAACACCACTTTAGATAATATAATAAGTCGATATCTACCTCTACTAATTCCCGGTTAATTATTTAATACCTCGATCGTGGGATCGATTTTCAATTGTTATGCGACAGCCGGGTGCCGCTTTGGGATTGATGGTTGATGGGTTAGTACAATATGTACAATACTCACTCCGTATGAAAGCCGGCGGCAGCGTCGCTACAGTGAGGTAGCCGGTGTGCCCGGGGGTGCTGGCCGGCCACGCTCCCACCACGTAGCTCTTGTCGCTCGACGGTTTCTCCTCCACCGGGTTGTCAGCACTCTGGGGAAAGAATATATTATTATTATTAAGGCAGGGATCAATCTCAATCCAAAACCTTGCACACAACCAAAAACAAAACGTATGCGCATCGCAATAAGATTCATTTTAGCTTAACATAAAACTGTAGTTACTAGGGGCGGATCTTCTCTATTATTCATGTCTTTTTTTAAATATCGTTGGAAATAAATATTAAGAAACAAAATTGTTCGGTTCAGAATATTTTAATATAAATTTACTAACAATTTATTCAAATAAAATGTACAATTATCCTAGTTAATACTTATATTTCGATGAATTAGATTTTTGTCGTAGGTGAGTTTGTAAATTAATTACAGCCAAAGTATTACGTTTTATAAATGATTAAACGAACTTACCAAGTGAAGTTCGATCATTATTATATGAGTCGCTTCATTCGAAGATATATAATTATTAACCAGCAGTACCTCTGTATCTGCTAGGCAATCGCGTTTTTTCAAAGACGTATGTAGGTAGTTGAAAAATTACCCGCAAGCTCGGTCACTGGACGTTCCGGCATGTCTCATTACGTTTAGAGAGAAGTAATGCAAAAAATCTTTCTTTCTTTCTTTGGGTACTGCAGCAAACATAGTTTCGTGCAGGCTGGGTGGGAGGGAGATCATATCTTCGAATGAAGCGACTCATATAATAATTATCGAACTTCACTTGGTAAGTTCGTTTGATCATTTATTATATTTCTTCGCCTCATTCTTCGATATATAATTATAAACCAGTAGATTTTCAGAGTAACGAAAGAAAGATTTTTTTTTACGAAATACCATATTCATTATGAATAGTAATCATTATTATATTGGAGAAAGAATTTAACAATAAATAATAATAATAGTCAGAAACGAAACGTAAGAGACCTCTATTGTTTGTGATTTAAATGATAACATACTGGGATCATGGTGATTATACATAATATTATAACTGATTCAGCGAAACTTTGTTCGTCGATAAAATTATGGCTAAGGAAAATATCGAAAGTATTGGAGTCGCTAGTCCTGCCTTTCGACTGTCGTCTTACTAATCGTCATTAATCGTGTCCAGTTTCAGTCCCCGTGTCTACGCTCGTGTCGACGCTCGTGTCGATGCTCGTGTCGACGCTGCGCCGATCTCGCACAGCACCTGCTTTATCCTATTTAATATAATCTTGAATAACCATCGCACGGCGTAATAACCTAAATATAACTTGAAACTTATTTTTTAATAAAAAAGAATTACATAAATTAATAACATCACCGATCCAATCACGCCCGGGAGTTGATGTCTTTGTAATATAAATTTCGATACCGCTATTTAAAACCGTAATTTTTTATTTTGCCGAGTTTTATTAGGCAGAAAGTTTTAAGTCAATGACCAGTAATCAGTTGGTACAGAGTGCAAGAAAAAACAAATAATTTATAAGTGGATCCCGGGTACTATACTACTCAGGTATGTATTTATTATACAGGTATTTTTACCGGAAAGCTTCTTTCGAAAGACGCTTCAGTCTTCACACATTCATCTGAGCCAATGTCACCAACCAATAAAGTCAACATTGTTCATAAACAATGACAGTGCACAGTGATGGCTGTAGAAGATAATATCGTGATTCGTATTACAGCCATTGTCAAATTGTTTGGCTAAGGTTCCGATGGAGCGGACGAAGATCTATGTAATTTATCTAAAATCTAAATCGAAGTAAAGTATTTTAGAATAAATTTTAAGGAGTCTACTGCTTTAACTGGGTCCAGCTCTGTGGTCGTCGATAATGTGATTATTGCATATTAATACGATTAAACCACCAGGCTGAATATTTTAACAATTATTATTCAAGAATAAGTGTGATTCTGTTATCGTATTTATCATTGCATATTTTATTTAGTATTAAATATTTTAATCGCTTAAAACTAGTTGCATTCCGCGGCGGGGGTCAGGAATCAGGATATGAAGGTGTCAATATATCTATCAGTTGAGATGGCTCACGAGTACATTGATTTAACTGTTCTATATTATTTCGTTTTTAATAGGCATATATTATTATATAATATACCTAATATATAAAATTCTCATGTCACGGTGTGCGTGGTTGAACTCCTCTGAAACGGCTCGACCGACTTTCGTGAATCTTAGCGAGCTAGGGTTAAGAATCGGGCAACATTTACTCTTTTATTTTTATATTAATAAGTGTGTTCATTTGTTGAATATATAATACTAAATTGTTACAACTCGAGACTGACGGCGACTATTGTTTGTGCGACGGGATAGCAATCATGAACTTTGCCATGGTGACATACTCTTTAGTAGGTATAGTCACTTCAATAAAATAATGATATTATGGGCGAAATACTTTATATGGCAAAACAACATTTGCCGGGACAGCTGGTTATGTTATAATAGTATATATTATAAACGTCAAGACTTAAATATTTACATATTTTTTGTGGGTTTAATACACCCATGGCACTATTAACAATAAAACGTTAACAAAAAGGGGGGCGCCTGAGGCTGAAGAATACTGATATTGTTAAAGCGTGGTAAGTCTAGTCTAGATAAAGCCTACGCCTGGTCTAGTTTCATTCTTTATATTTTTTGTGAGAAAAAAAAAATGAAATGTAAGCGCATCTGATGAAGCGCGTCTGTATGCCAAGACTTAAGGCTCTTAATCCGTTAGTAAAAATCTTTCGATCGACTAGTGAGTTAATAGAAAACAAGAAGTAGGCTCTTAAATCTATTTTTGCTAGATATCCACTTTTGGGTATTGGCTTGAAAGTCTTAAAAGTTAATTTTCCAAATTAAAATGTAATTTTTAAATAAACTCACGAAGTGGTTTCAAATTTAAAATAATTCAATAATTGTATTTAAAATTTTATAATACAATATTTTCCGCAGCTTTGTTTGGGGAAAAGAAAATCTTTGAAATAAGGTAACCTTCGATAATGGTACACGAAGATATAGTTTTAAATTCTAATAGTTTATTGATGTCATGATGTATATTAAATTAAGCCAGTGGTCCCCAACCTGTTTTTGTTTTTGGAACGAAGTTCCCTAATTTTTTTATTTTTCATGCGGGCCGCAAACATTTTTGGTCTTGGTGTCGCGGGCCGCAACAAACATTTTTAGGTTTAACAAATAACGTAATTAAAAATTAACGATTTACAAGTGAAAAAAGACTTTCACGTTGACTGTATAATATTTTACCCGTGGGCGTGAATTTCAAAATGGTTTGACATTACGCGGGCTACAAATAAAGTCCCGGTGGCCCGCATGCGGCCCGCGGGCCGCTGGTTGGGGATAGCTGTGTAAAGCCCACAATAATTATAATAGTAACATCTATAAAATATATATAAAATTAACTGTCAGCACTACGGCTGCGGTGTTGAGCGTTTAGTCGCCTCAACGCTCTTCGAACTAGAAAGAGGTTGATTGTAGCGGTACAGTACTAGCGGCGCCAGCCGACGGTAACCAGCTCTGCCCCCCCCCCCCCTTTTTTGACGGGTAGCGGGAAGGGTTTGCCAGAGCCCAAAAGGTACCCGATTGATGGGATGTACTAATTTGTCTCTGAGAACAAATACTGGAATTATCCAACGAAACAATAATAATCTCAGTCTGATATTGAGACAATACTTATCGAGTCTGAGTGTTATAGGTTTCCGTTACGAAGTTAATTTCTGATAATATATTATCTGATAAGTTTGATAATAATTTATATCGAGATAAATCAGATACTGTTGATAAGTCTGATCATATCGAGACTTTGTTAGGTGAGATCTATAATGAATATAACCGATCGAAATGGAATCGATCTGCAACACTTATTATCAGGAATGTTTTATAAGCAGTAGCTTAACTTAATCGTTTTGGGATCATTTAAAACAATAATCTGGCGAATCCAACGAGGGTGCACCTAACGTCAGTAGGAGCCCTGGATCTATCCGGATCTGGTCCGATTCTATTAGTGCCGGTACTCGGGAAGGCTCGGGTTCATTCGTAACCCGTCCCGAGTCCCAAAATTGGTGCAAGATTTATTAAATAATAATAATTATATACCGGCTGACATAGTAAATCATAATCGTAATTCTATATTTAGAACAAAAGGATCGCGCGAGACGCGCATTGGTTGTTAACTGATGAGACTCGCAGTATATCTAGCTATTAGCTCGAAATAGCTGTTCTCTATAAAACGGCAAAGATATTAATATCATAATAATAATTATGTAGTTATATTTATAGAACAAAGAGCGCGGGTAAAACGCGCGGTAGTTGCAATTTTTTTATTTTTAAGCATTGTCGGAGACTCGTAGTCAATCCATACATAATGTTGATTTGAAAAATATCAATATATTTTAAATTGTAATTAACTCGCAGTTAATCCCCTCAAACCAGCCAACATAGTATTGTACTTCTATTTTTAGATAAAACATCGTTAGAGACCCGCGGTCAATTCCGATGCATAAGGATTGTGTTTAGAGACTCACAGTCAATCCACACATTATAGCGGTTTATAAAATAACTCGCTGTTAACCCCCAAACCGGCCAACGTATAGTTCTATTTATAGAACAGATAAAGCATCGTCAGAGACTCGCAGTCAATTCCGATGCATATAAATTGTGCTTAGAGACCCGTAGTCAATCCACTAATGTCGGTTTATAAAATAACTTTATATAAACTTGCAGTAATTAACTTGCAGTTATTTCCCTCAACCGGACAAACATATAGTTCTATTTATAGAATAGATAAAACATCGTCAGAGATCCGCAATCAATTCTGATGCATATTATAGAATATAGATTGTGTAAAAGTAAAACTTATTGACTCACAGTCGCAGTACGTGCCGGTTAGTTAAAATAATTGCAGTAATCACCTGCAGTTGTTTCCCCTAATCCGGCAATCATATAGTTTTATAATTCTATTTATAGAACGGATAAAGCATACATAATATTATAGATCGTGTATAAAGACTCGCAGTCCCAACACATTGTACGTTTATTGACTCGCGGTCGCAGTACAAGCCGGTTAGTATTGAATATTCTTGACTCGTCTAGGCCTCGGTAGTGCCTGCCATTTATTTAAGTATTTAATAGTACTTGCATGTATTTTCTTATTACACGATAAAATAACACTGACTTAAGTTACTTCCAACACTGACTCAATCATTTTAATAATAATTATAACCAGCTGCAGCGCTTTGGCATGGTTACTAAGTATTCGTGCTCGCGTTGCCTCGCGTTAACAAAGAATGAGACATGCCGGAACGTCCAGTGACCGAGCGTGCGGGTAGTTTTTCAACTACCCACATACGTCTTTGAAAAAACGCGATTGCCTAGCAGATACAGAGGTACTACTGGTTAATAATTACATATCAAAGAATGAAGCGAAGAAATATAATAAAAATGTTTATGGTTTAGTCTTTTAAACATTGTGCTTTATATCTAATATTTTTTACATTTCGTTATTATATTGGAACTAGGTTAAAACCGGGAGTCACGGAATAACAAATTGGGGTTTATGCCCGCCTTCACACGCTTTTACTAGCTTGGGCTATATGTATACTGTGTGTATGTTGTACGGAATCTTTAAGAGTCCGTATGCGAAATTTTGCCGATTTCGCTCATTTAACAGACGTGATTTAACAGTTAAAATAGAGTATTTCTATAAGTTTTAATTTACAACATGTAAGATCATTTCAATTATACTATAGTGTTGGAGCTAGATTTAGATTTAGAAATATTAAATTTACTACAAAATATTTCAACTCTAAAAAATATTTTTAGTATTTAAATATTTTGTAGTAAATGTACTATTTATTTTTTAGTGTTTAAATATTTAGTAGTAAATTTAGTAAATAAAATTTATACACAAAATTTTTTTTTTAGTGTTTAAATATTTTGAAGTTAATTTTTGTTCAGGAACCTAGGTAATTACTATTTTAAGCTGAAAAATAACTCAAACATATTAAATATTTTCGTATGACAAAATGATTTTGGTATTACGTATGTATGAGAATTTCGAGGGTAACCCGGGCTCTTAAATGTATCGAGGCAAAATACATTAATCGTGTTTCTAGTTCTTCTCAAACCTAGATAAGGTTATGAAGATGTATATCTCCTTACCAGATTTATAACAATTCTGAGGGTCTTATAGTATTACGTCAAAAAGGACAGTATTTTCAATATAGCGCCTTAATTGCGTGGGACGTTACACCAATCTGTCAATTCAGTACAAAACATTTAGAAATGCATCTACGCGTCGCGTTGCGGTCTGAATTGACCCTAACAGTAGAGACTATTTCATATTGTTATACATGACCAAAGAATCAGGACCACGGACGTGATAATAACAGGTAAAGAGTGTTAAACACTGTGCATCTGAGCGGCGTATGTCTTAAATTAGTTATGAAATCGTTGATAACGCGGCGGCAGTAATAACAGGGGCGGCATGTAGCTGTTGAAATACCTTTGTGATGCCGACTGTTACGTGAAATCGACTATAATATGCAATAGTCGCTAGAAATTGAGGATTCCGTCTATTCTCTATAACAGAGGTTCCCAAACTTCCTCCTCTCAAATCCCTTTCAAATCCGGTGGAACCTAACACCTCCCCCAGTATTATAGGGAGGGGTAAAATATTAAGCTATGAAACTTTATATTATTTTATATAACAGTCGCTTTGTTAAACAAATTATTATCTGTCTATAGTTTATGATAACAGAAATCTAGCCAATATTTTAGTTCTTCACTGCAAACCAAATTTATTTTCATGGGCTTACGATTGCGAACACCCATTTTTTGTCAGGCCAGAGGCTAGCACATACAGTAAATAATCCCCAAAATCCGACATGTTGCACACGTCATATCAATTATCAGAATATTGACAGAAACGTTGTCAAACGTCGAACTAAACTTTTCATTTACTGTCTATGCTGGTGCTGCCTCTAGCGTGAAAAAACTAGGCCTTTGCATCCGTTGTGGATGATTTATACAGTACCAGCGACCCGCCCCGGCGTCGCACGGGTATAATATATAGCCACTGAAAAAATGATCAAAATCGATAGCCTATGATCCTTCACGTGGTCTGTTTCTTATCTGTGCCAAATAACATAAAAATTGCTCCAGTAGTTCGCGAGATAAGCCCTTTCAAATAATTTCCCCCGTTTTTTCAAAATTCTCATATTAGTCTTAGCGTGATAAAATATATTCCTCAATAAATGGGCTATCTAACACTGAAAGAATTTTTCAAATCGGACCAGTAGTTCCTGAGATTAGCGCGTTCAAGTTAGCCCTTTCAAGTGATTCTCCCCGTTTTTTCCACATTTTCCTCTATTTCTTCGCTCCTATTAGTCTTAGCGCGATAAAATATAGCCTATAACCTTCCTCGATAAATGGGCTATCTAACACTGAAAGAATCATCAAAATCCGTTGCATAGTTTTAAAGATTAAAGGGAACAAAGGGACATGAGGGAAAAAAAGCGACTTTGTTTTATAATAAGTATAGATTTTCAGAGCGAAGTAACCACTCTTCAAATACTGTCTGGGACATGATTTAAATGTCCGTATGGTTGTCGAAGCACATACGACATCTCGCAACATAGTCGGCCTAGTCCAGAGGCAAGAACTAGTCAATACGTCTGGGACCAACTATGTGCGGGTTTCCTCACGATATTTTCCTTAAAAAATGTTTTCTAGCGTGAAAACATTGTAGTAATATACCCTATTGGATGTAGAAGAAGACCTAAGGCACAGGACCTAAGTCAACGTATCCATGATGTACTTCACCTTGACCGGGGAGATTATGCTGAATAATTGTGCGCGTTGTATCAACCGCAAACGACGACCATAGATCTAGGAATCGTGAAGATGTGACTACTGTTACTACTCTACAAGGCTATATTGGCGCGTGGCCGAAATAACTCCTCATTATAAATATTTGATACAGATATTTATGTGTCTAAACACACTATGCCGAAGTTCCGCGGCGGAATTTCTACATGATTCCGCCTGCAATGTATTTAAAAATTATTACCGATGATACACTATGCCGAATTCCCGTCGCGTCATATTGTATGCGTTTGACATTGCTGACGTAATCATGCGGAATTTCCGCCGCGGAACTTCGGCATAGTGTGTTTAGATACTAACTCAGAGGTCACTGATAATAATATGTGCAATTCATAATATAAAAAGATATAAACGGATGAAGTGGAAAACATTTTGTATAATATGTTATTTTTTTACAGAAATGGGGGCTAAATCCCGGCGGGAAAATGATTTGCAATAAAAATATGGATGTTTCTAATATAAATATGTATGCATAGAATCCATTTTTTTTTATTTTCGGTCCCGAGCCTCCATATATGCAAAAAAGGAATACATTTTCAAATATTTTACTTAGCCACTCTTGCACTTACTTCTTTATTTAACTTGCATAAGGCGTAATGAACACAAGCGCTGGTGTTTTTTTGAACTACACAATATATTATCTTGGATTCACATGACAAATCTAACAGCTGGTATAATTAAAAAAAAAATCCTGAGCTTAGTACTGAAAGAATAATTTCTTGCACAATTTTCGCGTCCTTCTTATTTCGGTATTTTTAGTTTTCTCCAAAATAAAAGCCCTGTCTAGTATTGAGCTAGATCTGTAGTAGCGACCTTGTATTAAGTTTAGAGGCAGCACGTACCGATGATCATAATTTTTAAGATTAGAAAAAATATTTTCAATTATTTTTTTCTACAATTATAAACTAATCGCAGCCTATGTAATGGGAATATTAGTCGGCTAAAGAGATCCGTAATAGCAGCTTTTATAATAAACATCACAGTCTACAGGCATGTAACAAAAATGATTAGGTATTAGTTTCATCGTAAGTATAAAGTTGAGTGAATTTCAGGAAATTATTTAAAAAATCAAAATAAGTAATTACTAACTGACCCGGAAAACGTTGTTTTGCCACATAAATTATTTCTAGTATCAATGTTACGCTCAAAGACCGAAATCGCTCAATGAGCGAAAAAATGGCTCACAACGCGTTGTGGTCATAGTGAAACGCCCACGACGCGAAATTCGCGTCGTTGGCTCTAATGAAAACGGCCACGACACGTTCTGGTAATCGAAAAAAGCCATGACGCGTTCTGAGCATTTAAAAACAGCCACGACGCGAATTCGTGTTGTGGCCCTAATGAAAACGGCCGCGACGCGTTCTGAAACCAGGGCAGTTACGCAGGAGTAATTTTATAGCCCCCAAGTGTGTGTGCAATACACAAGAACACTCTGGTTTCAATGAAACTGATGTTTTAATGAAAAAAATGCTCAGAACGCGTCATGGCTTTTCTCGATTACCAGAACGCGTCGTGGCCGTTTCACTATGACCACAACGCGTTGTGAGCCATTTTTTCGCTCATTGAGCGATTTCGGTCTTTGAGCGTAACATCAATATAAAAAGTAGACAAAAACCTATTCTCAGGCCTAATGAATGTACATATAAAATTTCATTAAAATCGATTGAGCCGCTTTGGAGGAGTTCGCGCACAAACACTGTGACACGAGAATTTTATATATTAGATTTCATGTCAAATTGCAACGATTAATTGACATGTCTCCAATCCCCATGACAGCTTCGTGCGCACGCGCTTTTACGTTACACTATTCAAATTCGGAACATTCAAAGACATTTAATGATAACCTAACTTTAATTTAATGAAGATTTTGACATAAGCACCATACTTTCTGTCAGACTCTTCATTAATTTAAAGTTAAGTCAGCGTTAAATGTCTCTAAGTGCGGCCGTCGATGCTATGCTCAAACTCCGTGAAATATTCACGTATTTCATTTATTTTAATAGAAAAGGAAAGCGTTGTAAATAACAGAAATTGTGCAGTCCAGCTGAGATCTTAATAAACAACCAAAAAACCTTCTCCTTTTTTAAAATCGGTTAAAAAAAGGAAAGTTAAACAGAATTCAATACATTTTAGAAAGCCTAATAGATTATAACAATAAATCACAGCTATTAAAACATTTCTAAAATTGACATTTTTCACCTAAAAATTAGGTCAAAATAGATTCATCTTTTTAAGAACATACTGTCCATACCTATAGTAGTTAGGTAAGTCAAAATTATGACTTTTTTGATACTTACTCAACCCTATAATAGACAAGTAAAAGGCTCAACAAGTTAAAGCAACGAAAAGATCGTTGAGGGTCAAAAATAGACAAGCAAAAGGTTGTCTAGTGTCTAAAACATCCATATTCCATACCAATTTGTGGAGAATTTCGTCGTAACCAAACAACATAATTCTCTAGCCACGTCGATCGCAAATCACCGTGAGTCTGCGCGTACGCATGCAATTACGAGTTCAACTTTTGCTCTCTATAGTGGGTTTTTATGAGTCCTATTTTAGGACCTTTTCTTCCTGGTGTGGTGGAAAAACTAATGTATTTTGAAGCGGTCAGGTGGATTGGTTATTGTTTTAATTATTACTTAAATTAGGTATTTACATTACAAAATTAAATAGACAGTTGATGAAAGGTTTGCTCGATGGAAGATTAATTTTGAGCATTATATTTTGGATGATTATCATACAACTATGGTGATTAATGATTATCATGGTTTTAGTAAAAGTATTACGGAAATTTTAACATTAAAAACAATATAATAAAAACTTAATGCCTATTTAATAGCTTCAAAACAAAACTAGGTACAAAACAAGTGATACATTAATTTAATACCACATTAAAAATCAACAGATTAAAACATAAAACCTTCACTGTCAGCACATAGCCTCTTACGTTGATGCGTAAAAAAAAATAAAGAAAAAGAAAATAAAAAAAAAAAAGAACGGCCAGCAAAGAGGCGCATTAAGTAATGAGATAAGAGAGATGGAGGGCCACTCGGCGGCGCAGTCTTTATTATTTATTGACACTTAAAGTAATTACCTTAGCCCGTGCCGTATTGAACTGGATTCGGATCATCGAGAGAAATAATGCGCATTGTTGCATGTGGAATGTTAAACATCAGGCTTTAAGGCCATCCCCCCAGCAAACGACCTTGACCATACGTATTTGCCGCGTTGCCGAGATCGCACCAAAACCCTATTTTTAACTGACTTCCAAAAAACGAGGAGGTTATATGTTCGGCTCTGGATATTTTTTTTCTTTTTGTATGTTCAACAATTACTCCGCCGTTTGTGAACCGATTTTCGAAATTTTTGTTTTGTTGTATTAGGTTTCACTCCAATTTGGTACCATGTTCACAAAAGTGGTGACCTGATGATGGGATCCATGAGTAATCGAGGGAACTCCTCGAAATTTATATGGAAACATATGGTGATTTTGGTTTTATGAGAAGCATCCTAAGCATATATGCTACCAAAACGCAAGATTTTGCATCGAGGTATACTATGGTTCCGAAGATACTAAGAGAACTCCGGATTCGTTATAGAGACAAGTTTGGGGGTTTAGGCGCTGTTTTAAGAACTGTAAGCATATTATGCTACTATGCAAATACATTCATCATCATCATCATCATTACCACATCAGGGTCACTAATGTCACCAAAATTGAACATAACAAATTCAGCCTTAAGTCCAGAGCATAAGGCACACATTTGACATTACTTCTAAGAAGTAAGCTGCTTCGATAATACAAGTAACATGCCTGTCTCACAACAACACATGAAAACAACCTAATTTCAACCTTTTGCATTACGTTTAGCGTTCATAGTACAATAACTGTGGCCTGTGCCGTCTCGCTTGCTACAATCTGTTAGGGCTGTCTGAAAGCGAGCGGCGCGGCGCACTATGGAAAATGGTAGAACTAGTGCATATCATAAATGGTTTTTAAAAATATCACAATTTGAATGAAATATTTATTGCATTCGATACTCTAATAACCAAATAATCCTAATATCAGACAGAATAAAAATCAGACATTTTTTTGTACTAAAGCTGCATAAATATTTTTTTTTCATAGGTTGAAGTAAGTTGAAGGAGCGGATGGCTCATTCAAATGTTTGCATACACATAATTCAAATGAATATTGTGAAAAAAGTATTTAGCACATGCATGCGGTTTTATACATTTTTAAAAAGGATATTTTATGTTCTTAATAATGAGCTATTAACTTTTTTATTTTTGAGTAAGTGCTTAAAAATTGACATACACTATTTTTCACTTTTCTTTTTTTTCGTCGAAGGTTTTCACATTTACCGAAGTCTCCCGACGCGCAACTTTATGTGTTATTTGATAGCCTAACTATTCATGAATGAAAAATTTAAAAAATCACTGCGGAAGATTGCGACCCTGGAAGTTATAGGAAAAAATGTGATAGAGGTCGGAGTAGATAATTCGGTATCTTTTGCGGTTACTGCTGGCATAGTTTACAAAAACTATATTAACCACAATAATTTGATAGCAATAGCTTATCATCTATTTTGCACTCGTCGTGCGTGAGTGCATAACATTGATATTAGTACGTATTTCATATCTAAGAAACCATTATATAAGGGGAAGCAAATATCTTCAAATTGCACACTTCAGCGTGTATTTCATATTGAGTGACACTTATTTAAATTGGTTATTTCCATTAAAATGTCAACTTTCAACTGTACTAAGGGCGATTTCATCATTCCCTATATCGAGCGTGGCAGGCACCTTGGAATCGTTGTCCATAGTTCTACAGCAAACATTAAATGTTTCTGAAAACAACTTCTGTTTTGTAATTGGTGACATTCAAATAAATATTCTGCCTTCTTTCAATAAGCGCTGGGCTCAAGCATCACGGAAAAAGGACAAATTTGTTCGAAATAATACAAGCTGGCTGGAGTCAGGATATTCAGTACAGTTTCCGGAGTCTGAAGCACATTCACTGCCATCAACTTCTGGTAAACGAGGAAGACCGTGCATTGCTTATGGAGACTCCTCAGAATCAACAAAGAAAAGTAAAAACACTCTTTTACTAGAAGAATATGGGTTTGAGCACATTTGTAACGCATTTTTGCAAGGACTGCGGGCCTTAGGTGAGTATGCAGAGGCTCATCTTGTTGAAGAGCTAAGAAACTCTGAGAGCGAAAAGAAAAAAGTTTTCTCGACTATGTGAAAAGAGTCAAACCAAATGAAGATTTTATCTTATACAGAAGCATTGAGTGCTTTTATTGATTTGGATCTAACTAAAGCACAATATATGTACCTAAGAAATTTAACCAACGAAAGAAAGTGTACAATGTTTCCCCCATATTACAAAATATAAGAAATAAAACAAACTTGCTATCCACCATCTTCTACAATCGAAATCACAAATACTTATGCTAAAGTGATTAATATACAAGACTTACTGGACCACACAGTTGCCAGAATTTTAAAAATTGATTCAGTTTTCCAAGAACAACACAGAAATTTAATCCTTTACTTGTAAATGGGGATGTGATGACATCTGGCCAAAGTCAATACAAGCAGAAACTGCCAGAAGAATCGGAAACTATTTCAGATGCCAATCGTTCGTCACTTCATTAGTTCCCATTAAATTAATTGATGACCTCTCAAAAGCCATTATTTGGCAAAATCTAGTACCTTCATCTGTTCGTTATTGTAGACCCATTTCTATTGAATTTTGTAAAGAAACTCCTGAAAAAACTAAGGCAGTTGTAGATGAAATTACCAGACAAATTGAATCTTTACACCCGTCATTAATAAACAAAGATAGTGTTGCAGTAAATGTGAAACACGAACTTTTTCTAACAATGATTGATGGTAAGGTGGCTCAGGTCCTAACAGAAACTCCATCGGGTTCTACGTGCACGATATGTGGGGCTACTACTCGACTTATGAATGACCTATTAAAAGTGACTGCTAGACCTGAAAATGAAAGTGCTTACCAATATGGATTATCCACATTGCATGCCTGGATTTGCAGCATGGAAATGGTATTATACATTTGCTACAATCTTGACTTTAAGACTTGGTCTGCTACAACAGAATAAAAAAGAAATGGAAGAAAGAAAAGAAGGAATTTGTTCAAAAACGTTTCAGAGAAGAGCTAGGATTAATTATCGACAAACCTCGTCAATTAAGTGGAAACTCAAGTGATGGAAATACAGCACGAAGGTTCTTTTACAATTACACTTGCTCGGCGAACATAACAGGTGTTGATGAAACATTGATTAAACGCTTGTATATTATTTTACAAGCTCTATCTTCTGGAATGATGATCGATCCCGAAAAATTTGGAGTTTATGCCTTAGAAATTGCGCGAATTTATGTTAGTAACTATGATTGGTACTACATGCCATCCTCCGTGCACAAATTACTTATACATGGAGAAAGCGTGATCAAACATTTTTCTGTTCTTCCTATTGGGCAACTGTCGGAAGATGCACAAGAGTCGCGCAATAAAGAATACAGAAATAGGCGCCTGCACCATGCCAGAAAATGTTCCCGTATAGCTACAAATGAAGACGTATTTAAAACGCTTCTATATACTTCAGATCCATACATTTCAAGTTTAAGAAAACGTTATGTGAGAAATGTGAAGGATCTTGATAAAGAGGCACTAAGTCTTTTGAAGGTGGTACCTGAAGGTGATCCTACATTTACACCGGAAGTAATTTTAGTAAGGAATAGCGAGGATAATAATAATTAGATATTACATTACTAAGGAGATGCTGAATGTATGCTTGAATTTTAATAAATTGGCTTTACTTTGGAAGTTGATATCATTAGTATAATAAACAAAAATAGAAAATTTAAAACGTGGAAAGGAATGTTGATATACTGAAGATTATTGCTGTATTTTTTTTATAACTCTGTAGCTTTCAAATTATGAGTTTATAAGCCTCTAAATACGGTAAATTACGGTTTCTCCGTAGGGAATGCCCTTAAAGTCAGACACAAATGAGACGAAACGTAATACACAATGACAAAAGAATATATAGACAATGGATTAAAGCCATTCTAATTTGTAAAAGCAGACGTCCTTTAGCATAGTTAGCAGCCTGAAAATAACAAACTTTAAAGTCTAACTATACTTTAACTTTCGAGAGTGCCATCGTAACTTTAAAGTTATAAACCCTTCCTAAAATCTAAATTGACTCTTGTCTTTCTTAAGTTTCATTTTCCAACGCGATTTGTATTTGTTAAATCCCATATGTTTTTTTATTTATAACTTTACTTTCTAATTCCCGAATGAAATTTTTACTAATTTATATTTAAAGTACTCAGTACCCAGTGATGTACAGCTATTTTTACTATACAAGCAATCAATTAAGCAACTTAGCTATTATACAAAACGACTAGTTCTTACAAAACTCTACCATCTACATCTTACGTTTATGATATCATAATTTTATTACGCACTAAATACAGATCCTAAACGATGAACCTAGTAGCTCACAAACCTAAATTACTTAAGCCTACTCGTACTGTTGAAAAAACAGGTCCTATCTATGCGTAAAACGTCTTCAGCGTAAGTGCCCCAATGGGTACTACTAGAAAATCATCACATTGCTAGAATCTGCGAAAATCAAGAAATAGAGCTTTGAAAACATTTATTAAGCAAAATGCTTTTTGTTACTAGAACCCATGTTTTATATTTAACGCATTTGAAACACGATAGTAGTGATCATAATACTTTCTTGAAATTAACTTCACAAAATATTATCACATACTCTCTGAACCGTACCTATAACATCCATACTAATATTATAAATGCGAAAGTGTGTCTGTCTGTTACCTCTTCACGCCCAAACTGCTGAACCGATTTTGCTGAAATTTGGCATAGAGATACTTTGAGTCCCGCGAAAGGACAAAGGATACTTTTTGTCCCGGAAAAATGTACGGTTCCCGAGCGATAAACGACTTTTGGTGCAACGGAGTTGCGGGCGTCATCTAGTCAGATATTAAAACCGAAAAAACATTTTACTTGTTAACACTAGAGGTCAGTGCTTGTTAATGATAGAAAATAAACATTTCCTCTTTACGATACATTGATTCCCGGAAAATGTGTTTTTGAATGTACAAATTATTATGACGTACCTATGCAAATGGTTCGTCAGAGCTCATCTTTTGTTGCGAAATCATCAACCATTTCAACGTAAGACGAATTCGCTGGGTCCTAGTTTGAGAAGTTACCTAACTTGATATATGACGACTGTACTACAGATGAGTTTATAAATTCTGCAACTAATCTTCTTGGCACTCGCAATTATTATTCATTTTGTCAATGCCTCAGAGCGTACGTTGGATTTATTGCTAAATGTTGCTTTTTAGCAACATCACTTATATTTGGCGTGAGAAAACTATTAGTCAAGTTGCTTCGTTGCATAGAAATACGTTTATCATGATTCATGCAGGAACCGCACATTTTCTGGGATAAAGGGATCTTATATTTTTCGGGATACAAAGTATCCTAAACTACAGCTTTACTTGATTGTCACTTTAGTTTGTTAAATAAAAGTCTGCTTTTTTATTTGGTATTCGTTCTTTTAAAGTGATGTGTGGGCCAATAAAACGCATTTCGGCTACCGAGCATTATCTGTCGGTCATTTGCTGGATGTCTTCATGTTTATCGCTGAAACTTGGCTAAACCGTCTGTCGACGCGGCAGTGTCAAGGGCTCTTGGTTTTCTGCAGATCGTTGTTTTTTACCAATCAGAGGTACTAATGCGTATGTTTTTGACTTAAGAACAAAGTACATAAGTATTACACCTCAAAGAGTATTTAATCCTTCAAGCCCCATAAGAGCACCGGTGATTGCGACAACTGAGGCGACAACAATATAATACAATAACCATTTCATGCAATTTCCCAAAATCCTCGATCGAAGGATTATGACGATTTGCAAAGTGAAAATACCTTCGAAAAATTGTGTGTTAACATAATATTTTAACCATAGTTTAACTAAGCTATGGTCCAAATGAAAAAAAAAAAATCATACCAATGATATTTGAAGGATTCTCTTACGATTATAACCGAGATTACGAAACTGTCTTTTGAAGTAGATAAAAGGCAATCGTAGACGAATATACACGCACAATTATGTATTTGGTCCATCAGTGGCCAACATGGAGCTTTACGTTTGCGATATCGCAGTTCGCAGTTTAAACTATACATATAATAACCAAATGATCTTGTACCTGGTTGCGCAACCATCAATCAACCTCGTCAATCAAATCAGCAACCCGATACTCACGATATCCATCGCGTTGACAGGCCGTAGGGTTTCTCTTTTTGTTTGATAGGCTATTGATATGACAAAACGCCTACTGTAAGGGCCAACCCACACGTACCACAACCACACGACATCGCAACGACAAAATGTCGTCGAGCTGTGGTTACGTGTGAATGGTGTCGCTGCAGCATTTTGTGGTTGCGTTGTGGTACCGACAAAATGCCGACATGGTTGCGTTATCGCCAGTGGCTGCGATGTGGTTGCGATGTAGTTGCGTCGTGTGCAAACGGCTCCGGCTCCAGCTTTTATAGCGGAAACACGTCTTGACCAAAGTCATGGAATTCGATTCGTGGTTGCGATGTGTTGCGACGTGGTTGGCCGTGGTTGCGATGTGGTCGGTATTTTACAAGTGGTCGAAAACGACTGCAAAATGTGGTACGTGTGAATGGTCCAGTTCATTTACAATACGAAATATACGCCCGACCACGTCGTGTGATTGTCGTGTGGTTGTGGTACGTGTGTGTTGGCCCTAACACGTTTATAGCTGATACTCTGATAACGTCACATCACATTGCAATATGACGCGTCGCGTCAATGCGTTGCATTTTTCAATTAGTCGTTGAAAATAGGATATTATTACTGCAATGTTTTCACGCTAGACGGCAGCACCAGCATAGACAGCAAACAAAAGCTTTGTTTGACGTTTGACAACGTTTCTGTCAATATTCTGATATGAGTTATGACGTGTGTGTCGGATTTCGGTCGGATTATTGGTGATATGTGGTAGTAGCGCCCTTTGCTCCGACCTTTGTCACCGGCTACACGATTAATTTTTCATCAATCAGCCGGCCTAAGATGCGCAAACGATATCTCATCGTGTGTAGTTATATTGTCGATAACGACATAATGTCAAAATCATTTTTTTACATTATGTCGATAGATTTTGACGACAGATCTACACGAGAAAAAATTTTTTTTTCTCGTTATTATGTCATGTTAGGGTCAATAGAGATGAAGAGAAACGCCATCAAACATCGAGAAAACGTGTAGACAAAATTTTCTCGTTAGCGTATGCTAGATGGGCTGGTACGGATTGACGAAAATTTGATCGTGTACGCCACGGATTGATGGATTGATCGTATTTTTAATATGAACTTTTTATAACCATCAATATTCCGTCAATCAGATTGCCACCAGATTGATGGATCAGATTGATGAAAAATTGACCGTGTAGCCGGTGACATAGCGTAATATTGAAAGTTGGAACAGAAAGCATAGCGAGCTGCAAGTATATCAATTCAATGATTATAAAATCTTCTATAGTAGTTCAGTTTTTACTGGCGATTCCTCAGAGCAAGCGAGAAGCACACATAACTTCATTAAAATCAGTCCAGGCCTTTAGAAGACAACAGACACCGCGATACGAGAATTTTTTATTTAAGATGTTAAAGCCGCGTTTTCACTAGGGGACATTTGTCTCGCGACCTAGTCGCGCGACATGTCGCTCGACGTCGTAGCGACATTTACAGGTTGCGGGACTTGTCGCTGGCCACATAGTGTTCACCGCTGACTAGTGACTAGTGTGAACAAGTCATATGTCGAGGGACAAAGTTGCAGGGGACAAACTACGTGTTGCAGGGACAAACTATGTAAATGTCGGACGACTTGTCTCCGCGACATGTCCCATAGCAATAATGCGGCTTAGTACTATTACTTTTTTTCCGCATAATAAACTCGTGCCTTTATGATAGTGATGATGATGACAAATGTCACGGAACCAACGAAGCATATCGCCATTCGGATACCGTTTTTGGATCACTCGATGAAATATTATATTACTTTCGGCTACCGAATTTTTAAAAGGTTAAATACATCTGTAGATTTAAGAAAGGTAATTACAGGAATATTTTATCGTAACTTATAAGTTAATCATTTTCGTGCAAAAGTGATTTAGACTTGAAATTAGAACTGAGGAGCACCGTAAAATTTTCTTTAGTAGCGTATATTAGAAACTAGATGTCGCCCGCAACTTCGTTGCGCCAAAACTCGTAAACCGCGCGGGAACCGTACACTTTTCCGGGGCAAAAAGTATCCTCCGACTTCCGTGGTGCAGTGGTGAGCGCGTTGGTAGCTCAAGCCGGAGGTCGCGGGTTCGAATCTCGCCAACGGAACAAAAAGTTTATAAAGTTCCTGGGTCATGGATGTGTATTAAATATGTGTATCATATGATAAAATCTTAAATATATGTTTAGTATAAAAGTATTAAATATATTTCCGTTGTCTGGTACCTGTAACACAAGTCCTTCAGGTACTTACCACGGGGCCAGACTGACGTGGTGTAAGGCGTCCATAGATATTATTATTATTATTATTATTATTATCCTATATCCTTTTCCTCAAAGTATCCCCATGCCAAATTTCAGCAAAATCGGTTCAGCGGTTTCGGCGTGAAGAGGTAACAGACAGACAGACAGACAGACACTCTTTCGCATTTATAATATTAGTATGGATATCCATAGTATTGATATCGTTGTTATAATATAGTGATAATACTTTTAACAGTGATTATTATTTAGGACCTTCCCCTACGGAGATGCAGTAATTTACCGTATTTAGAGCCTTATAAACTCATAATTTGAAAGCTACAGAGTTATAATAAAAATACGCCAATAATCTTCAGTGTATCAAAATTCCTAACCCCGTTTTAAAATTTCTATTTTTGTTTATTATACTCATGATATTAGCTTTCAAAGTAATTTGAATTAAATCATACTTTCAGCATCTCCCTAGGATTTACAAAATATTACGTTTATTTGAAACACACGACAATAGACAGACAATTTCATTAACTACATATTCCCGGTTTTAATTTTTTTAGATCAATTTTGAACTAAGATAAGTAAAAAAAATAGGATTTTTGTGCGATCTCGGCAACCCGTAAAATGTATGGTCAAGGTCGTTTGCTCGGGGGATGGCCTTAAACAAACACCTTTGCTCGTGTGTGTAAACTAAGGTTTGCGGCTATTAACACATTATATTAGCTCTAGTGTATAAGAGAGAAGTAGTTACAGCTAAACTCTGTCTGTTTTTCTGTCTGTTGCCTATTCAGTATTCACGTTTACCTTTTGTCTGTCTACCTATTTTTGCATTTTAAATATTAAGTGTGTACCATAATTTACCTTTTCTTCTTCTATAATATTTTAGCCATATCTCACACCTACTTACATCTACGTCAGTCAATATAGCGGCTTTTAGCTCATCACGTCAGATCACACGCCTGACGCCGGCGGCTCCCGAATTTACTGTCAAGCCGACGCAAAACTCAAAGCTGATCACGCGCCTGACTCAATCCTTATTCAATATTATAAATATTCAATATTATAAATGCGATAGTGTGTCTGTCTCTCTGTTACCTCTTCACTCCCAAACCGCTGACCCGATTTTGTTGAAATTTGGTATAGTCGATACACTTTGAGTCCCGGGAAAAGACATAGGATACTTTTATCCCGAAAAAAATTACATTTCCCGCACGATGAAGGAATTTGTGCGCAATAAAGTTGCGGACGTCACCTAGTTCGCTATATATTTTTTTATTTTTCATGTGAAGTGGTATAATTTGAAGCGACGAATTCCATACAATTATATTATAAAACTAGCTCTAGCTAGTCCTGGTGAGCTTCGTATCACTTTAAAACCTTCCCTGGACTTCTACGAATATTTTAAGACTAAAATTAGCCCAACCCGTTCAGCCGTTTTCGAGTTTTAGCGCGACTAACAAATTTGAAATTCCATTTTTATTTATAAGAAGAAGAAGTGTGTTTGTTACGTCTCATACCTTTACTGTTAAGCCGACTTTATTTTAAGATACATGGAAAACTTACGTCACTGATATAGTGAAATTTAAAAACAGAGTACTTATACATGTAAATGAGCCTATTCAAATTTTTCACTAATAGTAAATATGGAAATCTTTTCCAGAAAAAAATACTGTTTAGACACTTAGGTAACACTTATACGTTGATGAAAATGTCCCTTAATGCTGGATTTACACGGGTGACTAAAGCCGCACTATTTACGCCGCACGGCGAAAATCGACCGTCTAATAGTAGTTCGACTACGCCGCATGCGGCTAAAGCCGCAAGCCCCAAAGTCGTGCGACTGGTGACCCGTGTAAATCGAGTCGTCATATGTCATAATGGTCGATTTACACGCGTGACTAACGGGTCGATTTTAATCGCCCGGCAAGTCCAGACCAGTCGAATCGTCTGTCCAAGTCGAATCGCCACCTCATTTACACATTCTACAAAAAACGCATGTGACTGAGTTGACTGAGACTGAGCGTTTGCACGGTCGATTTTAGTCACCAGCCGCATGCGGCCTTTGGCCGCACGACTTTGGGTCTTGCGGCTTTAGCCGCATGCGGCGTAGTCGAATTGCCATTTAGACGGGTCGATTTTCGCCGTGCGGCGTAAATCTTGCGGCTTTAGTCACCCGTGTAAATCGACCATAAGTAACCTTTTTTTAATTTGCTTTAAATTGACAAATGTGGATTAAGTTGAAATCGTGATGTGCGCTGATCGACGCTGTAACGATGTTGTAATTGACGTATTGCAGGCGCCGAATTGAGAGCTAAATACACATTAAGTTGATACATTTAAGGGCTTAAATAAACAGGATGTAACCAAACAAAGTGATAATATTGTAGGGTGTCTTATTTTATATGGCCCTTATGTAGTTATTGTAGAGTTCACTGTAAAGAGCTGAAAGAGTGATTCATAAATTATTATTGTGTGGGAAATTTCATGACGTTGGGACATTTCTCAAAGAATGAATTTTAATAATTCAGAAGTAGTTCTTTCAGTGCTGCTACTTTCACAGTGTACTCGACATTCCTATGTAGAGATGTACATAAACTATTATTACTTAGGTAAATAATTAATAAAGTATTATTACTTAGGGCCTGTTTCACCATTTCCTGATAAGTGCCGGATAGGCTATCCATAACCTATCTGGCAGATTCTCCATACTCTGTCAGATAAGTTGTGTATAACCTATCCGGCACTTATCAGGAATTTGTTAAAAAGGCCCTTACTTTTCAGGGCTGCTACTTTCACAGTAAATTCTATACAAGGGACACAATACACAGTGTGTGTCCCTTGTATAAAATTGACTGTGAAAGTAGCAGCAGGGTGTGTATTACACACACCGAAAGAGTCACTTTTGGCTCCTATTTTTCTATAAGAAATGCCCTAATGTCATGATTTACCCATAAACAATTATAGTAAAATGTGCTACTTTCGTAGTTACTCTATAATATAATGGACATATACACACCTTAAAGTATTATCACAATAGTTTTGTCACAGCCTGTATTTAAATATGGTAAGTGATTTTCAGAGGCAACTGTCAAAAGTTAATTGCAGTCGATTCAGAGTAATGAGTAGCATTGGTCTTGGTTTCTGTGTGTGCGAATGCGAATCTGTCTGTTGGCATAAGGGACACAGACACTAATGGTTGGTTTACACGTATTAAGTAGATAAGTAGTAACTAAATTCTAATTGTCATCTAGTTTAGTACTCACTAAATTTTAACTTGCTACTTGCTACTAAATTTTGTGTTTACATGCAATTAACAACTTAAAATTCTTTACCAGACCTGCAATATAGAGCAAAGTCTACCCATAAGCACTCTGACATTGGCAACTCACTGAGGCCGCCATAATTCAAAGAAGAAGAAGAAGAACTTAAAATTAAGTTAAAATTTAGTTAACTACTTATCTACTTAATACGTGTAAACCAACTCTAAAAGATGCTGTTACAAATAAAATTTCACCTTTCAGTCACAGAAAAGGACATGAAGGTTAAATTTATAGTCAAGAACTATAATTGAAATTTAGTAAACACGGTCACATTAACTTGACGCATCGCTGGAATGCAATAACATGCGAGCTCCATAATGACGTCATCAAACCGTGCGTCCAGTTAATTTGACCGTTTTATACATATACGCAATAATTTACATACAAAGTCACCTAAAACATTAATCGCAAAATATCTATATCTATACTTATTATAAAACAAAATCGCTTTTTTCCCTCATGTCCCTTTGTTCCCTTTAATCTTTAAAACTACGCAACGGATTTTGATGATTCTTTCAGTGTTAGATAGCCCATTTATCGAGGAAGGCTATAGGCTATATTTAATCACGCTAAGACTAATAGGAGAATGTGGAAAAAACGGGGGAAATTATTTGAAAGGGCTTATCTCGCGAACTACTGGAGGAATTTTTATGTTATTTGGCACAGATAAGAAGTAGACCACGTGAAGGATCATAGGCTATCGATTTTAATCATTTTTTCAGTGGCTATATATTTTATACCTGTGCGACGCCGGGGCGGGTCGCTAGTGTATGTATAAAACAGGTAGAATTGTATGAACATAGATCCCGTGCTCACTTTTAAGTTGTTATAATACCATAAGTAGATTAGTTGTGTACGAGCTAATACTTTCACATGTTAATGTCATAACTGTACTGATTAATAAATAATTACTATACATGTTACTTATTATCTATACATGTCTATAGTTTATTTTATTATAATAGACTTCTAAGGGCCCGTTGTTTGATCGCTAGTTAAGGTTACAAATAGTTAAAAACTGTTAGTTAAACTAACTATTTGTTAAAAATTACAAAATGTTGTTTTTCAATCGATAGTTAAGCTAACTGTAGTAAAATTTTTTGACAAATTGTTAAATAAAATGACTACGCTCGGACTGCATAGTTAACATTGACCATTAGTTTGATTCGTTTGTTGTTGCGGATAATATCTAGTCGAGTTGAGACATTTTACTGCCCAAAAAGAGTGCTTTTAAAAAAAAAATGGATTTAAATGTACTTATACATTTCGATGACTCGGAAAGTTCTTCTGATGAAGAAATCATTCTAGAATACGTTTTAACACGCCGCCCGAAAACATTTCGCTCTAGAATAATTGTGCAGCTAGCTGCTAGACTATTCGGATGAAGTCGAATTTTTCGAAAGGTTTAGAATGTCCAAAGAAACTTTGGATAGTTGCTGAAGTGATTTAAGTCTACATTGTGTACTATTTACTAAATAGGTAAGTAGGTACCAATAACAACAGTGCTGTATTACATAAATATTGAAACCTATATTCATCATATCAAAAAGCTGCCTACCATAAACAACACAAAAAAAAGGGTTTTTTATGCAAAAAGTTTCAATAAGTCATAAAGTTTCTAATAAATAGAGAAAACACGTGCAAAAATTAAAAACAATTGTACTTTTTTACAGAAAGAGCCCCCATGACCCATCTTTACTGATTATTATATCCAAAGAATTTGAGTTAAGTTTTAATTACGTCCGTATGTCAAATACTTTAAGAGCTATTATTCTTTGAACATTGGTTGTGCGTGAGCTCAAAAGGTTCTGTACAGCCGACGTTTCATAAACAATATTACCAGTAGTAAAAAAATTCTCCCGGCAGAATTTTGGGTTTCCCATGTTCCTTCAAATAGCAACACAATTGACGATTGTTACTTTTAACTATAGTCAAAAATCAGTTGAAACAACGTATTTCTATTTTAACAACTGGTCAAGGCTTAACTACAGTTAACTAACTAATGGTTACGGAGACTATTTGTCATTTTTGACTAGTGATCAAACAACCGGCCCTAAGTGACTCAAGAATTGTTCGGAATCATAACCTGCTGCAACATTTCGGCATCGTTTTTCGATTCAACTTTTGGCGTCACACAGCATTATATTAGTAAATTAATTTGAATATTATAGAGTATACACCAACTGTACTACTGACTTATATTATAATGTATTGTGTGATGCTAAAAATAAATCCATTCTTATTCTTATTCACAAATTCTATGCGAAAAAAATTGCTGATATTATTTGGAATTCAAAATTAGAAAATATTTATTACACTTCAGGTTTTTGGTGGCAATTCAGTTTCATTTTTATAAATCTTAGTACTCTTGTACCATTTCCACTACATGTAAGTATATTTTTGTTCATTAATTTTAATAAATTACACATTATATTTTAAAATATAACATTTAGGGCCTATTCACCACTTCCTGATAACTGATAAGTGCCGAATAGGCTATCCACCACTTAACTTGACAGATGAAGTATGGAGATTGGAGAATCTGTCAAAAAAGCTGTGAATAGCCTATTCGGCGCTTTGTCAGAAAGTGGTGAAACAGCCCCTTAATATGCAAATAAATAGTGTGGAAATAGTGCAAGTCTACACTTGCACTGTAAACTAAAGTCTAAACACAAAACTCAATGTAGTTGGAAATGTACTAAGTTAGGTTTTTCCAACTCTTTGTTTTCTCCAGGATTTATTGAGGCCTTTACGGCCGTTCAAAAATTGCCATAGCGGACGGTATTTCACGTCCACACGGCGGGGTATTGGTAAAGTTTTCAACTAGCAATAATCGCACCTCGGATTAACCTCATTGGTTACGATATTGCCTCTGCGCAAAGTTAACTCTAACCGGTGTATGTAGCTCTAGTCATGTTTCACTATCGTGCAAGCGATAGCGCGATGTAGACGGCTGACAGCGACATCTTTTGGCGGCGCGCGGAACTAATTTTGGCGCTCTGCCTGTGATGTGTCATACCCTGCGGGGCTAAAATGGTCGCTTTGTTGAATCATGATATGAACACAATATGATTCAATTCTTTAAAATCGCAAAATGCAACTCTGATTGCAATTCATTTCTGTATTTTTGTACTGATTTGACATTTGTCAGTTTGACAGTTTTGACAATTCATTTGCTCAATTGATTGAGAGAAATTGCTAAATGTTACCATTTTAGCCCCGCTGGTCATACCACAGTCATACTATGAAATAATCATAAACTTATAATATACTGTCTAATAATAGAGCAAGGAAATTGGCGTACTGCATTAGCGCTCTACCTATGATGTGTCATTACATATTGTAAAATAATAGTAGAGTAAGGAAATTGGTGTGTTGAATTGTACGTAAAACAAATGGACACAAATGTATAATATCAAAATATTATGGAGATTTTAGATAGGTATGCCCGGGATAGACGAGGCTAGTTGTTCAAGCTAGGATAGCAAGCTAGTGTTTGTAAGCTAGCAAGCTAGTACTTCTGGCTTCGTGTGGACAAAACTATCTTCATTTGTAGCATGCTCCAAGCTAGGTCAGCAAGCCAGGACAGTTTGGTAAAAAACTAGCTTGCTATCCTGGCTTGAAAAACTAGCCTCGTGTGTCCCGGGCAGTAGAGACGATACCTGTCAATATTATTTTATTTTTATTTTTCGTCTTTTAAAATATTGACCAACTAAAAATAATTAAAGTATTAAATAAGTATGTGAAAAGACGCAGACAGAAATTACAATTTAATTAGTAAACATATAAAAATCAAGAGCAAAAACCAGATTCTGAATGACCTAATTTTGAATATCAAGGTCTTTAGGGTGAGAACATGGCGAGAACCCTTCTATATTCAAGGTTACAAATTACAATATATAAAACTAGCAAATTATTAAAATGTAGAGTTCCACAACGAAAATAAAATGAAGTCTTTTTATTATTATTCAAAACCTACGAATAATAAAAATTAAGGAAGAGTAACTCCGTCAAAAAACATGCTCCAAAATACTTGTCAAAAAAGTGTACACATTTCAATACATTTGCAATATTTAGGGGACCTTGAGCGGTATAAAGGCTGATGTTACATGACAGTTCGAAAGGAACCAAATTTTAAACAGTAATAGTATGTGAGTTACGTTTTCTTAGTTTTTATTATTCGTAGTTTAAAACATACTGAATTAAGAATATAATTAAGATAGAATAATATTATTATTTATTATGTTGGTGACACAGAAAATATATAAGAAGCACATAACAAGAGAGATGTAGAGAACAATTTTGTCGAGTTACTAAATATAATACTATGCAGTGCCGTAAATAGCTTTTTTGCGCCCTGTGCGAGTTTCTATAACTGCGCCCTTGTTTTTTAACCGACTTCCAAAAAGGAGGTTATATGTTCGGCTGTGGATATTTTTTACTACATTGGGAAACTTTTCTGGGGTGCAGCGGGAACTCATCGGGAGCAATTCGAAAAAATAAGAGTCTGCCTGGTCTGGTCATTCTTGCGCCCGGCCCCCCAGAGTCTACTCCCTGTGCCTGGGCAGTGGGCACCGGTGGCACTGCCCTATTTACGAATTACGGCACTGATACACTATGTATATTAATATTATAATTAACTATGTAACAATGGTAAATAAGGTTGCTGTTTAAACTCTTCAGAAAATGCTTAGGGAAAGAATTCGCAACGCACTGAAACCGGCTGGCCATAGACGAACCGCAAGTTGCTGCAGTCAGGACCGAATTCTCTAGAGCGGTCACGTTGAAATTTGGACCCACCGCTCAAGAACTCCTCGAACGCTCAGTGTATTGCGAATATTATGCTAAACTAAACTGCAGATCGCCATGCGGCGACCGCATTTTGCAGTCGGTTTCGACTGCAAAATGCGGTCCGTCCAAAATCAAAACTACGACGAAATTGTCACGCGAAAAGAAAACTGAAAGGATTCGAATTGATTGGTCACAGTCCGCGTTTCCATTAGCGGCAACGTCACGGCGGTGTCAAGTAGTGCGTTCTCAGGTCGCGGGACGCGGGTAGTGGGTCGTGACAAAATTTACGCGTATCGGAGGTCGCGTGTGTCCATTCTTAGATGTCAACCGTCATATTATGTGGCCAACCGTCCTGTTTTCCCAGGACATGCCCTAGTTTTTGTAATGTTCTGGGACAGTCTGAATAGTTTATGGGCGTCCTGGGTTTACTATAAGTTTAGAATAACAGAATTTAGTCTATTGGTTTCATACTGTAGTAAGTAGTTTCAACTCGAGTTGTTTTATTAACTACCTCTCTGTAATTTAAATTCATACTATTCATACTAATATTATAAATGCGAAAATATGTCTGTCTGTCTGTCTGTCTGTATACCTGTTACCTCTTCACGCCCAAACCGCTGAACCGACTTTGCTGAAATTCGGTATGGAGATACATTAGAGTCCCGAGGAAGGACATAGGATACTTTTTATCCCGAAAAAATGTACGAAATTTTGGCGCAACGGAGTTGCGGACGTTATCTAGTAGGAAATAAACTACAATTTAAAATAACTTCGTACGATATGGTTTTCAATGTAGAGATACTTCCCAATATGTTTGGTTACTTTTAAACGCCTATTCGCGTCCCAACAGCCACTAATATCAACCGTATTACAATGTAACCATACAGTGCACACCCTACAATTAGTACCATCACTACCATCAATGAAAGAGATCGGGTCAGATCGTGACCCGGCTTGACCGGCGGTCACGATGTCATCATCCACAAAAAACACCAGGACCACAAAACATGAAGACCACAAAACATCCGAAGACCACGAACGACCATTGTCTGCTAACCCGTAGCAGCACGACGGGGATTAAAAAATGATGATAACAAAAGATAGCCAGTAGCCACGATACGCTTGTTAAGATAAAAGAAATTATACAATCATAGTGGGATAGTGGAAATACGGAACGAGGAGGAAGAAAATGAAGTGTTTTAAGTCACAATTATCCATACTTCCATACTAATATTATAAATGCGAAAGCGTGTCTGTCTGTCTGTTACCTCTTCACGCCCAAACCGTTGAACCGATTTTGCTGAAATTTGGCATGGAGATACTTTGAGTTCCGGGAAAGAACATAGGATACTTTTTATCCTGGAAAAATGTACGGTTCCCTCGCGTTAACGAGTTTTGGTGCAACGGAGTTGCGGGCATCATCTAGTTATTAATAAACTAAGATGGCGCCCGAAACTCCGTTGCGCCAAAATTCATACGCTGTCTGTCACGCGGGAACTGTACATTTTTCCGGGATAAAAAAAAACCTTGCCGGGACTCAAAGTATCTTCATACCAAACGGCAAAATCGGTTCAGCGGTTTGGGAGTGAAGAGGTAACAGATAGACAAACACACAAACACACTTTTTCGCATCTATACTAATAAATTATATATCCGTCCGATTTGAAAAATTCTTTCAGTGTTAGTCCATTTATCGAGGAAACCTATATTTTATGACGCTAGGACTAATTATAGGAGCGAAGAAATAGAGGGAAATGTGAAAAAAAGGGGGGAAATTATTTGAAAGGGCTTATTTGAACGCGCTAATCTCAAGAACCGCTGGTCCGATTTGAAAAATTATTTCAGTGTTAGATAGCCCATTTATCGAGAAAGGCTATAATCTTTATTTTATCACGCTAAGACTAATTGGAGCGAAGAAATAGAGAAAAATGTGGAACGGGGGAAATTATTTGAAAGGGCTTATCTGTGCCAAATAACAATTGCTCCAGTAGTTCGTCAGATCCTCCTATAATAATACTTCTTAACGCGAGCGAAGCCGCGGGCAAAAGCTCGTCAATCATATAATCTCTCTTTTCGTATTTTAAAGGAGAACCGAGCGACACATGTAGTTATGTCTATTGTGCATGTAGGCTATGACCTAGCATTATATTTGACACTAGAAGTGTGCAAACACAAAACATGTCACAGATTACAGATAACCGTGATAACGATCAGCCGAGGTCACAGGCCAGCATGTTGCGTAAGTAATAATTACCATTTGTTTCATACCAATCGATATTGTGTAATATCTTGGAGATAAAAAAATGCTAATCGTAATAATATAGTTACAAGCCCGCACCGAAAAAAGCGAGGTGTTATGTGTATATCTTCACACTATAAGCTGCAAATTGCAATGCATTATAAAAATACGATGAATATGAAAATTAGAAAAAAACTTTACTAGAGAGACCGCAAATTATCAATTACTGAGTGGTAGCTGAGTTCTGATCGTTTTGTACTATAGAGTTAAAAATACTCTCGACCATGTCAGCTTTACAAATAAAATAAAAAATCGTTCAAAATTGGTCCACCCGTTACACACACACACACACACACAGGTCAAACTCAGGGGGTTTTGGTTGTTTGCCGTTGGTTGATCGTGCCCCTAACTATGCCTAAGCGGGGAGTGGAGCACCATGGGGTTTTAGCGGGTAGTTCCTCGGAGAGTCCCACATACGCCGGCCGATGCCCCCAATCCGCTGGGGATGCACAAAGCATTTCCCTACGTAAAAAAAGGGGGGCGGGGGTTGATTCCTCGGAGGTTAAACAAAATTCTCAGCTACTGACCTAATGCTATTATGTGTTTTAAGAGCTATATTAAATTACAATTTGCTAGACAAAATAAATCCCACCAAAACATGAAATGTAAAAGGAGCCAAGCAAAATATTGCATAGCTATTCAATACTTCTGTCGTAAAAAGTTTTCAGATCACATTCAAGGCAAGCCTTCAACTTATTTTGTAATTTAAATCAACATTCAGTAAATGTATCAATAGATTTCTTTATTTTATAATTATTATAGTGGCTTGGTAATGAGCACAAGAGAAATAATCAGCTACTAATTGGATTTATTGGGTACCATCAGCCACATGTGTCGTTACATATTAAAACAGTTTACGCTTGCCGTCTGTGTAAGTATGAACTCCTCCTAATATGCAGTTTTATATTTGTTTCTATTGTGCTCATTGCCAAGCCACTATAATAATTATAAAATAAAAAAGTCTATTGATACATTTACTGAATATTGATTTAAATTACAAAATAAATTGAAGGCTTGGCTTGAATGTGATCTGAAAACTTTTTACGACAGAAATATTGAATAGCTATGCAATATTTTGCTTGGCTCCTTTTACATTTCATGTTTTGGTGGGATTTCATTTCTTTTTCCCTATCTCCTTTAATATATTTTTTTCTTTGAGGCTTCGTTAGTTCTATAGGTGGACATCGTAACGTAAATACTTCTGAGTTCTGAGTTGATTATTATGTTCATAATATATAATTGACTCTTAAGCTAATACTTGAAGGTGGTCATTTTTAGCATTACCGTAGAATACATATAGCAGCACTGTTATAAGCGTCTCGGCGTTCTTCGCAGGAAAGGAGCACACCTTATTTCATGCGATAACTTACAACTCCCATATTATATCGAGCAAGTAAAGAGTGTATATCTCAGTACTGATTAGTGATTTCATTTATAGTATTTAAATCGAATTTAACTATTATTTCATTATTAACGTTGTTAATATTATTTTTTATTTCATTCATACCATTTCATTAAGTTCATAACTAACTTAAAGTCTTTTGTACGTCAAACAAATATGCAGTCGAAACTCATAATGTTCTTGCAAAGTTCGCTGTCTGTCCGTCGTACATCCGTATGTCACTAGGCTGGATCTCAAGAACCGCAATAGCTAGATAGTTGCGATTTTCAAAAATTATGTATTTCTGGTGTCGTTATAAAAGCTAATAGTGTAATCAAAATAAAATAAATTATTAAAGGGGCGCCTCATACAACAAACACGATTTTTTTCGATATTTTTGCTCTATGTCCATAATGGTAAGACTACGGTCTTTGAAAATTTCAGAAAACGCTCAATTTTACGTTAACTTTAATAATTAACAATAAAAATTAAATAAACTTATTATCCTATACAAATTTACGGTACGGAACCCTATGCACGCCAGTCCGACTCGCACTTGGCCGGTTTCATAATTTTTCCTTTCATTGTGAATAAATACCTATCCGGGTACCAAATTTCAAAGTCTGCTAGAAGTACCATAGAATTTTGATGTTCTGTCAGTCAGTGACAAAACGTAGTAAGTTTGACCATCCGTAACAACTAAACTATTTATCGAAATTTCATGTAATTTGTAGGTTAAGCTAGTTTTAATACTTGCTCCTAGTGACCGAAATTTTAAATGCCTAGCTTTGTTAACATCGAAGATAAAGGGGGTATGAAATAGCCGCGAACCGCTTCGAGAAAAGTATGGTACGGCCGTGCCTTTGCTAAAAAGCTTGGCTGGGGCACTGCCGTGCCCCTAGACTACCAACAGCTTAATAGAGTTGGGCAAGCTTAATTAAAGTACAGAGCTTTCATTGAATACGCCAGCGCGGGCTGACAGATATGATAGCAATTAATATTGGGAATTGTTTTGTCAATCTGTCACAGGCTTAAGCGGGTAGCGATAGGAAACCCATTAGCTTTGTCGATTATAAATCTAATTTTGGTAAGTTTGATAACACTGATAACAATTTATTAAATTTAATGCAGTCTGCATTCCATGAAACAGCACACGTCTTATAAACACCATCAAAATCGGTTCTGCGCTTAGCGTGACGAGGTAACGGAAGTAGATTTGGATAAAACGAGCAGATCACCTGATGAAAAGCGGTTTGCCTGCCTATTAGCATTCGCGACATCGAAGTTACACTTGTGATTCCCTTGAGTGGAGGAAGTGAAGTGAGAGTGAAGGAATCACGAGAAGAATATTCAGAAGAACAGTAGGCTTAGCATTGTCACCATAAAAACGGTTCTTTTCTACGTAAAAATAGACAAAGTGATAAATAGATAAAGGAAATCCGTAATTTTGTCACTAAAATCTGTAATCTTAATCATCGCGTTTCTAACGTTGCCATTCATTTTTCTTATTTTTTAACACTCTAATTCAACATTACTATAACCCCTACTTTAAAGTTCTAGTAATCTCATTTACTTAGCGAAAATGAAAAGAAAATTTTACAAAATCCCCAAAATCTTCCAGCAGAAAGTCCGACAGACCCACACAAACACACAGACAGACAGCCAAACTTATAACACCCCTTTTTATCAAAAACACTGTTTTGCTAACATCAACTTACATAACATTTCAAACGCAAAAACCATTACCAAAGATTTCATATCAGATGCAAGGCGATGTGTCTTGGCTGTTGGACCATACACAATGGTTAGTGGAGCGGGGTCGGCGGGTCACGACTGGGGTCACCTACCAGTCCGCGATGTGGGCCATGATATGACGCTATCTGCTGCTGCTAAGCAGCTAAGCAGCAGCAGCTGGAGTCTACCAGGAACCCAGTACTAAGCATACTAAATACCAAAATGCAAGATTTTAAATTTTGTATCTAACATATAAAATTCTCATGTCACAGAGTTTGTGCGCGAACTCCTTTAAAACTGCTCAACCGATTTTAATGAAATTTTGTATGTACCATCGAGGAAATTGATTCCTAGGCAGTTGACAAGACCAACGTCATTTTGTCGGACCATGTCAATCAAAAGTTATTTGTTATCTGTTTGACGTAACCCGGCCAAACTACATAGGTCCACACTACATAGATATCTGTCCAGGAATCAACTTCTCTGATAGTACATTTCTATTGCTAAGTTTTTGCTCGATCGAACAATCACGTCGAGCAAAACTTGGGCTTTCGTCCACACATTCAGCATTGGTCGATAGTTTTATTCTAAATCCATATATTTAGTTCCATCGAGCTGTGAGTTTAGCGGTCCACACAGTATATTACTCGATTTGGAGTAAAACTATCGAGCAAAACCGTATGTGAGTACTTAGCATAAGACATTCGAGACGTAGAGCCTATGTTGGTATAATATGTAGCTGATAATAGAATATGTTACTTCAATGGGCGCCGGCAGAAATAATTTCCAAGGGGTGCAGATTTTAGTTTTTTTTCTTTTCCTTTCTTTTACTTTTGACGTGATCACGTCTTATAATTCGATATGGGGTGCGCGCTCGAAAAACATGACAGTTCATGCGTCGTTACCTCGCTCTGAGGCGTTCCATATAAGGCTTGAAGTGCAAGCGAGAGCGCGGAACGAGCGACAAGGAAGCACAATCGGCCTTTGCGTTCGGCAGCGTTCGACATCCGTCTCTCTCCTAAGTCCTACTTGAGTGAGCGATGCTTATATTTTAAAGAAAGCGAAAAGTATTGCCGCCGCGTGGACGCGAACCTGGAACTTGGCGCTGTGATATTATCTAGCTTGTCCCGCTGGGCCAACAAGACGCTGACGTAAGTGCTGCAATTGTCGATATCTTGCTACTCGAAGTTGGTAGTGAGGTGACACTTGTAGTAATTACTATTGTTTTTACGTAACATTTTTAAATTTTTATTTTTGACGTGATAACGTCTTATAATTCGATATGGGGTGCGCGCACGAAAAACATGACAGTTCATGCGGCGTTACCTCGCTCTGAGGCGTTCCATTTTTGCGAGAGCGCGGAACAAACGACAAAGAGGCACGTTGTCTCTCAACTACCGTAAGACTCTTAGTCTCGAAACAAAGTTTTTGTTTCGATTATATTACGTATTTCGATGACTTAGAGAATACTTTTGTATGAAGAAGTTTGGTAAGTTATGACCTTTGATACATTGACCACACTCTGAATGAAAAATAAATAAACAATCTGTGAGCTATTAGTATTATTTCGGCTCTTCAAATTGTGCTCTATTTCCTACGTGTCAAGGTATGACTTGTGCTTTGTTCGAAGATTTTACTGGATTTCACGAATATATACAGTAGCGTTTTGTATTGCGAATAGTTAATTTTACTTATTATAAATATTTTTAGACAATCATTTGAAAGAAATACACCGAAATAACTTTAGGTTACACTCGAAAATTTTTGTTCCTATTTATAGAGATTCGGAAGCGAGGGTTAAGGGGTTAAGGATAGTTGAACGTGACAACGTCATACGTTGTCACGTTCAACTATCGTCAGTAAACCGACTTTACAGACAACCGATTCTTTACGAACAACAGTGACTGTCTATTTACGCCAACAGAATACATTTAGTGCAGAAACATTACGAACTATCTTTGTACGGAATGGTCATAGAGTCACAGACGGCTTTTTATTTCAATAATTCCTGTTGATCCCGATATTCCCAAGAGGTGCAAGTGCACCCCCTGGCACCCATAGTTACTTCAATGTTTTCACGCTAGAGGCAGCACCAGCGTAGACAGTAAACAAAGAGTTTTGTTCGACAACTTCTCTGTCAACATCCTGATAATATGACGTGTGCAACATGATTTTAGTCGGATTATTTGCTGTATGAGCCAGTGGCGCCCTCTGCTCTTTGAGTAATATTCCTTATTATGTAAACATATCAACTTTCTGTATTGAGACGTTGTAAGAACAATAGAGTTGAGACAGTAATGATGTTGATATCAAATCGCGTAGGCCCAATAGAGCTGTTTGAAGTGCTCAGTAAAACGGGATATAGAATTACAAATAAATAGACATGGCAGTAAATTATAAAATATCCTTTCGAGCGCGCTTTTAATTTTTTGGTGTCAGAAAACTAAGTGATAATATTTTATAGTGTGTGTATTCTTCTATATCTATACATATTATAAAACAAAGTCGCTTTTTTTCCCTTTCCCTTTAATCTTTAAAATTACGCAACGGATTTTAATGATTCTTTCAATGTAAGATAGCCCATTTATCGAGGAAGGCTATAGACTAAATTTTATCATGTTAAGACTAATAGGAGCGAAGAAATAGAGGAAAATGTGGAATAAACGGGGAAAATTATTTGAAAGGGCTAACTTGAACGCGCTAATCTCAGGAACTACTGGTCCGATTTTAAAATTCTTTCAGTGTTAGATAGCCCATTTATTGAGGAAGGCTATAGGCTATATTTTATCACGCTAACGCTAATAGGAGAATGTGGAAAAAACGGGGGAAATTATTTGAAAGGGCTTATCTCGCGAACTACTGGAGCAATTTTTATGTTATTTGGCTTAGATAAGACCACGTGAAGGATCATAGACTTTCGATTTTAATCATTTTTTCAGTGGCTATATATTTTAAGCCCGTGCGACGCCGGGGCGGGTCGCTAGTTGTATATAAGAGTTCAATGTGAAAGTCATGAGTTTTACTATACAAAAGTAAAAAAAAAAGCTCTTAGAGCACTGCTACTTTCACAGTGTACTCTATACATAATGGACACATACACACCCTAAAGTATTATCACTTAGTTTTGTTACACCTTGTATATCAATTTTAATTTATTTTATGGCTAGATGACGCCCGCAACTCCTTTGCGCCAAAATTCGTTTATCACGCGGAAACCGTACGTTTTTCCGGGATAAAAACTACCGTATGTCCTTTCTCGGGACTCAAAGTATCTCCATGCCAAATTTCAGCAAAATCGGTTCAGCGGTTTGAGCGCAATGAGGTAACAGACAGACACACTTTCGCATTTATAATATTGTGGGATATGCGTGGAGGCCAAAGGAAGATCTTCCGACCGAGCGAGGTGTTATGCCCGGTCAGGCCGAAGCCCACGTGATACATTTCAGCTGTCGTATATATACCGACGCGCTCAGTAAACTTCGATAGCGCGATGCAGGAATGTTAGGCGAATTGTGGGTACCGCCACATCACTCCCCCCCGAAGACCGGAGGGCGAATCTTGAAGTCTTGTCGCTTGAGTCGCCAGTGCCAGAGTTCCAGTGAGTCGGAACTGTTGCAGTGAGTCCCAGTGAGTCGGAACTGTAAGCTGCTGCACGGAATCAAGTGAGTCGGATAAGCTGCCGTGCGGGGCCGATGCTACGTGCTGACCAGGAGAGATGTGCTCTGCTTGCTGACCGGTCGGTGTAGTGAGAAAGCCCGTTGATGCCGATGCGGAGTCGATCAGGCCGTGGTACATTGCGGCTAGTGGACGAGGTACCCGATGATGCGATGCTGGCTGGCGCGGTGCGGAGGGGCGGGGAGTGATGATGATGAAGGAGGCTGTTCTGTCGAGGGTCACTAATGTGGGATATGCGTGGAGGCTTCTCTAGTGCGAAGGAGTCACAATAGATCCTCATGGGTCGCAGTGACGCCAGGACTATAGCGACCTGCCTTCTCTAAAAAAAAAAAAATGCGTGGAGGCCAAAGGAAGATCTTCTGACCGAGCGAGGTGTTACGCCCGGTCAGGCCGAAGCCCGCGTGATACATTTCAGCTGTCGTTTAAATACCGACGCGCTCAGTAAACTTCGATAGCGCGATGCAGGAATGTTAGGCGAATTGTGTGTACCGCCACAATATTATTAAGTAGAGATGGATAGATAATAAAATTAAATAAAGAAAATGACACTGTATTTCGTTGGCAAATATTATTTTTCTAGGTTTGTTGGTTACAAGTTTTGAGAGAAGAAAAGGGAAAGTGTTATATTTCACTTTAATTTTACGGCTTTAGGCTCTCGTTTAGTAACACTCTAGGGGGCATGCCACCCCCAATTCTCGCTAATCACGACTAGATTTCTCTTTTTCGATATAACGCACCTCTTTCCACAGTTTACGCAATTTTTTTATTTATTAAATAAGAGGGCAAACGAGCAAACGGGTCACCAGATGGTAAGCAACTACCGTCGCCCATGGACACTCCCAACATCAAAAGAGCTGCAGGTGCGTTGCTGGCCTTTTAATAGGGAATACGCTCTTTTCTTGAAGGTTTGCAGGTCGCATAGGTCCGGAAATACTGCTGGTGACAGTTCGTTCCAGAGTTTTACAGTGCGCGGCAGAAAGTTACGAGAAAAACGCACAGCGTAAATTACGAGTATTACCCCTAAAAATCTTATGTGATCAGTGATACTCCAATTTGAGATTGGAACAGCGTCTGCCCACTCTATTTTCTTAGTCTGTAGCCGTCATGATCAGCGGCTACCTGCCCACGTGGCGCGACTACAATTGAACACATATTATGCCACATATGTTAATATCGCCACGTCTCGCTATTTCCTCAGTCTGTAGCCGTCATGATCGGCGTCTACCTGCCCACGTGGCGCGACCACAATTGAACACATATGCTACATATTTTAATCTCGCCACATCTAGCCTTTTCTTCAGTCTGTGGCCGTCGTGATCGGCGGCTAGCCCACGTGGCGCGACCACGATCGATCACACGGATGTGGCGTTTGATCTAATTTATATTAATTAGCACTCAAGGTGACAGCTGGTTCCGTAAACTTTTTGTTTCATAACCGATATTGTTCTTGTTGTGGACATTTTTTAATGCAATTGCCTAATGAGTGTCAATACTATCAGAAATATTCATAGGAAGATGGTGGACACGTAATTTTTTCGCGTTATGTCAATCCCAGCCGAAAAATTACGACTAAAATTGTATTGACCTAAAACCCTATCAAATGATAGAATTCCGCCATTTGCCTATGAACCAAGGACATATAGTTTATCAGTAAAAATGTACAAATCCCACACCATACTCGGCACATAACTTCGGCACAGCAGAATAATGAAGATATGAGTGGATGAACCAAGTAAGTAACAATTTGAAAACTTAATTTTTTTGCATAAATGGAGGCTTTGGGACCGGTAAAATGATTTGAAATTAAATAATGTGTATTCTATCTGTAGATTGATATAGCTAGTTGATGAAGTAGGTAAGTTACAAAGTTTATTCAAATTAAATGAGTTGTAAAATAGTTACGTGGTTCATTCGCTCACGTCTTTTAAATTACGACAGGGGCGAATCAGCCAACCGATGTTCAACGTACGTTCTGTTGTACATGACCATTCCTGTTGGCTAACATAGTACAGTATTCTGTAACTTTCGCTCTGTCAGGCCGATCTGATACAAGCTGACACGAGGAAAGACGATTGAGACATAACAAAGACGATTGAATAGCAGCCAGTCACCGCTTGTTGAACGTGTGTTTTGTACCATCGAAGAAATTGTTTAATACGCAGATGGAGGACATACTTTATTTGGTTGGGTTATGCCAAATCAATATCCATACTAATATTATTTAAAGTGTGTCTGTCTGTCTGTTATATTCACATGCACAAACCGCTGAACCGATTTTGCTGAAATTTGGCATGGAGATACTTTGAGTCCCGGTAAAGGACATAGGATGCTTTTTGTCCCGGAAAAATGTACGGTTCCCGCACCATAATCGAATTTTGGCGCAACAGAGTTGCGGCCGTCATCTAGTTAATAATAATAGACCCTAGCACACGGCGACAATTTGTAGCAATGCATTCATCATCATCAGTCTATTGCCGTCCACTGCTGAACGCAGGCCTGTAGGCCAATGAGCGCCAACCATCCCGATCTTGGGCAGCCCTCATCCATCCGCTGGCAGCCACTTCCTTCAAATCGTAGGTCCACCGTGCTGCGGGACGTCCTACACTACGTTTGCCTAAGCGTGGTCTCCACTCTAACACTTGTCTGCTCCATCTGCCTTCTTCCCGTCTGCAGACATGACCAGCGCACTTCCACTTCAGCGTGCCAATTGTATAAGCGATGTCGGCGACTTAAAATGCCGCTACAAACACGCAATCATGTCGGACGACAGAGAAAACAGAGGCGGTTCAGCTATTCTTCTTTCCTTACCGAATCGCGCTTGCGTCGCGTTTGTATCGCTGCTAAATAAGCGCCCCGTGTGCTAGGACAGTGGGTTATTTTCCTAGATGTTCAACTTCAAGATACATCTAAGAAAGTAAAAATATTTGGAGGTACACCACAAATTAATCAATGTGTATAGGGCTTACTTTGAGCTCCACCCCTTCGTCGATCGTCCTGAGATGTCCTTTTTTGGCACTTAGCACTAGAACTAAGATGACCTTTTCCGAGGCACACCAACTGCTGATCATGGTACACCAGTGTGACGCGGCACACACACGGATCTCTGTGCTAATATTTAATGACGATTCCTCAGCTGAGTTTCACATTATGTGACCAAATCACATAATAATAATAATAACTCCCACACCTGTTTCGGTGATGGTGGCCGATTTCATTGAAACCAAGGCCAGTTACGCAGAAGTAATTTTATAGTGCCTAAGTGTGTGCGCAGTACACAAGAGCACTCTTTTCTTTTTACTCTCATAGCCCAGTGGGATGGACGACCGACATGACTGGCGAGAAATCAGGCATCCGACGCATGGATCATTTTACTTGTCAGACACTCTGTCACTGTGATCAGTGACATTGTCCTAACCAAACTTGGAAATAACATGTTTTCAACGCGGGAATCGAACCCACGACACTATTCCCGGTTCCGTTGGTTGTGCAGAATTTAATGTAACTATCCGATCAGATACAAGCTGACATGAGCAAAGACGAGTGAGACATAACTCTCCGTCCAGCACGACGCATCATGTGACAAATACAAATGTACATTGTGAGAATATCGGGTTACGCTAGCTATGAAACTATGAAATGTTTGGATGTTGTTAGAGTAAAGTAAAAGGAGGCTTTAGCTTTGTCCAAACTGTGCCTTTTTCTGTTCGTCAAGGGAATCCGTTAGGCATCCATTACACGGTAGGTTCCTCGTCAGTCAATTCCATCAATCATGAATTCTGTTTGACTGATGGACTGACGAATGTATCCAGATTTTCGTCAATCACCGTCAGTCACGCTCTTACACGGTAGGTTACCCATCAGTCACAGTCATGACTGTGGTAAAACTGACGGCAAAACCTACCGTCTAATGGATGCCTTATAGCGCAGTCAATAGCGAACGTGAGACATGCCCGCGACGCATGCCCTTTGACCGTATCCAAAAACAAAAACACAATATTGGCGTTGCCTTTGTTGATGCATTCAATTATTAAATGCGCCAAAACGAAAGTTACATTTTATTTAGTTAAATTAAAAAAAAATTGAAGACGAAAGCGCATAGTGTGGATGTCCACGCGGCAAACATCGGAAAAGCTATGTAACTTTTTCGATGTTTGCCGCAAGCGACCGCAATCGACAAAAATTCAAATAAAATGTCACTTTTTGTTACACACAACCAGGCTAAGGGCCTGTTTCACCACTTCCTGATAAAGTGCCGGATAGGTTATCCACAACTTTTTTGACAGACTCTCCAGTCTCCATACTCTATCTGTCAAGTTAAGTGGTGGATAGGCTATCCGGTGCTTATCAGGAAGTGGTGAAACAGGCTCTTAAGGTTTCATTTCGGTACCTTATAGCTAAAAGTATGTTAGGTATAATAAAATATTATTAGTTATTAAAAAGTAAAGCTGAAAGTTTATGCTCTGGACTAAAACATTGTAGTAATCGTTTTTTAAAATAATAAAGTGTCAATAGGAATTAAATAGCACATAAACTAATTGCATCTGAAGATGCCTCGGGGCAAAGGTGTCGGCTCTAATGAGAACATGTTCTCTACCACCAGTTTCCAGTCACCACAAGCACGCCATCACACCGTTTGTCTAAAACTCTAAACTGTATATATAACACACAAACATACAACTACACACATGAATAATTAGAATATACCTCATCGCTGGAAGTCATTTACACTAAACTCATACACACCCATCACACTTAGGGAGCTGGAGCCTGGATGTGTATGAGTATGAACTATGACTTACGAGTAGTCTTTAGGGCTTAAGGTGAGGTAAAAGATCGTGTTGGATATGTTTTAGATTGCTTGTTTTCTATCAGAGGCCGGCCCAGTCTCTCATAGAAAACAAGCAATGGAAGAGCAAAAAAATGGAAAGAGCGTATCGACAAAATGGTTTTTGTCGCGTAATTTAAAAACCATGAATAAATTTTATATAAGCTATGGGCAAATTAAAGTGTATGCTTGAAACAATCTATGTACGAATTTTGTAAGCTTAAATCACTCTCCTCTGTTGGCAAAATAGGAATCCCTTTTTTACAGAGGTCTTTTTGATTGATAATTCTATAAAAGTTGACCAATCGTGTTATGCTATGGGTAATTCAAAGACCAAGACATGATGAATACTGGCAATGAATTTTAATTTCTTAGCTTTAGTCATTGCTGAGAAAAAGCGATATCGCTACAGCCAAATTATCAAGGCGTCGCACAGTGGAAAATATGGGTCCGTATCGGATCAAAAATCTGTAACTTCAAGGTTTTTCATCGTATTGTATTGAGATTTGGCACATGTATACAATGATATACAAAGATTTAAAAAATAATCAATTTTTGTATTTTTTTTCAATGTATACATATTTATTTTAGGTTAAAAAAAAGAAAAGAGAAAAAAAGTAATACGAGTAGTTATATTATGTTTATTTTTTATAAATAAGTACTAATATTAATATAATAAAAATAAGTAGTAAAATTAAGAAAACTTAAACAATTACTTATCACTCAAGCATAATAAAATACATAAAATTATAAAATCGTATAGTACCTATCTATACCTCTAGCTACCTCTACCTACTTTGATCTCAGATTAGACAAATCTTATAATATTATTGGTTTTATATAACTAGGTTTTAGTTACTTATAATTGTATCTAATTGTTATTATCCTCACTATTCCTAACTAAAATTACTTCCGGTGTAAATGTAGGATCACCTTCAGGTACCATCTTCAAAAAACTTTGTGCCTCTTCATCAAGATCCTTCACATTTCTCAATTTAAATGGGTTTATTAAACTTGAAAGGTATGGATCTGAAGTTTTCACTTATCTTTCTCGTTCACCAGAAGTTGATGGCAGTGAATGTGCTTCAGACTCCGGAAACTGTACTGAATATCCTGAATCCAGCCAGCTTGTATTATTCCGAATAAAGTCCTTTTTCCGTGATGCTCGAGCCCAGCGCTTATTGAAAGAAGGCAGAATATTTCTTTGAATGTCACTAATTATAAAACACAAGTTGTTTTCAGAAACATTTAATGTTTGCTGTAGAACTATGGACAACGATTCCAAGGTGCCTGCCACGCTCGATATAGGGAATGATGAAATCGCCCTTAGTACAGTTGAAAGTTGACATTTTAATGGAAATAACCAATTTAAATAAGTGTCACAGGTCACTTAATATGAAATACACGCTGAAGTGTGCAATTTGAAGATATTTGCTTCTTCTTATATACCTACTGGTTTTTTAGATATGAAATACGCAGTAATATCAATGTTATGCATATTTACTCACGCAGGACGAGTGCAGAATAGATGATAAGCTATTGCTATCAAAATATTGTGATTAATATTGATTTTGCAAACTATGTAGTAAGCATTAACCGCAAAAGATACCGAATTATCTACTCCGACCTCTATCACATTTTTTTCCATAACTTCCAGGGTCGCAAACTTCCGCAGTTGATTTTTTAAATTTTTCATTTATGAATAGTTAGGCTATCAAATAACAAAAAAAAAAAAATTAGAGTATTGAATGCAATAAATATTTCATTCAAATTGTGATATTTTTAAAAACCATTTATGATATGCTCTAGTTCTACCATTTTCCATAGTTCGTCGCCTTAAAATGTATATATAATATATTTTGTCTGAAAAATATAGTAGACTGGAGAGGCCAATAATAATAGGACTTTCTGTAGTATGAATTCTTAAAGTGCCAATAATAATTGGGCGTCTTACGTCATGAAAATATGAGCTTCTTATTTAAGAAATAGAATAATCGAAAGCTAAAACACAACTACGAAAATAATCAATGCCATCTTGTAAAGTGTAACTTGAAAGACAAGAAATTCAAAGCCTGATTTTTTAACGAAGGACAGAAAAACTCTTCAAAGACAGACTTTTGATACAAAAAGCTTTTTAACATTTGTCTAGTAGTTTTGCACACATTGTATTAACATACGGACATCTCGTTATAGGGACAGCACAATACACACAGTACAATAGTATACAGTACGACACGCTATAAGTTATATACAGTAGTCCATATTCACAAAAGACACATGAATCGGGAGCAAGCGCATAGCGTCCAAACGCGCGAGCGCACGCATACAGCGCGATTTCACATAATATTATGGTTGTTTCGTGTTTAATTTTAGATATTGTAAAACTGTTATCATAATATGTTAGATCAATATACAAAGTTGAATATCATTTCATAGTAATGAAACGTTCAGCTTTGTCCATTAAAGATGTACTGCTAAAATGTAAAAGTTGAATTCAATAATAGGTATTTCAGCCCTCCACAACATCACGCCGCGATGCGATGCACTTTAAATGAATATTTCAGAACTAAACTTTATTTACTACACAACAAGATTGGATTGAAAGATCTACATGCCCGTGGTATTGGGACGTCTGTTTTTAAATAGTTTAAGTATTTAAAAATGCATTCCAAAACGGTGCGATTCACTCAATATCACCATTACATGCATAACAACAAACGCAACTAAAACTGAATCATCCATAGATATAAAAAAAAAACTTCTCCACGTGTACTTCAACAATATAGCAACTCTACTGTATGTATTTATACTGTGGCGACACCGACCGAACGTATTGAGGCCGACTGGGAATAAATCCTGTGGGAATATAAAGCATTTGTCGCCTCCCATCTGATACGAGAACTAATTTATAGACTGACAACTCTATTCGAATAAAAGGGATTTTTACGAAGAAATACGAATGAAATGAGTGGTGGAATTGAATGAATCTTGTTATGAAAAGCAATATAAAATGAATTTTAAAATATTGTAGACGTTAATCGCACGTTAAATCCATACTAATAAACGCGAAAGTCTTCCCTTTACGCTTAAACCGCTAAAACGACTTAGACGTAAATTTTGTATGGAGACTTCGAAAAAATGCATTCATATGCGTGTCAACCAAATTTTTATAACCTGATAGCCAACTTACTAGTTACTATTTATGTACACTATGCAGCTATCGCTTTTGTAGTTTTAACGTTTATTATACATATAAATTACCAACATACTATGCCGCCAAAACATTACATTTCCCTTTACCTTCGCAAGCTTGTAAAAATTCTATCACGTTTCTAGTGCTCTTGCATATAAATATAAAGTGAATCAATTACGCTAATAAGACGGCTTGGCGTCAGTTACCGTTTCCAAATATTTTACCTCTAACAGCACCCTTATTCCAAGGACACAGGGATCAAAATTGGACCGAGATATAATATTTCTAAAGAGTACCCTGATTCTACCACATTAATCCTGCATAGGTACAGCTTCGATCTAATTCAGATCCTATCAAATAGCAAACGTCTCGCCTAAACGACTTGACCAATTAGACCGCATTTAACGTTTTGATTTTGATGAGAAAGTTTTTCGTAGATTTCTCTTACACGAGCAATCAGCCCACTACTGCAATTCTCGTGTTCATCAGTGATTATCAAATATCAACCACAAAAACGCTTTTATAAATGATCCAAGGAAGCGGAGGGACAAGCTAAATCTTCTAGCAAATTTTGGGACACTCAAAAATATAAAATCAGAAGGTAGGAAGGAATTTCATAGACTAGCATAGGAAATATACAATTTTGTAATATTTATATCGAAGTCGCATCGAAGTTGGATAAAAATAGCAGAAATCAGAATAGGGGTATCCTGGCCAGCACGGTGTTGCCACACGTAAAATGCAAGTGATGCACGAATTATTGCGACAGCCGACCCAGATCGTCTCTAGTTAATGCTATTGGGTTTATTCAAAATTAAATAATGATTTATATTGCGTCAAATCAGTTAATGGTTTAAATAAGCAAATACATGGAAGTTTAAGAAGAAATAACAAAGGAAGACAAACATATTAAAATCTACCTTGAGAACTGGCACTTACATATTAGGTACTACAACGATATCAGGCATCTTTTTAATTTCTTACACAACAATTCAAATCATTAAATATCATTAAATTAATAAGGGGCAAAATGTTCGATTATTAAAAACCGAAGTGTATATTTTGAAGAAGATTTACACTATACAGTGTTGCTATTCGCGCATTATATTTGCCCACAAATCGGGAACTTATTAAACTTTGCCCTATAAAAGCTTCATTCCCACATTCGAGGAAATAAGGAGAGTATTTTGTTTTCATAATGATCCAATTACAACCGCAGTAAAAGTACAGCTGCGTAATTTACCGACTGGATATAAATTTGAATTTTATTAACAGTTTACTGTTCCATTTAGGTGTTTGCATAATGGAAGGCAATGATATATTAATACCACATTAATCGTTTTATAGTTGGCCTACCACACATTCCTAATGCCACTCCTGCGCCGCTAGAAACAACAGTAGGTGGCTTTCAGATTCACGCGGCACGCGATCGCGACGGAGAAAAATTCAAACATGGAAAGCTACCTTAGCCGAACACGATACCTGACAGACTGTACGGGAGCCCTAGACTAGAACATTTTTTAAATTACTATCAACCAATTTTTTTGTGACTTAGCTTCATTTTGATCAGACGAACAACATTTTTATTTGCGAAAAATCTCGAAAGTGGTAGCTAACAGAGATAGAAAGGCTTTGAATTGATGGTCCTAAAATATGGACTGTATGAGTGACATTTGTAGGCCAATGTTACTATTAAGTTATATGACTATTAATCTATCAATATACAAAAAATCAGGGTTCCGTTATAGGGTTCTGTAATCAACAGAACTTGGTTGACTACTGCTAACAAGCTAATTTTGATAGTAATTAAAAAAAATGTTCTAGGGCTCCCGTACTATAAAATTTTCTTGGGGCCAGCTTCGAATTTAGTCAGGGGTAAACAGTAAGGCTGATTCTAGTCTCACGTATGAAATTGTAAGCGTTTTTGAATATTAAGAGCGTCCGTGGCCTAATGGGTAGACCTTTGGTTCGCACTCTTAGAGGGTGCATGTTCGATCCCGGGTGGAGGCGTTTACCAATGAGATATTTTCTGATCTCAAGTACCCACATGATACGGACATTCATACGGTGAAGGAAAACATCGTGAGGAAACCCGCGCATAGTTGGTCCCAGACGTATTGACTAGTTCTTTCCTCTAGACTAGGCCGACTATGTTATGAGAATGCCGTATGCGCTTGAGCAACCATCCGGCCATTTTAAAAAATCTTGTCCCAGGCACTACAGTACTTGAAGAGGAGATTACTTCGCTCTGAAAATACTGTATAAATCATCCACAACGGATGTAAAGGCCTAGATTTTTTTAAATATTGCGTAGCAGTCTGCGCTGATACTCATTGCGGTATGAGGTATCAGGGCAGACAGTCAGCGAGTCGAGCAGTCAGCAAACACTCAAGTTTGTATCCATAAGTTGTAAGAATTCGTAACGTTATCAAAAACGAGAGTCAAATGTATGGGAGCTATTTTTTTGAAAGGCCCTGAAAACGGATGGATGTCATAACTTTAAATAATTTTGACGCATCTGTCTGTGTGTCTATCATACCGTAGCATCACATCATCTAAATTGCCATAATCAAGATTATTTTTTGGCCATAATTTATTAGAGATAAGCTACGATAACATGGCGCGCCCCTTCAAAATTCAAAACGTTTGAAGTGCGTTGTCTTGCGCGGTCGGCTAGTTATGATTAGTAATTGACTAACAAATCTTGGTAATAATAATAATATCTATGGACGCTTCACAACACGTCAGTCTGGTCCCGTGGTAAGTACCTGAAACTTGTGTTACGGGTACCAGACAACGGAAATATATTTAATACTTTTATACTACTTTTATACTAGTGACATTAAGTGAGATATTACATGTACTGTGATTGATTGAATACTTACTACATACAAACTCTTTCATAAGGATGTGACTACACACATTGAAACAGTAATTTGGAGGGGCGCGCCATGTTATCGTAGTTTATCTCTACCATCAGCTCATGCACTGTTGAAACATTTTGTAAGTTTTTGTAAATTTTCATAATCCACCCCACAGAATAAAGTCTTTCGGTCTAACATCAAAGTATATACCCAGATGGTACTTTCATATTATCTGGGCATCGTTTATAGCTATCACGTTGGGCCAATATATCTCTCTGGGCGTTAATAGTATCGGTTCTCGTAGGGAACGCCATTATTTTGTCAAGCCGCGGATTTATAGGGAGCGGGCCTAACGGGACCCCGTAGATGGTATTGCAAAGGTCGTCTTTTCGTGTGTTGATTTTATCATTTTGCTTGTACGAGTATTGAGAGTATCGTGGTAATTTATCAGGTGATGGATGGATGGACGGTTTTAGACGGTGGCTTAAAACGCCTACTACAAAGTAAGAAGACAAGACTTAGGCACTTTTAGCCTTTGCTTCGTACTGGCGCAGAAGAGTCTATGTCTTGTGTAACGTTTGTCAAAATACACCTTTTTCGAAAAATGAAAGAGACAGAACATCTAATCTTAATTTATACTGGTTCTTACTAGACTAGTTTCAGGCAGGTGCGTTGCTGGCCTTTTAAGGGGTAATAGGGGAGGGTAGGGAAGGAAATAGGGAAGGGTAGGGAAGGGAAAAGGGTAGGGGATTGGGCCTCCGGTAAACTCACTCACTCGGCGAAACACAGCGCTAGCGCTGTTTCACGCCGGTTTTCTGTGAGGACGTGGTATTTCTCCGGTTGAGCCAGCCCATTCGTGCCGAAGCATGGCTCTCCCACGTCAAAAGCTTGTATAGGCTTCCGACATGTGTCTAGGTATCATGGTATAGAAATCAGATTTCTCACGTGGTGGGTTAATTTTTTTTTAAATATTGAAATGTCAACGGATCTGTCAGATTAAGATAGGGGATGTTTAGTATACCCCAAAGAAGGTACATTTAAGTACGCAGGTACGTTTAAGTAAAGGCACATTTTAAAATATAAAAAATAAGTTTCATATTTTCCGAACTAAGCTTAGCAGATATTTTATTTTGCACTAAACTCAATGATTTAGTCCTTGTTGTTTTAAATATATTTACAATTTACCTAAATAAGCAATTTTGTGAATAATTTTTCTTTTTCAAAAATTTAAAATGGCTGCAGTTTCTGAACCCATCGCTAAAATAAAAAACGCTCTTATTTTTTTTCGCTCGCTCAATTGGAATAAAGACATCTTATACAAGGTGTAACAAAAAGTGATAATACTTGAAGGTGTTTATGAGTCTCCTGTATTGAGTGAAAGTAGCAGCGCTTAAATAGTAACTTAAAACTTTGGTGTGGGAAAGGTGCTGACGCTGGGTCGCTTGCCCATACAAATCACAAAAAAAAAAAAAAAAAAAACTTTTAGCGCTTTTACAGTGAACTCTACATAAGGAAAAAGGCCGGCAACGCACCTGCAGCTCTTCTGATGTTGCGAGTGTCCATGGGCGACGGTAGTTGCTTACCATCAGGTGACCCGTTTGCTCGTTTGCCCCCATATTAATGAAAAAAGGAACACATACACATTTTAAACTTTAAAATATTGTCACTAAGTTTAGTTACTCCCTGTATTCAATAGCTTGATCATTATTTATTGTTCACAAAAATAATATGTTAACAATTAATGATTGAGTTGTTCCACAATACGAATCACGCTAACAAAATTAGTCTTAAGGCGCTATATTGAAAGTAATTTTACCGCAAGGGCAATTTTATACTTAATTTGTATGACTATAAATTTGTGAATACGTTGCGGCCAGAAGCTATCGGCTCGCTCGGAAAACATGCGAAAAACGTAATTTTAATTATTTAAAAAATAACTAGGAGCATTTAAGCAAAATGTTTCTATACGATTTTGAGTTGAAAAGGTATCTATCAATTAGACTAATTTCTTACAATACATCTATTTTCGTTTAAAAATAATCTTCAAATTTCGTATTTTTAAGAGGTCGTTTCGATCGAGAAATGTATCGAGGCAAAATACATTAATCGTATTTCTGGTTCTTCTCAAACCTAGCTAAGGCTATGAAGATATGTATATCTCATTAACAGATTTGTAACATTTCTGAGGGTCCTATAGTTTTAAAAGGACAGTTTTTTCAATATAGCGCCTTAACGGTTATAAACAGCTTCAGTAATAGCTGGTATATCTCTATCAGTACAGATTGAATGTTCCCCACAACGCGAGACATGATAATGACAGTCTGATCGCCTGCCAAAGGTCAGGAGAGGTAAGGGATCGTTACATGAGTACAATATTCAGGACAAACTTGCAGGAAGACATGATAGTGAATCAGTTGCAAGTGACAGCATAACAATCAGTGCAACACTTAATACTACTAATAAGTTACAGTACCTACGTCTAGATAGAGCCTGTAAAAATTCGAAACAATTAGGATTGTATGGCGCTATGTAGCCGCCAGGTTTATCGTGTCAATTGTCATGTCAAATAGCTGTCATATGTCACGAAATAGCTTTCACGTGTCACGATATAGCTGTCTTATGTATGTCTGACACGACATTTGACACGACATACCTGACGGCTTCACAGCGCCATACAACCTTCATTTGTTGTTTTTCCAGGAGGATTCATTTTTGGGCCACGACTCGCGTAGCACTGTCAAAAACAGAAGGTTTTTTTTATTATGGCCAAAGTTCTGACAAGATCACTGGCTAAAAGAAGTTTGAAAGTAAGAAACACTAAGACGACATAAATTTAATTTAATGAAGATTGCGAAATAAACCCCGTAAGTTTTGTATCAAATCTTCATTGAGTTATTTAATGTCTTTGAGTGCGATCACAAGCTAAATTTCACGATTATTTGGAGCTTTCCAGCATGCTATAAGAAGAGCACATGTAACGGACGCTTGATTGAGGATCCTATTACTCTTGATAGACATATCAAACGGTCTAACCTGAGATATACCAGCTCATAGCTGCTCAAATATCATCACCTATCAATATCACATTGTGTACATGGAAAAGAGCAAATTAATAGTTTGTAGATATCAACTACGATAACTTGGCGCGCCCCTCCAAATGACTGTTTCAATGTGTGTAGTCACATCCTTATGAAAGAGTTTGTATGTAGTAAGTATTCAACCAATCACAGTACACGTAATATTTCACTTAATGTCACTTATTACCAAGATTTGTTGGCCAACTAATCATAACTAGCCTACCGCGCAAGACAACGCACTTCAAGTCGTTTTGACAACGCACTTCAAAAGTTTTGAATTTTGGAGGGGCGCACCATATTATCGTAGTTGATCTTCTACTATGTAATCGATACTATAATACAATAATATCCTATAACAACAGGATTACAGGAGTTTTAAAGTGAGTTCACTTTTAAAGCAGCAGCGCTGAAAGGGGGCGTCCACAAATTACGTGAGGTGTTTTTTTGAATTTTTTGACCCCTCCTGCCCCCCTGGTAAGATTTCGTGAGATTTTAATCAACCCCCCCCAAATCTCACGTGAGATTTTTCAAAATGTGGGTTTCTTTCATAAACGCTTGGTTTGATGGTCAGTAGATTTTCTTTCGAACGAATTTGTGAATGATCTTAATCGTATAACGATTACGCTTACGACTGAATCTTAAGTATACGTACAATCTGAATGAAATGGACCAAAAGAGTATTATTTTGTTAACGCCTCCGTGGTCTAGTGGTTTAGAGCGCGGCTCTTGACTCGGAGGTCGTGGGTTCGATTCCCGCGTTGGAAACATGTTATTTCCAAGTTTGGTTTGGACAACGCAGGCTGATCACCTGATTGTCTGACAAGTAAGATGATCCATGCGTCGGATGGGCATGTAAAAAGTCGGTCCTGCGCCTGATCTCTCGCTAGTCGTGTCGGTCTTCCGCCCCACTGGGTTATGAGAGTAAAGGAATAGAGAGTGCTCTTGTGTACTGCGCACACACTTGGGCACTATAAAATTAATCCTGCGTAGCTGGTCTGCAGGTTTCAATGAAACCGGCCACCGTTACCGAAACCGGTGTGGGAGCTATTATTAAATTTTGTTAAGAAAAAAATTACGTGAGATTTGCCGAGACCCCCCCTCTCCCCAACATGAGATTGGATGAGATTTGACTCAACCCCTCCCCCCCTAAACAGCACACGTAATTTGTGGACGCCCCCAAAGTTACTATTGACTTCTGTGCTTCGATAAAAATTATGTGCCAACGTCATGAAATAGTTATAAAAGTTTCAGCACTGCCATTTTCACAGTTAGTTTTATATTATAATGGATACGTACACACTTCAAATAATATTTTTCTTCGCGATTGTGATGAGTATTTAATGTTGTTCGTGGCGGCCGAAAGATCTTCCGACCGAGCGAGGTGGTATGCCCGGTCAGGCCGAAGCCCACTGACGTCATTTCAGACGTTGTATATAATATCTTGTCGTTCTCCGAAACTTCGATAGCGCGATGCAGGATTGTTAGGCGAATTGTGGGTACCGCCACAAGTATTTGAAAATTTGGAGCCCCAAGCTTAATTTGGCACTTACTAAGAAGTGTTTAATCTATATCCTAAATTTTTTGTAACATATTACCAGAGTAATTTTGTGTTCAATAGCGCCCTCAACTAATATTATAAATGCAAAAGTGTGTCTGTCTGTTACCTCTTCATGCTTAAAGTAGCTGAACCGATTTTGCTGAAATTTGGCATGGAGATACTTTGAGTCCCGGGAAAGGACATAGGATAGTTTTCATCTCGGAAAAATGTACGGTTCCCGCGCAATAAACATATTTATGTACAACGGTGTAACACATCGACTATTACTCTATGATCTATGACCATTCTGCTCATCCTTGCAACACGGCGACAGTTGCGTCACTCGATCGTGTTACTCTGCCCCGGATCACTCGTGCACTCTCACTGTTTATGTCTCACGCCATCTTTGTATCATGGATATATTGTTTGGGATTGTGCAAAGTAAAGTGTTAGAACCATGGATATATTGCAATTATTGTGATTGTGTAACTTTTGATATATTTCCTAGAACGATGCTTACTATATTGTCAATACGAAAGTGTGTCTGCCTGTCTTAATTCTCCACAATTAAATGGCTAAACCGATTTACAAGATATTTGGTATTGATAGACGATAAATATTATGATAGTTCTTGTTGCGGAAAATGTAGAGTTGTGGGCGTCATCTAGTCATTATCTCTTTGGTAAAAGGTACTGTAAGTATTATAGTATAGCTGCCTTATGGAATCTATACAGTTAGCAGATTTTATAACTTGGCACATGTTTCTTTAAGCAACTTTCTAAGAATGCATGCGTTACCTTATAATGTCATATGTTCTTGTAAATATATTAGCTCATCTGTCAAGCGCCCAAAATGCGCCTTACCCTAAAACTATTCAAAAGTTCTTCTTCTACTTTGCAGACCACCGATTTAGTATTTTGTTTCAAACATAAAACTATGTGTATTTGCGACTAATAGCTTATTTATTTAAAATTCTAATTATATAAAAATTATATATAGCTTTCATGGTAATTTCTTTATATAATTTGATCAATTCAATGAGAGTAATTGGAAATTGAAAAATTTTCGAAAAACGAACTGTCAAACCTGACAGTTCGTTTTTCGAAAAACCAGACAGATGAAAGGATATGACATAATAATAACTCCCACACCGGTTTCGTTGACGGTGGCCGGCTTCATTGAAACCAGGCCAGTTACGCAGGAGTAATTCTATAGTGCCCAAGTGTGTGCGCAGTACACTAGAGCACTCTCTAATCCTTTTATTCTCGTAACCCAGTGGGACGGACGGCCGACACGACTGGAGAGAGATCAGGCGCAGGATCGACTTTTTACATGCCCGTGCGTTGCATGGATTATCTTACTTGTCAGAAAATCAGGTGATCAGCCTGCATTGGATAGGACATAATATTAATAGTATTCCGCAAATGGGTTGAGAGTGTTCTACCGAATCTTCCTGTCTATATTATTGCGCTTTTTAGTCTTATTGGTAACGTCAAGAGACCAAAGGCTAGGTTCTTTAGATACGATCTAGAGTCACAAGTAAATCTTGAAGTTTAGATCTAGTGTGACCTAAATTCAAGCTAGTTGTGACTCAAATCAACACTGAACCAGTAAGTGACGTCATAGACATCCACTTCGATAATGTCATTACCAGCGACCAGCTGACCCACTAGTGTTGGGCTGGTGACAGATCCATAATATCGACATGGCTAGGTAGAGTTGTGACTCATATCGATATTGACCGAATAGTGTTGGGCTGGCGACGATAATATCTACTAAATATAGTTGTTGAGTCATATCGATACTACTGCATGCAGGGCCCCCGTAAGGGCTACTGGTCCTTGGTTTTTGCGCCCCTAAAGATAACGATTTGGCGCCCCTAGAGGATGGTGCCCGTGTGCATTGCACACATTGCACATATGGTAGCGGGGGCTCTGACTGCATGTCAGAGCCTTTATCGAAGCTGATACTATAACGACGAAATTCGATAATAATTTTAATGTATGCGATTTAACAGAAGCGTTACAATTATTAGGAGATAACCATCTGACCGACTAGTGTTGGACCGGCGACAAATCCATGATATCGACTAAATAGAGTTGTGATATCTGTAGTATAGTCGATAATGCTGTATGTAAAGTCTATAGTGAAGATGCTATCAATATAACGAGATATATAAATATATAAGTGCGATTGTTACATAAGCAATACATAGCCATTTTGTTAAATGTCATTAAAAGGGGAAATTAATTCTTTGGCATAATAACATAGACATCGCAGATGAAATGAAAAACGAACACACTAAAGACTGATACCTGATAAAATCAACAATACACAATATAGTATAAGACTAGCTGTTGCCCGCGACTTCGTCCGCGTGGGCTTTATAGCGCGCGGTGTCAACAAAATTGGTGTCAAATTTAAAAGCTTTTTAAAACCCTGGTACTTACCCCTTAAATCAAAATACCCAAAAACAGCTGTGCAGTGTGGACATAATATATATATATATATATATATATATATATATATATATATATATATATATATATATATTTTAATTAAACTTAATTTATACCAAATTTTAAAGCTTATTTAGCCCCCCATTACACAACTTTAGCTTTACCTATCATCATAAACTATTTATCATTGGTAGGTTTAAGGTTACGTGATACGTTACTGCATAGATAAAGTATTGAGTAGTGAGTTAATTATCAACGTATAATATAACAATCGAAAGAATCGAAAACCTTACTCAACATGGTACCACCTCTTATAGAAAGACGTATGGGCAAGCGATAGCGCGATGTAGGCGACTCTTAGCGCCATCTGTTATAAATTTTTGGAACTTACTTAATTTGAAGAAATTTACGCATAAGCATCCCCTTACAACCCCTTTTTTCAGTTAAAAAGTAGCCTATGTCCTTTCTCAGGCTTTAGACTATCTGTGTACAAAATTTCATTACAATGGGTTCAGTAGTTTTGGCGTGAAAGCGAGACAGACAGACAGACAGACAGACAGATATACTTTCGCATTTATAATATTAGTATAGATTCAAGTCCCAAAATTGAAGTGAAGTCGATACGTCAGTGGTCAGTACTCAGTAGTGGACAGATGTGGCGATAACGTCGACATGCGCACGCGCCGCACCGGTTTGTGTTTCGGCGCTTGTCCTGTAATGCGTGTCATCGTCCGCACGAGGATCTGGTCCGTATGAAAACTGTCCGCATCCTAAAATTTTATAAATATTCTTGTCATGTAGACAACACGCGCACAGCCAGGAGCATATTGTCATCCGCATGCGGATCATAACTACTCGCGGGCGATTGCACGCATGACAGGAAAAACGCCCTGACCCTTTAGCCAAGATCTTTTCTTTGTCGAATCATCGATTAAAATGTATGGAATTGACATAAGCATTCGTTAATATGAAGTTGAAGTTCGACTCGTGTAATGTTAAATCCATATATTTTGATCAGCAATTCTGTAAACAAGCGATAAAGAAAAGGTCTTGGCTATAGACTTTGAAGTCGATACGTCAATGGTCCGTACTCAGTAGTGGACAGATGCGGCGATAACGTCGACATGCGCACGCGCCGCACCGGTTTGTGTTGACACACGCGCACACGTCCGCGTTATTGATCGGAACTTGGAACGATTACTTGCTTAATATAACTTTATATTGAGACAAAAAGAGCAAAATATCCATCCATAATAATATTACAAATGCGAAAGTGTGTTTGTCTGTCACCATTTCACGCCAAAACCTCTGAACCGACTTTGCTAAAATTTTATATGGTTAGTCTCGGGAAAGTACATAGGATACTTTATATCGCGGAAAAATATACGCTTGCCGCGCGAGAAACGAATTTTGGCACAATCTGAAATCTCTTTATATTTAAGAACGTTTAAGAACGTCAAAATGTCAAAGTCTTAATTTAATTAAGGTTAAGGTGACGCCGCGTTAAGGTAAGAAACCGTGTTGGATATGTTTTAGATTGCTTGTTTTCTATGAGCTTATTTTCAATGGAACAGCAAAAAATGGAAAGGGCGTAATCGACAAAATGGTTTTTGTCGCGTAATTTAAAAACCATAAATACATTTCATATAAGCTATGCACATATTAAAGTGTATGCTTCAACCAATTTATGTACAAATTTTGGAACCTTAAATCACTCTCCTCTGTTGGAAAAATAGGAATCCCTTTTTTTACAGAGGTCTTTTCGATTGATAATTCTGTGTTATTAAAGTTGTCCAATCGTGTTATGCTATGGGCAATTCAAAGACAAAGACATGATGAATACTGACAATGAACTTTAGTTTCTTAGCTTTAGTCATTGCTGAGAAAAATCGGCATCGCTACAGCCAAATTATCAAGGCGTCGCCTTAAATATTCATTAAAAGTATGCAAGTGGAGCCGTGAGAATTAAAAATGTCTTAAAGATGGGTCGTTACTACACAAAGTAATAAATAGCGCCACTTAGTCATTATACTTTGAAAGAATCAGTCACAGCGATGTGGGAATGTGACGTTTGCAGCTGCGCCGGCGCATAAATCATATTTCGAGGCATACAGATCGATCTACAGATACCAAGATGGATTCTAATTAAATACAACATTGTCTGTATGACGAAATGCGGTAGATAGAACGATAACTTAATTAAAATAGGCTCGAGTCAAAATAAGAATTTCGTATCTATGTAGAGCTTTTTTTATGCTTTTAATGTTATTGTTATATGTGCAATGCATAACCACTAACCAGTAACCAATTTATAATATTAAAAAATGTAAACGCATAGAAAGCATAAAACAGGCGAAAAAACATAACACAAAAAGGACGATAGAAAACAGCGCGATTATTGTTTTAAGCAACGCCATCTATGAGAAAATTTCGGGAACAACAAAGTAAAAAAACAGCACGATCATTTTCGGAACAGCGCCATCTATGAGCAAATTTCGCGAACAAAGACGTCGCAGTTTGTTCAATATTTCACTACGATACGATCTGGTCTATAAAATTTCGCCATTTACCAATGAGAGAACAATAACAATCGTCGAATGGTCGATCTAAACTGCGTAACGGACCATACACTAGACGTGTACAAGGCAAGGATACGATAACTGACACAGCTGGAGTATGAAAACCAATAATAATGATTTGCTGCCAGCCCTGAATGCAACTAGGACTGCTACTTCAAACTTTCGAACAAAGTTTCGGGTGATTAAATCCAAACTGATTTTGTAAATGCGAAAGTTTGTCTGTTTGTTACCTTCTCGCGCTTAAAACACTAAACCGATTGTGATTAAAGATATGGAAAAACTAAATCCCGCGAAAGGACATAAAATAGTTTATTTCACGGAAAAATATAGTTTCTTCGCGCCAAACGTAACGAATAACAGTGCAAATAGATACAGTCTGTTTTTTTTTTAAATAAAATTGTTTGTGCTACTCTTATAATGAGCATAGTTCAAGACGTGAGTGGAAGAATAAGGTAAGTAACATGAAAAAACTTCCCGTTTATTTTGCTTAAATGGTACCTCCATTTAGGGCCGGAAAAAATATTTGAAATAGAAAAACTATGAATTATAAGTATAGCATATATATTAGCTAGGTTATGAAGTAGATAAGTTACAAGTTTTATTAAAATAATTAGGGCAAAATGAGGTATTGTTCGTATGTTACGAAATGTTACTTGTTCGATTCTGCCACTCACGTCTTCAGTTGTAAATGTAAAAAGTCAGAATTTGGAATCAAAAGAAGATATGCATAGGTGGTCTACAATTTCGCAATGGGAAACATAGTCTATTTCGTAAATTACTAGAGTAGACGTTATCAAGGCTGACCTAGAACAATTTTACAAATATGGTATAAAATATTGGCGTACTAATAATGAACGATATCCTACTCGATGCCTTTTAAAAAGCCATACTGATTTTCCCACGGATTTCGTAAGCTATTGCTGCTAGTGATGGCCTCATTCAAAATAGAGTTATCGATAATTTTCGAAAAAAAAATCTAAGTATCTTCTATCAACAATTATTCATAGCTACTTCTGCTCAATCATAATCTAAATGTGAAAACGTGTAAATGGTGTCTAGATTTTATACAGCCTTCTATACATTTAATAAACACTGTATGTTTTCCAAATAAATAAAAACAAATAAACAAATAAATAAAATAACAGAATTTGGTTAATTGGTTTACCATCACCGTTAAGTAACAAAAGAAAATTAATAATTAACATTATACCAACTTAAGTCTCAAATTAATATGCATCAAATTGTAGCAAGCTTAGTCTTGCGTCTAAACACTATTAATCTAATTTCACATTATTCGTGTGGTTGGGTGCATAAAATTATGTTATTAAACTGTAAAGTTGACACAGCCTCATCCCATAAAACGGTATCGCACTGCGACGTACATTACAAATTTAGCTCACTTTCACTTGCACATTTTCTCATAATAATGGAGAACAGTTTAAACACAGCATGCAGGTTAAAATTACTAAGATTTCATAATGCATATTATACATCAATATAACTAATATTATTACAGTTATGTAACACAAATTCATTTCGAAATCTCCTAAAATATTAAAGTAAATATTATTTAGAATATTGTGCTGGAAGTTATGATTATTTGTCAAAGTCGAACAAATTTTTTGATACAAAAGTGACAAAGCTATATTTTAAGAACATCAAATATCAGTATTTGCTGAAAAAGTAACTAATGTCGATAATAGTTTTAAAATTATCGACAAAATATCATCGACATAAGCCCACGTCTATCGGCTACCGTCCGAGCGTGACCGTTGGCGACAAACGACTCGCGTGACGATTCTGAACGCGCCCTTATCTCGTCGATACTGGGACCTCACACAATCTTCAATTTAGTCCCTACGCCTCAGACAATAAGAGTCACAATGAACCTTGGATTAATATATCCCAATAAAATGTGTAAAATAGATGTTGTTCGGAATGTAGAGATTAACTTAAGAATTATTAGGTTCCGGCTTCTATATCCGGATGCTACCATCTTTTAGAACGGATTTACTCAAACTCAACTTAAGACTCAATTCTCATGTTGTCTTTGTCACTTTAGCACTTAGTGACAGTGACAGACCTTACTTAAGGAGGACTTTACAATAAGTAGCGCTTTAGCATTTGATCATAACTACACAGAGTGTAACAAAACAAAGTGATATCAGTTTAGGGTGTGTCTGTGTCCCTTATGTAGGGTTCACTGTGAAAGTAGCAGCGCCGAAAAAGTTACTTTTTTATCACATAGTTTTGTTACACACCGTAAAACGTTTTTAAGAGGAATATTTGCGTAATCAATTATTTAGTAAGTATCTCCTAGTTTTATAGTTTTAATAAAATTCGCTCAACTTTCGTAACGAGCCAATAAGTGGATTAAATGCAGATTCAAAGTTCAGTCGATTTCCCAATTATGACTTTCCCACGATATTTCGCGTCCGACACCAAGAGCTAATAGGATCGTACGTGCTTCGTGGACAATGAGGGACATTTAGAGAGAAACTATTGCAGAACGTAAAAACTTAGCTTTTACACACGACGTTACTTAACAGGTTTAATCTTTTAAGAGAGATTGTCCAAAAATGTATGAGGATGTATTTTAGGATGAACTCTCTTAAAAATCTTCTAAAATGGCATTTTAGGAGATTCTCTCATTTTACGTACACTAAGCGCTAATAGGACCTGTATGTGCTTCGTGGACAATGAAGGACATATTTTAGAAAGAAACTATTGCAGAACATAAAGCTTAGCTTTTGCACGCGACGTTGCTTGCCTTACACGTTTGATGATCTCTTTTTTTGTTGAGAGCCTCCTATTGCGTGCTAAGGGCTATAGGGCTAAGGGACAATACATCCCTTATTTTAGGAGATTCGAGATTCTCTCTTTCTCATACCAGGTGGTTATAGGATATATAAGTGATTCGTGGAAAATGAGGTTCTGCAATATAAGCTATTGCAGAACGTAAAAACTTGGTTTTTGCACACGACGTTGCTTGCTTTACACGTTTGATACTCCTAAGAGAGATTACTTTAGAAGATTCCCTCTTTTTCGAACACCACGTGCTTTAGAGAGAAACTAGTGCAGAACAGACGAACTTGGCTTTGGCACGCGACGTTGCTGTACACGATTAATCTTTTAAGAGAGATTGTCCTAAAATACGAAGCACCTATACCTCTAGGTTAAATTACCACTTGATATGCGTAAAATTGAGAGAATCTCCTAAAATAAATTCGATATTTGAATACATTCTATCTTTTCCCGTTAAGGAACTACGAATATTTTATTGTGTGATCTGTCATCATTTTTTTAAATTATGAGAATATGTTTGGAGTCCAAAGCAGGAAATACTTACGCATCCCGGCATTTATAAAATCCCCTAATATTAAAATTTCCACTTACCTTAGTCTTCAAGAATCCCAGGTCCCTTACTGGTACCGTCCGTCTGCTGATCTTCAGCTCCGTCTGCAGCACCTCCATGGTGGTGATGTCTTGGAAGCCCTGCTCCTCCAGCGCACGACAGGTCCTCTGGACTTGCTCGATGCAGGGAGAGAAGGAGCAGAATCTACCACCTGGAAAAGATTGATTGAGCTTTTCAAAAAAAAATCTGATTCTTATTAGCGATTTCTTATGGTAGTAACTAAATTTTGGTTTTAATTAAAATTTGTCGCACAATTTAAAGAAAAGAATTGACTAAGATCTAGAGTTGATGAAAAATTGTGTAACACAAATTAACCATATTTTTAAAGAACAAAGATTGTGTTCCCTTACAAGACAGTTTTTCGTAGAATACTTCTTACTCCTTACTAATTTTACGATTAAATTTGAATTCCTAAGATGTCCCTTGGACAACCCGAATATTTATGTGGTTCGTTACGGTTCTTGTCCGATTCGATCCGCACCGATTTTGACTATTCATCATACTGAAAATCTGTGTAATAGCAAGTCGAAGCTCATATTACAGTTTTAAATGTAAAACAAAGAGTAAGACAATTAAGCCTAGTAATGACCATAGGGGCTTTAGAGATACTAGACATACTATACTAGATACGATAGGCCTCAAACAGTATTTGTCTTGATGATATATTGCATCAGCTCAAGGTCTGTACCGGTTTTAACCATTGTCCGAACCGCCAGGTCACATTACTGACATGCAGTAGGCACTGGGTCGGGGAGGTCAAGCGACTGACAGATACTGTAGTAAGAACTAAGAACGCACAGAGTTTGTTTCGCCGGATCTTTTAGTTTACTATTAAACTTGATGGCTTTACTTGAGAATACGAGAAAAGATATTAAAGTTTCATTTGAAAATAAATAATAATAAATGACGCTCGCAACTCCGTTGCGCCTGAATTCGTTTATCACGCGGGAACCGTACATTTTTCCGCAATAAAGAGTATCCTATGTTCTCACCCGAGACTCGAAGTATCTCCATACCAAACAGCAAAATCGTTTCAGCGGATGTGAAGAGGTAACAGACAGAGGTAAATTTTCGTTCCCTTTATAACTTTGTGGTTAAAGCTGTATTTTTTAAGAGCCTTTGCTGTCCCACTGCTGGGCAAAGGCCTCCCTCAAGTCCTTCCATTGGTCCCGATCTATCGCCACCGTCGGCCAACCTGGCTGTACCTGTATACACGGCCAAGCTGTATACATCTAGTAAAAAAAATAGAAAAACAACAGGGTGAACAAAAACACACTCAACGCCAAAACAATTTTAGGGACAAAAAGACAAGCTTTCCTTTGACGATTTGGCACTACATGTGTAACCCTAATCTATGTGTGCTTACTGCTGACTAAGAATATATTTATTCGCCCGCTTTGATCTGATGCTATCGTCCCTGTCAATGTATCATTATCAGGTTCTAGAATATAGACACAATTTTGGTCCAGAGTACATCCCATAGACGTCCCGTCTTGATACCGTTTTAGGCATACTAAAGCACTATCGTAAGGACAGGCACTGTTGACCGCGAATAATAGCTTACATTTCTGTTAAGTTCGCATTTAGATGATAAGATTTTAAAAAACTTGACAATCGTGTAATGTTATATTATACGTTTTTTATAATATCTATGAACGCTTCACACCACGTCAGTCAGGCCCCGTGGTGAGTACCTGAAGGACTTGTTTTACGGGTGCCAGACAACGGAAATCTATTTAATACTTTTATACTATACATATATTTAAAATTTTTATTATATGATACACATATCTAATACACATCCATAACCCAGGAACTGAAAACTTTTTGTTCCGTTGGTAGGATTCGAACCCGCGATCCGCGGCTTGAGCTACCAACTCGCCCACCAACTGAGGCACAGAGCTCGTCAATACGTACATACTACACGTATTCGTCAAATATGGTTCGAATCTGAGTATTAACTTAAATAAAAATATGGAATTCAAACAATTGTATTACTTCTTCATCAGATCTCATCCTTACTTCCAAATCATTTAGGATCTCCAAAACTTAAGAGCCGCCGCTATCTTATCGTATAAGGACGGCGTCACTCAGCATGCCAATCCCGCGCGCCGCGGGGGGCACCCTCAAATTGTTTCCCTGCCCCTGATTGACAGCCGAGACAAGTTACCATAGTTACGAGATCGCCGACGTAACAGATAGCGCACAAAAAATGTCCAAATACAGTACAGTATGACGTGGAGATCGATATCGTGTCGATCGGAGTCTAATAAATGTTTTTGAATTCGCGAGACAGAGCTCTTATTATCTACAATGAGAGAAATTGACTCGTAGCATCCGTCGGGCTTACATAATTTCGGCTGTTACTAATGCAATACGTAGTTTGTGTTCCTAATTTAAACTTTGTCTGTTTCCGTATCCTGTCGGCCCACCCTGCCCCGGGGCAGTTCAGATGCCGAAAACGATATTCGATGGTATCTGTTGGTTGGGCTTGTCATAGCACGACAAAATCACGTAGGTCCGCCATTATACCAAGGACGCAAAGTACAGCAATAGTGTCAAGCAGTGTGGCTCACGGCGACACTGCTGAAGCGTCGCTGCGGTGACGTACCGCAAAGCACCGAAACAGTGTGTCAGGGCACAACACTGCATTGCGGCATCGTAGCGCAAAATTCTACACTGCTTTTTTATGAAATAAGGGGGCAATCGAGCAAAAAGGTCACCTGATGGAAAGCAACTTCCGTCGCCCATGGACACTCGCAGCATCAGACGAGCTGCATGTGCGTTGCCGGCCTTTTAACGGGGAATAGGGTAATAGGGGAGGGTAGGTATGGGAAGGGAAGGGAATAGGGGATGGTAGGGAAGGGAATAGGGAATGGGCCTCCGGTAAACTCACTCACTCGGCGAAACACAGCGCAAGCGCTGTTTCACGCCGGTTTTCTGTGAGAACGCGGTATTTCTCCGGTCGAGCCGGCCCATTCGTGCCGAAGCATGGCTCGCACGTATGATTGTACAGCAATGGCTGTTTTTGCGACACGACGTCTCAACGCAGTGTTTTGGCCGCCCTAGCCTTTTACTAACACGTCTAGCAAAGCTGCCACCACCACTGCAGAGTACGAATGTGGCTTTAGCAGCTAGTGTGCTCTGATATCATAGGAGTATAATGAAGGCATTAGGTGGCGAAATATGTGATCTTAATGCATCCGTAGTCACGCCACAACAGTATTACTAAATTCGTGTGAGGTACTAACAATGGTGACATACTTGCAAATACATAGAGACGTTCGTGATGTTAAATTGTAGCAATTATTTTCATACAAAAGTACAAAGGCCCTTTTTAGCATGCTAAAGCACCCTTATACTAGGGGTAGAAAATTGAATATGAATATTTCAGTTGGACTTGCTTGAATTGGCTAGTATCCTTCCCGGGATTCAAAATATCTCCATGTCAAACAGTAAAATCGGTTCAGCGGTTTGGGCATGAAGAGGTAACAGAGAGACAGACAGACACACTTTCGCATTTATAATATTAGGATTTAGTATGGATTCGTGTGAGGTACTAACAATGGTGAAACTTGGACCATCCGTCCCGTCCAATTCTCGTAACTATTGGATATTTCAGTTGGACTTGGTTGAATTGCGACACTGAGCACACAAAATCACATTGCACGAGAGTTTGGCTTGTCATTCATACTATAAACACTATGGAGCTGAAGAGACCGTTTGTTTAAACGTGATGATCACACGAATTACGGGACCACTTTTTATTTAGTTTTGATCCGATTTTGATCTAGTTTTTTGTTAAAATTGTTTTAGTTATGCAAATCATCATCACTTGCACTTGTTAACTTTTTTTTTAATTTATTAGAGTCAACAAACAGTAACCAAAGTACATATTCCTTAAAAGAGTATACAAATCAATCTTATTAACTATGGTACCAACAACGTTAACTACAAATTACTACAATAGTATAATAATTAAAACAATGCACTCAGTAAAGGGGCAGATGTAGACAAAATATACAATGACTAAGTAGATAATATCCATAAACAAAACATACTATAGTTTGTTTGTTTGGTTTTGTCTAGTTGTTAGGTTGTCGTGACTTCGAGTAGTTTGATCGGCAATTTTGTATTATGATCTGACATAGGACATTCAAAGAAACTCAATGAGTGTTCTGTGTCAGGAATAAGTTTATTTGTGTCCTGTTTTTCATTATCATGAGTCACGTGTTACTTTATGGTTCCTATAAATAACAATATGTTACAAAGTTCTAGCTCATTATAAAGGCCTAGCTAGTTAATTAGAGCAACATTTTGGGCAGTCAGTCGTTCGGGCGACATTCCTGTGACCTGACCTGCGCCTGCGCAACCGAGGATGACTAACACCCATTGTTCTATGATATGTGACCACTAAACTGACCTACAAGATCTGATAGAACATATTATTCATACTATACTTACTAATAAACATACAAAATGTCATAGAACGCATTATCCATACTAATATTATAAATGCGAAAGTGTGCCTGTCTGTATGTCTTCACGCCCAAACCGCTGAACCAATTTTGCTGGGTTCGGAGATACTTTGAATCCCGGGAAAGGATATAGGGTACTTTATCCCGGAAAAATGTACGTTTAGCGCAACTTTGCGGGCGTCGTAATCGTTCTGTTACCCTAACAGGATAAAACCAAATTTTCTGGCTATGGCCAGGCCGACAATGAAAGATTGCTAATAATAATATCTATGGACGCTTCACACCACGTCAGTCTGGCCCCGTGGTAAGTACCTGAAGGAATTGTGTTACATGTACCAGACAACGGAAATATATTTAATACTTTTATACTATACATATATTTAAGATTTTTATTATATGATATACATATTTAATACACATCTATGACCCAGGAACTTTGTAAGCTTTTTGTTCCGTCGCGTCAGCGGGACTCGAACCCGCGACCTCTGGCTTGAGCTAACAACGCGCTCACCACTGCGCCACGGAGGTCGTCAAAGGCTAAGGATCCCGATCATGCCAGCTTTAAAAAAATTGTAATAAAATCGGTCTACCCAAGTAAATAAATAAATAAATAATTATTTTTTGACCCAATAGGATACTACACTACACAATGTAGTGTTATGTCCTGTATTTTGATGCTACAACTTATGATGCCCCGACAGTCACACACGGACATGTCAAACTTATAACTCCCCTTTTGTTTTCAGGGGGGGGGGGGGGGGGGGGGGGGGGGGTTAAAATATGCTCACAACTGTATTAGGTTAGGCATAATGTTAAGCTTACACAATCCTAGAAGAATATGCCCCTCTACACGTTCCTATTTGTATTGATCATTGGCCAACGTGTAAGCCTATGGCACTTATAATGGATGAAAAAAGTTCCAGCATTAGCCTCAATAAACCTGTCACAATATAAAGGATTACCATTCCATTCGATTACACAAACGATTTACACGTACTTAGAGCTGGTATCGATTTAATTACGATTATAATCGGATCGTCGCGAGACAATGCGCACGCGCCGCTCATTATTGCGTAGCTCGTGTATGTGTATGTGTGTGTGTGTGTGTGTGTGTGTGCGTGTGTGTGTGTCTGCGTGTGTGATTTCACTGCCAGTTTATCTTAGCTAATACATCACAAGATTGTCCACTATTGTCAGTGTTGGGCTATTGTGATGTGTAGTGACGGGGGTAGCTTGTCGATATTTCTCGAATGTTTCATTTCGTTTGGAAGTTCTTTGGGAAATCTACCTTATTAATTAGGAATGTCTCATTCTATGATAATAAGTGCAGACGTTGAAATTATTTTGAAGATGTTGTTTTATTGTCAATATTTGATGAACATGATTATATTATTTTTATTGAAATAGGTGTTGTCAGTTGTCACGTGTCTCCTGGGAATCGTACATTTTGGCGGAATTAAAACTATATAATATGTTCCTATTCCAGAGCTTAAATATAATATGTAATATCCATACAAATCTACATCGAAATCGTTTGAGCACGAAGAGCGAACCGACCGATATTAATAATATCAGTATGCATAAAGATAAGATTTCAAGTAATCAGTTAGTTAGTAAACTGATATAAAGCCACCTACTATCAGCCCACTAGTCATCTGTTGAAACGAATTTATATTACATAAGATACAGTTTGAAATTCAATGAAATGAAAATAATTATTTAGTTTAGATCGCAAGATCGCGAGTATTGATTTGGAGTCCCCGCAGACTACAGACTTAGTCGGCCGATAGTTTGACCAAATTGGGGTTTCAGTACATTATTATCGGCCGGTACAAATTGTTTAGTGTGCGAAACTTCATACATCTTCGTACTGATTAAGCTTTCGATCAAACTATCGGCCGACTAAAAGTCTGCAGTCTAGGTTTTACCATGGCGGAGGCGCTTACTAACAGTGGCACTTTTGATTTGATTGATTTAACCGTGCAGACAGACGGACACGCTTTCATACTCCGTTGCGCCAAAATTTGTTTATCACCCGAAAACCTTTTTTTTAGGTTAAAACATATCCAAGTCCTTTGCCGGGACTCAAACTATCTCCATATCAAACAGCTGTTCTGAGATTTGGCTGATAACAGACGAACAAACACACTTTCGCATTTATATTTGTCTGGATGTTATTATTGATATCCATAAAGCTTTCGACATCTCTACACGTCCTAAGTGCCACTTAGGGCATGATGTGGTTGTTACAAAATCATCTGAACAGAGCTATGCTTACTAACTAATATAGAGTCTGCAAGGTTCACAGTTTAGGAAACCACATTTAAGGGTTCTGGGTATTTAGTCAACTGACATTCGACAATTTTGACAGCAAAGTTATAGGGTAAGATACAGCGTCCGCAACCGACTCGTCTTTCACTGCCGGACATTTTTGAAAGTTGCTTCCCACTGTCTGACTACCTCAGTCTAATAATTTTTGGGCTCTTTCATTTAACATATTGTGGCATCATGTTACAGTGTTGGGGACGTGCTCCATACAAAATATCCCTTCTTCTTTATTGAGAAACAGACTACAGTAATATTGATCACTGAACACTCTTTCGCTATGGAAAGGTTATTGTTAATAAGCGCTTATGTCACAAGAGCGTATTGCCGATACATCTATTTAATTGTTCGTTTATCTATATGGATCATCGGCATTGTTGTGCCTAAATACCTTAACCTATAACATGTATAGAAAGTAATAGTAATTTAATTATAATATTAAGTAGATAACCCATTATTACAGTACCTACACTAAAAGTTTTCACGTAATGCCTTCCACAATGGTTTAGTGACAGTGGTCAGTTTAATTGAAATCAGACCAGCTAAACCGAAGTATTTTTATGTTTTAGTGTCCAAGTGTGTGCGCAGAACATAAGAGTACTCTCTCTCAGTTTACTCTATAACAAACTTTCGAATGAGCTGATGGGCAAAATCTCGGAGCGAAATGTCAGAGACGAAAAACTTCGAATCTTATTTGAATCGATCGAATCGAATTCACTTTTCCTCCCAGGACCGCAGGAGCCCGATTGTCAAACCTTCGATCCTCATGAACACACGCTCTTACATGCAGATTACGAAAGGCTATATTCGAGCTAAGAGAATTGCATCCCTAATATAAACTCCATCGATCGACCAACTCTTGACTAAGGCCCGTATAAATAGTCAGTACTTAAGATGCGACCCGGTCTCAAGACGCGGTTCGGCTCTGTGATTGGTCCAAATTTTGACAGCCAACCAATCACAGAGCCCGAACCGTGTCTTGAGACCAAGATGCATCTTGAGTACTGACTATTTATACGGGCCTAGGAGCCCGATTGTCAAACCTTCGATCCTCATATGCACTCACGATCTTACACTAGCAGCGAAAGGGATATTTTTTACGGACGATTTACAAGCATTGCGCGTAGACCAATTTTTTCATGCTCTTACACGCAGCGTTCGAAGGTCGAGTAACAAGCATCGCGCCTAGACCACCTTTTTCATGCTCCTACACGCACCCCCGTCGAAGATCGAGTTACGAGCATCGCGCCTAGACCACCTCGTCCCGGACTGACGTGTGCACCCATAGATTATCCCGTAACGTTATGACAGCACAATCACGTGAGCAGGTGGTGCGCCGCGGGCAGAGGCGGGCCGGCCACCCGCGCGACCGCCCCCGCCCCGTGCCGTGTGCTCTCAAACTCTGGGTATTGTCTATGGTTCTAACTATCCTATATTATCTATAAATTGTCTATGATATTACTGTAAATTGCCTACGATATCTGAAAGGCCTGATAGACGTACGAACTTAAAGTACGCGAGTTTTAAGTTCGTGAACTTACTCGGCTCGCGTCGGTGACACACGAAAATCGCTCACACTGGCCATGCCCCCAGGCTCGCGGCTCGCGGCTTTTTGCCGACACACGGGCGATTAAGATCGTCGAGCCAGTCCGCGTACTTACTCGCACGTCTGTCACCCCCTTAATATGAACCTATCCAAGCTGCTACATAATATTATATCTGTGGATTGTCTGATGTTTTACCCATCTTACATACAATTATTATAAACGAGATGACGCCCGCAACTTCGTTGCGCCAAAACTCGTTTATCGCGGCGTAACCGTACATTTCCGGGATAAAAAGTATCCTATGTTCTTTCCCGGGACTCAAAGTAGAGATACTTTATGCCAAATTTCAGCAAAATCGGTTCAGCGGTTTGGGCGTAAAGAGGTAACAGACAGACAGACAGACAGACAGACATACACACTTTCGCATTTATAATATTAGTATGGAAGTATGGATGCAAAAGTGTGTGAAAAGAAAAACGCGATTTCAGTATTGAAAAACACATTCTGAAAACCTTTCATTAAATGAGCAACCTGATGATGATCAATAGCTCTCACGCTTGTCAACTTTCTGTTTAGGAGAGGCCCAGGCGAAAACAGACACAGACGCGTAAGCCACACAACATTTCTCTGCTTAGGTTATTCTATTAAATTAAAAATTTGAGTAAGAACTTGGAATTTTATAGGACCTAATTTCTAGAGTCTTAGGCAAAGTTTGAGAAGCCCTGTACCACACCCATACAGAGCCATACAATACTACACTATCAGTACCCACCGGGAAGAGAAAAATTATATAATTGCATACCCATACGAGTATATTGAAATGCACTGACTTACTGTAGGCGTCAAGTTTTCTCTTACTAATAGTAATTTTACATTACAAATCCATACTAATATTATAAATGCGAAAGTGTGTCTGTCTATCTGTCTGTCTGTTTGTCTGTCTGTTACCTCTTCACGCCCAAACCGCTGAACCGATTTTGCTAAAATTTGGTATGGAGATACTTTGAGTCCCGGGAAAGGACATAGGATACTTTTTATCCCGGAAAAATGTACGGTTCCCGCGCGATAAACGAATTTTGGCGCAACGGAGTTGCGGGTGTCATCTAGTTACTTATAAGTATGTCTGTTTATACCTTCTTCATGTTTAAACCACTGAACTGATTTCAAATTAATTTAGTATGCTCTTACTTTCAGTTCCAGGAAATGACATTAAAATAGTTTTTGGCACAGGAAATTACGTGACGCCAAAACAGATTAATTTTACAAATTTCACTTCATGCTTAAACCAATGAACCGATTTCGATGATTCGTATGATATACCCTGAGTCCCTGGTAAGAACTTTTCTACAGTAAAATGTGAGGTTTTCCAAAGAATTTTTGCGCGAACAACATTACGAGTCATAAGCTCACCTAATTGAGCCCAAATGGACCGATTTTTAAAAATGAATTTTGGTACAGAGATATAGGTCCTCACGGGCGTAATATAAATAGCTTTGATATGTGGGGGGGGGGGGGGGGTCCCTAACGTAAAAAAGCGGACAAGTTCGAGTTGGACTCGCCCATGAGTTCCGCAGCAGCAAATAGGTAACGTGTTTAGGAAATCAAAAATATTCTTTACAATTTGAATATTGGAATGTTGTCAATTCGGTGCGGTACATACCTATAATTGTCGAATAGTCAAGTAACATGGATAGTAATGGGGGGGGGGGGAGGGGGGGGCTTATATACGCCCATGCAGGTCCTAAAAATAAGTATCTACGGCAAAATGTAGGATTCCCTTGCAAATTTCTGCGCCAATAACATGATGAGCCCACCTGATCTAGCGCAGTATTTATAGCTAGATCCTGTCTGCAGATTGCGCGCGCGCAGCATTCCTGTATCACTTCAAATACTTTATTGCTCTATACTCTATCTGGACAGTATTGGTTGCTTAATAGATCGTTTATGTTCAACTAGATTACCGAGGCTTTGTTCGAAGATTTAAAATGTATTTTCTGTATAGGAATTTACACAAGCTTTTTGGAGAATAAGTTGGAATGATTTTTTTCGTAAGTATATTAAAAAATGTGGATTAATATCGTTAAATATAGTAGAATCTTGAATATTCCAGGTTTGTATTGTAGATAACACTATACGTTTCAATTAGGGAATGCAAATCTCGCGAGATTGGGGCTCAAGCGAGATCCCGCGAGTTTATGAATACAATACCGCGAGATCTCGCCGATTTCGAGATCTCGCGAGATTAGAAGTTTGGTGAGTTTTTTTGCAAATAATCACAATATTTGAATAGTCATAAATATTATACGTATTATAAGATTAACATTCATTTTCACGATTTTTTTCAATAGAATTTTATGCATCAAAAATTGTTTGATGTATCTGTCTATAATTTTTAAGTAAGTTAGTGGGGAAACTCTTGACGCTCGGGCCCTTGCCCATACAAAATTGAAAAAAAAATTGGTCTTTCAGCGCTGCTACTTTCACAGTGAACTCTCTACAAGGAACACGTACACACCCTAAGTATTCTCACTTATTTTTGTTACAACCTGTATATGGAGACGCTTTTGAATTTCCGTCGACGACAATTTTTCACGTGCACGTTAGAGGACATCACGACGTTAACACTTCTAAACCGCACAACGTCCGCGGTGCGTAAAATCAAAAGGGCATTTAACGTACACCCAACGTTTTATCGTGGGGGCCGGTGTCCACGATAACGTGACGTCCAGAATTATAAAAGCGCATTATAAAACACAAATATTTTAGTAATAAAATAGTTCTTTTATAACTAACAAAACCAGAAGTCAAAATTCAGGACCTATAGTCCGCGCGGAACTAGTTGGCCGCTCTGCCGGCCAACTAGTTGCGCGCGGACTATAGTTGAGAATCACAGTGCACAGTTGCTGAGGCCAGCTCCTTTTTGCTTTTACTCCGTGATCGCAACTCCGTCCGTGCCCGCGCTTCGAATAAGACGTTTTTATACTCAAGTGCAATCTCGTCAAACTCGCGAGATCTCGCCTTTTTTTCGTCCGAGATCAATCTCGCTAAAAAAGGCCGAGATCTCGCGAGAACGAGATTGCATTCCCTAGTTTCAATACCACTATTGTTGTAAAATCATTAACCTTCTAACTTACATGGTACAATTGTTTAATAGCAATACTAATAATAACAAATATGTACAGCTACCTAAATTCCAATTAGTATAATAGTGTTACCTTAACGACATAAAATATATAATTTACTCTATACGGTACCAAATTAAATTGCAGAGTCGTTAACCTTCTATCTTCGTAGTCGGTTAAAAATAATGCTAGGAATATACTTTCAGTATTAATTACATTGCCTCTTAAGTTCGGATTTATCCTCGCTAATCTGTATCGCAGTGGGCTATGGTACTGCGTACCGTCTGCTTGGGACACACTGGCTGAATATAAAATAAAGATTGAAGCTTAGAACAAACCTAGGTTAAGCCTCAGCTTAAAGTATTTGATTCAGCTTAGCGTCGTTTTTAATTTTATTTAAAATTTTATTCTAAAAATTATATTTTTTTTTGAATTCAAGGCTATTTATTTTTTCAGAAATATACAGCACGTTTGGTGTGGCATGTTTCCGAAATATCCACTTTATATTTATGCAAAATTACATCAAAATAGGTCAAGTGATTCTTGACATTCACCCGTATAAAACTCTCCAGCTTTACACTCACAAATTTTCACCCCCTGTGCCTCCAAGCTAATGATACTGATTAACAATATTCGGTCGATAGCAGTAAGTTATACGAGGCGGGCCGCCGAGATTGCTCGTGCCCGCGTTAGCTATCCGCGATCGATGTTTATGTCCTATCAGATTGTGGATTTATGCCTTTTTCGACAGCCAGGGCAAAGGGTATAGGGTTTTATAAAAGTTTTACATGTGAGTTATGAGATGTAGCCTGTTTAGCACAATTCTTATATCGGGAATTATTTTTTTTGCGATTGAAACTATTCTATAACTATGAGGGACCGCAGGTACAGGAAAATTTAAAAGCGTAAGGGTATAAAAAATAGAAAAAAAATATTATTATTACTATAAAAGTATGAATAATATGTACATAGACGGTAGAAGTTTTAAATTTTAGCAAAAGAAAACAGAGAACATAGATATGTAGCAATTTTTATTCTTTAATTTGTGATTTAATATTGCCTATATTACTAACTAATATATATATTACCGCTAATGTGCGTAAACCAGTTAGACAAGGTATTATGCAGATTACCTGGGTGAGTCAGTTAAAGTGTAAAAAGTTTATTCTATTCTCATTAAATTACATAAAACAGGTTCTTGTTTTAATAAAACATATTATTTAGTTGTAGAGAATTATTTAATATATTTTTTGGACATAAACAAAGGAACAAATTATTAAATTTTAAGTAAAAGGTTACTCCACTAATAAAATATAACAGATCGTATCAACCAGAATAAAACCAATCAAAACAACAATAGTCTTAGGTTGACAAGCTTACGTCAAAGTTTTTAGGATTTTTCGAAGGAAGAGAATGTAAACCAACTAAGTAAAGTGCAAAAATAAGCTTTGTTTATTTAAAAATTTCACACTTTAACGGATTGTATCAGGGAATCTGCAGATTACCTAGGTAATGTGCACGTTAACGTATTGTGCATTCTAACGGTAACATATATAATGGATAACTGCGCAGTCTCGAGCTCCTATTATGATTTTTTTTTCATTTGAGTATTCAGCTTATTTCGGAAATCGTGTTTTTGGAAAGAACTGAAAATGCACTCAAATTTGTGTGATGCCAATTGTTAGGTTCAGGTAAAGGCTTACGTCCGCACTCGGAGTTACATATTTAACGATTAGGTACTTAACTTTAATTTAACGAATTTGACAAACTCTATAAAGTTTACGCATTGAGTGTCGCTAAGTGCGGTTAGTTTTTTTAATACCTTTCCTTCGCTTTTAACGCGTTTAAAACCGCACGCGTTAAATATCTTAAGGCCTCCATAATTATGTCGCGATCCTCAATCTGGTGTGTCCTTTAAACGGAATACAGCCAATTTATAAATTCGTCTGAAACACGAGCATCATTAATTATGTTGCTGGCTGGGTGGCTGGGAAAAACTTCACTCATTGCGCTATCTATACCATCGTACACCGTTCCTCTCTCACCTACTCCGGCATCTTCATTTTTAGCCCTAACAACCGCTTCATCTGCTTCTTTAATTTCGACTCTATTGCCTTTCATCTAGAGTTTAGTCTCATCTGGAGGCATACCAACTTATGCTGTTCTGTCATCGTCCCTGTATGTTCCATCTCTCTCGACTGGCCGGTAAGCCTCCCCAGCGTTAATGGTGTTATCTCGCCCTCGGACGCAGCACCTTAAGTATTCTTTATCTTGTCCCTTTGCCTTTGTTTTACCTTTTTATATACAAATAAAATTACAGTGTCCGTTTGTAAAAATACTGTACAAATTAAAAATGCTGCATGAAATAGTAATGTTACCTTTTTATGTCTACCTGCCTATTTCTTTGCTTTAGAATTTAGATAATCTTAGAAACAACTCTGCCGGTTTCGAAAATGGCTGTCTGATAAGTCGCCAGTAAAAAACGTAATCTACGACGTAATTAAGTACACAGTTATTATTTTTACTTTTAGGCCTAGATTTTCATTCCACTCACGTGTGAGTCAGCCTTAGCCGGAAGCGATGTTCGAGTTGCGAGAGTCGGACCCCCAAACAGAGTCGCATGCTCCTAATTTCACCGCGATTGTAGATTCGAGTGCGAGCATTAATAAAATTAACGAAACCCCTTTAATTGATAGTACCTGGAACGCTATCTGCCATCTTTTTATACTGAACCCAATAATATTTTATTTACGTAGCCCTAGATACAAGATACGGCTTGTAAGCATGTTTATCGACTGATCTCTTAGTCGGGGGTTTTAGTATTTTGACTTTTTGTTTTTATAATTACTTGTGTAAGCTATTCTCTAACGTATATGGCTATGTTAGGACTTGAGACTAATATCTTGAAATTATTGTAGTTTTATTAGGAAGTGGGTCTATTCTAGTGTAATGTCCTATTGTGCCATTTTTTTTTATGAGATAAGGGGGCAAACGAGCAAACGGGTCACCTGATGGAAAGCAGCTTCCGCCGCCCATGGACACTCGCAGCATCAGAAGAGCTGCAGGTACGTTGCCGGCCTTTTAAGAGGGAATAGGGTAATAGGGATGGGAAGGGAAGGGAAGGGAATAGGGGAGGGAAGGGAATAGGGTGGGGATTGGGCCTCCGGTAAACTCACTCACTCGGCGAAACACAGCGCAACAAGCGGCTGTTTCACGCCGGTTTTCTGTGAGAACGTGGTATTTCTCCGGTCGAGCCGGCCCATTCATAAATATAAATAAAATTTTCCCGTTCCCGTCAAGGGCCCGAGCGTCACGAGTTTTCCCATGCAAAAGTGAGAAAAAATTTTGGTCTTTCAGCGCTGCTACTTTCACAGTGAACTCTCTACAGGGAACACGTACACACCCTAAAGGATTATCACTAGTTTTTGTTACACCCTGTATAGAAACGTCAACAGACAGACAAACACATCGATCGTGACGGTACTGATGTATCGTCTCAGTCACGAAATTTAACGTCTAAGATTTATACGACAATAGCCCTGATGATGGAGTATTTGAAAGTAAGCTATTGCAATGTTATAGTTTACGTTTGCTATTTCAATACTTGTCTTAAGAGGGCGACTAACCCAAAAAATCAAATATCGTCCTTCTCTCTTCACACTCACACCCGTCATTAATATGTCAGGCGAAAAACTACGACGCGACGCGGATTCATCGCCAAAATAGTTTTTTCTCAATAACTTGATAAATATACAACATTTTAAAAATCCGCTAGGTCGGTTTCTTAGTGATAGAATTTTCTACAATGTGTAAAAATATTAACTTAGTTCAATGCACGGTTGTGGCAATAAATGAAAAATTTGTGAAAATTAGATGCATCTTTGTGATTTTTTTCTATCGAGAAAATTTTAAGATATCGTGTTTTTGCTCAGATCGAATTCTTGGAAATATAATGTAGTAATTAGATACTAAATTTTCGAATTTATAATTAATTTTTATACTTGAAAATAAGCCCCGAATTGTTGCATTTTCTAAATATAATGTAGTTTAGAAAATGCAACAATTCGGGGCTTATTTTCAAGTATAAAAATTAATTATAAAATCGAAAATTTTGGGTTAGTCGCCCCTTAACTCTAGGTCTTAAAAGCTGTAATGGTAAATAAAAAAAATAGTAAATTCGGAGTACTACACACTATTCACATAAAATTCGACAAACCCGAAAGATTTATATGATTACGACTTTTCAACATAATATATTAATCGTTTGACTTTTTGCCACATCCTATAAAATACTATTTTGTTAATTGCTACAATCCAGAATATTTTTTAAGTTTTAAGGTTATAATTATTTATGGACCAAACGTAAATACATCGCGCAAATCGTCTCAAATATACGCTCACTGTAGGCTTTTAACAGTTTATTGAGACGTAAACGAACCGATTTCGAACATCCAGGATCCGCATATCCGCGCTTGTCATTGAAAGCCACCATAGAGGATGGAAATGGGTAGATATGTCAGTAATATAAAATTACAGAAACAGGAAAAATTAAAGATTAAAGTACATTCGACTATCCGGATTTTCGAATATTCGAATGCCCAACGGCAAAAATTATTGTTTCGGTTAATCTAGTTCCTACAGTAAGAAAAAGATTAACCGAAACAAGTAACAACTAAATATAACTAGATTAACTGTGCAAACATTTCATTTAGGCCATACAGTACAGATGATACGCGTTTTGCGATTAAAAATATGTATGTAGCTGTAAACGCGTATCAAAACGTTAAGGGCCTTCCCTACGGAGAATCCATGATTTATCGTATTTCAAGCCTTATAATAAAAATACAGCAATAATCTTCAGTATATCAACATTCCTTTCAAACGTTTTAAATTTTAACAACGTTTTAAATTTTCTATTTTTGTTTATTATACTCATGATATCAGCTTCCAAAGTAAATCCAATTTATTAAAATTCAGTATCTCCTTAGTATTTACAAATGACTTTTATTTGGAATACACGCCAATAGATCGACAATATCATAAACTACATATTCCCCGTTTTAATTTTTTTTAGGTCAATTTTGAACTAAGATAAGTAAAAAAAAAATAGGGTTTTGGTGCGATCTCGGCAACGCCGCAAATTTATGGTCAAGGTCGTTTGCTCGGGGGATGGCCTTAAGCGCTTGTCATCTGAACATACCCTTAGGTTTCTCCAAACATGGCTTCTTTGGCGGAAGAAGGCCGATGAGAAAACTTCGGTCGTAACGTGCCTTGAGCACTTTTCATCTGAACATACTCTAAGGTTTAACGAACATGGTTTCATTGGCCGTCGTAGGCTGAATACAAAATTTCAGTCGTAATGGCTATATTAGTTGTGAATTTAGCCCACATACCAGCTAGAGCGATAATGTTTATAATATGTTATTAATATCATAAGAAATTACACCAAAAGATTTGCTGCACTCTGATTAGAATTATCAATATAGACAGAACCAACTTGTTCTGTCTATTGTGGTAGTACTACATCAATGGCTGAGCAGAGTATTTTGGACACTGTATACAGTGTGTAACAAAAATAAGTGATAATACTTTAGGGTGTGTACGTGTTCCTTGTAGAGAGTTCACTGTGAAAGTAACAGCGCTGAAAGACGAATTTTTTTTTCACTTTTGTATGGGCAAAAGCCCGAGCGTCACGAGTTTTCCCATACAAAAGTGAAAAAAAAAGGTATTTCAGCGCTGCTACTTTCACAGTGAACTCTCTACAAGGAACACGTACACACCCTAAAGTATTATCACTTATTTTTGTTACACCCTGTATATCAGATAAATATAGCTTAAACATCCATTATTATAATAATATGCTCATTGCTCAATCAGTGACTGATGTCACCATATTGTTATTAGCAAAACATCATTCATAAGAATGCCATAATTCACAATCGCCAATGATAAATTGATTTATTTTTCTAGGAATATTTTTCTCGTGTTTACGTGTAAAATGCGCGAGAATTCTACCATATCAAATCAAAATCAAATCAAAATATTTTATTTCCAAATAGGTTAACAAAGTTAACACTTTTAGAACGTTGTCTACATGACCGGCCTACCACCGGTTCGGGAACCGGCGTGGCGTAAGAAACTCGCATAGATATTTTTGTATCTAGTCTAGGTATAAATTGTCCAAATGTTGCCCGCAACTTCTTACATATAAATTCGCTTATCGCGACTTTCTTGGGAAGTCATCTCCATCAAAATCAGTGTAGGTTTCTAAACTTCAGGACATCAGAAACTTCGCATTTTTTCTCCCATTTTCTTCTGATTACTTTGTAAGACAGTTTTAGCATGTCCCTTTAGAATTTAGATCATATCAAAGGGTTTTGTTTGGATACCGCTGACGATATAGCGACACAGGAGATATTGTGTAAAACCAAGCTCGTTTAAATAGATGCCTCTTGCTACTCCGTTGCATCAAAATTAGTTTGTCGCGTAGGAACTGTACATTTTTCCGGGACTCAAAGTCTTCATACCAAATATCAGCAAATCGGTTCAGCGGTTTGCGCGTGAAGAGGTAACAGACAGACACACTTTCGTATTCATAATATTAGTATGGACCGGATGTATATATATGGATTGTCCATCCATTCTAAGCTCTACGCTAAACGTATGGAGACTGTCATTTGACCTCCACAAACGGAATTTCTGAACGGGTTACGGGCCACGTAGGTACAGTACAATATCAATTAGACTAATTAATTCCAACACTGAATACCTGTATCTAATCTCCCTCCACGCTTGCCGACTTAGATGTTTTATTCACCAACTAGATTATTTTAATGCGGCATTTACTTAAACAGTTGATATAACAGATATTGTAAAGATTTATTTGTTAGTTAATTAGAATCATTCTCATAAAATTTACTACATTAGCTTGATTTAGTAACATGTCAGATTAAAACATTAAGGGCCTGTTTCACCACTTTCTGATAAAGTGCCGGATAGGCTATCCACAACTTTTTTACAGATTCTCCGTACCACATTAAGTTAAGTGGTGGATAGCCTATCCGGTACTTATCAGAAAGGCCCTTAGTATACAGAGTGTATCAAAACTAAGTGATAATGCTTTAGGGTGTGTATGGGTAGCCTATATCGAGTTCGTTGTAAAAGTATCAGCGTAAGAGTAACTAACCGACTCGCACTTGACCGATTTCATTTTGCCATGCGGTTACTACGGAATTCCTCGCAGGCGGAGCCAAGAAAAACGTCTACTTTTGAAGACATACGTTATCGTCTGTACATTCTATTATTTAGACCGTATGACACTTTTTCACTATTCCGTTATAAGCAATAATAACTCCCAGACCGGTTTCGGTGACGGTGGCCGGAATCATAGTGCCCAAGTGTGTGCGCAGTACTCTAGAGCGAGCACTCTCTATTCCTTTACTCTCATAACCTAGTGGGACGGACGACCGACACGACTGGCGAGAGATCAGGCACAGGATCGACTTTTTACATGCCCATCCGATGCATGGATCATCTTATTTATCAATCAGGTGATCAGCCTGCATTGTCCTATCTAACCAAACTTGGAAATAACACGTTTCCAACGCGGGAATCGAACCTACGACCTTCGAGCCAAGAGCCACACTCTTAATAACTGGACCACCTACCTATAATTATTCGCACATTTTTCATAAGGATGGCTCATGAATTAAAAGTGTTATTTTGGTTAGTCTACCACAATAAGCTTTAGACGTCTCCCAAGTTGGGAGTAGACGTATTATATACGGTGTATAGCCGCGCCGTGAGGGAACATGTAGCTCCTTATACGACGCACTCCCGTATAGGTTAAACCCAAGTAATTGAGCGCTTCTAACTAACTAGTTATAAGAATACATTAAGAATTCAAAAAAATACGAAATTCTCCAGTAAAAAGCGACCTGAAAATGACGAATTACGACTTTACTCACTCTCGATCACGTCTGCTCTGAAAGCAAAAAAAAAACTACATCAAAAGTGGCAAAGGTGGACCGTTTGGGTGTTACGATGCTACAGACAGACACACACAAATACGCGCATACAAACTTAATACATCAATCAAAATTTAATTCATAATATTTTAGGTGTGTTTGGCAGTGGAAAGCATCAAAAATTACCGGGCGACGAGATGCTTACAGTTATCCAAAATAAATTAAAAAAAACTGCGCTTTATACTTTATCGAAGGTTAGGTAGACTTTCAGAACTGGATACCTCCTAAAGTAACCGCGACCGGAAGTCCATAGTTGCTATTTGCTGGTCTTACCTCTATCATGTACAGGTAAACTTTCAGCTTTTATAAAATGACGAAAGTCTGGCTGTCGCTGGATCTACTCTATATCAATACGCTTAAACCTATACGAATAATAAAAACTAAGGAAACGTATTACGTAATTACCATACTATTACCGTTTTTTGGTTCCTTTCGAACTGTCATCTAACGTCAGCCTGATACCGCTCAAGGTCACCTAAATATTGCAAATGACGTATATAAAATGTGTACCATACTTTTTTTGACAAGTATAAGAACATGTTTTTTGAAGGAGTTACTTTTCCTTAGTTTTTATTATTCGTAGGCTTGAACAGACCTCTCGCATCATGCTTAAGGTGACAGCTAGCAATTTATAACCAAAGCAACGTTAATGAATTCTCGCAATTCGGCAACTTGTCATAACACAACGCTAGTCCGAGGTTTTGAATAATTTCCTAGTAATTGAATGAGTAAATAAATCATGTCTGCCACGCCAAATACACAGATTATACGCTATACATTACACAGATTTGTCGTTAGATCGCTCGTAATGCGCTATTAGATTAAAATTAATCATTGCAATATGCAGAAAACCCATTCAATGATGTTGAACTAGATGACGATGATTAAATCTAAATTGAAGACATGAGTGGAAGAAGTGGGTAACTAACATTTAACAATATAAGATCATGTTGTTAACCAACCAACCATTACTCATTATTTCCCTTACAATTTGAACAAACCTTAAAACTTACCTACTTCATCATCTAGTTAATATATCTAGCTATACATAGAGTCTATATTTTTATTATTTTAAGGGCCTGTTTCACCGCTTCCTGATAAGGTGCCCGATAGGTTTATTTGACAGATTCTCCATACTCTGTGTGCCAAGTTAAGTGGTGGATAACCTTATCAGGAAGCGGTGAAACAGGCCCTTAATCATTTTCTCGGTTTTAAAGTTTCTATTTATGCAAAAGCAAAAACAATAGTTTTCAAATTGTTAGTTATCCATTTTATTCATGTCTGTCCTAAATTTGAATTGAAAGAAAAACAGGTTGATCAGATTATTCCGATTAAAATATAGATAGCGACTTTGTAAGTGAGTGGATGCGAGGTTTCCTTGGTTAGAAGCAAAAACAGACGTAAATAACTTATATTTTGAATGTACAGCTAAGTTTGGAGCATCAGCAATGTAAAATATATGTTACCGTTAGAATGCAGAATACATTAACGTGCACATTACCTAGGTAATCTGCAAATTCCCTGATACCATCCGTTAAAGTGTGAATTTTTTAAATAAAAAAGGCTTATATTTGCACTTACCTAGTTAGTTTGCATTCCTTTCCTTCGTAAAAGTCTTGTGAACCTAAGACTGTTGTTGTTTTGATTAGTTTTTTCTAGTTGATACGATCTGTTATATTTTATTAGTGGACTAACATTTTACTTAAAATTTAATAATATTTTCCTTTGTTTATGTCCAAAAAATTATATAAAATAATTCTCTACAACTAAATAATATGTTTTATTCAAACAAGAACCTGTTTTATGTAATTTAATTTGAATAGAATAAACTTTTAGCACTTTAACTGACTTATCCAGATAATCTGCAGAATAACTTGTTCATCTGCAGTCTAACTGGTTTACGCACATATACATTAAACCAAAAGATCGCTTTCTTTAGCGGCGTTGTAAACTGTTTAAGGGTGGATAAAAATCAATATGTTAATCTTAAATTAACACGTAAGAACACGTGACCTAAATAGCGCTGATCTTAAATACGTAAGAGGGTTAGTAGACCTCAGCTGAGAGAAGATAGTAACATCACACTCTTTTTCTACTACGAGACGAAAATGTATGCCTGCATGGTCACCATAGAAACGGTTTCCTCTTGCGGAAGAATAGACAAAGTGACAGACAATGGAAATCCGCCATTTTGTCGATAAAATTTGTCAGTATGTCGATTCTTTTCCATGTTCTGCTAGAATTCGTTTTTTTTTTTACTTTTACCGGCACTTGGTTTCATTATTGATGAGAAGTAGGAACTGATCTCGTGTGCGACATCCATACTAACATTATTAATGCGAAAACGTTTCTGTCTGTCCATCTATTTGTGATTTCTTCACCGCTGAACCGCTGAAATTTCGCCGAAATTTGGTATGGAGATACTTTGAGTCCCGGGAAAGGACATGGGATACTTTTTATCGCGTAAGAATGTACAGGGCCTGCTTAGCGCACTAAACGACTCTCGGCGCAACGGATTTGCGGGATCTAGTTAGCTATAATTATTCCAGTATTTTCGAGGCATTGAAAGTGTTAAAAGTCTCCGAAAACAGCAACTGTAATTTAAATACTCATTGATTAATATTTTCCGACTCGCAATATATTATCGATTCGAAGGGTACCCGAGTAATTTATGAAAATCGATTCGTTTATTTAAGTGTCTTCGTAAGCTCGATAAGGTAATAAAGCTCATTCACGCGTACATCAACATAGCGGACGCCATTAAATCGATTCCATATCGATGCGACGATTCGATATCGATTTTAGGATTCAAATTTATTCGTGTCCCACTTTGTAAAACTCGGTGATTTATCTGTGTGTGATTACTATGACAGGGGCAACGTTTTCGAAGTAAGGGTAGGTCATTCCGAACTTCAATATACCAATAGACTAAGTAGTAATAGAACTCGATGTTACTCGTATATTTGTTGACCAAAACTCGTTCATCGCGAGTAAACTGTATATTTTCCGGCATAAAATATATACTTTGTCCTTTTCAAAGCCAAATATCATCAAGAATTAAGTAGTTCAGGAGGAATAGATAAATAGATATATACTAATATAAACTATGAACTATTTGATTAATCCATCGATCGCGGATTCTTGGAAACCTATTGTCATTCTATTGTTGTCGCGATCCCCGCTGTCCTTATGGGGGTTGATAGGTTAAGAACATAATACGCATTAGTTAACAATTAACATGTATTTATATGGACACTTTACTTTGTTTCATCATGTATTTTCTGTAGTTATTTCTAAGTGACGCGCGCGCGTTAGCCCCGACTACGCACGTTGTCATAGCCTGTCCTTACTGCAGTAGTCGGTATAGGAGACATATCTGAGCGATATTCGCAGAACTAGGAAATCGAACGCCATTGTCAGAATAATTTATTGAAGGAAATCATTTAGTTGCATTCATAGCCTAGATTTATACCTAACTAGGTCTAAGGTTTCAAGCCTCAATTTCGATTCTATTGATATTGATTTCAAGAGTAAACCTACATAGTAAGGGCCTTAACCGATCTATGCAATATGCATACTTCCATGTAAATATTATATGTCATAGAATATTTCTTTTCTTTAGTCTGTAGATTTATTTTCTTAAGAACCGGAAGAAATTTTTAATTAATTTTACCGGATGTTAATAATTATTATTTGATTTGAGTTCCGGATGTTAATTTAATTAATTTTAATATTCATCGGAAGGAAGTTAGTTTAAGCGAGCACCGTGACGTCACATCTTGTGGTGGTGGCGGCATGTGGACAGAGTCACAGTGGTGAGACTTCTCATTTTGTTGAGCAGAATTACTATCGTAACCGTCGAGAAGTGAACACTACTTTGCTCCGAAACCGTCGGTTATAGTTTTAGTTAAATTAAAGTGATTTGTGCACTAAATAATAAATCAGTGTTAAAAAAGTGTTGGAGTTTATTATTTTCAAAAATGAATCCTGATTTTCCTGCTGTCGATCACGACGAGAATACGGATCCGCCATTCCTGACTCCGTCATATAGATCAATTCAATTTTCAAGAAGAAACTTAAACCATTGAAACAATAATTAAGATGTCATTTTGATGAAATTAGACTTATGCAATTACTTTGGGTCCCGGGAAATGATATAGGCTACTTTTTATCCCAGAAAAAAGTACGGTTCCCGCGCGACTAACAAATTATGGCGCAACAGAGTGATGGGCGTCATCTAGTCATAATATAAGCTGACTGCTGTCTAGTATGAGGTGGCTTTTTAACCGGCCAAAAAATTCGGTTAAAACACCATTAAATCAAATCTTTTATTTTAATCTATTGCCAAGTAAATAGTCCATTGACCTAGCAGGAGCGGATCCACCTGTCAGGGGCCCGTGAGAACGCCTAATTACCGGGGCCCCAGATAACGAGTCTAATTCGCGGGCTGCGTGCCCCGGCGCCTCTCTCACGCACGCATTGTGCCCAGTAATTGCCTCCCCTTGTTCCATTTGCTCCGCTGTGATCCCTTTAAGTGGCCACTTTCAATGGACACAAATAAATTACGGACGCAATCTCATCTATGTTTAGACATATTGCGCTTTTTAAACGCGGAGCGACCTAATATGTCTTTCTCCAGACTTTGATACCAGAAATAGCGGCTTTACTGCTTTACTATGTTTAACGCAACTGAAACTACATTTTGCTTGTAGGGATCCGTACATTTTGCCACAGAAAGAGATTTGCCATAGATCCATGCTCATTTAAATATAAGTTTAAGCATGATGGAGTTACAAACACTGCATTTATTCTAGAACAAGTTCATACTCATTTTACGTCTAAAATAATTCTAGATTCACCAAAATAAAAGTAAAAGTTTAGGCCCCGGCGAGGCACGGCGCGGGGCGTTACGCCCGCCGGCCGATGAAGACATCACATCGCGGGGCCCTCAATTGATTACCCCGTGACGGACGTGTGACGACGCGCCTGACTATATTATCTAATAAAGGCTAGATTTTTGATGCGGAGTGGAAAGACAGAGCAGATTAAAAAATGGAAATAGAGAATTGACTTGATACAAAGCAGAAATAATGGTAAAAAGATAGGCATTTTTATGTAAAGTGGGAAATGAAACAGAGCAGATTTTTAAACTGGAAATAAAAGAGAAAGAAGAAGAAGAGGAAAGAAATTTGTCTATCCCTGGTTAATCATTTTAAACCCTGGAAAAGGACACAAGAAAGTTTTTTCAGTTCTACAAAACGACATAGGTAAAATTTACGATTGCCAGAGATAATTAAAATCAAGCTTCATCGTTTTAATATTATTAAAAAAAATTGTAGAGAAACTTTCAAAACAAATATTTTACTACTAAAACAAAATACAACACAGTTTATCCTATTTCAATAAAATTCCCAGCATTAATTAAATACAAATTAAGGTGACATCAAACTGAGTGATACTTATGTATGAGTTAATTAAGGCTACATAAATCTTACGATCAAAGTGAACTTTAGCAGTTAGATAAGGGAACGAATTAATTTATGTAATAAATACTAACCAATAGACTCTAATACTTGGAGGTTAACCGTAAATATAAACTAGAGCAAAATCTATAAGCAGTTTCAATGGTTTACGAATATCGTAAGAGATCTCAAAAGATTCAGCGTTTTAAAAATTTAGAGAGACAACAAAATATACAAGAGATAAAAATAAGAGAAGGATTTCCGATGAAACAATTAAAACGACTAAATAGAACTTATACTTATATACAAAAAATAGATATTCAACCCTAAAAAAGACTACTAATGCTTGATATTGCCCTCAGTAAATTTTGGTTGAGCAGAAATTTGTTTTTCACGCAAACACTGTATATTTTTTCTGTGAAAACCAATTCTTAGGTCCTTTCACGGGACTTAAAGTATCTTTGTACTCATCTAAATCAATTAAACAACTTAGCTGTAGCTGTGAAGGTGGCCATACACGGGACAATTATCGTAACGATTTATCGCCTCGATGTTAAAATCGAACGACAAATTGTACGTGTGTAGCAATATCGCAAACAATTTTACGTTCAAAAGATCGATTGGACGATTTTCTTGACGATCGATCGAAACGACAAATTGTCCCGTGTATGGGCACCTTAACAGACATCTTACACACTTTCGCATTCATAGCATTAATATGGAAGTATATTATATTCTTCTCTTAAAAAACTCATATGGAAGTATGATATTCTTCAGTTCATAGAAAACACTACTATTTATCAGCACCTTAATAACACCTTTGATACACGCATGCCTCGGCACGTGTGCGCCAACCTTTATAAACTCATTAAAATCAATTACGGAACATTTCAATAGGGTATTACGCACAAAATAAAGAGGAGCGTAGATCGTTATTGTGAGATTTGTATTACTGCACATTAAATCTGTTTGCGGGTTCAATTAATTGAATAGGGTACAAAGGGGGCTTCCACAAATTACGTGAGGTGTTTAGGGGGGGAGGGGGTCGAGTCAAATCTCATCTAATCTCACGTTGGAGAGAGGGGGCTCTCGGCAAATCTCACGTAATTTTTTCCTTAACAAAATAATACTATTTTGATCCATTTTATCCAGATTGTACATAATATATGCTTAAGATTTAATCGTAAGCGTAATCGTTATACGATTAAGATCATTCACAAATTCGTTCGAAAGAACATCTACTGACTGTCAAACTAAACGTTTACGTAAGAAACACATTTTGAAAAATGTCACGTGAGATTTGTGCGGGGGAGGGGGGTTGAATAAAATCTCACGAAATCTCGCCAGGGAGGGAGGGGGGTCAAAAATTCAAAAAACACCTCACGTAATTTGTGAACGCCCCCAAAGTCTCATGAAGTAAGCTTCATAAGACTTTATTATTATTATTATTACTTCCTAGATGAGATTGTAAGATTTATCGTGAACCACCATATCTCACGTAAGTTTAACAAAACTCCTATTGAGTTATTAAAGACTAGGTGACGCCAGCACGGGTATCACCTTGTCTTTAATAACGCAGTGCAGGCACCGTACATTTTTTCAGGATAAAAAGTGTTATATGTTCTTTTCCGGGACTCAAAGTAGATAGATAGATAGAAAATTCTTTATTTGTACAAATTAAAACTAAACATTAAAATAAAAACACAATATAAGAAAACTTTGTACAAATAGGCGGTCTTACTGCTTACAGCAGTTTCTGCCAGACAACCTTTAGAGAATGTTTTAAAGAATTTTCATACCTTTCACCAAAATCGGTACAGCGGTTTGAACGTGAAAAGGTAACAGACAGACATACCTTCGTATTTATTATATAAGTTTAGTTGTTCAACGTGTTTAATAAACATATTTTCAGAGGCCTCCCTCTCGCGAGATTCAGCTCGTATGTACGCCAATTATGGACAACCCCTTGTCTACAACTGCCTTAACATTCTTTAGCATTAAAATTGAGAAAATGACGGCGCCGACTGTACAGACTAATTAATGTGGACAAACGATTATTTATTATTATAGGTGTCGACTGAACCGGGTTAAAAAGCTTTTAGATGTTAAACGTTTAATGCAAATTAAATATTGTATTTTAATAGAATTTAACTAACATAAAATGCAACATTAAATTCATGTGTACCCGTGAATTTAATTACACTTAGTAAACATTAACTTAAGGATTAAAAATTATTAAACAGATTAATAATTAGTAATTATAAAAAAAGTATTTTTATGTACTTTGTAGCAATTTGCTCTAGAGTCTAGATTAGTATTACTCTACAATAATTAGATAAATCAATCATCAAAACAAATTGTATTATTATAGTCAACTAAATGTTCCGCGCGGCTTCGCCCGCGTAATTTAGGAATTTCACGGAAACTGTACATTTTTCCCGTAAAAAATAGCCTATGTCCCTTCACATGGTTTATTCTTCATGTGTGCCAAATAACATAAAAATTGCTCCAGTAGTTCTTAAGATAATAAGCAATATCAAATAATTTCCCCCGTTTTTTCCACATTTTCCTCTACTTCTTCGCTTCTATTAGTCTTAGCGTGTAAAATATAGCCTATAGCCTTCCTCGATAAATAGAAATTCCTCGATAAATCCACTGAAATAATTTCTCAAATCGACCCAGTAGTTCGTGAGATTAGCGCGTTCAGACAAACAAACAAACTCTTCCCCTTTACGAGGGCGGCACTGAAAATTTCGGGTATCAAGGAAGTGACACAACAGTACTATTTAAAAATGTGTTTATTGCTTTTCGAAGTATTCTCAGCGAAATTTGACACATTTTTCCATACGATGGAACCAATCATTGAAGCAACCATTCCATTCGGAAGTTGGCCAGGTTCGGAAGGTCTCCAAAATGGCCGTTTTATAGGTGTCCACAGCTTCTTCAGGTGATGAAAATCTCTGACCACGCAATTTATTCTTTATTTTAGGGAAAGTATAGAAATCATTAGGGCTTAAGAGCCCGGGTAACCCTCGAAATTCTCATACATACGTAATACCAAAATCATTTTGCCATACGAAAATATTTAACATGTTTGAGTTATTTTTCAGCTTAAAATAGTAATTACCTAGGTTCCTGAACAAAAATTAACTTCAAAATATTTAAACACTAAAAAAAATTTTTTTGTGTATAAATTTTTTTTACTAAATTTACTACTAAATATTTAAACACTAAAAAATAGAGTAAAACACTATAAAATTTATAAATAATTAGTAAATTTACTACAAAATATTTTACTACTAAAAAATATTTTTTAGAGTTGAAATATTTTGTAGTAAATTTACTATTTATTTATATATTTTTTAGTGTTTTACTCTATTTTTTAGTGTTTACATATTTAGTAGTAAATTTAGTAAAAAAATAATTTACACAAAAAAAATTTTTTTGGTGTTTAAATATTTTGAAGTTAATTTTTGTTCAGGAACCTAGGTAATTACTATTTTATGCTGAAAAATAACTCAAACATGTTAAATATTTTCGTATGACAAAATGATTTTGGTATTACGTATGTATGAGAATTTCGAGGGTAACCCGGGCTCTTAAGTCGGGGATTTACGGCGGATGGTCTAATAATTCTATGTTTTCTTGCTCTAAAAACTCTTTTGTTCTGTGCGCGGTGTGAGAACTCGCATTGTCGTGATGGAGGATGATGCGGCGGTTGCAGTTCTCTTTACGGAGTTCAGAAACGACCTGTGGCAAACAAATGCTAGCATACCATTCTGCATTAACCGTTCTTTGTCCCTCAAGAGGAATAGTCGCAATATGGTCGGTTTTGGAGACAAACGTGGGCACCATTTTTTTTGCAACACTCCGTGAACGAACAATTTTTGTTGGTTTTAACTCATTTTCGAACACCCAAACTCGTGACTGATTTTTAGTTTCGGGTTCGTACGCGTATATCCAGGATTCGCCACCTGATACGATGTTGTGTACAGCATTTGAGGATCCTGCATGGAATCTTTCGAGAGTTCTGACGCACCAAGTAACGCGAGCCGCTTTTTGCTCTTCACAGAGCAAATGCGGTATCCATCGGGAAAACAACTTTTTTAAACCCAATTGTTCATGCAATATTATTTGTATTTGACTCATGCCAATGTCTAAAGTTGCATGAATTTCGCGGTATGTCACATGTCGATCTTTCTCAACCAGCTTACGCACAGCATCAACGTTTTCTTGGGTGACTGCAGTTTTTGGACGACCTTGACGGGGATCATCACTGAGCCTGACACGTCCACGTTGAAATTCAGCAAACCAGCGATAAATTGTGGTTTTGGATGGGGCTTCATCACCAAATGCAGAAAGTTTGACAAGACCTTGTGACAAGACCGAGAATCTTTTTTAAAATAAATAAATGGTATTCGATTTTTAAAACCAGGGAGTTTTATTATTCCATTCCCGATATTTTTAGTGCAGCCTATGTATAATATAAAAAAAGTATAGAAACATAGATTGACAATCCATTAATTACGTCTCACATTAAGAGGGAGGAGGGAGGTGGCAGGGACCCCGTTACCATATGTGCAATGTGTGCAAAGCACACGGGCGCCATCCTCTAGGGGCGCCAAATCGCCATCTCTAGGGGCGCCAAAACCAAGGACCCAAAAAAATTGCCTAAAGGGGCACCAAAATTCTTTTTTTTGCACACGGGGGCCCTGGAGGTGGCGAAGAAGTGTGACATTATGTTTACAGACGAATTTTGTACTACTACTACTACTACTGTACTGTTCATAGTAACGAAAAACTCACATGTTTTGTAACTCTATGTTGACGTGCCTTGATGTATTAAAAAAATAATTGAAATGAATATAAAAGTAAATACGAAACTGCTGTTTGTATTCAAAATCTTTTAAATGTGACGTGATTTATGGATAGCCCCTTATAGTAGTTTATTTCAGTTATTTTCATAGTAGAATGTCGTATGGCATCCTCTTATGGGGAAACGCTGCCGACATTAAGGCGCTTTATTGAAAAAACTGTCCTTTTTGACGTAATACTATAGGACCCTCAGAATTGTTACAAATCTGGTAATGAGATATACATATCTTCATAGCCTTATCTAGGTTTGAGAAGAACCAGAAACACGATTAATGTATTTTGCCTCGATACATTTCTCGATCGAAATGACCTCTTAAAAATACGAAATTTGAAGATTATTTTTAAACGAAAATAGATGTATTGTAGGAAATTAGTCTAATTGATAGACACCTTTGCAACTCAAAATCGTATAGAAGCATTTTGCTTAAACGCTCCTAGTTATTTTTTAAATAATTAAAATTACGTTTTTCGCATGTTTTCCGAGCGAGCCGATAGCTTCTGGCCGCAGCACATTCACGACTTTAAAGTCATACAAATTAAGTATAAAATTGCCCTTGCGGTAAAATTACTTTCAATGTAGCGCCTTTATACGATTTTTGTGCTGCTGAAGCGAGCTATACGTTCAATTTATAAAATGTCAGCTTTTGAATCTCTGAGAGAAAAGTTTAAAGAAATTGGTATTCTAACTGTTGCTTCTCAATACATTTTGGATAATGTTTTATATGTTAGAAAGAATCTTAGTAAATTTACAACCAAAAGTGACAGTCACGGAAGAAACACTAGAAATAAGTACAAACTAGAAATACCCGTGATCAGACTAAGTAAAGTTAGTAAATCTTTTAAAGGTCAATGTATACGCCTTTACAATAAAATCCCAGAAAACGTTCAAAATCTTTCAATTAATAAATTTAAAAAAAGTAGTCAAAGAACGTTTGTGTGCCAAAGCCTATTATAAGGTCAATGATTTCATAAACGACGGCACATGGATGGCTGCTTGCAAGGCTACTTCTACATTATTTTATGACTTACAATTATGTATGTATGTTGACATTGTATAATTTAAAGTTACAGCATTGTAAACTTTATTTTAAAAGATTAATTTTTTTCTCACTTTTTTTGGTAAATAAAGTTTAAAGCCCCCTGCGAGTTTCTTTCGCCTATTCTTCCCGAACCGGTGGTAGGCATCATGTAGACTTTCAGAAAATATTTGCAAAAATTTATTCTGAATAAAAAAAATTGAGTTTGAGTTTGAGTAATAACTAATAACTGGGTAATATGGCATAGGTGTGGCAAAAGCGGAAAAACGCATTATGGGCTATGGCATTAAAATGTACCTAATCCTATAGGTAGGTATCGGAATTGCTAGATCAAATCACAGCTTACGCTAGCTGGAAACGAATTAATTTATTACGTGCAAATAAGATAATGCGATACTAATAAGTGAGTAGACAATAGAAAATTACTACGAATTGACTTATGAGAATAGGTTATTGGATTAGGTATTATTTTGATTTTACAGCACTAACTTAAATATCTAATAGTTAGCTATACTTTATATTACTTTTTCACTAAAAGTATTACTTCGAAGCAGTAACTTCGAAGCGCTAAAATTCGTTTATCGCCGCAGGAACCGTACATTTTTTCCGAGATAAAAGTATCCTAATTCCTATGTCCTTTTTCGAGATAAAAAGTATCCTATATCCTCTCGGGACATAAAGTATCTCCATACCAAATTTGAGCAAAATAAGTTCAGCGTTTTGGGCGTGAAGAGGTAACAGACAGACAGACACACTTTCGCATTTATAATATTAAGTATGGTGAGGAGGTAAAGTTGATGAGTTTGTGACGTTGTAGGGGGTAATCTCTAGATGTAGAGTCGATTTTGAAAATTATTTCACCAATAGAAAGCCATGTTTTATCTGTAAAAGTGCCGATTAGCAGCGGGCGAAATGATGCAATCGACACTACTGATTTCTATGTATTTCTATGAAATACATAGAAATCATGCATCAATGCAGCTTGCGACACTTATTCATAGAAATACATAGAAACCGGTAGTGTCGCGACGACACGTTGTCTGCTTCAACTTCATGTAGCCGGCTGGCGGCTTACAACTTGTACCTTAAGTGTGATGGCATTGCTAAAGAGTTTTTTAAACTCCATCGGCGTCTGAATATTTGTTTTTACTTTTTACTATCGAAGATATAAAATACATCGAATAATAAAATGGTACATTTTCTATAATTAAGAGCCCGGGTTACCCTCGAAATTCTCATACATACGTAATACCAAAATCATTTTCTCATACGAAAATATTTAACATGTCTGAGTTATTGTTCAGCTTAAAATTGTAATTACCTAAGTTCCTGAACATAAATTAACTTCAAATAATTTAAACAGTAAAAATTTTTTTTTGTGTATAATTTTTTTTACTAAATTTACTACTAAATATTTAAACGCTAAAAAATAGAGTAAAACACTAAAAATATATAAATAAATATTAAATTTACTACAAAATATTTCAACTTTAAAAAATATTTTGTAGTATTTAAATATTTTGTAGTAAATTTAATATTTATTTATATATTTTTTGTGTTTAAGCTGAAAAATAACTTAAACATGTTAAATATTTTCGTATGACAAAATGATTTTGGTATTACGTATGTATGAGAATTTCGAGGGTAGCCCGGCCCCTTAAATAGGGGATCAAAATTTTTGTTGCGGTAGGTTCTATCGTTCCCGCAACGCGATGAGTGGAGCACCATGGGGTTTTAGTGGGTAGAATACAGGAGTCCCACATACCCCGGCCGATATCCCCAATTTGCCGGGGATGCATAAAGCATTTACCCATGTTAAAAAAAGGGGATCAAAATTTGCATACGATCATAAATCATAATGTTGTTATCAAAAGTTACGTCGGATTACGCATGGAATATTTAACACCTCCTGTTGTCATCCATGTCATTAATTAATCTATTGTTAAGCGTGTCGTAATGTTAGTGTCATGACACTGACCCGACACCTTTGTCGTATCTCCTTAATTAATCTCCCTCTACCGTTATTAGTACTTGTCATGTTATTTTTCGCCAATTTTATTGAAAGAAAACATAATATTTTGACACGTGTCATTATGTCGTGAGTTCATCGTCATAATTGTCAATGTAATTGATGCTCAGAAGCAGCTTACACTTGACATGGTGAGGTCAAAGTCAGGTCGTTTAGCCAAAACTTTTTCGTTATCGCCAATCAATGGTATGGAATTGACATTTAAGCGTTCGTTAATATATGACGTTGACGTTCGACTCGTCTTATGTCAATTTCATACATTTTGATCGCCGATTCTATAAAGAAGCGATAAAGAAAAGATCTTGGCTCACCTCCCTCTTTGTGTCTTTTCGAGGGCTACTTGATGGTGCCCGCAACTTTGCGCCGATACTCGTTTATCGCACTGGTACCGTACATTTTTATTGATAAAAACTAACCTATATCCTATAATGGGATTAAAAGAATCTCTACAAGGTGGAACAAAAGTAATAAATAATAATACTTTAGGTTGTGTATGTGTCGCTTATATAGAGTTCACTGCGAAAGTAGCAGCCCTGAAAGAACACATTTTTTGTGATTTGTTTAATTAAGGCAAGCGCCCTAGCATCAGGAATTTCCCTCCAAATTAAAACTTATTCGGTAACGGTCCAACCGCTCAAAACCATTTGATTGCTTCCTTGGTTTACTTCGCTTTTGGCCCGGAGGCTTCCGATTCTCGCATTGGAATTGTTGTCTCCAATTTTGTATAGGACGACGTTAGCTGAATTTAATATCCCCATCTGACCTATGGATGGACATGTAAAAAGTCGGTTCTGCGCCTAATCTCTCGCCAGTCGTGTCACCCGTTCCACTGGGTTACGAGAGAAAAGGAAGATAACTTTATCTTCCTTACACTTGTAATGCGCACACAATTAGGCATTATTAAATCACTCGTGTGTAGCTAGTTTAGTTAGCATAGTTTGAATAAAATCGGCCACTTTAACCAAAACCATTGTGGGAGTCATTATTATAGATACTATAGGTACCTTAGTATTTTAGGTCAAATTCCAGGCTTTACTCAAATCTATGGCAATAAAAACACGAGCTATTCGAATAGCAATTCCACTTCAGCATAGTTCACCATTTCCTATTATTTCCGACGATAATAGATAAATTATGGTCATTACGTGGGCCAATTTCGTTCTCATTATGTGCCAGGGCCCAGAGACTGATTCTCGTACTTCAAAACTTGTTCGAATGCTGTAAAAGGGTAAGCGTGTTCCTGTAGAGCTATAGTAACGTTATCGAATGTAAAGTCAAATGTATGGGAACTTTCAAAGTTTGCGGGAGTGTAGTAATATTAATTAATGTTAATCTGCAGCACTCAGAGACGAATATTAGTTACTTAACTGTCAAACTCTCCATTAAATTGAAGTTTAATCATCATTAAATGTATCTTAGCGCGGCAGCTAGATCGTTACATTATAGGTTGTCAGGCGATCGATTTATGGATGTTAGTCAGCAGTCGGTGCGTTATTAGTAGGTCAGCTATAAGACAGCGTAGTTTATGTCTCCATCTCATTGTACTTTCAGGGAAATCGATTCATAGGCAGATGGTCAGACCCACGTCATTCGATTGAGCTATGTTAAACTAACGTTATCATAATCTGTCGGAGCACAGATGAGCACGACATAACTCCAAAAAACGTTGGTCCTACATCAGCCTACGAGTCACTTTCTCTGATGGTACAAGAGCATTTTGACCAACGATCTTCAACTTATGAGGTATTTTGCACACTCGGACAGTCGCTCCATCAAACGAGGATCGAAGGCCAAGAATTAGAGCCCGATTTATGTCTCCATCTCATTGTTTTGCCTCGTAACTCAGTTTATATGGTGTATTGGATCACATATTTTACAATACTTGATTGCGTTGTGTTTGCGACTTTAATGCCTCGAAAACGGGAACGGTAAATATCGTAAACATAGATAATGCACACTGAAGGCAATTCATACTAGGGTAGAGTCGAACATTAGGCGCCTCTGTGGTTTATAGCGTAGCTCTTGACTTAGAGGTGAGGGTACGATTCCCGCGTTGAAAAATGTTATTTCCAGCTAGGTAAGGACAATCAGGCTGATCGCCTGATTGTCTGACAAGTAAGATGATCCATGCGTTGGATGGGCATGTAAAAAGTCGGTTCTGCGCCTGATCGTCAGTCGTGTCGGTCTTGTGTCCCACTGGGTTTAAGAGTAAAGGTGAGTGCTCTTGTGTTACGTGGACCATTTCAATGAAACCGACTACCATCACCGAAACCGGTGTAGGGGAGACGTTTTTTTGCATCCATTCCATTATAATGGTAATTTACGTCTATCACCCCTACACAATTTTGGTAACCATTTTGACTTAATGACTTCATATTAATTTTGATAACTTCAGATTTAAAATAAATCCAGATTCCTACTTTGGATCCAGTTAAAGAAGATAGGATACTTTTCATTCAGAAAAATGTTAGATGCCCTTCTATTCATTGAAAAAATATAAGGGCACATTCTTTCTTTCGATTACGTTTAGACTTAAACAAATAGTAAGTATAGCCTAGCTTCCTACTTGGACAATGTGTCGGTATGCGGGCAGGGCGCGCCAGTCAAGGCGAGGGGTCATAGAAAGGCGTTTAACTCAACCAGTCCACTGTCAAGCGAAACCGAAATTAACATGTTTAATTACTGGCTATGGAGTAGGAAAATGTTATACAGTAGATCAAACATAGGTTAGTAGAAAGCGATATTAAGAAATGAGGAGTCAGGACTTGTGATGGTCATTTAAAATATAAAAAAGAGAAGAAACGATAAAGCCGACTTCAAAATTGTACGTAACTGAGGATTAAAATTCCCTGTCTCAAAAACTACTAAACCGATTTTGATGAAGCTTGTAAAATTCCCTAGGTTGGTCATTAACTTGTACAACGAAAAACGAATTACATAAATCGGACTTTAGTTACGTAGATATGCGAACAAAAACACAAACATAAATACATACACTTTTATTTGGCACTTTTGTTCAGACACTGATATAGACTATAGTCTAAAGGTAGCATAGGAAAACTGGGAAGTTCAGAAATGTTACAATACGTATACATAGTTAACCTCCTTTTTTTGAAGTCGTTAAAAATGCTGTTTAAAAAAAACAACTTCAGGAGAGTCGGTAAGTGAAAACGAAGCGTAAGCATACATTTTAGCCGAGCGGAAAGAGGGAAGAGAGAAAGTAGGAGTAGACTTTCATATTTCAGTACTTACTCTCCTTCTTGTGGAATTTTGAGTTACACCGTACACGTCCTGACGGCAACATTTTTACTTACACTAAAAAGTACAACGCCGCTAAAGAAATTTTGACTACATTTTTTTAATATTCAACAGGTATTGCACCAACTATTGTAATGACTGAATAAAAACTTACAAAGTAAATATTCTCTTTAAGCTAATAGGGCTATCTCAGATTTCACATAGGAACAATTATGCTATTAAATGGACCCTAACAGGTCTAACTCCGGAAATGTCTTGAACGTAGAAAAGTTTAATCGCTCTATTACTAACACTAAACAGGAATTATCTGTTTGTCTGTACATTGATCGTTCCAATCGATTTTGGTCTAAGTGGAACAAAAATAAGAGCCGTTGTATTTCTTTACGGACCGGTTAATTATAACTATCATTTAAATTGGTAGCATTGTAGTGATACTGAACTTAATACGCAAAAGTTATTAAAGACAAACAGCGAAACAAACACTAATTATACAATACTAGTGGTCCACCCCGGCTCCGCTCGTGGTAGGTACATACATAGCCTATAATACTCAGGGACATCTTAGCTATAACTTGGTAAAATAATTTTTGAAATCGGTCCAGTAGTTCCTGAGATTATCGCTTTCAAACAAACTCTTCAGCTTTATTAATATAGATTACCTATATAATGTTGTGTATACAGAGTGTAACAGAACTAAATGATAATACTTTGGCGTGAGTAAAGGGTGTCCCTTATAATGAATTGACTGCGAAAATAGCTGCACTATAAGTATTTTTTTTGTATGGGAAAATTCATGATGTTAAGGCATTTCTCATAGAAACAGTCAAAAGCGCCTTGCGCTTGCAGCACCGCTAGTTTTACAGTAAATTATATATAAGGGACAAATACACACCCTAAAGTATTATCACTTTGTTTTGTCACACCCTGTATATATTACACAATGTACAGAGCCTAATCGCTCTATTACTAACACTAAACATTGTATTGTCTGTCTGTAATCACGTGGACAGTATTCAACAGCGATTTATATTAATCGGGCGCGTGTTTTGCTGATTTTAGTCGTATAATATTTATGTCATAAGCCAGGGGCTGCCAACCTTTTTGTTATTATTTGGAAAATCTATTACGTTCTATTGAAAGTCACAAAATGTTTATGTAATATATTTTACTAGACGTTCCACGCGGCTCCTCTGTTTTTTTTTACTCCTTTTAGTCATAGCGTGATATGATATAGCCTATAGCCTTCCTCGATAAATTAGCTATCTTACACTGTAAGAATTTTTCAAATCGGACCAATAGTTTCTGAGATTAGCGCGTTCAAACAAACAAACTCTTCAGCTTTATAGTATTAGTATAGACTAGCTGTTGCCCGCGACTTAGTCCGCGTGGACTTCAGTTTATAGTTGTTCCCGTACATCGATTAAATACGATTTACGCGCAAATCATAAAGGGACATTACAACATTTTTTGGGACAAAAAGTATCCCTTGTCCTTCCCGAGACTCAAAGTATCTCCATACCAAAATTCATCAAAATCGATTGAATAGTTTACGCGCAAATCATAAAAGTGTATTGTGTGGTAACCGTACATTTTTCCGGGACAAAATGTATCCTATGTCCTTTTCCGGAACTCAAAGTATATCTATACCAAATTTCAGCAAAATCGGTCCAGCTGTTTACGCGTGATATCATAACCAAGGGAAATATGGATTCATTTTTATTATTTATAGACGTTCCGCGCGGCTTCGACCGCGTAAATTAGATATTTCACAGACAAATTAGTCCACAAAAAATAGCATATGATCCTTCATGCTCTACTTCCTATCTGTCCCAAATAACAGAAAAATTGCTCTAGTAGTTCGTGAGATAAGTCCTTTCAAATAATTTCCCCTGTTTTTTTCCACATTTTCCTCTATTCCTTCGCTCCTATAAGTCTCAGCGTGATAAAATATAACCTTTCTCGATAAATGGGCTATCTAATACTGAAAAAATATTTCAAATCGGACCAGTAGTTCCTGAGATTAACGCATTCAAATAAGCCTTTTCAAAAATTTTCCCCCGTTTTTTCCACATTTTCCTCTATTTCTTCGTTCCTATTAGTCTTATCATGATAAAATATAGCCTATAGCCTTTCTCGATAAATGGGCTATCTAACACTGAAAGAAATTTTCAAATCGGATCAGTAGTTCCTGAGATTAGCGCGTTCAAATTAGCCCTTGCAAATAATTTCTCCCCGTTTTTTCCCCACATTTTCTTCTATTTCTTCGCTCCTATCAATCATAGCGTGATAAAATATAGCCAATAGCCTTCCTCGATAAATGGACTATCTAACACTGAAAGAATTTTTCAAATCGGACCAGTAGTTCCTGAGATTAGCGCGTTCAAACAAATAAACAAACAAATAAACTCTTCCGCTTTATAATATTAGTATAGATTAGCTTTACGTCAGATAGATATATAATTTTAACTTAGCAGTACTGTGTGCTACTTCTGAACAAAATATGTATTCACAACCTAAAAAATAACCTCCTTCTTCTTCTAAAAGAAGTCGAAAAAACTTTCAAAAGAAATAAGTCGGTTGAAAAGCAGAAACATCAAAACTATAATTGCCTCAAGTCTAATGTTATAAATGCGAAAGTGTGCCTGTCTGCTACTTCCTCACGCCTAAACCGCTGAACCGACTTTGCTCTTTGGTACAGAGACAGTTTAAGTCCCGGGAAAGGACATAGGATACTTTTTAACCCGGAAAAAATGACTCCTTTTGCAAAACCATGCGGGCATTGCGGGCTTCATGTACTTAGTTAACTAAATAATATTTAATTATTAAATATTTATCACACAGCACCACCAGTTCCCCACCCCTGACATACCGTATGAACTCCTGACCGGTCCACACTCAACATTAGTCACACCATTGGCTTTATCTTAATTTCATTTGGCTACTTGTTTACTACTCAATCTAAACCTTAATACGACTACAATAAAGTCGAAATTAAAACGATAACTTAAAGTATTATTATTTATTAATAACATTCACGAATGAATGGAATGGGTGAAAGAAAATTTGATAAAATCTCGTCACAGATAGAACTCTATGTGTATAGCATAAGGGTTTTTCGTATGTTCCGCGCCGCGGGGGACATATTGTATGACAAGTATTTGGTAAGGATGTAAGATTATTATCTTTAGGAAGTGTCGGCCTTAGACAACATAAGTGGTTACAATTAAGAAACGCTTGGACTATTTTTGACCGACTTCCAAAAAGGAGGAGTTTATATTATGTACGCCGTCAACTTATTTGTTACTGAGCGTAATTGAAAACGATAAGTTAAAAACAACTAAACAGATTTTTAAAATACTAAGAGCGTAGACTACGGGCCTGTTTCACGATTTCTTGACAGATTCTCTATACTTCATCTGTCAAGTTATGTGGTGGAAAGCCTATTCGCCACTTATCAGGAAGTGGTGAAATAGGCCCAAATTCATACTAATATTATATAACCTCCTCGTTTTTTGGAAGTCGGTTAAAAACTAGGTGACCCGGTGAATTTTGTATCATCGTTTCCCACCTTCCCTGGCCTTTCATGAATATTTCAATACTACAATTAGCCAAAACGGTTCAGCCACTCTCTAGTTTCAGCGAGACTAATAAAATTGAAAATTAATGTCTGAACAATTAATATTGTTGACGTACAAAAGACATCAACGCGCGCCAAAGTTCGTCCATTACAAGCAGCTATTTAATGCAGTATCCCACGGAAGCACTGTAGTTTTTTAGAATGAAAAGTAGCTTATGTACTAACTTAGAACCTAAACTATCACCTAACATAATGTTATCAAAATCTGTTCAATAGTTTTTTCACTACAAAGGCTTGTACTTGTAGACTCTAGTACTGCCGCACATACTAATGACAGTGACCCAAAATTTTTTTTTTAAGATAGCATATTGGTTATTCTGTGTAATTTCAAAGGCTAACCTAGCTACTACTATAATCTGACTGAAGTGACTGAAAATCCGTTTAGTAGTTTGTGTAAAGATATAACAATCTATTTCACATAACGAGAAAAAGCAAAACAATGAAAAAAGTCGCACGTATCTTCGTCTGCGTTGAGCAAGTTTATTGACAAGTTTGAGTCACTCTACTGTATGATACACTGTGCGTTTTAGGTACTCTACTGTTTAATATAATTATACTGTGTACAGTACAAGAATTCATTAAGTGGCAACACAGGCCGATCGTTATCAATATTATTAGATTTGGTAATTAATCGCGGCGAGTAATGTTACGTTTTGTAAAATCGATTACCAGAGAATTAATCGATTCTATATAATCGATTATGGAGTAACACAAGTTCGGGGTTTGGAATTAAAATCGAAAGTTGCATATTAGTTTGTATACTGATAGTCCCTACTTTCCATATCCATACTTAGGGCCTGTTTCACCACTTCCTGATAAGGCTATCCACCACTTAACTTGACAGATGGAGTATGGAGAATCTGACAAATAAACCTATCGGGCACCTTATTAGGAAGGGGTGAAACAGACCATTAATATTATAAATGCGAAAGTGTGTCTGTCCGTCTGTCTGTTACCTCTTTACGCCTAAACCGCTGAACCGATTTCGCTAAAATTTGGCATTACTTTGAGTCCCGGGAAAGGACATAGGGTACTTTTCGTCTCCGAAAAATGCACGGTTCACGCGCGATAAACGAGTTTTGGCGCAACGGAGTTGCGGGCGTCATCTAGTCTAGTTATAAATAAGTGTGTCTATAGACATATTATCTCACGTGTGTCTGTGCTTATCTTGAATCGGCCAACATCTATTTTTAATCGTCTTCAAAAAAAGTTGGTTATCAATACGACCAGTATGTGTGTAATATTTCCAGAACTGCCTAGTTTTCGAAATGTTACTCTCATATCATCGTCTGAACAAATGTGTCTGTATTTGTGTTCGCATATCTCCGGAACTACAAGTTCGATTCAGGTATTTTTTTGCAGTACTAGGTATTGTTCAACTTAGGGAATATTGTAATTTGTAAGTTTCATCCAAATTAGTATAGTAGTTTTTTAAACAGAATTAACAGTATTCGAAATAACTCGTACCAAAAAGCTGACAGTTCTGAATCACACCTCGATCACCGTCGAAGTCTGATATACTATAAAGTAGCTATAGAATGTCTGTATAGCAACGTCATATATAACAGTAAGCATGTTCCCACGCCGCCGCGCCGCGCCGTGGCCAAATCAACATTTGTCGGTTGAGCTAGTATTAAAATAAAATTTACTAAATTTCATAAACACAAGATTCCCAGACAAAAATCGTAATTCCATATCCCCCGGTACTTAATAAGGCCAGTCTCGGGGAAACACAAAAGGCACAATTTTTCACCCAAAGATAGCGTCGGATGAAGCCTAGGGCTGCCAAAAGTAGTTTTTGACAAAATATTATAACTATTGTACGATTTGACAACTGATGTCTTTATAATATTGTGTAACTTATTCTAAAATGATTAAAAAATATATCGATCTTGTAATCTTACAAAATTTTTCATGTAAGTTTTTAACTTTTCGCGAGGTTAACAACGGGTACAATTAGGCACGCATTGGCTGTTTTTGATATCAAATGCAAATAATGGATCATGACTTACACCGATTTTACATAATGCTAACAAAATATAACGTTGAATCAATTTCTCTGACGTTGAATCAATTAAAATGCCAATTTTTATGGTGGCATCGGTGGGATTCACTGCACATACTTGCAGCAGTTTTATGGAAGTTGGCAGCCCTGACATGGACACAGGACCACCAGGACACGAGACATTAGTGAGATTACCGCCACTATTAGCGCTAACTGTGCGCCCGCGCATTATTTAGCGTCACTCCAGCCTGATACAAGGAGACAAGGTACGCGTGTTTAATGTTTGTTTAAATACTGGATTAAAGGTCAAAATCAAGAAGCGAAGCAAAGAATGTGATAAAGCAAATTCTTTGAACCGTCTAGACCGAGCACAAATTTGTATCATCAAAGAAATTTATAGGCTTACGTAATTTAGTCGAGTTATGTGAAGTAAATATTGGCCGCAATCTGTCGGCTGAGCATGACCATATTATTACGTCGGTCTGCCACCTACCTATGAACCATTTTCTCTGATAGTAAAAGTTTAACATAAGTCTCAGACATCAGTTGAAAATCGACACTTACAGATCCTAGAGATCTTCTTATTATATTATCCCAGAGAGTTCTTATTTTAATCAGTATTTAAAGATACTGATTAAAATAAAAACTATATTAACTACAATTAAATGTTTTTGCATCGTGTATCGTCTTATTTTCAGAATACTCGTAAGTCTTGTCAACACGGTAGAAAGAAAAAAGTACAACTTAAGACGCCTTAGGTCTTCCTAAAAAAGGCTGAATAGGATATCTACTCCGCACCTAGTCCAGCAATTACTATATCACCTAACCACAGACTATAGACTCGCTGATATTACTACTAATGGTCTATATGCGTTGCTCTATGGTTTGCGGCATTAAGCGTAAACGACGTAGTTCCAAGCCGTTATATTTGATAGGCTACTTTATTTGTGTAATGCACTTGAGGCGCTTAATGTGCTCTATTCCAAAATTCTAAACTTGCGTGTAATGGTACTTTTATACACCGTAGTCTTGGAATAATAAAACTACATAGTTTTATACAGTTTACTGTGGAAGTAGCAGCGCTGAATGAGTAATCTTTTTGTGATCCTTATTGACATACGCACCAGCGTTATCTGCAATTTGCCCATACAAAAGTTACTCTTTCACAGTGAACTCTCTACCTATAGGACTCATATACAACCTAAATTGGCGTATATGGTTCTTAATACACTATACTCCTTTGTGGTGAGAATGCCGACTCAAGTTTTATCCATCTTCGCATCTTCGAGGTGGAGGAGTTCTGGCCCGCCGGTGTAGTTTACCGGAGGTTCCGGAGGAGGCTCCCGAACGAAGCGCGCATCACGTCGCCGAAAGGGACTTTACGTGATAAAGTGTAGTGTGATTGTGTGTGTGAATGTGTAAATAATCTACGAATAATAAAAACTACTTTATATTATTCGTAGGTAAATAATATTTATTAGGATAAAATTGTTGGGCGTGCATCCGTTGTCTGATTGCCATAACACAAGTTTTTACTTAGCTTTTATACTATTGTATATTATTGTATGCTTAATAAATAATTTGAATTTGAATAGGAACCAGATTGAATGAAATAGAATCGGAATAGAGATTATTGACTTTATTTTTCACAAGTCTCTCAAAGAGTCTCTTTTTCCACAAAATGTGATCCGGCCAGAACACAGTCTGTTTTCCACAAAACTTAAAACGTTTACCTACAGTTTTTGGTAAGTACTTATACAAATTAGTACCTATGAAGCAGAAAAACCCGACTGCATCAAGAGGGTTCTGTTTTCGAGTGCATATCTAGTTAGAAACAGACAATTGTCCAAAACAATAATTGACCGTAATAACAGCCCCACAATGGGCACATTTGTAACCTATTGTCAGGTCCTCTCCATTTATATACGAACGTATTTGGGCAGACAGACGGACAATACTCTATTCGAGGCTACATATTATTGATTGGGAATAACAATACAGGCTTAGTAGTAACAAATGTGTTTGTTCGTCGTTGAAGTCACAAATTAGTTTCTTAAACCACTCTTCAGTTAAAGTGACCAATTCCGAATTGGATAAGAAAGCATAAAGTTGATTATTATTAGAAACTAGATGACATCCGCAACTCCGTTCCGCAGAAATTCGTTAGTCAAGCGGGAACCGTACATTTTTCCAGAATAAAAATATCCTATGTCCCTTCCTGGGACCCAAACTATTTCCATACCAAATTTAATCCTTCGATCGCGGATTTTTGGAAATCTATTGTTATTTTATTGTTGTCACGGTCACCGGTGTCCTAATGGGGCTTGATAGGTTAAATACAATTAGTTCAGCGGTTTAAGAGTGAAGACGTTACAGACAGACACACTTTCGCATTTATATTATTAAGTATGGATATATGGATTCTCAAAATCCACTTAAAGCTTAAGAGGTCCCTAAATACTGTATAGTGTATAGCCATATACATATCTACTTTCAATAATGACAAACATCACAAGTCAAACTTTGTACCTCCAAAAACAGCGTAGGTACTATCTTATCATAATACTTCGAACTGCCAAAACCCTCCGCTCCCGTTCAATAAAGATGATCTAGAAATTGAACGGGAGCGGAGGGTTTTGGCAGTTCGAGGTAATATGCTGGCCCGCAGGTTCGCACGTTGTACGGGTGAAGTTAAGGCGATATATCGAAAATAATAAGGGCAATTTTATACTTAATTTGTATGACTATAAAGTCGTGACTACGCTGCGGCCAGAAGCTATCGGCTCGCTCGGAAAACATGCGACAAAAAGTAATTTTAATTATTAAAAAAAATACTAGGAGCATTTAAGCAAAATGCTTCTATACGATTTTGAGTTGCAAAGGTGTCTATTAATTAGACTAATTTCGTACAATACATCTATTTTCATTTAAAAATAATCTTCCAATTTCGTATTTTTAAGAGGTCATTTCGAAAATTAAATGTATCGAGGCAAAATACATTAATCGTGTTTCTAGTTCTTCTCAAACCTAGATAAGGCTATGAAGATATGTATCTCATTACCAGATTTGTAACATTTCTGAGGGTCCTATAGTATTACGTCAAAAAGGACAGTTTTTTCAATATAGCGCCTTAAGATCACACTCTTTAAAGCGTTCTGCCAGAATCTGTACACGGGCGGCCTGTGGATCAGCTATATCACCAAAGCATCCCTAAACACACTTCGCATCCAATATAATAATATCTTCAGGATGATGCTGAAACTTCCCCGATTTTGTAGTGCATCTGAGATGTTTGCGCAAGCAAGAACTGATGGCTTCCGGGAACTCATTCGCAAAAAAGCTGCATCTATAATAAATCGCGTAAGGGGAAGTGACAACAGCATCCAGAGGTTTTTTTTTTAAGTTTTATTAAATAAGGGGGCAAACGAGCAAACGGGTCACCTGATGGTAAGCAACTACCGTCGCCCATGGACACTCGCAACATCAGAAGAGCTGCAGGTGCGTTGCCGGCCTTTTAAGAGGGAATACGCTCTTTTCTTGAAGGTTTGCAGGTCGTATAGGTCCGAAAATACTGCTGGTGACAGTTCGTTCCAGAGTTTTACAGTGCGCGTATTGTGGCAGATGGTCCGCATGCACCCATATTGAAGAACTACGTGTCGATAAGGAATGAATTCGAGAACTGATCTCTAGGACACAATATCCGCCCTTGGTTCTAATTGGGTGCATGATTTACTTTTTAGTGTTAAGTTTTTACTTTATGTCAGGTTTTATTTTTACTAACCCTATAATTTTTACTTTAATGTTTGTATTACTAACCAACGGACCATAGTAGTCTGAAATAAAGATATTTGTATTTGTATTTTATCTGATTTAATTTAATTTGCATTTTTTTCTGCATATAGAATCCTATGGGAACCGCCCATTTTCTGACTGTAAAGTGTTTTGGTTTATGACCATGAGTTCTCCGTGGTCATCTGTTCTTTTCATCAAAGTCAGTTCAGTGGTTTCAAAGCCTAATCTATGCCTACAGGCTACAGACTAACAAAAAAAAAGATTGTACCATCGAAGTTTATTCATAGGAAGTTGACGGACCTTCGTTAATTGGTCGGATTATGTCAACTTAATATTGTAAGTCATCATCTGTCGGCTGTTTGACAAAACGCGACCAAAAGACGTAGGTCTGCTATTTTCCTATCAATTTCGCTGATAGTACAACCAATTAGCCAGGCCTATTTAGCTATGACATAGGCATTTAAATCAGCACTCTCTAAAGTTAATCACATAATGTAAATCGTGTCAATAGTTAATAAATCGATATCAAATCGTTATCTACATTAGACGCTTGTTTAATGAATAGAATCGAATAACTTACTCGAGATAATCGATGCTCAGTAATCAGATCACAATCGAATCGGATTTATAAGGATCTACAGTTTCCTGCTGCGATCTAATCTTTAGTGGACTTCTAGTAATTTGTGCTGGCAACACAGACATGGCTCCCAGTGTTGCCAACATAAAATTCAAATAGCCCGCGGTTGTATCAGATTTGTAGCTAAGATCGTAATTCGTAACGAAGTACATTCTGTTCAAAATTATTTACATACAAGATGTTACAACTCCTTTGAATTAACATAGGAAAATCGGGGTTCTGGCGTCTAATTTTAATAATGCTAGTGGACCCGGCAGACGTCGTCCTGTCTATAAGTAAAGCTAAAAATCTATAAAGCTAAATTGTCAAAATCGATGGGGTTAAGTCTTTGGAATCAATACTATACCTACGGAGGTGATTTTTTTTTTAATTTTTAAATTTTATAGATAATTTATGTAAGTACATATTTTTTATTTTTTCTTAACGTACTATAACTTTTTATGTCATTTACAAACACAATAAAAAAAGAATTAGCGGAATAGGTTCAGCCGTTCTCGAGTTTCAGCGAGACTAACAAATTTTAAAATTCATTTTTATTTAGTGTAGACTAGCAACACTGCTTCTAGTGTTGTCAGCACTTATTTAGCAAATAGCCCGGGGAATTCAGATTATAGTTAGGCTCGTTGCTACGCCCAATTTTATTATTTCGCTTTCTCCATAATATTAAATTATTTACTGCTTCACATTGGAGATGTTTACATATTCACTACATTGAAGTTTTAATACGTACGGGTCGAATTGATAACCTCCTTTTTGGAATTCGGTTAAATAATACATATATATATTATGCGCTAGACTCTATCAGCTAGACGAGCATCGAGAAATTGGGGACCAAACATAAATTACGCGACACAAATTTGGATTTTATTAATAATATGTCACACTGTTTTGAATACCTTGTATTTTCATACTTACAACCGTATATTATCATATTTGGTATGGCACGTAATATTTATTATTCAAGTATATCATCAAATCTGTCTATTTGTTGCCGCATCTACTGATATAATACAGCTGATATTTTTTTAAGAATTATAGGAGGCGCCTCCAAAAAAGTCTAGGGTGTCCAGTGCTAAAATCATAACAAACCCACTTACCTTCATCTTTCATAGCGTTGACAGCGTGCTCCACACCCAACCACGGGCTGGGCAGGTCCAGGAACACAGCATCGGCCTTCGCAGTCAGCTCATCACCGAAACCCTCAGCTAGCACGTCTCTGTGTTGTGCCTGAAAAATAATTTTTTTCAATGACTTTCATGATATAAATTAATAAATTATAACTCGTCCGATGATACTGCACTAGGCGACACTACATTGCAGCGGAGCGACGCGACACAACCAAAATATAAGTTATTCTTTGGGCCCTTCCACACGACGTATTTTTTTAAGACGCGCGTTTCTGATGCGCTCGTCTTCTGCGCGTTTTGGCACATATAAAGTTTAAAACTTTAGGCTTCCTTGCGTTTGCTGAGCGTTGAACTTGCGTTTGTATCGATACAAACGAGTGTAAAAACGTCGTGTGGAAGGGCTCGTATGGGCGATGCAATGGTAGTTGCTTTCCATCAGGTGACCCGTTTGCTCGTTTGCGCCCCTATATAGGTAAGCGAGAATGGCGCTACGCGATAGGAAACGTCAGCGCTATGGAAGCTTGAAGTGTCAACGTCGCGTCGCAAGTGACTTTCCGATCTTTGCCGCGGCTAACCGCGACTGACAACAATTCAAATTATTATTTTTAACAAAAAATTAAAACCGACTTCCAAGGTAAAAACAATAATAACATCCTTATAATATGAACTAAAAAGTATTAAATAATTTTTCCTATCTCATGGTGCCTTTTTCCGAATTCGGCTAAAACTCAACTATTTCTGTACTCAATCTTCATAATTTTGAAGTCGGTACCAGATATAGCTGAATCCAGATGCCAGAATATTTGAAACATTTGTAACTGGCACCGACTTCAAAATTATGAAGATTGAGTACAGAAATAGTTGAGTTTTAGCCGAATTCGGAAAAAGGCACCATGAGATAGGAAAAATTATTTAATACTTTTTAGTTCATATTATAAGGATGTTATTATTGTTTTTACCTTGGAAGTCGGTTTTAATTTTTTGTTAAAAATAATAATTTCACTCTTTTTAGTTACCTAGTAAAATCATCGCGTACTATACGTAGATTAGGGCCGATTCACACCGAATGGCAGAGGCGAGGCGAGCAGTTTCAGTGTCATATGATTTTAAACTTTATTGTAATACATAGTATCGCTTGAGAAATTGACGCCGCCGGCGGCCGCAAGAGTCCACTAGCATCCACGGGCGGCCGTAGATTTCTCAAGCGATACTATCTATTACAACAATGAAGATAAAGTTTAAAATCATTATCATTCAGCTACTCTAGTATTTAAGAAACTCATTGATTTCACCCATATAATTTTATTGAAGTGACTAAATAAGTATGTCGCCATGGCAACATCGATCGCTATCCCGTCGCACAAACAATGGTCGCCGTCAGTCTCAGGTTGTAATAATTGACTATTATTTATTCAACAAATGGACTAATCAATATATAACGTACCCAGTAGCCGATTCTCAGACCTACTGAATATGCATATAAAATTTGGTAAAAATCAGTAAAGCCGTTTCAGAGGAGTTCGCTGACTAACATTGTGACACGAGAATTTTTTAAATAAGATATCATCATAACTGTATATGGATGAAAACACTTACAGTAACAAACTCAGCCAGGCCGTGGCACTCAAACTCCTCCTGTGCGAGCTTCGCCCTGTGGTCGTGGAAGTCGAAGGTGTACACGTGGCCGTTTGGCCGCACTCGACGGATCAGCGCATGAGTTAGCGAGCCGCTGCCTGTGCCTAAAAGTAGAGACTTGGTATATGACTTTACAGTTGAAGACATGAGTGAAGGGGATACCTAGTATTTTACAACATAAAGTCAATTAGTGATTTTTTTCTTATAATTTGAACAAATCTTGTGCCCCACATACTTAATCATCTGGTTAATGTTGTGAGGTCCACCGGATCCAGCAAAATGTTAAAAGTGGTCTATGACAAAAAAAAGTTTGGGAACCTCTGTGTTAGATGATCCATGCGTCGGATGGGCATGTAAAAAGTTGGTCCTGCGCCTAATCTCTCGCCGGTCGTGTCAGTCTTCCGTCCCACCGGGTTATGCGAGTAAAGGAATATAGAGATTGCTCTTGTGTACTGCGCACACACTTGGGCACTCTAAAATTACTCTTGGCCTGGTTTAAATGAAACCGGCCACCATCACCAAAACCAGAGTGGGAGTTATTATTATTATCACACGTGTAATGCAACTATAGTAGATCTGAGGGGGCATCACCATATCTCTGAATCATACAGTTGAAACCAACTGAGGGTTCTTCATCAGACACTTCAGACCTTTGATTTTTGACGTCAAATGAAGCGGCCGACCAAGTTGAATATTTTTTGTAAAGGTCTCATGTCGATCTTTAGTTTGGTTAAGCTCTTGTACAGGCACAGGTACTACAGGTACTCCACCTATTCGATTTTCCTAGTTTTTACGGTTCCGTACCCAAAGGGTTAGTCTGTCTGTCTGTCTCCAGGCTAGACGAGCCGCGCCAGCTCGAGCGACGTATTTGTTTCACTCCCACTAGTGCCCGTGTCACGTGTGGGAACTAGAGCGAGCGAGAGAAATGAGTGGCTCGATTTTTATTCGGCCGTATCCGCGTTTCTGACATTTCACTAGATTTAGTTTAGTGAAATGACATATCACTAGATATTTTTAGTAAGAAGACGTAACAAACAAGAATATTCGGCATCTACCGGGAGTTCGTGATATCCCTAGGGATATCATGAAATCCCTGATATCCTATTTTCCCTGCGACATATATATTTGGCTATAAATTAAAATTCAATTTTTTTCTATATTATTAAATCATATTTTTTTCCGCTCGTAAAGTCTCCATTTATGCAAAAATAAAGCGGACATTTTTAAATTGTTAGTTCCATCATTTTTTTTCATTTCCTTCCACATTTCCATCCACTTGCTTCTTCAGTTATATGGACTATGTACATAATATGACATACTACTTTCATAGGCACTGCGTTAGTATGTAAAGATGTAGGTAAGTAGTACTTTAGACTATGTAAGTAGACAGTAGTACTTTAAAAAAAAGTAAACAAGAAAATATCAAATAAGTATTTCAAAAAGCTACTAAATTTCTTTTTTTTTAAATATACCCCAAGTCACTCTCACAGTAAACACAAATCTAAAGATACCTCTCAGGTTTAAGTCCACTAAACTATTCACAGTGCATAGCATGCTAAATATAAAATACCTACATACTCATGAAAAACGTACGCCTCCTTCGGCACAGTCTATGTTAAGTTCTACCAAAACAGTTCATCCATTTTTCCATCCATCCATTCTAGATTTAACTTGATTGGGTACAAAAAAAATATAATTATCATAAAAACTATTTTTTTTTAAATATTGCCCAGTACTAAATTAAATAAAACAAACAAATATTTTAATACATACCAGCCTCTATAACAACACTGCCAGGTACCAAATCCAGTTGCAGCATTATCATACTGATGTCTGGTGTGTAGATAATTTGTGTGCGGTGAGGTAACGTCAGCGACCACAGTTCCGGAGTCGGTTGTAATACATGACCCCAGCCTTTTGACAGCTGTACCTGTGTAGTTTATTGTTGTGTAAGAATTATTTGTCCACCTAAACAGGTTTGGAGTGGTTGGAATAATTTGAAATCTTTCTATACCATAAAAATAATTCCCATTGCTGTCTAATCAACAGACAGATACCCTAAGTACTTTTACAAATAATATTTGATGTATCTTTAGTTTTATTACATTTCTTCCTAGAAGTTGAAACCAATTACAAAATATTTTAGTATCTTAAGTCTTAACTAATGTTTAGAGGTTAACTTTTTGTACTCATCATTTTATAGATTTAAGATAACTTTTCATACCAATATGCCTATTTTTATACAGAAACCTTGGTAGTTCTACTTACTTTACCACCGTAAGCCTCTCCAATAAGATTCTTCACCTTCAAAGCACCGAATGTTGTTTGGTAAACATTCTCCACCATTTCTCCCTTTTTGTTTTTGATCTCAGGCCGTACCTCAATGGCGTGGAGGTTATTGCTTAGGTATAATATAACAACATCACCCTCCTCAATTGTTTCTTTATATGTTTTAAAACTCATTATGGATTTCACAGCAAAACAAACACCGAACTATTTTGTAAACAAATCAACATGTGGAAATGACATTTCTCTGACACATAAATCAAAATGTGACATTTGACATTTCAGAAAACGGAAAGACCATCGCGATTCGCGTGATTAAAAACTTTATATAATCCATAATATCAACTCAAGCTATCGCGCTTTTCAACTATAATAATGTACGATCTAACTAAATTCTTAATTATTTACGTATTTGAATTTTGAACATATATTTTACACCATAGGATTTAGGAATTTGGTGCGTGCTGCAAGCACAGAAAAAATATATATGCCAAACTCCGAGTTGTCAACAACTTGTCTTTTGTGAGTTTTGTCAAGTTTACGTTTGCTTTCGATCGGAATTTTGTTTTTATACCAAAGTAATCAATAAAAACCAAGTAAAAAGTGTAATTTATAAGTGAACTCAGTAGTTATTTAATTTATTGCAATATATTCTATGTGCCCGAACGAATCTGTGGAAAAATGGTAAACATGGATGCATCACAAATCACCAGTAAGACAAGTTCGTTAAAGGCTCTCATACTGAAAGCTTGGCGTGAAAGATGGACTGATATTCAATGGGGAATCAACATCAAAACAATACTACCAAGAGGAGTCAGCGGGGATCTGTATAATCTCGCTGATTGTATTCTACAGCAGGCAATGGTTGGCTGTGGTGCTAACCAGCTAGTAATATCATATTTGAAACATTCCTTAGCCTCACACTTAGTATCCTACGCAGCTGTACTTCAGAGAATAGCCAAGTTTGATGCATTTCACAAGCCACATTGCGTATTGAGCTTGTTGGAGTTCTTAGAAGGATTTCTCGATAACATAACATGTCGAAGCAAGATGGAGGAAGATATCTTAGCGTATGCAGTGTCATCTATAATTCTGTGGCTGCTGCAGGTATTTCACTACTCCTTGAGTAAATATCCATCTTCAAATCCCATTCAGAGCCAGGACATTTTGGAGAAGTCAACAACGCTTCTACACTCCATAGTGAATGCTGATTTTCTTATTGCTATGTTTTATTTGGCTAAGCAGAATGACCCAGAGGAGTATATTTCTGTCACAAAGAAGTGTCAAGAGATCAGTGCTTACATGTTAATGAATACACAATTCAAAGCACCAGGGACTATACATGAAACCTTACAAAAGCTCTGCACTTTAGATATTGATAAAATAGCTCCATTGAATACTAAACCTGAGCCAATCACTCATTGTTTACAAGCTATAATTGCTATTGATCTGTTATCCAACCCTGGTGCAGAAATGCAGCATATCATAAATCAGCTTCTAGTGGTCCAGAGAATTAAATGCTATCCGTTACCTAGATTTTACTGTGAACTCATACGAGGTTCTTTCATCTCACTCAATGATGTAAGCAAGGAGGCATCGAAGCAATCACTGTGGGCCGCTTTCACTTTTTTGAAACTGCCTAAAATTATCCAATATATCCACAATATGTGTGGTACTACAGTTAAAGATAGTGAATATTCCATTGAAGTTGTTGAAGCATTTGAAATCCTCTTACAATCAACATCACTATTGGATATTGTGGACGCTAAAAATTCTTGCAACTGTGTTACTTCATTGCTAGAAAATTTAGTCAAATTGAATGTTGTGTCGGAAACTCATTTGGCATACTTCAGTCAGAAAAGGGAAAGCAGGGATATAAAGTTGCAGAAACTGGAACCAGCCGGACTTCAGGGGTCCGTGCCAGGATTTATAACTCAAGCTGAACCTGTTTTGGCTGGTACTCTTAAGACATTAGGTGGAGATTTTCATAAAACACAAGATCTGTATGCAATGCTGTGTTCAATGGTCAGTGGAGGCACTACCCTTGATATGGTTCTAGCGGTTGCAACGGTGGAAGGAAAACTAAAACAGTTTGTAACAAGGCTGATCAAGTTTAATGAATTTGCTTTGATTGCTGCCAGTGAAAAGGGTGCTTCCCAATCCAAGGTTTATGTGTTTGATATCACATTTTTACTGCTGTGCTCAATAGTACAGGATTATGGAATGGAAACTGTTCTGGATGAAAATGGTGATTCTTTCTTTGAAAAGTGGGTAAGAGAATGTATGATACACAAAGGAGTTCACAAGTCCCCAGATGCAATCTTACAAAGATGTGATCAGCAGTTGGTAGACATTTTTATCCACCATCTTGGTGCATTAGATTTCGATTTTAAAAACACGAACTTGAAGCCTCATGATTTGTGCAATAATGTCAGTGGAGTTATCAAAGAAATCTTGTTTGCATGGGAACAAGGTGCAATTTTAGCAGCCGATGTCAAAAGGATGTTGGACTCATTGAGGCAGAAAATGGCATCACTGGCAGTTTGCGCGTCAGTCTGGCTCGCATCCTACATCAATGTAGTTCATCAGGATGCTTTGTTCAAGCCAGTGAATATGATCCAGCAGTTTTTGACGCCACCAAGTGATGTAGAATTAGCTCAGATCGATAATTTTAAGGAGCGAACAATGTTAATGTTTCAAATAATTCGAAAATTGCAATATGAAACACATCCTCAAACAGTACCGAAGGCCAAAAATATAACTTTACCATACAGCATCATTTCTCGTCAGCCTATATTGGAGCAGCTGCAGGCAGTGTGGCAAGATATTAAACTCAGAGGATACTTACACATAGATGCTACCAATGTGGTAGAAAGCCTTCTCAACACTGGAGGGCCAGTTTGGTTCGTAACTAATTTAGTTAATGAGACCTTGAAATTCCGCTGCCAACAAGACTTGGATCGCTCAGTCGACATAGTGCTTGCTATGTTCCATTTGGACATAGAAAAGTGTACCCTAGCACTGATATTGAATGTCCTTCCTCAGTATCTGTACAATTCTAAACTTTGCGAAGAACTAGTTGAGCCCCAATCGGCGACTCTTGCTAAATTAGCTGTCTACAGTATTTACGCAGCTCTCGAATATAGTATGTCTAATAAGGTGCACAGCTCTAGAAAGAGAAGAATGGAAGATTCTGAAGACATGGAAGTGATGTGTGCTGCTAATAAAGTGAGAAGATTGAATGATAACACATCTGATGCTACAATGTATTATTCTCAAGGACAAAGCTCTGGTGTTGTAGTCAGAGAGCCATTGCAATCGGCTTTGGAGGTCTTGTACAAGTGTTTCACGCAGTTGGCTGGAAAAAATGGTGATGTAACTGCACAAACTAAGTTTATATTCGAGTTTTTGGTGTATGTGGTTCAGTGTGGCCAGGACAGAGCTCAAGTAGTATTACAGAAAATGCCAAGTGAAATTGTGTGTACCCTCATAAAGGCATTACCTGATAATTTCAACATTGGTTTAATTTTAAGATTGTATGACCTCTCAACTGTATATGGTAGAAAAGATACTGCTAGAGACCTTTGTCTGTTAAGAAATATGAGGCTTCTGGCTTTAATTTAAACATAGTTGTAAGTTTTATAAAATATGTCTTAATGAATATTATGTTAATATTGTATTTACTATTTACTTAAATGAAAATTTAATAAAACCACACTTTTATTCAAGAGTTTATTTTTTCATTTTATTTTCATCAAATTAAAAATTTTCGTAACGTATTTAAGATTTAGTCGTAACTCTATTTTTTCAACAATAGGTTGTTGCTGTTAAGGTGAATAATTCCAAATTATTTGCAAGATATTTTTCTATATTGAACGATACATTGAATGCATGTACTTAATTCGAAACAATATTTCTAATAAATAATAATTATATTCCATCTAGTGCCTGTTTCTCAATCGCATGACGTGATGAATCTGGAGGTATAATGATGATCTGGAGGTATAATTGTGAACAACATTTTCGGATAAGTTAATTAGGACCAGGAAACTACACTACATTGGGGCATCGCAAAGCAAAGACCCACATTGCTGTGCAATGGCAATTTTTACGATTCGACGTCGCAGCGTAGTGCTGTGGCCTGGCCCTTACGTGCCAGATTGTAAAACAGGCCTTTATACTGATAGGGCTTAATTGACTCATCGAGCTATCTACTACATCCATAGGAAAATCTAATCATAAAGTTATACTACAACTGGACGGTTTTCTGTAATAGTTTAATAATACATAATTATATTATTCTACTCAACCCTTCACTTTATACTCATTATCTACTTACAATATTTACATAATATACAATTTATGAATAACCCATATTTTATATGAGCATTTTATTTGTACAGTTTTAAAATAATTGAATATCTTTACTAACTAAACTACTAAACGATAAATATTCTAAAAATATAGACAGATGATCACAGAAGAGTTCCAGATTCTTTCTTATGTCTACTAATTAAATATTTAACATAGAATAGGTAACAAGGCTTAACTATAATAATGCGGGCTTCTTAGCGTCCGGTGAGTCAGGATGGGGACATTCTGAAATGAATAAATCAATTAAAGTTTGTGAAAAGTTGAAACAGGGAGATTGGTATCCATTATCCAACTATGAACCGAACCATAAACTTTGTGTGTACTTGAAATTTTATGTTATGTGAGATTCACAAAGATATTTTAGTATGTGATAAGAATTTAAAGTAGCTCCATAAGCCACTTGGGTTTGTCCAGAGAGAAGCTGTTGTTATAGTACTTAACAGTAAATAATCAAAAATTATATCTTTACTAGCTGACCCGCTAGACACGACACGACACGTATGATTATTTAATTCGAATTGGTATAATTAAGTAACAATAGATTATAATTAGTATCTCCATGCCAAATTTCATCAAAATAGATTAAAATATTATAGTTTAAGTGAAAATCACAAAAGTTTATTGTGCAGGAACCGTACATTTTCCGGGACAAAAAGTTTCCCTTGTAGTTTCCAGAGACTCAAAGTATCTCCATACCAAATTTCATCAAAATAGATTGAATAGTTTAGACGAAAATCATAAAAGTTTATTGTGCGGGAACCGTACATTTTCCGGGACAAAAAGTATCCCTTGTTATTTTCCGAGACTCAAAGTATCTCTATTCCAAAATTCATCAAAATCGATTGAATAGTTTAGGCGAAAATCATAAAAAGTTATTGTGCGGGAACCGTACATTTCCCGGGACACCTTTGGTCTTCGGGACTCAAAGTATCTCTATGCCAAATTTCAGCGAAATCGGTTCAGGCGTGATGTCGTGACCACGCGAATATGGATTCATTTTTATATACAGTTAAAGAGATTTAATTAGGGATGTATATGGCCTGACTATTAAGTGGCATTTCGCGATTTCTTTGAATTGTTACAAAAATTACTCAGCTGACAGCTCTAAACTTTTAATGCTCCGATCGGGGATTCTTGGAAATGGTATTGTATTATATTGTTGCCGCGATCACCGGTGCTCGTATGGGGCTTGATGGGTTAATGCTTATTGCTTACCCATGGCTCTTCTATGCGATTCTCCATCCCTAGCGATGTGTTCCGGTGGTGTTCTGCTGACTCTCAACGGTAGAATTATTCTATTAGGATTGCTATTCTCGTCAGTGGAACTGTCAGTGCTGGCGAAGGTCCTCTGACTTCGATTCCAGGTTTGCTGATAGGAACTTTCCGTGGTTACTGTGCTACATCTATTGTTAGTATGAGGTACGTACTGCTCTGGGGACCAGTCGAACACGAATGTATGACTATAGTTCTGCGTGTACGCCGATGGGGTCCCAGAGGGGGTCGGTGGTGTGGTCGTCACGTATGGACTCAAGTCTTGGTGACATACATCAGGAACTTTCTGTAGGGCCGATTCGGACCACGTCGGACTAGGATTCCACTGATCGAGCATCTCTGTTTCTGTGATGTTAAAGTTCTTTGACCCCGGTCTTCGACTGGCGATGGAGGAGGCTACTGCGACTAACGTTTCGCCTGTGGAGGTGAAACGTGGTGATAGATTTGGTACAGGTGCTTTGTCCTCGTGTTTTCCTTTTCTCTTCGCGTTGGACTGCAATCTGGTGTCATCTGGTCTGATATTGTGGTACCTGGTAGGAGAGACTGTAGTTAAAACTCTAGAATATTCTTACTTGAGATATACATTATTTGGCATCATCAAATTCTTAGCAATCTACTTAATACAAATTATACTATCACAATGAACATTATTTAATCCTTCGATCGCGGATTCTTGGAAATCTATTGTTCTCGCACCCAGATGTGGCCGCTTGGGAGTTGAAGCGAACAATTTAGGAGAATGCAAAGCCTATATTTTGTTTAAAAATATCCGAATCATCTAATACAAAGTCAACATTCTACTCACCTGTTTTCTTGGAGCGAGACCGAATAGTCTACTGGGCCGTTGTCAGTCCTCTCATACGCGTAATGTATAGGGGTAAGATGAGCTGGTACATGAGGAACATGGGTCTGCAGGGAGTTGGGCATCATCACAGGTTGGTTCCCGTTTATACAAGGAGGGGTAGGTGGATACTGCATGGGGTACACTGGGACATCCGGCGCTGGGGGTCCGTACATCCGTGTTGCCGCTTCGTAAGCCAAGCCGTAGTGGAGTTTTGATTGAACAGCGTAGTAGTGGTATAGCCAAGGATTCGCCTTCATAACTGCAGCCTCTTGTTCGCTGAGGACAAAAAATTGTTGTTAAAATCGTCAATAGCTTGTTTTACTTCAGCTGTTCTTAAACGTATCTTAACGTACCTATGTGTCTCTTTATTTAAAAACAAGATGCGTACGTAGTTGAAGATAAATAAGTTGAAGTGTATAGTATAATAGGCACTTAGTTAAAAATGCGGCGAATCTAAAGCATTTAATTGACACAAAGCACCTAATTGTCAACAATCGTTTAAAAGCCAGATTGACCCATAAAACCTGTCTACAAAAAAAGTAAAAACGTTCCATTTTCAAACGTCAACCCTATTCCAGTACACGCTTTAGCCATTAGTAAGCGCGGAAAATGAGCACTAAAGTTTAATGTTTATATTAAGTACTAAGATGCGGACGTGTGGAGAAATTATTTGTATTGATGCGTAATGAAATTACAATAAACATGGTGGATAAGACATATGCATTAAGGGGCATGTTATTTGCTAATATTGGGTTTCGCTTATCTGTGAAATCTTGATATGAAAGGAATTGTTAAGTTTATGCTTGAGATGGGTTCTATGTTTAAAAGCGCGAGTACGCCACAAGAAACTGGGAAATAGTTTTTTACCTAAGGTAAATTCCATAGATATACCTACATATATTTATCCATAAGATATTTAATACTTACTAATTCCTTTATAAATTACATCTCAATGATAAATACCTTTTTTAATTCTACTATCTACGAGTAGATAGTAGAATTAAATAAAGAAAATGCAGAACAATTATACTTAGTTTAACTTACACTAATTGCTTACTTAAGTATTATTAAGTATCTACTTTAAATAATAAAAATAATACAAACCTACAATAGTAATAACGTCAGCGATTGGAAGGCATTAAATTCGTAATGTAACCTTTCCGTAACTTTTAAGACAACCTTTTGGAGGGAAAATGTCACATAGTTGGACTGAGTCCTGGAATGAGTACTGTCGCGTGGAAAATTGTATTTTTTTTTTAAATATATTAACTACCTTTTTTTGGACAGAACAATTTTATTATACCTACCTACTTATTACTTACTTATTATATTTTATTTGTGTAAAAATATCACAGTCAGTCGATATAGATAGGTAGCATTTTAGGTGCTATTAAGTATTACTATTATAGCTTGGCAATATTTTGCTATATTATTTTTACCTCGCATTCCATGACACGCTATTTTAAATTTCATAAATTATAATTTTATACACAACTTAATAGAAAAAAATGGAAAATACATCGTCTACATAAATCTACGACAATGTTTCTGACAATATCCACGTGGCGAGCGATCAATCGTCTGTCACTTTGAGGTTATAAGTTAAGGTAATGTATCGCCAGACCTACGGATACAGAAATTGATGAATTATTTAAAAGTAGCCAACAATATACTGTACAAGTTGTAACGGTGGGCCATTTGATAACGGTAGAATTAGTAATAATGTAATATAAATTATAATTGATTTCACCCATCATGCCCCATAAGCTCACCGGTGATCGAGACACAATAGAATAAAAATAGATTTTCAACAATCCACGATCGAAGGATTAATTATTAGTCACTAGGTAATATTTTATCTAGGTACCTACCAATTTTCTTTAACGTAGACGTTCATTATGAAATATTAGGTTATACCTACAATTTATATGCTTGTTTGAGATATTAATATCCAGGTACCTCGTTCTCAAATAACAAAACTTAGGGGCGATTTCACCAAAGAAATGGAACGCGTTCAAAGCACTCTGAACCGGCTCAAAACGTATAAACGCGATTATAACATCGAAATGCATTTCACCAGCGTAAACGGAACGCGTTCACAGCAAATCCGAGTTTTATCTTCTGAACGCCCAAAGTCCGAAGTTCAACGTCATAAAACCCGTTCAAGCCCTGTCATGGCGGAACGAAAAACATAGACAAAAGAAATGTCAATATGGCAGTTTTGACACATGCGTTTGTAAGTTTAAGTATTGTTTCTTTCTATTTTGAAGTTAAATTAACGTGAAAAGGCTTTAAAATACTGAAAACATGTAAAATAATTGCGTGACGTCACGTAAACTTAGATTTAATAATCGCGATCAAAAGAAGGTAGTGAAATCCAATCGAAACAAAACGAGATTTACGTCGCAGAATGAACGCGTTCAATGGAAACTAAGTTTAATAAAGCTAAGTTTTATGTGTATTTGGTGAAATCCCACCTAATTCGTGTTCAATCTAGATTATAGATGTTCGTAAAGTCCTTAAAAAGTTCTTAACTCGTACCTATCGTACGCCAAGCAAATAACAGCGTTTTTCAACACGAGTGTACATCAAAGTTTAGATATGTGGTGGACGGCGATAAATCGCTTAGCATTCGCATAGAGCAGATAGATAAGTAGGAAGGCGCAGTTACCACGCTTATTACCTAGATGATAAGGTTTAAAATAACCAGCTTGTTACTAACACGTACCTATGACCCTGAACGTGGATCATTAGGTACGTGGTTGGGTTTTTACTAATAACCTTTAATTTTCAGCTACGTGACTTATATTGCGTAAAGACGCTACCGTGGTAACGGCGACTCGCCGATTATAAGATTCCGAATCCCGAAGGCCACGCCAGGAAAAATTATTAAAAAAAAAACGCCAGATAACTTTTGGAAAAATTTCAAAACACTGAATAATACAATGGAGTTGAAAATTATTTTATATCGAGTGTCAATTTAAACCGATGAATGATTTGACTTAATGGTCCAAATATTTCCCCGCCTTCAAAATTGATGTAATGCCTACCAGTAGTTGATGACTTGGTTACAGATCGTAGCCACTAAGTATTGCAATAGGTACATTTGCAAATGTCCACGACCAGGAAATTCCTTAAATCTAAAGTACCAATTAATATCATCAATTTTGTTAGTCGCATATTTGTGAGTACTTGAGAGCTCAAAAATTTTCGCAGAAACATTAAAATTTTACTAGAAATCTCAATCTAATTACTAAAGAATTTTCACTAATACTCCACTTCAAAAGCAATAAAATATACCTATAATGTAGCATAATATAATGAAACAAGTAAATGAAGTCATAATTTTCAAGGAGAGATGTAAACATTGCAGTTGGATCAGGCTGGTATATAATTGAAATTTCAATACATCAGTATAATAAGCGTCTTGTTAGTTGTTATGCATTGCCACGGCTGTATGTATTACTGGATAGTCCCGTCTTTCAATTTATTCAGTCTATGACTTATGGGTCTACAATTGGGATGGAAGATTTTTGAATACTTAGGGTGGGTTGCCGAGAGGCGTGGTTAAAGCTGTTAAAGTTTAGGTTAAAGTTATGGTAATAGTTAAGGCTAACTTAGCTTTAATCAGGGGCGTCTTTCCCTTAGGTGCAGGGTGTGCGGTGCACACGGGCGCCGCGGTCCTATTGGCGCCGAGCGCCGCTCGCAAAAAGGCGCGTGCCCGCGTTGGCCGGCCGCCGTGCTTTAGTGACCACCGTAAAAAGAACTCCAGTTTGCATACATTTTGTGAATTATCTGGAGCTCTTCTTATATATTTTGTCGAATTACAGCAAAGCAAGGCGCGCCATGAGCGGCTCGGATTTTGCAATATAACAATAAACTATACTTTTCAACATGAAACGACTCTTAAAACACATAAATGAAGATTATATTTGTCGTCAAGATAGGCGCCAAAATAAGCGCGTAAGCGCGGTTTCGCCGCTAAACCACAAGATCATAAGCAAAATATGTATTCTTGACGGCGCCCTTGCGGTCGCACCGGGCGCCGTGCAGCCTACGCCCTCCGTGCATCCTTCTCATGAGATCTGCGTATTTACTTCCCGCTCTAAGATATGCATCCTCCGTTTGAAACATAACAGTTTCGCAGAGGGTATAAGCTACTGCCTCTCAATAAGTAGTAAGGTCCAATCCAAAGACGGTGTAAAACTCAGCCCGTTGCTCAGCCCAAGCAGAGCGTTCAATCGTCTTTCTTAGACTGTGGTGGCACCTAGGTGTATAGCCGTATGGCGCCCCTTGAATGTGCTATCGACCGGATCGCTTTCACAGTGCGGCGGCCGGCAGTTGGGGACGCCATCTGGTCTTGCCAGGTTCGTATTGTAATAACACGCGCCTGGTGGCGCCTTTGGGTTGCCAGATCTAGTAGCACCCGTTCTCCTCGCTCTTTAAAGCTGTGTGCTGATACACCCTCCGACAACACGCGTGTCTCCAGATCCCACGGAGGGATCAGCGCCAACGCCGTTTCGCCAGCTAACGATTCGATATCAGCGTAGTATCCGCAGTGCTAAAGCATGCTGCGGGCTTCTGAGCAGCTGTCTATTCCGGGTGCCATGTGTTCCTCATCTGCAGGTGAACCTCTGACCACAGACTTTTGCAGAAGGCAATTCAGGGCCATGGCCATCTTCTTCAGAGATAGTGCCAATCGACGAAAATGAGGGGTATTAAAGATCCATTCAGAATCAAGGACCAAAATCAAGCACTGCATTTCAGCGCCGATCGGCTCTCTCCTCCACATCTCTGCGTTGCGCAGTGAAGCCTCCGCGAGGGCGATGCTTCCGGGGCCCATAGAAAAACATGGCCTACATCTTGTCGACTGCGACTCGCAGCCCCAACGCTTCTATAAGCGCCACAACCTGAGACTCACCCACTCTCGCCATTCGTATTGTTTCCTCAAAAACGTCTCCGTGGGCCAGTATATATGTGTCGTCTGTATAGTGGATAGCAATCCAAACGTAGTCCACGGAGATGGGCCGTTCGTAGGATGCAATGATAGCCGATGTTCCACAGAAGTTAGAAGGCCAAGAACAGACCACCTCAAAGTCATTAATAGAATTTGAGGTGGTCTGGTCTTAAAAAAAAAAAACTAAAAACTATTAACTTTTAGGCAGTCGGCTCACTTAATATTTATTCTGGTCATAGACTGCAGGTCGTAGATGGCATTCATTATATTATCTATGCTAGAGAGTTGAAATTCTCAGATAACAGATTATGTGATTCTGTTTCTTTTAACAAAGAATACTGCAAAGCAAAATAAATTAAATATTTAAGGATACAACCCCATACAAGCCTCCGGTAAACTCACTCACTCGGCGAAACACAGCGCAAGCGCTGTTTCACGCCAATTTTCTGTGAGAACGTGGTATTTCTCCGGTCGAGCCGGCCCATTCGTGCCGAAGCATGGCTTTCCCACGCATAAATTTGAAATATTCAAAAAATACTTGTATATTTTGTACTTAAATAAACATTTAAGAGGCTCCCATAAAAAATAAAAACATAATTTTTTGACTATCTTTGCTTTATAATCGTACAGAACCCATCGTGCGCGAGTCCGACTCGCACTTGGCCGATTTTTTATCGACCGCGCGCTTGCTAGGGGGCGCTAGGGTAATATTTGCATACGGGCGCCACACCGGCTAGAGACGGCCCTGGCTTTAATCTTAACTTTGAAAACAGAAATTGACAGATGTTTGTTGCGTTTATTTTTAAAGCTACAGGTAATGGGATTGAAAGTATAAAAAATTGAATTATCCGTAAAAATAGACAGGAAAAATGTAACACTGCGAAACATAGTAAATTTTCACGAAAAAAATTAGATACTTAGGTATTATATAAGTATGAGCGGTTATTGTTAAATATGGCGTCGGACGCCATATTTAACGATAACCAAAGATTTGACATTTTGCACTGTAGTTATAATAGTTAAAGTTATAGTTAAAGTTACAGTTATAGTTAAAGTAAGTTGGTGCAACCCACCCTTAACTTTTCGGCACCGCCTTTTTTCTAAAGAGTACTATTACAGACCATAGAGAATGCTATTTGCCCAGCCCAGACTCGTCGTCGGTCGGTTAAAAAAAACGGTGAGTCGTCTCAAATATACCTCTAATAGACCTCTAGGTTGAAAAGTAGTAAATTAAACACATGACACTTATAAGTTGGATTCTTATCCGATTGACATTTTCGCGCTTATCAGAGTTACTAATTACTTGGTTAATTATGTACGAGTACCTTTAATTTATTATTTGTTGTCATGCTAGCTGGGCTTTACGGGGACTGATTGAGACAATGGAAATATTTTGTTTTGGCGTTGACGTACAGTAACGACAGAATATAAATGCAATGCAATTGCAACATGTTTAGGGTAGCTGTTAAAAATATGTTGGTGATGTTTAAATTCATACAGATACAGCGCTGAAATCTAATGAAGAAAATTCGTTTATCGCGCCAGAACACGGGATAAAAATTATCCTATGTCCCTTTCCAGGATTCAAAGTGTTCTCATACCAAGTTTCAGAAAAATCGGTTCAGCGGTTTGGGCGTGAAGAGGTCAGACTCACATTAACGAGCACTCAGTATCACTCATATCCAGCGCAGGAGACATCTGTGACCAAGTTAATGGAATGTTCGTACTCCAATTTGTATCCCTCGACCCGGCGAATAAATCTTGACGTAGGCGGCGTGCATGTTGACAATTTCTCGTTCTATCGTCATTTGTTTTTTACGTCTCTATATCAGACGTCGTGTGTTTTTAACCGACTTCCAAAAAGGAGGAGGTTATATTACGTTCGACTGTATATTTTTTTCGTCTCTATCGGACAATCCTTTTAAAGGTCAAGTTTTGTAAACACAATTTAAACGTGTAAACGTGTATACCAATAAAACTATATACTTTACCAGATTCGACGAATTTTTTTTAAATAAAAGCCCACTAAGTAACTGCAAAAAACTCGTTTGATAAGATGAATATTACTAGAATATGAGATTGGGTTTGTCAGGCAAAAATGTGGTTAAATAAATAGCGCTATATTTCACGTGTATATTTTAATGAATGCATCACATACATATACATGATCAAATCGCTACATTTATTCTTTGAAGCTTTCTCTCAAATATACGTGCCATATCCTGACTTCTGAAATCTTAATTCCTAGTACTGTAAGATAAAGCTAACGTAGATAGCCCTAGGGCCTGCCCTTTGTCCTCGTCTTAACTCAGATATAGTAGCTCAACGATTAATTCCAGTCTTAGTCATAATGAGCTTGTACCGAATTATCTATTCAATTAATGATACTGCCCCGGGCTTGTATGAGTCAGAATGGCTCATATATTTGTATGAACGGTAGATATTTTAGTTGCGATCGAGTCGCTAAAATGGGTTATGTTTGTTATATTCTTACTTAAATTTGCACACTTTAGAGCAATTCTAATTATCGAAAGTATTATTTACATTAACCGATTCAGTGCGGATGACACGGGAGCCGTGTCATACACGTTTTTAACGTGTGGCGTGTCATTTAAAAAACGATTGTATCTCCTTCAAATTACACTTTAGAAGGGTCTACTCTGAACAAAATCCTCTTAATTTTCCACGTAGAAGAAGCTATAGGTTTTGCCTCTGAATATTCTGTAAATTGAAAAAAATTAGGGGCCGTCAACCTTTTTTAAAGGTGCATTCATTTCGGATTACACGGCAGCCGCCTCTTATGGGTTTTTAACGTGTGGCGTATGACTCGTGAGCCGTGTCATTTAGAAAGCGATTGTATCTCCCTCAAATTACACTTTTGAAGGTTCTACTCCGAACAAAACCGTCTTAATATAAAATATTCTGTAAATTGTAAATTATTTGTTGATGATGATGATTAATGTAATCAGCGTAGTAGCTTATGATTTTGGTATTTTAAACAACAGCGAAACTCCCAAACACGTATCTATAAGGAATCAGCAATTCTGTTCAGCACCTTCGGAACCGTGGTATACCATGGTGCAAAATTTTACTTTTTGGTAGTATCTGATCATAACACATCCCATAAAACCAAAATAACCATATTATGTTCCCATTTGATTTTTAAGAAGTCTCCTGGATCCCTCATGGTTCCCATCATCAGACCACCACTTTTGTAAAAATGGTACCAACTCGGAACCGGATCAATCGAAACAAATACCCTATACATCAAAAGAAAAATTTTGAAAATCGGTTCACACACGGCGGAGTAATCGTTGAACACACATAAAAAAAATATCTACAGCCGGACGTATAACTTCCTCCCTTTTGGAAGTCGGTTAAAAAAACTTAGCTTCGAACTTCTTTAAATTTATCTACGAACGTATAATTTACATTGGAAACCCAGATCTATTTAATATACTCATTTTTCTAACTTTGAAACCTACCAAAGGTTTGCAACATCTGAATAAAAAAATCGCTTACCTGTAATTTTCAGGTTTACACTTACTAAAACTACTCGAAATCAACTTAAAACAACGTAGCCTTCTGTCAATAACAATGGTTTGTGCTCAACTAAATAAATCAACTGAATACAAGTGAAAAAAACAAGAAAAACAATAAACCTTTTTGAACGTGGCGGGTGACACGGTAGCCGTGTCATCTACTTCTATGGCGTATGACACGGCTCACGTGTCACGTGAAAATTGTATGCCGCCACGGCTGAAAGTCTTCAAAAATGTGCGCCGCATTGAATCGGTCAATGAAGTGAGATTTTTCTAAATTTTTAGGTTATACAACGTAAAATTTAAAAGCTTAAAAGTGCGTAACTTTACTATAAAAAACATTCTACGATAGTATATCTTCTAGGAAAACAAAACCCCTATAAAGCAGCCTGTAACACTCCATTAAAATACGGCGAGGTATTCCAAGAAAGCATCTCAATTTTCTCAAGCTAAGCCTTACATGTCATAAATACTAATCTTTGTTTAAGCTTATTATATTTAATATAAGAGCGTATAATCGGCGCGCTATTTATTCTGGGAGAAAATAAACCGAGTTTTATCTTGCGCGCGAAATCTTTGTGTTTTTAGCGCGTTTTCGCTCAACAATAATGTTGGAGTAAAGAGCGGTGGAGTTCGTAATAGCGCATATTCGGAGGTAAATATTCGATTATTCGGATCTATAATATCTGCCATTTACAATTACCATCTCTATTTATCCGAATTCGGATAAATAGCGGTAGTAATAGTGAATGGTACAATACAAAATTCGTAAAGTAAGCGTATAATATTCAGTTTATCGCGATATGACAGAATGTGGCAAACAAACCTATTTCGCTAAAGTTATAATACTTGGTGTGTATATAATATGTCTCCTATAAACAGAGCTAACTTTGAAAGAAGCAGCGCTAAAGAGTTAGGTACTTCTTTTGAAATTAGCATATGGGTAAATTCATGACCTTCTTCGTTTCTTTGAAACAGAAAAAGTTTAAAGTATCTCCTTCAGCGCTGCTTGTTTAAAAATGTTATCCCTTAGTTTTGTAACATCCCATTTAACTAAAAAAACAGCTTTGTCATTGGAAAAATAATGTAAGACTTTGGTAAAATTTAAGGCCCGTAACGCATCTGCAGCTCTTCTAATATTGCGAGTGTCCATGGGCGACCCGTTTGATCATTTGCCCCTTTATTTTATATAAAAAAGCAACACTCCCAAGTGCCAACTTATGCGCTAACCCTACCCCATCCCTAGCGAATTCCATAGCACACCATCGATCAAGCTCGCCGCTTGTTAAACACCGTTCTCACATCACAACAATAGTCCTCTGCAGGCATATTTCAAGCCGATCGCATCGCCCGAACCGCATAAATCACACCTCACCAATATTTATTCTCCTCACCGTTACACTGATCTCATTGCGCTAAAGTTACCTCCGCCATTAATGTTTTATGATGCGCTAAATTAAATAAACGATAGACGTTATTACAGTGTTACAGATATGGCGTTAATAGATGTTTTTGGTCGTAATCGTTGCTACAAAACATGATTGATTTTTTTTTTAAGAAGCTAGTACAATAATTTCTTATTATTTACAATGTGACGTTCGTTATAGCTGTACATCCCCCCTAGACAAGTGGCAAAACGCCAACGCTAACGTTAACGCTAACGCTACAAAATGTATGCGATTTGACATAAGTCATCGCTTCGCTAGCGAATTCTAATGTCAAATCCACACATTTTGTAGCGTTAGCGTTAATAGCGTTTTGCCTACGGAGGATAGATGGAGGAGAACTATCTTATATGGGGGATATTTGAAAAAGTGTCCAGCTGTACGCAGTAAATAACAGTTGAAAGTGGCGCTAGCTGCAGCAAAGGGTATGGAATGAATGTAGCCGTTGGTGACAAAATATAAATTGAAGTTAGCCGAATAGCCGAGTCACAGAATTACTGGGTTAATACCAATATATTTTGAAAAATATAACCTAAAATAGCTGAAATAAAAGCTGCTAAATGATTTAAAATTTACCCTGTTGCTACTTAGCGCCACCCTTTTTTTTTGAAAGAAAAAGCGCAGGGGAAGCCCTTTATGGGTGCCCCGGGTTGGGGATGTGCCTCAGTTAAGCTGAAGCACCCCGGGTATGTGGGACTGTAGCGCCACCCTAATTTTATGCATTTCAGCGGACACTTTTTACATACAGAGATAGTTCTCCTCCATCTACCCTCCATAGTTTTGCCACTTGTCTAGGGGGACAGGTTTCCTAAAACATTTTTTTATTACTACTAAGCTAATTTTTTGTAAGTAGCTCCATTTTGATAAGACGAACAATACGATTTCCTCTGTGAAAATTCTCAAAGTGGTAGCTAACGGATATAGAAAGTATTTAATATTTTGATTTGATGGTCCTAAAATATGGATTGTTTTATTTGTAAGACAATGTTACTGTTAAATTATGTAACCATTTAAACCTATCAGTATACAAAAAATCACTTGGTTAGGGTTTCGTTTTAGGGTACCGTAGTCAACAAGTTTAGTTGATTACTGCAGCCAATTTGCGCCGCTATGTTCGATTTTATATCTCTGTGGTGGGGTGGGTATTGAGCGGGGCAAGTGCGGGTACATTCTATTGGCAGATCAGGGATCATATGGGACGTGATTGGCAGATTGCAATCAGGCAGTGACTTATTATTGGTAGATATTGACACCCATGCACTTATCCCTCTAGCCTTACCGAGCATTAAAAAAGCATTCTAGGTATATCTAAAGCAATGTTTTTAAAGCCACAAACCTGCACAAGAGCCATCATTTCCTATGAAGATAGCAACATTAATAACGATTTGACGTGTGTTTTAGATAATCGTCCCTGAAGATGAAGTGATTCCAGGCCCTATATCCTGTGATATATTGGCCTGGCCCTACGTAGGCCCTGAGAACGATTACCGGCGATTTACGAAAGCTAATGGCCGGCCTGAATAAGACGTAAACCGTAATTGTTTCGCCATGTAAATCATACGCATTCGATGTAATCCTACGAGTAAATTATGTTTTTTTTTTATGGTCTAAAGAATCATAATATTTGCTTAGTCAGAATGATTTTTTATTTGTAAAATTTCGTTATTTGTCTTAGCGTTTATGATTTCGTGTTCCAACTTTCAATTGGCTGACCTTCATCTCCACACGCGCTATGTGACGTTCACATAATTTGGCATGCGTCGTTAGCTTTTCTACACATGTCCCCGAACAACCAACGACTATGGAGTTTGGGTTGCGGTTATTTTAGAAGGTATTAACTGGTCTTAGGTCTACCTAACTTTCGTCGAAGTATAATGCTCTATATTTCGTCTAAATTTTTTCGATACGACTACAGGAATCTCGTATTCTATTTCCGGACACTTATGACAGTTGATTCGTCAGACAGACACTCTTACCACCCCGAGAAAGTCACCGCGACCTAAACGCCATTATAGTTTCTGAACGGCTTGTAAAACTTTTAGTTTTTTTAAATAACTAAGGTCTAGCTGCCTCTGGCTGTTACTCTATAAGTATTGAGCCACGTGGGCTAATAGTATGCTTGTACAAAAAAACATCTAACTTTTTTAAAATAACTAAGGCCTTGCTGCCCCTGGCTGTGTTAGGGGACACGGGCCATTAGTATCTTAATTTTAGCCTTTTTTACCTTAACACCTGGTTGGTGCACACGATGACCGGTCGCTGGGAGTTCTCCAGGTTGTCTTTCAGCTGTAGGACAGCGTGCACCCACAAAAACTGTCCGCAGCGCCGCTGCAGCCGCAACAGCGCTATGCAGGACCGCTCCTGCTCCGATTGGGTTACTGTGGGGAAAGAGTTGGATGAATGAATCGGTAAAAAGTAAAGAAGAAAGCCGAATAATTACTTGTTGGTGAAAGATTACTGACATTATTATGAATTTATTCATAGCATTTGCTTATTATTTTGCGTAACGCGTAGTAAAATTCAACCTTAGGCTGAAATGGTTTTAAAAATGTTTAGTATCTTTGTCAGCGATGGAATGACAAAGAATTTGGTTGGTAGGTCAATTTTGCTGAGTAATGTTACTGTAAATTGTAATAGAGTTTCAATTTAAGGTTTTCAGTTTTGATGTAGAGTCAATTTATACCAAAACTACTAAATGGTATTTTCCAAGTCAAAAAATAATAATATTATAAGTTGTAAGTCAGATAATAATAATACTAAAATATACATGTTTGAAACCCCTTTTTCTTTCTAATCAAAGAAATTGAAAATACATATTCAGTTTTAGTCTGTTAGTGTTTCGTCGCTGTGTAAAGTGCTTAATACTCAGTACCTATGTGTGCTTTAAGGTATAACAATTGTATACAAGTGTATAATGCAGTTGTATCCGGGTTTTTCTCCACTATATCCTGTTCCATATATTATAACTATGACCTCATGATGAGTATTATATGTTTTTTGCACTTAACAGTAAGATAAAGGTTAAAATGTAATTGCAAAGGTTAATTGTGTTATATTCAGTAAAAGATATAATTGGTTCAGGGTTAGTTTGGATTGTATGGACTTCTAGTTTCCGTATGAAGGTCGGTAAAGTGTTTTCCATGGCTAAAAATAAGAAAAAAATTGAGCTTTATGCTTTATCGAAGATTAGGTAGACCTTCAGAACTGGAAACCTGAAGTAACCGCGATCGAAACTCCATAGTTGCTAGTCGTTCTTACGTAGCAGTCATAAACAGAAAAACTTTAGCTTTTATAAAATGCCGAAAATCTGGCTGTCGCTGGCTCTGGGTTATATGTATTATTTCTATGATTTATATCTATGTATAACAAGTATAAAAAATATCTCTAGTAACACTACCTACCTAGGTAGGTACCTACGTTAGGTTACCGGAACACTAGATTTTTCTCTCTAATACTATTTAACTTCTACCTAATAAGTAATAATAGCTCCCACACCAGTTTCGGTGACGGTGGCCGGTTTCATTGAGTTTCAGTAAAATCGGTTCAGCGGTTTGGTTGTGTCTTCCCAACCAAACTGCTGAACCGATTGCTTCTTGGCAACAGACAGATACACTTTCACATTTAATAATTATAGCTCCCACACCGGTTTCGGTGATGGTGGCTGGTTTCATTCAAACAAGGCCAGCTACGCAGGAGTAATTTTATAGTGCCCTAATGTGTGCGCAGTACACAAGAGCACTCTCTATTCCTTTACTCTCATAACCCAGTGGGACGGACGACCGACACGACCGGCGAGAGATCAGGCGCAGGACCGACTTTTTACATGCCCATCCGACGCATGGATCATCTTACTTGTCAGACAATCAGGTGATCAGCCTGCATTGTCCTAACCAAACTTGGAAATAATTTGTTTCCAACGCGGGAATCAAACTCACAACCTCCGAGTCAAGAGCCGCGCTCTATACCACTAGACCACGGAGGCGTTATTTAACTTCTACAGCTTTAGCTTCAGCAAAGTTTTTTTTTGTAACTTGCAAGGCTTACTTCATGTCTTTGTCTGGCACATTGCAAAAGTCACATGACAGACAGCGACAGCGAACATTGAACTTCATACTTTTATTAGCAAGATGCTTAAAGTAAGTTTTAATCTAGAAGCACTAGCTATTAAATCAGGTCTATTTACTCAAAATCTACACAGCAATATCCTTGCCTTAATAACTTACTAAATAAAGTGTTTAAACCGTAACCCTAGATTATAGTACTTAGTCAGGACCTAATAAGCACCCATTGTTAGACAATTACTAGTATTGACAGTAATTAGCGGCTAGACGTATCTGAGTCTAGACTTAATCAATAACGATCTATAATAGCTGCTAGATCGGAGCTAATAAATGGATTAGCCGGTTTTAATGATACTCTAGTGGCGTAGGCGATTTTCAACTTTGAAATTGTGATATAGAGTCGCAATTTGTTAAACCAAATACTAATTAAGAAGTGTTAAAGTGTAGTTTTAATTACTGTTTAGAAATTTTAATTTTCCGTTATATTGTCAGTAGAATGTTTAAAATCATTGTTATTTTAGTACGTTTGTATCGCTACGTTTTAGTTGTTTTCTTATACTTAATTTCTTCTAGATAAGTTGGCTTGAATTTTTTATTACATTGATAAGTGTACATAAGCATAACTTTAAAAATAATTAGAAGGAAACGACGCCATAATGTTTATTCGTGTCGCCGGTTACACGGTCAAATTTTAATCAATCTTTACCAGATTGATGGATCAGATTGATGAACGGTGTAACCGGCGACTTTGGCATTACGACATCATAATACGTCACACTTGTCTCACCAGAGAGATACAATATGACGTTTTGGGCATGCTGGCCGGTATACTGGGTTATGTTTCGGAAAATATAACCCTGTACGAGGATGAAATAAGCGCAACGTTTCCGTAATGGTCCAGTCAAATTAGGCTTAAATTAGGTAGGAACCTCGGAATTCGAAATACCCAGCTGTAAGTCTGTAAATATTTGTATATTTGCACCCTAAATTTTGTCTCAAAACCTACATATGGTAGGGTGTGCGCAACTATTAAATGTCAAGGTCAAAAGGTCACAAAAATCGGTTACGGTCACGCAGCTATTTGACAAATTGTATTTTATTCCTTTCGACGATGCAACATATCGGAGCAATGTGACTTTTGGCTCGATTTATAAAATGCGTCCGCCTGAACGAGCGGTTTGGCCACTACACCGTGAAATCATGAGCAATTTTATGTAAACATCTGCGCGAACGCGCCGCTCGCGCTAGTTAAGGCGACGCCTTGATAACTTGGCTGTAGTGACAGAGTAGACAGAATTATAGAGTATGCCGACTTAGAACTGAGGTTGAAATTTTTAAATTTGACGTTTATGACGAAAATCGTCGCTAGGGTTGTTGACTTTTTACCTACGAATTCAAAACTTTGACATATTCGCTGGACGTGTTCCTCGTTGGTCGTATTGTTGTTTGTGTTTTGGCACATGCGATTAAAATTGTCAGAATCCAATTTTGAAATCTTTATTTTAAATATTTAAAAATAAATTATATCAGCCAGCGCGAGGCACCGTTCATAATCCTAGTGAAACCCGACGAATTTGACAGATATTGAAACCGGTCCGTTTCTTTGCAGTCGAACTACTGGTAGTTATGTCTATTGTGGTAGCGATATCAATTTTTCTCAGCAATGACTAAAGCTAAGAAATTAAAGTTCATTGTCAGTATTCATCATGTCTTTGTCTTTGAATTACCCATATCATAACACGATTGGTCAACTTTTATAACACATAATTATCAATCAAAAAGAGCTCTGTAAATAAAGGGATTCCTATTTTGCCAACAGAGGAGAGTGATTTAAGATTCCAAAATTTGTACATAGATTGATTCAAGCATACACTTTAATTTGGCCATAGCTTATATGAAATGTATTTATGATTTTTAAATTACGTGACAAAAACCTTATGTCGCTTACGCCCTTTCCATTTTTTGCTGTTCCATTGCTTGTTTTCTATGAGAGGCCGAAAACAAGCAATCTAAAACATATCCAAAACGGTTTTTTACTTTAACGCGGCGTCACCTTAAATAAATCGTTGCATATGTCTTATGATCTCTTAAGTGTAGCGGCCAAACCGCTCGTTCGCGCGGACGCATATATTATAACTCGATCCTGACGGTGGGAGAAACAAAAACCCGATATAGACAATGAGGACATGTTTTGATGTTATGCAAATATATTGCTCTAATTACATTTGCCGCGTTACTTGGTATTAAAATATGAAAATTGTATGGACCAGCGGTCTATTAAATCAATAGAGAATGAAATATGCAACCGACATAGACATCTGATGACGTAATGAGTCTGAATGACTTAAATGATTTAATGTAGAGTAGTGGTTTGAACCATACTATAATGATCGATTTTCGAAGATTTTTCGAAGTTTTTGATTCATTAGCCATAATACAATAAATTTGGATTAGCTCTTCTATAAACACTGATAAAGATGTGTATCTACTATCAGTCAAATTAATTAATACTTAATATGAAAAGTTCAGAGATACCTAATTTGGCCAGTCAATATCAAGCTCAGCCGATGGACCCATAATATTGTTTCAGATACGTGAATCGTGATACACTTCTTTCTATCTTGATACCGCATTTACTATTTAGTAATGATTAAATAGTAAGCGAACCACCCATAATTATAGTTTATATTATTAATAAAATACAACATCTTTTAGTAAAAAACGTTTGATAAGGAAACTGTTAAAATATCTCAACAAATCTTAATATTTGTATCTACAGCGTCAAATAAATCAGGGGACCCGAGTGGTGTCGTGAGAAAAGACATTAACAGCAATCAAAGTGGCTGACAATATACAATTAATTAGTAGGGAATTCCACGGCGACACTCCATAGATGTTTGAGTGTATAGATATTAAACATTGTATTGTACACTTGTTACAATATTCAAATAACTTAAGAGAAATGGACTTATGCTACTATCTGCCACCTCTTTAAACCGTTGAACAGATTTAGATGTTTGGTAAGGAACACTAATAAAACACACCTTTTCTTGCACTTTATCCACTATATTAAGATATTATTATAACTTTTTAACAAATAACACGACCGGTTTCGAAATTATTCATCATCAGGTGTATATAATTTCGAAACCGGTCGTGTTATTTGTTAAAAAGTTATAATAATATCTTAATATAGTGGATAAAGTGCAAGAAAAAGTGTGTTTTATTAGTGTTCAACATGAATTTCCACCAAGAACCGTCAGTACAATCAATTACATATATGTTTGGTAAGGAGATAATATTTTAAGTCTCAGGAAAGGACAAAATATGACTGTTTTTTGAATCGCAGCTAAGTGTTAGGGTTTTTGCGTAGCGAAGTTGCTGGCAATATTGAATAATCTTATATGTAAAATTCTCGTGTCACAATGTTAGTCCACGAACTCCTCCGAAACGGCTTTACTGATTTCTACCAAATTTTATATGCATATCCAGTAGGTCTGAGAATCGGCTACTCGGTACTTTATATATTGATAAGTGCATTTGTTGAATAAATAATTGTAAATTATTACAACCTGAGACTGACGGCGACCATTGTTTGTGCGACGGGATAGCGATCGACGTTGCCATGGTTACATACTTATTTAGTCACTTCAATAAAATAATATGGCAAATATATCATGGCAAAGCAACGTTTGCCGGGACAGCTAGTCTTATATATAAAATTCTCGTGTCACAATGTTAGTCCACGAACTCCTCCGAAACGGCTTTACTGATTTTTACCAAATTTTATATGCATATTCACTAGGTCTGAAGATCGGCTACTGGGTACTTTATATATTGATAAGTGCATTTGTTGAATAAATAATAGTAAATTATTGCAACCTGAGACTGACGGCGACCATTGTTTATGCGACGGGATAGCGATGGACGTTGCCATGGTGACATACTTATTTAGTCACTTCAATAAAATAATATGCTAAATATATTATGGCAAAGCAACGTTTGCCGGGACAGCTAGTAATGATATATAAAATGTGGATTATTTTAAGAAAATGGAAGTTTGAGTCTAATTATGCAAAACATAGGTACATATACTAAGGATGGGTTGCACCAACTTACTTTAACCATAAGAAAATGTCAAAATGAACTGTCAAATCTCTAGTTACAGTCAATAATGGACGCCATATTTGCCGATAACCTTAACCTTTGCTATAACAACGCCTCTGGTGCAACCCACCCTAAGTTCAGCTCTGATGACAAATTGAAGTCACAAGATTTTCATTGCTGACCCTATTCTGTAAAGATTTTTGTTCTACCCTGAATTTTTTAAAATTATATTTTTCTTTATTATTTTTATTATTTTTCATTATTAATTATTTAGTAAGAGCAATCCACTTAGGTATAACTTGACCACAAGTTAGTAATCTGAATGATACAATATGCACAATATTGCACTGAGGTCAATAAAACACGTCCTACTAAACATCCGTGTAGGTTTACGAGACCTTCGTTCATTACTTGGGCCGAGTTTCACCAACTTTGTTAAAGCAGGTTAAAATGCCTAGGACACTGAATTCAACCCATGCACACCTACTTAAAATAGGTTTAAAGTTTACTTTTGAAATTAAAAAGTCATATAGTAGGTAACTTTTGGTTTGGTTTAGACTCTAAACAACTCTAAAGTTACTCAAACCAAGTAACTTTAGTATTTAGATTTTAAATCTATTTATTTTATGGGCTTTCAATGCTGCGTACCCGCAACTTATTCTGATGTTTTCTAGCTTAAAACTGAGATGTTTATTTGGCTGATTGAATTATATTTTTTTATGTCAGGCTCTATTAGATCTTATAAAAATATTATTAAAATCTCTTATGGTCAGATGCCGTGTGCAAAGGATGCGACTTCGAAAAGACTAATTAATTGAAGCATTTACGAATTTACGAATTATAACCAACGTTCAAGTTACAATTTGTTATTGGTAGTATGGGCTGGGTGTTATAGTTTGAACTTCTAAGTTCTAGTTTTATTTACGACTCGTATACATTATTTATGTTATGAATATCTTAGATTTTATCGATATTGCATAATGTGGGATAAATCTTAATTTAATAATAATTGATAGTTAAAAGTTTGTTATATGGGTGGTTCTACAAAAATTTTGTTTACTGTAGTTTTTATGGTAAATTTAAACAAGTATTGGTTTATAAGATAGGTAATATAATGAATATATCGTTGCAAAACGGGCCAGTCACTTTTTTGAGTAGGTAGTTTTTAAAATATTTAGATTTTTCTGAATTTCACTGCCAGCGTACTGACGAGGGTCACACAGTACTGATAGATAATGCAAACTTATTAGAAATATATGCCATTTATGGCATTTATCAAACTCTAATAAACTAAAATTATAGGGCTTCAATTATTTTTATGTGTCAAGTTCTTAGTAAGTTAAATATCAGAAAATATTTTATAAAAATGTGGGGAAAACACTATCACAAATTCACAACCTCTATAATAGTTTTAACAATTGTAATACGTATTTTTTTTATTTTTTAGTACTTTTACCAAACAGTATATACATTCATTCATAATTAAAGTCAACCAACAATAGAATTAATGTTTTCGCTTTTTGTCCATCTGTTTGTCAGTACGTCCATCTGTCTATTTATTTGTCTGTCACTAGGCTATATCTCAATAATAGCGATGGCTACATAATTTTTATTTTCACAAAAAACGTATAGTTGTGTTGCAGCTATTACGAAAATACAAAAATAATATAATAATACTCGCAGTCCCGGCAAACGTTGCTTTGCTATAATATAATATTTGCCATATTATGTTATTGAAGTGACTAAATAAGTATGTCACCATGGCAACGTCCATCGCTATCCCGCCGCACAAACAATCGTCGCCGTCAGTCTCAGGTTGTAATAATTTACTATTATTTATTCAACAAATGCACTTATCAATATATAAAGTACCCAGTAGCCGATTCTCAGACCTACTGAATATGCATATAAAATTTGGTTAAAATCAGTAAAGCCGTTTCGGAGGAGTTCGTGGACTAACATTGTGACACGAGAATTTTATATATAAGATGTTAAATAAAATAAATACTTAAGGGGCCGGGCTACCCTCGAAATTCTCATACATACCTCTACCAAAATCATTTTCTCATACGAAAATACTTAACATGTTTGAGTTATTTTTCAGCTTAAAATAGTAATTACCTAGGTTCCTGTAAAAAAATTATCTTCAAAATATTTAAACACTAAAAATTTTTTTTTGTGTATGCATTTTTTTTTACTAAATTTACTACTAAATATTTAAACACTAAAAAATAGAGTAAAACACTAAAAAATATATAAATAAATAGTAAAATTACTACAAAATATTTAAATACAAAAAAATATTTTTTAGAGTTGAAACATTAGAAAAGAAAATCATATTCTTTTCTAATGCAGCTTTTTTGTAGGGGTAGTTTGATTCTCGGCAAGCAAGTCTTTTCAGCTTCTGTTTTCTCATTTAATATATTATCCTTCCAGGTCAAATTTGTCTTTTGTGGTAGGCGACATTTATGTTTTACACTAAAATAATTAAACAAATAGTTAACACACCTTATTTGTTGCGATAAAAGTGATTATTAGGAAAAAACGTCAGTACTCTGGCAACATGTCAGTCCGTTGGCACGATTTAAGGCAAAGGACTGACGCCAAAAGACTGATGGTATCGACATAAATTTAAGGTTACCATTTAAGTTATTGTTTCTTTTCGTATTTTCTAATATCAATACATTACATTTTTTAAAATCGTAGTAAACAATTTAGAAATCAAAATAAAATTCAGATTTATGAAGAATTAACGACTTACCCACAATACTGAGTTTTTGACTGGCCCTGCGTAAGATTTTGTCATATGCGACGAGCTAGCACTCATACTGTAATAGTGGCAAAGAAATGCTGCAGTTCTTAGCTGAAAATATTACCAACTAAACGTAATTAATAGTACCACGTATACGTGTTTTTTGTTGAAAAATTTCGCATTTGAAAGTTACACAAAGTACTGACGAATGAAACCTATGACAAAGTTTCCTCTCTTTTTTAAATACATTGTAAATATTTTTACATTATGAAAGTCCTGACATTCATTATTACGTACATTAAAGACAGTAATTATATATCGAGTTTTCTGAAATTAATCGTAAAATCTGATGTATAGTCTCTTGATTGAACGTTTTTGGGTTTGTGACAGGCCAAAGAACTGACGTTTTGAGCATACTCTTTTAGTTTTATACAATTTCTAATTAAATTGCGTATCTGAAATTGAGTGACCAATTAAAGGAGATTACATACTTTTAAAATTAAGTATAAAATCTTTTAAATATAATGTAATTTAATAAATATTGACTGGTGACAGCGAGTTACCCAATTTTTGTAGAATCACCCATACCATTTTGCTGTAATGTTTATCTTTCCTAATATCTAATAAATAATTTATACTTAATCCTTAGGTTAACGTAAGCTTTGGGCTAACCAAAAATCATTATGTAACACATTAGAACCTTTGTGATTAATTACTAGCCTTAAATCAACTGTTAATGTTACTTACGGGGTGTTGGTGAAAACAATTATAGAAAAAACTTGATTATTAACGTTGTGCATTATTTTTTCAACCCATTTTTTATGAAAATCGATTTAAAAAAATAAAAATAAAAAAAACGATCGTTTTAATTAATTAATTGAAACCCTTCCAATCGATTAAAAAATATCGACAATCGAAAAAAAAGCTGCTGTCAGACAGACTGTCAGACACTTCTCGCGACAGTTGTCTTGCAGGTGAAAACGCGGCCTTAATCAGCGCATCTGCTAAAGAACTCATTTCCCCGACTGTACATTGCTGCTAAACAACTCATTTCCCCGACTGTACATTTAGCTGCTTAGCACAATTTTCCCCGACTGTACATTTCTGCTAAACAACTCATTTCCCCGACTGTACATTTCTGCTTAGCACAATTTTCCCCGACTGTACATTTCTGCTAAACAACTCATTCCTTCGACTGTACATTTCTGCTAAACAACTCATTTCCCCGACCGTACATTTCTGCTAAATAACTCATTTCCCCGACTGTACATTTCTGCTAAATAACTCATTTCCCCGACTGTACATTTCTGCTAAACAACTCATTTCCCCGACTGTACATTTCGTTCGAGTTCGAGTTCGACACAAAACACTACTCTCCAACCGTCTTACGCGTTTTGTATGGTTTTTCGATCAACACGAAAATCTGGCGCGAGTTTCACAGTTTTTACCCATCCCACAAAAGTGCTCAACGCTGCTAAAGAAGTTTTCACTTCAAAAAATACCAATTTTACAAAAAATAAGTACCTACCGGTAAAATTCGGTATTTAATTGTTAATTCATTAACAACTTCTTATTTCATAAAGAAACTCAGAACTTCGAGAAACGTTAACAAAGCGGTTGTAAGGTAATTACTAAAATTCCCACGAGCTAATTTAAATGTGATTATGTCAGTATATTCGACAAAGTTATATCGTTTTCGATACAATCTTGGACAATACTCGGGTGACGGCTGTATTGTTTTCTAATTTAAGGCTTCGTACAAAATACCAGTTCAAATGGCCAAAAATACGTTTTGAACTCTATCATAACGGGCTTAGGTTTATTTTCGATTAGTAATTGCGAAGTTCACTAGGTAAAGATTTAGTTGCAAAATACATTGTAATAAATTGTATGTCCGTAGTCAGTATACGCCTTTTGCTCTTTTACAATGTGTGTACGTTGAGTCAATATTTAAATTCCTTTTTTACTCCTGACGTATACAGTTTGACATTTCTGTGTGTTGCGATGTAACTTCAAAATGGACGCATTTTTATCATCTTTAGCTGTCGATGTTCTCTTACAAGCTTTGAGTGTTGTTTGCCTAATGCCCATTTTCACCAACCATGGCATTCGCGTTGGCTGACATCAGGGGTCCTATAATTTATTACTGTTTATTAGGTTGACTAAGATTTTCGGACTTAGTTAACATTTATGCATTGGTAAAAATATTTTATACTTGGCTGTAAAGAATATTACCGATGTTATGAGGTTGGTAAAAAAGGCATAATATTTTGTGGTTTCTCTTTCTTTTTTACGTATGTGTTTTATATTTTGTTAGTTACTGATAAATTATATTTTTGTGATATAATTTATATTGATCATATTTTTCGTTTCCCAACGGAAACGCTTAAGCGCCCGGGTTACCCTCGAAATTCTCATACATATTCTCATAATATTTATAAAATTCTCATACATAAATTTACTACAAAATATTTCAACTCTAAAAAATATTTTTTAGTATTTAATTATTTTGTAGTAAATTTACTTTTTATTTTATATTTTTTAGTGTTTTATTCTATTTTTTAGTGTTTAAATATTTAGTAGTAAATTTAGTAAAAAAAATTTATACACAAAAAAAAAAAAATTGTGTTTAAATATTTTTAAGTTAATTTTTGTACAGGAACCTAGGTAATTATTATTTTAAGCTGAAAAATAACTCAAACGTGTTAAATATTTTCGTATGACAAAATGATTTTGGTATTACGTATGTATGAGAATTTCGAGGGTAGCCCGGCCCCTTAAGTAATTATAAAAAACATTGTTATCAATTATCATACTTAGCAGCTAAGTTGTTTTTCTGCTATGCGTTCATTGACTCGACTGTACATGCTTGCATTCATTTTATACTTAACATAATTATACCTATTTCAGATCTAGATTTAAATTTAAGGGAACTCGAGTCGGCCATCGAATTATGATCTACGCAGAATCGAATAGCTGGGTGTCATTCGATTTTGAACTCTAACTCCTCATGATACGGTTTATATTTGGGCAGGTGGGTGATGTTTGTACGAGTAATAAGGGTTAATGCCAGGCGGTAATTTGTGCAATCTCAAATGTTGGTTTAAAGGTAAACGTACACTGAGATGGGCCCTTTTAAATATTTTTAATCCTTCGATCGGGGATTCTTGGAAATGCTGTATTCTATTGTTGTCGCGATCACCGATGCTCGTACGGGACTTGATGGGAATATTGTGCATTGTAAAGTAATTGAAGTACCAAAAAACAAAGTAAACTGCTGAATTTAGTTTGTTTATTTGCGCTAAAAATTCTTAGTTTCTAAAATAGTTTGGCACTCAATAGACACGAATAGAATAGAAACGACGAAACCAAGGAAATAATCTAGCAATTTTTTTCTAAAGTACTAGACACAACACCAAAATCAGTTCAGTCGTTTAAGCCTGAAGAGGTAGAGATAAACTACGATAACATGGTGCGCCCCTCCAAATGACTGTTTCAGTGTGTGTAGTCACATCCTTATGAAAGAGTTTGTATGTAGTAAGTATTCAACCAATCACAGCAGTGGCGAAGCGTCCATATAACCCGATTCCCATCGGCTTCCCTTAGGGCTTAGAAAAATCGAATATATGGGCCAACGACATATTTATCTAATAAATATTTTACATACCTACTTAAAAAACTTTGAATTCACAATGTTATATGCAATAAATTTTTCTCTCACTTGAAATACATAGTTTGAATTAATAACTATCGCCTACAAATTTTAAAAGGCAATGCAATGTGCGGGCGCAGAGAATCAAATAAGCCGCAGGATTAGCGGCTTATTTCTCCTTTTTTTTTTTTTTTTTTTCCGAAAGGGTCTAAGCTACTGGTCTGGTTAAGACCATGGTAGTTTAATCGTGGCTATAACTAGTCTGTTGCTAGTTGGTTTGGAGATAAACAATGAGGGGGCCTGGCCCCCTCCCCTAAAGTCACACGTGTGACATTCTAATCGGGCAATATTGGGGAGAGCTACGAAAATAAGCTATTTTCATCTGACGTGGGGACACGGATCCCCCCTGCTCTTAAGGGGTCCGACCCCTTACTCACTCTCTGACGAGTGAGGCTGCTCGCACGCGATAGCACAAACTAGCTGCGTACGAGTTATCGCGGTAGATGAGCTCAAGTTATTAATGTTATTGCATAAAAGAGGGCCGTCCCTCTCCCCTTCCGAGTCCGGTTGGGGTGACATACGCGTGTATGTTCTAATGTCAAAGTAATTGGTAGAGCTCTCTACGACAATGTCGCGATCGCGGTCATGATTTAGGTGTGTTCCTATGCTATCCGCATGCGAACTCGAACCCGGGATCGAGCTCGGCACCGGATTTCGGTCGGTCTGTCTGTTTGTCGTTCGGGTCGTGTTAAGTCCTCGGGGAAGGCGCCGGCGTCGTCCCCGGTGCAGTACTAACCACGCGGGTGAGTGTGATTTGTGTTTGCGTAACTGTACACAGTACGTTACGTATTCTGTGATGGGATCTACAGGGTCGGCTAAGATATGCTTAGGCCGCCTGAAGGGGTATCGGAATGTCCGTGCGTCATGTTCGTAGTCCACAGCCTTACGAATGAGCGGATTGGGATGTACTTTTCCTTTCTCAAAGAATCTCTCCGAGAGTTCTTTGATATAGGCTTTGATAGTGATAAGCTCGCAGTCTCTATGCAAGTCGATGTTTCGCATGTAACGGGGGGCACCTGTTGCCATGCGCAAAAAACGGTTTTGAACTCGTTGCAATTGGTTCATCTGATTGTCACTTATGTGTGCGAAAGAGACGCACGCATAAGTGAGTATCGTTCTTATACATGTTTTGTATAAGGTGAGCTTATGTCTTAAGGACATTTTGCTACTCGCGTTGAGTAAAGGATATAATTTGTATAATACAAATTTCGCTGTACGTACGGTATTCGATATATGGTTCGTGAATGACATCGACTTGTTTAGTACTACTCCTAAGTATTTGACAGCCGTGACTTCGGGAATTAATTTTCCGTGCAGACTAATAGGTTGCATTTTCTTACGTTTTAGTCCGTTAAATAATATAGCGTGACTTTTGTCGGGGTTTAGTTCGATTCTCCATTTTGCGAACCATTTACCGAGTTCGGTAACTGCTTCTTGGAGTTTTTTGGACGCGAAAGCTATTTGGCGATGAGCAAAGAACAGGGCCGTGTCGTCTGCGAATAGCGCTTTTTGTACTCGAGGGTGGGTGGGCAAATCGGACGTGTAGAGATTGTAGAGGGTCGGGGAGAGAACCGAGCCCTGCGGTACTCCAGCCTCTAGATCTCTAAGTGAAGACAGAATGCCTTCGACTCTAAAACGAAATTTACGGTTTTTGAGGTAGTTACTTATTATTATAACAAGACTATCGGGAATGCCGAGTTTATAAAGTTTATAAATTAGCCCATTGTGCCAAATTTTGTCGAATGCTTTTGCGACATCAAAGAAAACAGCGCAAGTCGGTCTCCTATTGTTCTTTTGTTCTAATATGTACTCCGTTAGGCGGTGTACCTGAGCGGGACAGCTGTGGAATTCGCGGAATGCGAATTGTTCGTCAGGTAAGAGTTTTTTATCAACTATGACGTCTTTTAGGCGTCTTAGTATAACTCTTTCGTAAATTTTACCGAGGCAACTAATTAAGCTAATTGGTCTGTAACTACTTGGTTCCGTCCGGAGTTTACCCGGTTTGTGGATACCTATTATTATAGCTACTTTCCATATATCTGGGAATGAACATCCTAGTAAAAGGGCGTTAAAGATGTTCACGAGCAATTCAATTATAGTGGCAGGTAGTAATTTAAGGGTTTTATTTGAGATACCGTCCAGGCCTGGGGCCTTTCTGGAATTCAAATCTTTAATAATATCTGTGATTTCCTCCATATCCACCGGCCTGAGGGGCTCTGATGGTGGGGCCATGAGTCGGCTTTCTACCTCGGTATTGACTAGATTATCATGATCAGGGTCGGTCGGGAGAGTACTAGGTCGGCACTGATTTTCTATGGTGTCGGCCAAGCATTCGGCTTTGTCGATATCCTCCAGTGCAGGAGGACGATTTGGTCTGTTTAGTGGAGGCATGTCGCTCTCCGTATCTTTTTTGAGGGACTTCGCGAGCGGCCAGTAGGCCGTGTGAGACGGTTCGAGTTCGCTAAGAAGTCGATCCCACCTCTCGGCTTTGTGTTGTTTGATTTTATATTTAACTTCCCTCTCGTAGTGACGGAGGGCCCTCCTCCAGTCTTCCGATGGGTAGCGATCGTATGTGCGTTTAGCCGCGTTACGGAGTCTGATGGACTCTTTTATATCATCTGGGAGAGGCCAGCGATTCTCATGAATCGTTGGCATTTCCCTAGAAGATTTTTCGATGTTCTCTACCAGATGATCAGTCAAGTGGAGAGAGGCCTCAAGCGCCACTTTAGAGTTTTCGATAAAATCGGGAATGAGATCGAGGTGACTCGATTGAAGGTTTTCTAGGTTATCTGCTAGTAATTTATAATCAATTATCTTTTTAGTACTAGCAGCGAGTTGGTTAGAATTGCCAAGCGCAATTTTAACTGGTCTGTGGTCCGAGTTAAGCTCGTGGATTGTTTCCAAAGAGATGTTGAGGTTAATGTTTTTAACTAACGCAATATCAATAACACTAGGGTTATGAATAAGGTTGTTACTACGGCTAGCAGTGTCGTAGCGAGTGGGGTCGTTAGGGGCTAAAATTGCAAAATTTAAGGAGTCGCTTAAGACGGATAATCTAATGCCATTCGTATTAGATATGACATTGCCCCACTCTGTGTGTTTGCAGTTTAGGTCGCCGGCAATAATGACGGCATTGCCTAAATTAAATAGCGATCTTAATTCGCTAGAAGTTATGGGCATTTTGCTGGCTAAATAGGCAGATACAATTATGATAGGTTGATGGTCTGTCATGCTAATGTGACAAATAGAAGTTTCTAAGTTAGTTAGGGATGGGGGTTCTAGGGGAACACAGTGCAATGATTTTTTGTAATAAATCATTGTGCCTCCGAGTTGGGATCGAGTTCTGTCATTTCTAACTATTTTATAGTTAGCTATTTTTGGGCTTTTTCTACTAGGCTTAAGGAACGTCTCCTGCATTAGTAAAATATCGACATTGTGGTTTATGACGAATTCGCGGATTTCGTCTATATTATTATGTATGCCGTTTGTATTAAACGTAACTACCTGTAGGGAGCGCGGTTTTATTCTTCCGGTTGAATCCATTAGTTAAACGATAGTGATAAATTGAGAGAATTGATCCTGCGGATCAAATCGTTGTAAGTCGACAGACAGGCGGATAATTGTGAAAAAGTCCTAGCCGTCCGTAGTCCGTAGGAGAATTCGGCTACCTCTGACGGGTTTATGAGGCTTAGGAAGTCGGTCACGTCACGCAGGTCGTCTCCGTAATTGGAGGTTATATTCGCGGGGGGAGTGGGCTTTTTCGCGGGGTGCGCGGGTTTTGCCACGGGTGTTGCGGGCTTTGCCGCTGGGGGCGCAGGTTTTGTCGCGGAGGGCGCGGGTTTTTGCGCGGCGGTGGGCTGGGCCCTGTTGGGGAGCACGGGGAAGTTATTAGGGGCACTAGTGCTGTTCACCCAAGGTGATTTAGTGGGAAGCGGAGCAGGGATAAATCTCTGCTTTGTTTTTTCCTTATTGTTTTTCTTTGTTTGAGGCGCAATTCGTCTCTTTACTTTGGGTGCTTTTACACACCCTCTGTAATTAGCCGGATGGCCTTGTGTTTTGCATAGCACACAGCTGGGGGGCTCGGACTCCTCAGCTGGTGTTTTGCGTGGACAGTCAGAGGTGCCGTGGTCTCCTAGGCACTTGACGCAACGCGGTCGGGCTTGGCAGTTTCGCGCGGAGTGCCCGTAAAGTTGGCACCTGTGGCATTGGCCAGGAGTGCCTCTTTTACGGGGGGGTTCCACGCGTATTCCGGTTATATTACATACGGCGCGTATGTTAAAAATTTCCTTACCCTCGGGGGTAAGGGGGAGGATCACTAGTACCATGTTGTACACGTGTTTTTTGACGGGGTGGTACATCCTGTGTACCTCGGTCGCGGGGTAACCTTGGGCTATTAGGTCTTCAAGTACATCCCTTTCGGAGATGAACTTGTCGACACCTACAATGACGACGCGGAGGACACGTTCGTCCTCTAAGGCATAGGTGTGGTAACCTATGTTTTTTCCACGGAGGAACGCAGTTAGGAGGCGATGGTCCTGAGGCGTTTGGACCTGGACCTTTATCCCGATCGGAGTTGTGGTAGCCGACGAGTAACGGAGCTTTTTCTCGTTTATCGCGGCCGAGATGATGTTCCATTTTTCCTTCTCCTGTACTATGACAGGAGGAGGCATTTTGGAAGCGGGTTCCGTCTCGGAAGTCAGAGGGGCCTGAGACGGAACTATTTGAGAGGCCTGCGAGGCCTGGGATGCCTGAGGGGCGATTGGGGGGCGAGCGGGGGACTCGGCAGTACTAGTCTGCACGGACTTCGCGGGTAGCTCGGGCCTAGGGGCCGGTTTAGTCTTTCTAGACTTTGGTTTTCCGGCCTGTTTAGTCGGGGAGGACGAGACTGGAGAGGAAGAGCCTTCAGCGCGCTTCCTCTTCTTGGTCTTTTTACTGACGACCGTGGTGAAGTCGCCTTCACCAGGGTCAGTCTCTTGCTCCGAGCAAGACATCTCAGAAGGAGACGAGTATGTAAGTCGGGGGACTACGGACTCTACAGGAGTCACGGCGGTGTCACAGTCGGGAGACGCGGGGGAAACAGCATCGTGATTTCGCACGAAGTTGTCCCACCTTTTCGCGGCGTCAGGGTACTCTACTTTTAAGAAAGATAAAAATTTATCAATCATGTCGGCCATGATGTCGGTTGGTCAGTCTGCTCTTAGTGAAAAATTTCCGAGAGGGTACAACCCCGCCCGGCAACCGGGAGGGGAGGTGTGTAAAGAGGTATAAACCTCGTGTAGTGTACCTAGTTTTCGTGTCGCCGTACTTACGATGTGTTCCAGGCGGTCGGGAAACACACACAAACACTCACAACACTAGCACACGGGCGCTGGCGAGCAAGGCGCGGCGCGACCTACGGCGGCAAGCGCGGGCGAGGGCCCGCACTCGGGCGAGGCGAAACAAGCGCCGGCGCAGAGTTCGCTCGATCGCGGACACACTAAAATCGAAAAACCTCGTGGCGCGGACGTGATCGCGAAATCGCAACAAGCACAAAGTGTGCCGAGCGAGAGCGCGCTGTCTATAGAAAGAGACAGCACCACAGTCGCCTAGCAGCGTGCACTTGAGCGGGAAACACGTGCTTATCGGACGGGATCCGTAAGCAGACTGTTATTTCTCCATACAACGACAGTTCATAGTAAGCATCTGTCCTTTTCATTCCTGTGAACTGGTCGTCATGTTCTGTCTCGTTCTAGCACGCGCGATATATACTTGGAAATAACTCGATGCCCGACGAGTTATTACGGAGAAAGGTTAATTAGCAACGCACAAGTGCAAGCGAGATAGATGAGTCATGAAGTAAAATTGTTATGATTCGAATTTAAGAATGAATGTAGCGACATTATACTTTTGCAGGCGCGTAATACATTTTATTTTGGTAGTATTTTTTATAATACGACTTTATTAAGAATGCCTTTAGCGGTACTAAATATGACAGGCGCGTAATACATTTTTATTTTGCTGGTTTTTAGATTGACATATTAATATGGCGGATAGTGTGTTTGTAAACAACATGTCGTTTGTTTTGTTTTGTCGAATTTAAATTTTGTTTTAGCGTTAGAATTTAGAAGAGTGTCGTGAATTAAATTAATTTATATTGTGACTTGTGAATTGTGAGTCGTACGACGTAATCGTGTAGTTCGGAAAATATGGCATTAATTCAGAAAGACTGTTGTCTGACAGATTATATTTTGCTGTCGAAGGAAACTTTGTTTTCCAAACTTAGTTTTGAAAATTAAAAGCATGTCATTCAATTATAAATTACCAAAATTGGTAAGTATATTTTTTACTCCGGCTTCCCTTCTCAAAATATTCACCCCTCGCCACTGAATCACAGTACACGTAATATTTCAGTTAAGGCGCTTTATTGAAAAAACTGTCCTTTTTGACGTAGGATAGGATCCTCAGAAATGTTACAAATCTGGTAATGAGATATACATATCTTCATAGCCTTATCTAGGTTTGAGTAGAACCAGAAACACGATTAATGTATTTTGCCTCGATACATTTCTCGATCGAAATGACCTCTTAAAAATACGAAATTTGAAGATTATTTTTAAACGAAAATAGATGTATTGTAGGAAATTAGTTTAATTGATAGACACCTTTGCAACTCAAAATCGTATAGAAGCATTTTGCTTAAATGCTCTTAATTATTTTTTAAATAATTAAAATTACGTTTTTCGCATGTTTTCCGAACGAACCGATAGCTTCTGGCCGCAGCGTATTCACGACTTTATAGTCATACAAATTAAGTATAAAATTGCCCTTGCGGTAAAATGACTTTCAATATAGCGCCTTAATGTCACTTATTACCAAGATTTGTTAATCAACTAATCATAACTACCGCGCAAGACAACGCACTTCAAACGTTTTGAATTTTGGAGGGGCGCGCCATGTTATCGTAGTTGATCTCTAACACTCACTTTCGCATTTACAATATCCATATCCATACTAATATTATAAATGCGAAAGTGTGTCTGTCTGTAAGTCTATCTGTTACCTTTTCACGACCAAACCGCTGATAAACGACTTTTGGTGTAGTTAGTACCAACTTGTCCTCTAGTTAGTAATAAATTGTAGTGTGCGACACCCCTTCCTTAAGATTGACGAGTGCTATGATTGTGGTCTGTCCCGGCCGTGTGTTTATCCCGCGTCTCGATTTGCCTACACACTAAACTGTCTCAATACTGTACATTGTCTGATCCAGATTCCAGCCAGCTTGAACAGAGAAACTTTTTTTTTTAATTTTATTAAATAAGGGGGCAAACGAGCTACCGTCGCCCATGGACACTCGCAACATCAGAAGAGCTGCAGGTGCGTTGCCGGCCTTTTAAGAGGGAATACGCTCTTTTCTTGAAGGTTTGCAGGTCGTATAGGTTCGGAAATACTGTTGGTGACAATTCGTTCCAGAGTTTTACAGTGCGCGGCAGAAAGTTACGCGAAAAACGCACTGTGGAAGACTGCCTCTCATCAAAGGTGATGAGGATGGTATATGAATCTGACAATAAAAATAAACTTGGACTTCGATTTCTTTATCATTGAATCAAATGCAGTTTACACTAGATTTGACAGCTAAGTAAGAAATTAAAAATATTTACTAATATTATAAATGCGAAAATGAACCTGTCTGTCTGTTACCTCTTTACCCCTAAATGATTGAAACGATTAAGTCGGAATTTGGTGATATATACTTTAGAAGATGGGAAAAGGACATAGATATTTTATATTGCAAAAAAAAAAAAAAAAGCTCGATATACGAATTTCGGTGTAAGCTGTAACGGAGTCAAAGGCGGACATGTAGTATTATAATAAAGAAATTAATATTAAAAACTTTTTAACTTTTTAGACAAATAACGATCAGGAACAAACAGTAAAAGGTGCCGACCTCAGACGCGCTCAGCTGATGGGCCCGTGGTCAAGGCGAGGTTTAAGGCCGCGTTTGAAAGTCACAGTACCTTAGCCCAAACCAGTCTATGTACTGTAAGAATTTTGATTGCGGGCCTACGTAATTTGGTTGCGTATATAACGTGACCATTTATTTTTTTCGTCAGAGTGGGACATCTGCAAAATTATACAAAAATAAATGAAATCGGCCAAGTGCAAGTCGGACTCGCGCACGAAAGGTTCCGTACCGTTATAGAGCGAAAATATTTAGGTAAAAATCATGTTTGTTGTATGGGAGTGCATTACTACCAGGCATTGCACAGGAATTTTGAACGTAAAAGTACTTTAAAATTATCGTTTGGTCAGTTTGCTAAAGCGGGACAATTTCTGCTTCGTGGGGGACAACGGGCCAGACTGCCTGAAAGCGGAACTGTCCTGCCCAAAGAGGGACGTATGGTCACGTTGGTTATATCAAACCTAGTAGAATCATGACTAAAATTGAATTCACATAACCCTATCAAATCCAATCACCTATGAATCAATTTCTTGAATGGCACATTACAGCTTAACGTAAAGAACCCGTGAAATAACATAATTTACCAAGCCAGTCAGATTGGTGCACGAAGGGTTCCGTACCATTTCTTGATATCGAGAAAAAACCCGGAACCCTGAATAGGCTGGACAAAAAATGAGAAGGATATAATAAATAAATAAAAATAAATAAAAATTGTTTTATTTCTGAATAGATTTAAAAAAAATACTTTCAGAACGTTGATACTACTGGTGCCTACCACTGGTATTATACCGGTATAATAAAATTATCTAGCGCTGATTTAATTTTATTTTTATTTTTTGTGGCAGTTGCTTATGAGCTTTAGCCGACACGACTGGCGAGAGATCAGGCGCAGGACCGACTTTTTACATGCTCATCCGACGCATGGATCATCTTACTTGTCAGACAATCAGGTGATCAGCCTGCATTGACATTGTCCTAACCAAACTTGGAAATAACATGTTTCCAACGCGGGAATCGAACCCACGACCTCCGAGTCAAGAGCCACGCTCTTAATCACTGGACCACGGAGGCGTTTATTATAATATAATAATAAACAGGATTATTATTGGAATAATGTACTTAAATGTAGACTTAAATGAAACAATGCAACGGGAAATAATGAAGTGCAATTTTGCAAAAAAGGCGCTGGATGGAATCACTGGATTTAAGTAATGTAAACCAGCCATTTTACCATTTGGTCATGGAATTCTAAAACTATATACTAGAAACTTTTGCATTTCTCAATAAACGAGGAAACGGTAATAACCTTTTCCTCCTAACCGATTTCAATCGGTTAAAATCACAATTTACCAACTGTTTTCTCTTTATAGCTTGAACTTTCGGACCTGAAATGTGAGCGCAGCAAAAATCGTAAAGGTCACTAAACCGCTGATATTTTATCTGGTAATTGACGGTTTACCTAATAAGGCTACATCTAGACTTCATAATAAACCTATAAATATCAGTAATCAAGCAATTAGGTTACCTAGGCTATACAATTAATTAGAAATTGCATACGTACTGACCGGCATAAATTGTTATAGATTGATAGTTTTCACTCATCTTAAAGTACGACTAAATAAATTGAGGAATTCAGGTCAGGAGAATCTAGTTGGTTCTAGGAGCCGTTGTTGTATATACATTATAATTAACCATTCACTAATTAACAGATATTAGTGGTACATAATCATAATAAATTTTGACATGTTGACAATAACATATTGACAATAATAATATACTTAATATTTTGGTATAACATATTGACAATTATAATAATATACTTAAAATTTCACCAAATTAAAAATGGTTTACATCATGACCGGAGTACTAGTTATAGATTGATAGTTATAATGCTCATTAATTAATATAGTATAAAAAATTAGACTTGGAGACTCTAGTTGGTTATGTAAGGAGTCCATTGTATAGTTTTCACTTTTCACCCAATATATACGTTATAAAGTGATATAAGACAAGAATGTAATTAAATTATTATGTGGCACAATAAAACTAGGCTAGGCTTAGTGCGTATTTCACTATGGCCTATTAAAATTATGGCACTAAATACTTTGTGATTGCATTTGGTTTTCGTACTACAATTCAATGCAAACAATTATTAGAGCCGTTGGTGAAATTAGAAATTAGTCAATTTCACGAAAACTGTTAAAGTTAGTGATACGTTAAATTATTTATATTTATTTCGCTAGTTATTCCTGTATATTAATAAATTGTATACTTCGTTTACGTCTGGATTTAAAACATAATAGTCGTGTCTTGCTAAAATCTTTAGAAACGGCTGAACCAATGTCCCTTGGTCAGAGGATCTTCCTTTGTAGCTCATAAGCATATTACAACGTAAATGGCAAACCAACGTTTACCGAATCAATATAATTTAAAGCACTGTAGGTAGTTTCAATATTAGCCAAGACATACAAATTGTAGGTGTGATTTACTGACCACTAACCGCAAAAGCATAACTAGTAAAAGCCTAATGCGTAATAAAATTATTATATCTCACACTGTATCGCCAATGCAATATCCATAAGTAATTGCCTATTTACTAATTTGTATTGAGATTAGAAATAAAATTGAAATAACAAATTGTTGTAGCATTGAGGAAATTATTTCCTAGGCAGTTGCCGGACCTACGTCATGTGGTCGGCTTACGTCAGTTCAATGTTAGCTGTGATCGGTTGGATGGCTTTGACTGCCTAGGAATCAACTTCTCTGATAGTACAAAGACTAGTAAAATGAGACTTCGGAAGAAACTTACATTTTTACAAGTCTTAGATGTGTCTCGTAGTTTGCTCTATATCAGTGTCAAATTTTATCAAAATCGATCTGGTACTTTTTGACGCATTCAAAGTTAACAAGCTAATGAATCTACAAAATCTTTTCTGCGTAGTTGGTCTAGTTTAAATGAATCTAGCCACCGTCACCGAAACCGATGTAAAGTTGATTCACTATATTTTTAGAATCTTAGTGCAATCACTATCTATAGCCACTGAGCTATGGAGTATAGACGCTGTTTTATACTGCCAATAGTATTTTCCTTTTGTAGAATCAGCTAACGATATCTGCCATTACCGAGTTAGCATTTGCCGTGCCAAGAAATGTGCTCGCGGTGGGAATGATATACAGATTGTTAGTATTTATTGAGTTTAGGTAAAAAAAAAAAATTGTCTGGGTCTGTGTAATGTTCAAGAAAACTACCATTAGAGAAGTGAAATATAGCATCAGAGAAATTGGCTCATAGGGAAATAACAGACCTATTTTATTTGGTCGGCTTATGCCTTATGTTAATCTAGGCGTGGCCTCTCGTCTGAGCCTACAATATGACGAAATGAGGCCCTTTAGCCAAGACGTTTCCTTCTGAACTGAATCGCCGATCAAAATGCAAGGAATTGAAATAACACGAGTCGAACGCTAGCTTCATATTCATCATCATCACCAGCCTATTGCCGTCCACTGCTGAACGTAGGCCTCCCTCAATGAGCGCCAACCATCCCGATCTTAGGCAACTTTATATTACCGAACGCTTATGTCAATTCCATAGGTACATCTTGATTTGAAGGCTCGTACTCACTGAGTCTGTGCTTCGTCTGGGCCTCCTTGCAGCAGTCTGGATGTAACAGGTGGTACCAGCTCACGCCGTGCAGCGCGCCGCGGTCCCAGCCCAGGTGCCACTCGCTACTGGACAGAAATCACAGTGTGATAGTAGAGCAGTGAGAAATCATAGGTGTAGAGTATAGATGGAGATCTTAAAGGAATAAAACTATAACTTTGATCTATACTACATCTAAAGCCTATCCATACCAATATTAATAAATTCGAAAGCGTGCCTGTCAGTCTGTCTGTTACCTCTTCACGCCTAAGCCTCAGAACCGATTTTACGGCAATCTGGTATAGAGCTGCTTTGAGTCCCGAGTATACATAGGATACTTTTTATTCCGGAAAAATGTACGGTCCCGTGCGATTAATTAATAAGGGTGTACCTCTTTTCTATAAACTACCAACGCTATGTAACATTTCCTATCGCAACAGAAACAAAACGTTATCACCCCAAAGATCAGTCTTCATCAAATATTGAGTCATAACATAAAACATATTGTTTATATTATAAGATAAATGATGATGGTCAATAAGAATTTACTTATAATTGGCGGTCGAACAGGTGGCGAGGCCATGTTAAAATTAATAATCACTTGTCGACGGCTATTGATACCGCAACTTAACACTAAAATGCTAATCGCTTTGGGGACCACATGGATGATCGCACGGAATATTTTTGAACAAAACTTTTTAATGATTTAAGATTTATTACATGGTTTATATAAAATAATAATAGCGACATGGTTTTTTAGTTCATATTATTATATGAAGAAATACGGAGTAATATTGTTGCTGTATTTTGTTTATATTTAATAACTCAAATACAAAAACTAAAAATTATTTATTACACACACACACATATTATGTATTATTAATTATTATGTTATTAACTATTATTATTGTAAACTTTGACGCTTGCATGCCATGTCAAGACAACATTATTCTTTTGGGATATTATTGACTTCCTAATAACTTATATTCGAGAAAGCTAAGCGTTTTAGTGTTAACGAATTTATCATTACGAAACTCTGTGACTTCATTATAAGTTGATTAAAAATAATGATATATGTAATGAAAATGAACTTGACGGCTCAAAACAAATATTAGTTGAGGTTAAGACATCGATCAATCATAACCTTCAGAACACCGAAACTCTTAATAAGATTTTAATTACAAGTTCAATACGCGGGTCTAATGGGCCGTAAGATTTTAAACGCAAGGTAATCTTGGATGTTGCGTTATTTTAGGGTTAAATTTTGACTTACAAGGAGGTTTTCATAACTACAAGAGTCGGGGGTGCAGAAACAGCTGTAAGGTCTCCATAATAATATTGCAATGATGTGATGCATTATCAGCCATTCAAAATTGGAACAGGCCGATATCGCGAGCGGTAAGTCTATCATATCAAGTATATTATGTCTTTAACCAACTACCGAAAACGGAGGAGGTTCTATGTTCGGCTGTAATTTTTTTTGTACGCGCCAAGTGACCTCTGCGGCTCAGTAGGTTAGCTCGTCGACGTTTACCGGAAGTCGCGGTTTCGAATCTCAAAAAGTTTTCTTCGAGGTTATAAAAAGTTTACTTGAGTAAAATATTGTTAAATAGTTTCAAACATAGCTTTAGTTTTTAGTTGAAACAAGTTTATAGTTTTTGATCACAACTAAATAAAATGTAGATAATATTGTTGACAACTAGGTATAGATATTTTATAATTGAACGATTAACTTTTTGTTTCTTGCATAAGAATGCGTGTAATTTTCCATTGTATTTATATTAGAAACATGCATTATTCATTGTATATTAAATAAGTTCGACAAACTATAGAATCAATCTAGGAAGAAACAGGGAAATCTTATAGTTTACCAAGTAAATAAACATATTTTTTAAAATAATTTTATTACATTGGCCATACTAATTTTAATTATTTGAGTATCGGACTTAGGCAACCATTAATGCTTCACTGTCATATTTCAAAATCAAAAATATATCTATAGAATGGTATTTTTCATTATAAGTAATTTCTTTAATTTCAAACATGATTGCATAAATTGCAGGGCAATTCATCAGAAAAGTCCCTTCAATGTTTGTCAGAAAACTCAGTCCAAAGATACAAAATCGTGCATATAAGTCAACAGTATGCACGGAAGCTTATATATCTGTCATTGTATGCTAAGCTCCACACTGCAGGTGACTAGGTAGGCAGATCACAACGATGTTCAATTACTAGACTAAGTAACGACAAATAATAGGAGGTAGAAAGAAAAAAAAAACAGAAAAATGTATTTTGATGCATAGAAAAAAATGAATGTGTTTGTCTGTTAGCTCTATAAGCTTTAACCACCTAATCTGTTTAGATAAATTAATGTATAGAGATATTATTTTGAGCACAGTGAAAGGATATAAAATAGTTTTTATCCCGGAAAAAGATATATTCCCGCGCGATAAACTAATTTTCGGCTTTAATCCTTCAGGCCCCGCGCGAGCACCGGTGATCGCGACAACAATAGAATACAATAGCAATTCCTGGAAATTCCGACTGAAGTATTAAATTCAGTTTAATTGTAATTTTAGGCGCAACGTTAATAATAGACCAGCCTATTATTAATGTTATGCCTATTATATATTTTATAAAAGATATCAATAATAATATAATATTGACGACCTCTGTGGCTCAATGGGTAGAGTGTGTGGCAACTCAAGCCGGGGATCGCGGGTTCGAATCCCGCCGACGGAACAAAAAGTTTTTCAATGTTCCTGGGTCATGGATGTGTATTAAATATAATAAAAACCTTAAATATAATTATGTATAGTATAAAAGTATTAAATATATTTCCGTTGTCTGGTACCCGTAACACAAGTCCTTCAGGTACTTAGCACGGAGCCAGACTGACGTGGTGTGAAGCGTCCATAGATATTATATATATTATATTATATATATTATATTATATATATTATAAATGCGAAAGTGTATCTGTCTGTCTGTTATCTCTTCATGCCCAAACCGCTGAAAAGATTTTGCAGAAATTAGGCATGTAGATATTTGAAGTTCCCGGGAGAGGACAAGACAAACTTTTTATCCCGGAAAAATGTACGGTTCCTGCGCGATAAACGACTTTGGGGCGAAACGGAGTCGCAGACGTCATCTAGTAACCATGTAATAAATATTTAAAAAGATATATCTTTTAATATAATTATGTAGGTATATTATATCTATCAAAGAAATTTCACTACCATGGAAAAGGCCGTTTCTAATCTCCACACGTCTATTCTGAGATTTACTCTAACACACATACACTGTGTTCTGTGAATGGGCAATTCTAGATAGCTGACTTAGATAGCGGCCGACGAATGTTTCTATTAGACGTGTCTAAGATTATGTCAATCTGTGGATGTGAGTATAATATAATATTGTGGTCTAACAGCTGTTAAAACTATATTTGTATTTGTTTATTTTTTTTTCTTATTAGAATCTTATTTTTTAGCTAAGAGGTTGTTATGTTTTTAAATTTTATATTATTGGTGATCTGCAATACAGGCTCAGCCTAGTGAAGGCGCGCGCGAAAAGAAAGCTAAACAAAATGGTAAAGTCATACATACACACCTAAAGTGTTATCACTTAGTGTTGTTACACCCTGTATTTGTTTTAAATTACAGATTTTAATGAAATTCGAACACAGACCACAAAGATGAATACTATGATAGGTACGTAAATTATTAGTACTAGTTTATTTTCTTTTAGCATAATTTACAGAATTACGGAGAACATATATTTCATTATTTAGCTTAGAAACTTAGACAAACAAGGAACCCACATTGGGAATCCCTTTTCTAGTATATCTTTGAATAATTCTGACTTTATTTATGTACTGTCAATCCCGTGACAGATGGGAATCGGCTGACTGATCAGTGAGTCAGATTAGATGGAGGCAGATTTTAAATTTTACTATTCTACAGAATACAGAGTAATAAGTGTAAAGCTGATATCAGCAGTTAGGGCCAGGCCACAACACTGCGTTGCGACACGACGTCGTATCGCAAAAACAACCTTTGAAAAGCATTTTTGCGATGCGACGCCGCAACGTAGTGGTGTGGCCTGGCCCTTAGAACTTTCACTCGAGTGATTGTTAACTCAAATGAATGATTTGTTTTTCATACCAAATTTTCGCCTATATCGGTTCAGCCGTGTGAGCGATAAGCACTCTGAAATTCATTATGTTTTTAAGGAACACGTTTAGGACAAGACGTTTGCTTTTTGCTTCTAATTATTACTCGTCTTTAATTTACATAGAGTTTGACAAATATTTTATGGAGTTTCTGTAAAAAATCTTTATTAAATGAAGAGGTAAGAAACAGACTGACACATTTTCACATTTATAATATTAATAAGGATGGTTAAACACAATATGTACCTGCTACACATTACCATACTCAAAGACACGTCAGGTAAAACTGTATTGAGTAGAAACAGTAGCTGTAAAGTGTAAGAGTGGTTTCACAATGACTTGTATGAATATCATTTAAATGTTGAGTGATGTGACATATGTATCTTTTGTCAGTTACGATCTTGAAAATATAGTAGTCACGGATGAAAAAAAAATACAGATGGAGCATTACACTATAAAGAGGTGAAGCATGCAAGGTACGACAATTTCGTCACAATTTCGTTTATTGTACACGTGACCGACACTCACACACGCAACTAGGTACTACAACCCGCTGTCATTGTACATAGAGTGACGGCGCCAATGACACGCACACATCCTACACGGGCGGCCATTACTATGCTTCACTCGGGATTAGACAAGGTTACGTCCGTATTTTTAAAAACGAACGGACTAGAATCTATATGATTCCTGTGACTGTGTAATTTAAAATATTATCTCATAGGTACTGTACTATATGCTTTATATCAAAAAATTTATCTCTTGTCATTTCCCGGATCAAAAAAATATATCTTATATCTTTAAACGAGCAATTCTTGTATATATATATATATATATATATATATATATAATTGGAATCTCAGAATCGGCTCCAACGATTTTCATGAAATTTAGTATATAGGGGTTTCGGGGGCGATAAATCGATCTAGCTAGGAATAATTTTCGTAAAATGTCATTTTATGTGTGTTTTTTGAATTTTTTGAATACCGAGCAAAGCTCGGTCATATAGCTGGTAGTATCTAAATTACATGGAAATCTGTTCAGGGCATTGAAATTTAACCTCGTTAAAACATTTAATTTTTCAACATTAAAATTACAACATTCATTATTTTGGCTATAAAGCTAAACTCCTAAAAATGGCATTACATGCGTCGGAATTATATATTATATATATGTATAACCTTCATTACTAGGAAGTATCTTCTCTCTTTATGAAGCAAGGCTGCTTTGTATGCATTAATGTCTATACTCTATACATATTATACTCTCAAGGTTGTTCTATACAAAAGTGCAAAAACTCTTGTGTAACATATTCTTATTGTAAGTAACGTATTGCTTTAATTAATTTTATTATGGTGCTAAATTAAGCTGTCAACACACTACGTCGTTAGCGATTGTTGTTTTTTGTATGATATTAAAAAAAACTGTTCTAAAAGGGGTTTCCAGATTGAAAATAGAACGTAGATTTTTTTTAAATTAGCTATAACTAGGGAAAATATCTCCAGCTAGAGCTCTTGCTAAGTTATTTGGGGCCAAAAACATGGTGTTGCCAAATTTCTTGCTACATCTTGGCAAGGAAATGAGCGTGTAGGCTGCTAGGAAGACTGAACCTAGCTAGTGCATGACCAACTTACTTGGTACTAGTAACATGGTATGGTGTTACCAACTTGGCACCAGTTTTCTAACTACTTACCACCCTTTTACTAACTTACTTGCTAGGCTTAGGCGCTTACTGGCATAGCCAGCACGCTGCTAGCTCTAGCTGGCACATTGCGAACTTACTTTGCACCAATATTGTCGTGTTGCCAACTACTTGAAACCAATTTGCCAACTTACTTGCTATCTATATGCAGTATCTTCATATCCATGGCGTGGACGGTGGTGAACACATTGGTGGCACCATGCACCACACACTCCCTGGTCTCTGGCATGGCGAGGGGGGTGCAGGCTGCCAGGAAGACTGGCTCGTTGCGGCTGCAGAGTGGAAGGTAGGAGACGTAGTGGCCACGGACTAGAACGACCTGGGAAAGACATAAAACATCACCTTCTAAAGATCTGTCAGTTAACATTGCTAAGTAATTTTTCATGACCCATTCAAAACTAAACTTTATTTAATAGACAAGAAGATTTCATTGATAGACTAACGTGCGGTGTTGCAGGGCTGCCTAATCCCAAATTGAATGGCCCGTCTATTTATTATTTTTAACAAAAAATTGAAATTCATATCAAAGGTAAGTACTCTTCAAGAGTGCATTTTTTGTAATTCACTCACGCCTCAATTATTTCTGTAGATACTCATTTAAAGTTGGTACCAGCTAACTTAATTGTGAGCTCTTTATCAGAAAATCTGTAATTTTTGGGACTTGTACCGACTTTAAATTGTTGAACAACGATTAAATCGAGCTTAATTGTACTTAAAGAATAAGACATTTACATTCGTAAATCAGAAGGCGTTCCAAAGTTCTTAAACGACGTCTAGACGAAAGCGGTGGGCGGTTACTCAAACTTTTGAGCCACAATAGATAGTTCATAGTTCACGAGGTCTGCCATAGGAGTTAATATCAGTAAGCTCAACAGTTGTATACCTGATGTTGCCCGCGACTTCGTCCACGTCAACACTAACAAAGATGAACTTCTCCTGTTTTTAGGGTTCCGTACCCCCTAGGTAAAAACGGGACCCTATTACTGAGACTTCGATGTCTATCTGTCTGTCTCCAGGCTGTAACTCAAGAACGGTAATTTCATATAGTCCACTAGCTGGTTCTTCGCTGTTTCCGGTCTCAGCATCATGTTACATAGCTTAATAGATAAAATTTACTATCCACCTCAATAATTTTTTTTAATACGCACCAGTAGTTTTCGATATTAGGGCATCAAAAAACAACTACTGCCATATTGACCGCGTATTCTTTGTGTTTTAATTCGTTTATCTATTTAGTTCTCGAGCTTAAACTAAAGTTTATTTGTCAGACAAAAAACAGTACGTATACACTTTGAATTCATAGACTTGCATTGACAGACAGACAAATCGTACCGCTCTTCATATTCTAAGCATGATATTATTCTAACATACTATATTTTATACACTATCTTCAATCCGGGTCCGAGACCTTGGTACATTTATTGATCTCTCAGCTTGAGTAAAGCCTTATGCAATACAATCGATTGAGCTTTTTGCTAGGATGGCCTCGTTTATCATTTCTGACACGAAAAAATATTAATGTGACTCATAAAAAGTAATAAATGTGTTTTGATCGTCCTTTTGTATGTTTTTGTTGGTATAGCTCATTATAGATAAAGCTAGCGTCTCGTTTCGAATAAAATTTGGTGCTTAAAACAATTTTGTGCTATACCCTCTTAAAAATTGTTATTAATTTCACAGCGTTCGTTTTTTGTCTTCCTATCTCATACTCGTATGGCGATTTTTAAAATATAATATTTAAAAATAACTTCTAAAAAAATAAATCACACCCCATAATATTACTGATGTATTAATATTTTGTTTATATTTCAACTAAATGTTAATGTTTATAAACGAGAAAAGGCCGCATCGAATTAGTTAGGACACTGTTAAAATAGACAATAAAATCAATAATCGTAGATCAAAACAAAAGTAAAGTCAATAAGACGGGTCTTACAATAGGAAGTGTCAACGGCTAATCAGCGATTCTCACAGAGATTAGTTTAGATTGTGAAAATGTCAACTCCTACTTAACCGTGATTAGTTTAACGGCTGGTTAGGAATATATAAATAGTCTCAAGTTGCATTTATTAGTATGAGCTTAAAATCCACAGTAACATTGTAAATTAGATAGTTTTGTATCTCTTGATGTTCAAACTGAATGTTATGACAACATGCTCGTAATGCACCCTTCATAATAAACCCATCAAGCCCCATAAGCTCACCGGTAAGCGAGACACAATAGAAAAACAATAGATTTCCAACAATCCACGATCGAAGGATTAAATAATATATAGAGATAAAAATCAATTTTAAATTTTGTTAGTCTCGCTAAAACTTTGGAACGGCTGAACCGATTTGGCTGTAGAAAAGCTAGTTATTTCCAAATTGTATTTCAGAATATTTCTCTCCAAAAACCTCATCATATTATCTCATCGTAAGCACCCAAAATCTGATGACAATAGACTTGGAATCGTCGATTAAAATCAAAACGGCACATTCCGATCCATTGCGAACAAAAGACCAGTTGACCATTTAGTTCGATCCGTACCTAATATAGTACCAGACCGTGGTACCAGTCTATAGTACCAGTCCGGTGAATGAGTAAGATGTCAATTGTATCGAATTTTAACAATTAACGTTGATAAGGAGACATGATAAATGGTTTCGGTGATTTCGGACTTTTAGGCGATACGATACGACTTACGATTTTGGAATACTTTAGATGTCGTATCTCATTATTCGACAGGAAATATATAAAGGTAATAATTATATTTTTTAGCACTTACAGCTTTTATATTGTTCTCGTAAATATAAGCAATCATTTTAAGAAATAAAATTGCTATTAAATAAACAAGACAGTTTAATAACACTGTATTTTACCTTGACTAATTGCAGCATTTTATGCATGCAGCATTGCAGTTTAATAACACTGTATTTTACCTTGACTAATTGCAGCATAAGTGAAAAATCAATGGCATTGATTTTTCACCAAATTACTAAGATAAGCCTTCGTTAATTTGGCAGCCAAATATTTGAAACGATCAGAAGAGTCGTGTCGGAAACAGTAAATATTTCTTCGTTCTTTAGCGGTTACATTGTAGTTGAAATAATGCTTGATCCTGTCCTAAACTCGCAACTAATTTAATACCAACCAACCCATGACAATTAATTTTCTTAATGAATAAAATTTTAAGGTTTTAGTCAAGAAGCTAAACTTGCGTAGTACACGTTCCGAAATAAACGGTTATAATTTATTTTTGAACGTGCGTGTTTGTTTGCTCTTATGAAAATCAGTATTGAACTGATTTTCATAAAATTTTTCATGTTAGTATATTATGACTTTTTTTTTATTAAATAAGGGGGCAAACGAGCAAACGGGTCACCTGATGGTAAGCAATTACCGTCGCCCATGGACACTCGCAACATAAGAAGAGCTGCAGGTGCGTTGCCGGCCTTTTAAGAGGGAATACGCTTTTTTCTTGAAGGTTTGCAGGTCGTATAGGTCCGGAAAAACTGCTGGTGACAGTTCATTCCAGAGTTTTACAGTGCGCGGCAGAAAGTTACGCGAAAGTGACTTTGAGAATTGACTCTAGATAAGCAGTACAAAACAGTTTCGCCCGTAATATAATGAAAAGCGATTATTATAATAAAGTGATTAGGAAGTAGATAAATAATATAAACGATTATAACTTCATTGAAAACTTCAAGAAGATAATACGAATATAACATAAAAGCAAATAGCCACACGTCTAAAACATTGCAGTTACCATTAGTAACAAAACCAATGACATTTCTAAACTTCATAACTTTAACTTAATGGAGTATGGTTCGTGTTTATGCTGATTACATTACACTGTCACTGAAATATTTCTGGCATATCGACTGTATACCTATGAGAATAAGGTTCAAAAGTGTCACTTTACATAACATGTCACAGCAAAGTGAAATTTTAGAAATAGGGTGTTTCCTTGAGTGTTGATCACAGCGAGAATTATTGTGATACAGTTTTGATTTAGTGTTTGCAATCGTCAAAGTGAATTAATTTATTGATTTAATCTAAGCCCTATGGGATGCTGGCGCCATAGTATTTTGATATCGTTGGGCGCCATAACATATCATGCTATGTAACGTTTCTATTTTCAACTATGGATAGTAGGTTAGTGGTGGGTCGTCGACGCTTTTTCGATCAACGAAACGAGACTGTTTATCGTTCATCGTAAACTAGTTGAAAAAACAGTTTTTTCTTTTCGACTAGTTTACGTCTTCGACGAATAGTGTGGTGGGTCGTCGACGCTTTTTCGATCAACGAAACGAGACCGTTTATCGTTCATCGTAAGCTAGTCAATGACAAAACAGATTTTTTTTCAACTAGTTTTCGTCTTCGACGAACACTGAACAATAAATTATGACAAACAAAGTAGTTTTTTTGACTAAACGACTTTCAGCATTAACTGTTTTGACAAACATGTTGTCGTTTTGCACTTCGACGCGACGAGTGATGACGACGAACGACGAGACGGTTTAATCTGTGAGCGGTGGAAATGCACTTCCCTACATGGTACATACTTTTTTCCAGGCAGGACTGGCAGGCAGGCAGATTAATTACTGAAATTTTACATTTACTTAATTCATTTAAAATATCACCACCCATCCGTCGATCGCGTCGTCGCGTCGCGACGAACGGTCTCTGTCACACACACCGTTCCGGCATGGCAACCGTTCACGCATAAACCAGTTTATCAGTAGACGCTAAACTAGTTTACTCGTTGATGACTAATAAACAGTTTAATAAAACGGTTCGTTCATTCAACGCCCATCCCTATCGTAGGTTCGATTCCCTACCTCGAAAGACCATTTATATATGTGTGGCTGCTATTTTATGCCGCCATGGTCTAGACTCTAGGAGCTATTAGAGCGTGGCTTTCGACTATTATAGGTTTCCCTACGATTAAAGACCTAAAACTGTTGATTAGCTAATGATGTTCACCCTGCGCCTGACCGCCTCTCGGTGGTCATGTCGATTCATCATTACGGGAGTGGAAGAAACAGAGTCCTCTTAAAGATAAACTTGAAAACTTTAGAAAAGACTCCTGCATAGCTGACCTCATATAAAATCGATCACCCCAAAATTGGGGTGGAAGCTATCCCACGTCCAATAATAATAGACAAATATGGAATCACTACTATTTGCAAATCAAAAAAATTGAAAGTGTAGTAATTAATATCTGCGCACTCATCAATATTTTGGTAGCTATGAAGCAAATGTTTCATCAGATCGGTCACAGCACTCACGTCGGGTCGGTCACGACTCTTACGTCAAGACACACCTACCGAATCCGCTTTAGACCTAACGGTATGTTTTACGATTTTTAAACATCACGCAAGGGAAATCTATGTGTGCAAATCTTAGATGGATAAAAAATAAAGGACATAAATTAATAAAAAGTGAGGTTAAATTTTTATGCATATAGAAGAAATAATGCTTTAAAATTATGCAGAGTACGTTACGTAATAAATCAGAAATAACAGCTTGTCGTAGAAAGTAAGGCGTAGTTTTGTTACTTGTGTGCGTGACACTAACTGCTAGTTACGTGAAGTGTCTGAGACTGTGTGTCATGAATATTAATATAATAATTGAATAATTATGTTATATTGATTGAACAACTTTAGGTTAAAGCTATCCATTTAATATTATAGAAAAAATATTTTTTTGAAACTGGAAAAGATTAGACAAATATACTTTATCGAATATAACTAATACGAAAAAGGCAATTATATGCAAAAGTACATGCAATATTTGCGTATGAACACTTTACAATACGAGTCAACAACTACATTACAACTGTTACGACACATTTATCCTACAGATTTGTTTTACAGCTGTGTGTCGCCGTTTCACTCTATTTCAATAATACATACAACTGCATTGAATGCTGTGCGGAATCTATAATGTGCTATATTTATGTTATGTTCTACAAATTCTTCGGATATTCTCTAGTGTTTATATAATATAGTATATAATAACTATTTTATTGTCTAGTAGTGCTAGGGCCAGTAGATCTCTACATATTTTGAATTCACTTTTTAGGTTTGTTTACCTCTTGAGAAAAGGAAATTTAGAGCTATACTAATATATTAGAAATGCGAAATTTATGTCTATATGCCTATCTGTTATCTTCTTATGCTCAATGGCTCTATATTATAGGTATATGAAAATTTTTATAAAGACATTTTAAGTTCCTGAAAAGAACTATTATTATGATTTTTATTTCAGTAAGTGGTATGCTTCCTGATAAACGAATTTCTGCGCAGACAAAATTACTAGCAAAGTAGCAACGTTAAGTAATGCACCATTTTTTATAAACACGCGTCATTTATTTGCCGCCAGCAAAAAAATCTAAAAAATTCTAAATTAAAAAAAGATCCCAACCAAATGAACACGTCAACGTAACAGTATATCGTGTCGTGACGTGTCGCGGTCGTGAGTCGTGCAGCGTTTGCCCGAATTCACACCGTCAACACGACCCAGCCATTTTTTGCCCATAGCTTGATTGATTTGTTTTTATAACGGAGTATAAGGATAAAGGGGAATAAACTTTAGTATGTTTTTCCTGTAACAGATAATTTTAATGACCTGGGGTGCGATTCTCTAACGTCGAACGTCGTTTCGATTATAGGCCGTCTGCTTGCGCGTACGCGGCATAAGACATATTTGTGCGCGCGAGTCAGACAACCAATATTAGACGCTAGAGAATCAAAACGAAAAAATGCATTGAGTGTCTAGATTTTCAGACTATTATGTCATGCACTAACGGATTAATTGTCATTAATTGCCGCACTCAGAATTCATTGACGAACATTACTTAGTTAACTTTTTAATGAAGATTTCGACATAAGCCTATCAAGCTCATAATTAAATTACCTATCAAGCTTTTAATGAAATATAAGTTTAATCATTGTTAAATCCCTCTTAGTGCGGCCGTAAGAAGACCTCCTAATCCATCCACAAATACGTACGAACTTAGATACATCATATATAAGTAAGTAACGTTTTTGGATTGTCGGCCAGCCATATTTTGGTTACATACTTTTAATAAGCTGAAAATGTATGGTGCGCTCAGATTTTCATTTCATCATTATGTTACAAACCTTAATAAAAAATAAAAATACATAGAAGTGTGGGAATCCGACCGAGCAAGGTGTTATGCTCGGTCAGGCCGAAGCCCACGTGATACATTTCAGCTTGTGGAATTGTGGGTACCGCCACAGAAGTATACTGAAGAATAAAAAGATCTTTAAAGTAAGTATAAATCAAAGCATAAACCATAAAAACATCGCGACATTTCTTGCACTACACAAAAACAGATTGACAAAGGAACGAAACAAAAAGTGTAACACGTCTACTGCATATGCAAATATAACATCTTAATATAGAGTGCGGTGGCTCGTTTTGTTATTACAATCAGATGAATTTACATTTCATAAATAAATGCATCTTCGCCTTAACGACTCGAGTTGGACATAACTGAGTTGCATTTGAATAACTCGGCACGCTCGCTGGTGTGAATATGTGAACAAAAACGAGCTAATGTGAACAATACTTTTTTGCCTTGACAAATCATTTGGTTGTGCTAAAGAAAATTGTGAGGACTACCAGAGTTTTTGAGAAAAATGTTTGAAAATTATTGACTTAGGTAACGGATTCTTAAGATCTTGAATATAAAATCTCGCATCGCGAGGTTTGTTTCTAAGCTCATCCTTTTACGATCCTCTTGTTCTATCGAAATTTTACAAGTTTTTTTAACAAATATTCAAATAGATTCACTAATAAGTGTAAAAATGATTAATATAAAGACAAACCTGTACTTTCGCATTTATACGAAAGGGTTATTTTTCAAATGTCAACTTGAAAATTGTGTAAAACTGATAACTATAATTTTGTAGGCATATTTTATGTCTTAGCATAGGTATATCCCTGACTGAGGACGCGAAAATATTGTAAAAAATAATTTTTTTTCTATTTAACCCATCACCCGTAAGAACACCGGTGACCGCGATAACAATAGAATAGAATAGCATTTCCAAGAATTCCCGATCGAAGGATTAAGGGCAAGGCTCTTATTGTTGGAGCTGCCACAACTTTCCCTGTCTGCCAGCATTTTCAGTTCTCTATATGACATGACATTAGCATTCTTTAGTAGGTGACGCACATAGTTTTTTGTTGGTCTTCCTGTACCCCTATTTTCTTCATTAAAATATATTTTTTAATTGATATATTTTAGTGCATGATTCGAAAGCGCTGTATCATACTTATTGCAATTTACATTACCTGTAATTGATTACCGAAACTCAACGCCACATAATCGAATCTCTAATTACACATTCGATGTTTTCCGATGACGAAAGATGATCATTACTAGAATTAATATCCGTACGTGGTGGTTCACGGGTCTAGTATTTTTACGTCCGTGAGAATCGAAATGATATGTCTTTGTTCTCGTAATTGTTATCGATAATTTGCGATATCGATTATTTTTACCGCTATCATGATAGTTAATAATGCCTAATTTGACGGACAATGGGTTTTTTGTGAGTTACCAGGTTTAATAAGTAATTGCTTAATGATATGCAGGCAAGTGAGGTATGCTCATTTTTATAGGTCCACCAGAATCTGATGGCAAAAAGTTTCATCCTTTTTTATTCCTTTAGAGTTTGGCGGATTATTTTGTGTGTGAAACATGAAAATATAAAAATTTATTCAATTATCAAGGATGTTTTTTGAAAATCTGCTGTCAAAAATTGCCATCAGATTCTGGTAGACCTATATATTCATCACCACGGTAATAATATCTACAATTAATTGCATTCGACATTCTTAAAAACGAACTTAGATAATATTATTTAACCTGTATGTATGAGTTTGCCATTTTTCAGTAGGAAACAAAAGATACCGTAAACATTCAAAGTTCAAAGTCATTATAATCATAATAATATTAAAAATACGATGTGTGTCTGTCTGTCTGTTACCTCTTCACAACCAAAGCGCCTAACCGATTTTGCTGAAATTCGCTATGGAGATCTTTCCCTTCCAGAAGTCTCAGGAAAGAACATAGGATACTTTTTGTTCCGGAAAAAAATAAACGAATTTTGACCCAACGGAGTTGCAGGTGTCATCTAGTGAATAATAACTATGGACTAATTTGGACCACAAGCAGATCTCTAGTCATCGTAATTTATGATTGATGACTTAAAGAAATGGCAAAACTTTGGTCATAGATTCGGATGATCCAAAATTATGTTAGATGACTACTTGATTGATGGAAAACCGGCAGAACCAACTCAGTAATAACAATTAGGCTTAATTAATACTCATTTGGGACGCCGCTATAAATCTTGAGCGAGTCTGTAGGTTCTATTGCGTAAGTGAATTTGAAAGTAATTAACTTTTACTCTTATGGCTGCCATTCACGCTACGGTCTACCGGAGAGGTCCACCTGTGCAGGTATACCTGCGCAGGTGTCAGTCGAAAGAACTGATTTTCAATTTCGCGCAGGTCCAAAAAACTGCACAGGTTTATTCCCACACACATTCCGGTCTGCCTGCACAGTGCACACTGCACAGGTGGACCTCTCCGGTAGACGTCGAACTCCGTTCACGTCAAACTTCAGAGATTTCTTCATCTTCTATCAGAGATTTTACAACTATGTACTAGCTCTTGCTAAATTATCCGGCAAATATTCAATTGCCAAATGCGATGTGTACAATATACTTGAGCCACCAGTTATTGTTTCAGTTATTCTCTTAGAAAAATTTGGATAGATAGATTTGAGACTATGTGCCGTTTGGAATACTACTAATTTATTTCGAGAATATAAAATAGATTTTGGCCAATTCTCGTCTTTGTAGAAGCACACAAAATTTAAACATGGTCCAGCCATTTTGGAAAAGTTTAGCAATTAAAATCGCGTCACGAGAATTTCATATACTTACAAGACATTTTATTTCATACTAATTAGCATAAGTTTGATGGTAAGCAACATTACCTTGCCATCCAAGTATAAGATAATAACTAGCTATTTGACTGAGCTTTGCCCGGTATTCGATAAAACACGAATAAAATGTCATTTTCTAAAAATGATTCCTATCGATTTATCGCCCCCGAAACCCCCGAAATATTATATGAAAATCGTTGGAGCCGATTCCGAGATTCCAATTATATATATACATATATACAAGAATTGCTCGTTTAAAGATATAAGATATAATAAGATAGCGCTTTCCATTGAAGAATCACCACTATACATATTTAAAATTGTATAATGTGTGAGGAAATACTCAGATCATACAAGAAGAACATACTACAAATGTCAAGTGCTGTATTAACCGGCCATTCAGTTTGGAATACCATGATAGGTCCATTCAGCGATTGACAATGTTTAGAAATATTTACTTTGCAACCACTCAACGTGATAAGTAGGTGTCTTTATAGTTTATACTATACTAAGTGACACCCGCAACTCCGTTGCACCAAAATTCGTTTGTCACGCGGAAACCGTACTTTTTTTTATGTCCATACCCAGCTGAATCGGTTCAGCGGTTTGGGCGTGAAGAGGTAACAGACAGATAGACACTGGTAAGCTTAACTGAACTGAATATAAAATAACTGTATTTTAAAAAGATAAAACCGACTTCAAAATTGCACGTACTTAATTGAGAATTAAAATTCCCTATTTCAAAAACTACTGAACCGATTTTGATGAAACTTGCAGTATTCCCTAAGTTGAACAATACCTAGTACAATAAAAAAAGAATCATTTAGATCGGACTTGTAGTTCCGGAGATATGCGTGCACAAACATAAAAACATACATACATACATACACTTTTGAAATTTGGCACATTTGTTCAGAAGTATAGATTAACATATACACAAAAACTGGGCAGTTCTGGAAATATTACATACATACGCGTCGAATTGATAACCTCCTTTTTTGAAGTCGGTTAATGAAGTCTATGAAGTCGGTTAAAAAATAGAATTTCGATATAAAAGACTTCGACGCGCTACTCGGGTTTATTATTATGGAAGGATGGATAACCACGAGGTATTATGAAGGTAGCTTTGTAAAGCGTGTAAGCCGACTTCCTAAAAAGGTGAAGGTTCTTTGTTTGGCTGTGGATATATATTTTTTGATGTGATAGTTTTGACCAGCTAACGGACTAATTAACCCTCAATATATTAGAACTAACTTCTGGGACATTTAGCTCATGTAGACAAGATCTAGGTTTTCCCTCAATTACTACATCCAGGCCCACTGTGATACACCAATGTATCAGAATTTCTATTTTTTGTACCATCGAGGAAATTGATTCCTAGGCAGTTGACGGACCTACGTCATGTGGTCGGCTTATGTCAATTCAATGTTAACTGTGATCGGTCCGGTCGGCGGGGTTAAGCGTTACGCGACCGAATTACGTACGTCCGCTATCTGCCTATGAATCTACGAATAATAAAAACTAAGGAAGAGTAACTCCGTCAAAAAACATGCTCCAAAATACTGTACCTTAGGTTCACTTTTCATACATTTGCAATATTTAGGTGACCTTGAGCGGTATAAAGGCTGACGTTACATGACAGTTCAAATGGAAACAAATTTAAAACTGTATTAGTATGGGAGTTACGTTTCCTTAGGTTTTATTATTCGTAGCTATGAATCAACTTCTCTGATAGTAAATGTGTACTTTTACTCGTGACGTTTTATACCATTTTGATGTTATCATTTAAGACATTTTTCTATGAAATAAGGGGGCAAACGAGCAAACGGGTCACCTGATGGAAAGCAACTTCCGTCGCCCATGGACACTCGCAGCATCAGAAGAGCTGCTGCAGGTGCGTTGCCGGCCTTTTAAGAGGGAATAGGGTAATAGGGAAGGGGAGGAATGGGAAGGGAATAGGGTAGAGAATAGGGTAGAGAATAGGGTAGGGGATTGGGCCTCCGGTAAACTCACTCACTCGGCGAAACACAGCGCAAGCGCTGTTTCGCGCCGGTTTTCTGTGAGAACGTGGTATTTCTCCGGTCGAGCCGGCCCCTTCGTGCCGAAGGATGGCTCTCCCATGTATACGAGACATTGTAAATACTTTATTTGAAAATTCGAAAGCTCTTTTGCGCTTGTTTGCTACATATAAACTAATATACTTGAGACAGAATCTATGCTTGTTTCATCACACTAGCCAAAAGTAAGTGTGACGCGTTTGTTACTTCGTCACCTTAAAACTACTGAAGTCTGAAAGGATAAGAGTTAATGGCTCTGGAATCTGTATTGACCTATCAACCCCCATATTAAGGACACCGGCGACCGCGACAACAATAGAATAACAATAGATTTCCATGAATCCGCGGTCGAAGGATTAACACATTAGCTCCTTTTTATTCCGTGAACACTAAACATTTTCTATAAAACCCTTCATTAAATTAAGACCAGTGAAATTTGAGTGTGACCTAAAGTGTACTAGGAGCAAGACGCTCGATTTCCTATTTTACGCATTTCGTAACCCATCTGTTGACAATTTTACGGTACAGACGCATGTAAATCATACGATTGCAATTGTATATACATACCGATGGTACCGCTGTCGGAATGTTCGTACCGCACGATAATATGGAATGAGATTAGTATAGTGGAACCGATCGTGGACCGTCAGCAGCGGAAATTGGGACGAGTTGATATCATCCATACTAATATTACAAATGCAAAAGTGTGTCTGTCTGATACATCTTCACGCCCAAACTGCTGAACCGATTTTGCTGAAATTTGGTATGGAGATACTCTGAGTCCCGGGAAAGGACAAAGGATATCTATCCCGGAGTGATAAACACATTGTGACACAACGGAGTTGCGGGCGTCATCTATCTTATTTAAAAGCCCCAATAATTGGAATGGAGACCAAGGCTGGGAAATCTGGGTGTAGGTCGACCTCCAACTAGGCGGGACGACGATCTCCGTTTAGTTGCGGGACCATGTTGGATGCGAGTAGCAGGAGATCGGTCATCTTGGCGTTCACTGAGAGAGGCCTATGTCTAGCAGTGGACGAATATAGGCTGATATGATGATGATGAATAATTTGCGTTGTTCTATTTCGATAGAAGCTAATAGGTTCTACTATTTAGTAGTCTGCGTTTTTACTACATACTATATTCTAATATTATAGCATATTCTACTACATTCCAAATCCTAATGGATAAGTCTATTTTGATAAAGCATTTCTACTAGATTCTACTGTTTACAAACCTGTGATTTTACTACATACTAGATTCTAATATACCATATTCTACTACATACCAGATAGATAGGTCATTATTAGGACAGCATGCATTCAACAATTATTCTGCTGTCTGTACCGAGCCACATTGAGACAGTTGCACAATATCTTTTGTCATTGTATAATGATGCTCAACGTTTGATGTTTTGTGACTAGGAATGCGCGGCGATTAGGCCCATGTGCCATACAGAAATCTTATAATAACCAACATCGTCAGACAAAGGAAATACAACTCTACAATTATAAATGTAAAGTTTATTCTTCTTTGGTACTTGTGCATATTTTTAAGATCGATGCTTCCACTTTCGTTGATGAAGAGAAAGTCTTGTTCTAATTTTAAAACGCTCTGTTAAAATATGTCAGCTTGGGTATGTTCTGAAACATAGCCTAGGACACTGGCTAGTGCTCATGATATAAAGAACGACGCTATACCTACAGTTAATTAATTATTCTGTAATATTTTTTTCATTACTAAAAAAAATATTGCAATTTTAAGATGTCACCATTACAAATAATACATACTTGATGACACTCGCAACACTGCTGTGCCGAAATTCATTTATCGTGCGGAAACCGTAGATTTTTCCGATGTTCTCTCCCGCAACTCATATTAAGTATTTCCACACCACATCTAGAAAGGTTCAGACAGATATATAGACAGACTCACTTTCGCATTAATATTATTACGACGAATACTACTTATGCGTCACACTTGTCTCACCAGTGGCACACCAGTACAATATGGCGTCGAATTCAAGACGTCATAAACCAGTTGACTGGGTTAAATTTCGGAACACACGCTTTATTGATTGCACTTGTACAAAATTAATTATTTTCGTTAGGAGCTTATGAAATAATCCAAGGCTGGGTTAGAGGTGAGACGTGTATAGAATTGACATTGAAATGTTGAATTCATTGAAATTGTTTACACCTTCAATGAGTCAGATGGATAGATAATTTATTATGTATTGGTATAATTAAAATAATAAGTCATAAATAAATATTCAATAATAACGCCTCCCATACCGATTTCTGTTACGGTCGCGGTGGCTGGTTTCATTGACATAGGGCCAGTTAAGAGTAATTTATTGTGCTTAAGTGTGTGCGCATTACACAAGATCACTCTTTCGTAAAACGGTGGGTCAGATGATCGACACGACTGACGAGAGAAACTTTTTTCATTACCATCCGACGCATGGATCATCTTCCTAGTTGGACAATCAGGTCATCAGCATTGTTCTAGTCAACCTTAGAACATCCTACCAGCGGAAAAATCTAAATTACGACCTCCTAGACAAGTCAAAATAGATACAAGAAACAGGAAATCAATTATATAACTATTTTACTTTTAAAATTACCTTCAATCAAATTCACCTATTCTGCTTATAGATACAGGTAGATATATACAGCTAGATATCCGAAGTTAGTGCTAATAAATTCCAGCTTCATTAAAGTGCTACATGATTCATTCTATCGAGAACAATTCTTAGTTATTACTCTGAAATATAATCCTTATGTTATTAGTATTAAGGTCCGGTTAGAAGTAAAATGACAGTGAACAGTAGTAATTGAGTGTCCATCACATATCACATTTGCACAGTCGTCTGTGCACTTAACACTAAATTACTCCCGATAACGCACAGGGCACATTTGACACAGTGTTACGGATAACGCTAAAACGCTTAAGTGTTTAACATACACGCGTTTGGCTTTATGGGTGAATTAATTTTGTTGTGTGCATAAAGGTTAAGATGGAAAGAGTTTTTTCTCTGTGGCACTTTTGGTATGTAAATCTGTTTCAGACCCATACTGCCGCACTCATAGACGACTCTTAATTGTATTGTAATAAATTGAAGAACTTGACAGAAGGCTTCTGTCAAAATTTAAATTCAATTACAGTTAACTAATTAATGTTCGTTATATTCGTAAATTAATAAGACTGGCAGCCAGTATTGGCTTGACATATGCCGCGTGTGAACAGTTTGGCCTGGCTTGAAAAACTGTTCACACGCGGCATATACCAAGCCAATACTAGCTGCCAGTCTTATTGGCAGCCAGTACTGGCTCTGTGTAAATTACACTTTAGAGATTATTATTAATAGCAAATCGTGTTCCACTGCTGGGCAAAGGCCTCCCCTCTTTCACACACGTCTCTATCCTTTGCTATACTTGACCATTCTTTATCAAAGTTAGATATATAATTTAGAAAAATCACAACACATTGCTAAGCTAAAGTATTTAAGTTTTACATTTATTTTCCATGTACTGGGTAATAACATTAAAGATACGCTAAATGTGAGCGCAGGCCGGATCGTTGATGAAGTTAGCGGCTAATGAGGCTTATCACGGTCAAGATGACACGAGCGATGGCTTACGTCCCAAACCCTTGTTAGTGGACATTCAGACCCGCGCGCACCGTAGGGTTATGTTCGTTTTTGTAGGCCTTCGCAAGATATGGAGTTTTAAAGGTTGGGCTTGGATCAATCATTTTTTAGTTACCACAGTCCACAGTGCTAAAAATATCCGCACAATCATTAAAATATTCTAATTTGCCAGATGGCAGTAGTAAAGTTTTCACGAAAATTTGTTTACGTAAGTTCAAAAAAATAATAATAATAATAATAATAACTTTTCATCTGCTTTACGACAAAACGGTTGAGCAGCATAAAATTTCAAATTTATTTTTAACATCGAAAATTATCGAAAGTATGTATTCTCGACAGTCGCATTCAGAGAAAATACATGCTAAGGTAACTTCAATTTATTTTGTATTGGGCTGAAAATGTATAGTTCTTGTATTACTAATTTTATTTTCATTAAATTAATTTAAAAAGTAATAATCAAATTTCTCCAAATGCAACCGTTCGACCCGAATTATTAACCCCAAAATGCTTTACCCAATATCAATTTCAAAACGTATGTGTCTCACAATCTCCTAACGAACTCCATAACAGACAATGGAGTGATAACGGCCCATTAAGCCTAAACTGCTCCCCCGGGCATGTGATATAGATTACGGCTTTCAATAACCAGTTACAATTATATAGGAACGACACATACTTGCGATTGGGGAGTAGCGATTGAAAATGTTGCGACTTGCGATAGCGCGCAGCACTGGCCGCACTGCCATAAATATAAGTTATTCTTATTACTAGATGCCCAGACTGCCTAGTACCTATATTGTATCTGAAGGACCACTTTTTAAGTACCTAGCAACTAAGTAGACTGCAAAAAAACTTAAGATGATAATTCTAACCGTACTTAAATCAGCAAACATCTAAACACGATTTCCAAAATATTTAAGATCTAAATATAATTATTGTTTCTGCTGCTTCGATTCTATAAATAAATATTACTGTACAGAACTTATTATTTAAAAAAAGTCACGTCGTCGACGCGCCGCGCAAGCACAAGAAAGAGTGTGTCGCTAGTGTGTGCAAAACCTTATTTCATGAAATATAAATAATAGTAATTTTATGAACGATATTAATTCTATTATTTATTTTGCGGGACAGATTTGGAACGACCATAATGGCTGGGTATCAATATGTACCAATTTGTACATTAGCATTTCATCATCATAATCAGCTTCTTATCATCCTTAGTAATGACATAAATGCGTAAGGGTGTCTGTCTGTCTCTTAGCTTTTTAACACTTTAAAAAAAGATGAATTGGTTTGGATTAAATTGGCATAGAAATACTTTAAAAGACGGAAAAGGATATGGGACATATTAAACTAATTCCAAAAAATGCTCTTAAGAATTTTGAAAAAAGATAATATGTTCGTTACCTCTCCACGTCCAAATTGTTGAACCGATTTTGCTGAAATTCGGTACCGTATGAGATAATTGGAGTCCCGGGAAACGACAAAGGATACTTTGTATACGGAAAAATGTACGGTCCCCGCGGGATAAACGAATTTTGGCGCAACGGAGTTGCGAGCGTCGCGTCATCTACTTGTACAATATTTTAAGTTTGCACTTTGGCTTACAATATCCCATAATTGTATTTAACTACAACATAATTAAATATTGACCATAAAATAAAGCTGTACCTTCGGGTGCCTTATATCTTATTCCACCATTATAAAACTAAACATAGTAGCGAATTATATATTCAAATGGAACTACATAATAAACAATCGCTTATGTACGCATAAATCGCTGTCGATACTACACAGATAATAAATCGTAGACAGCATTTTCCTTTCCAAGTTTAAATAAATAAAAAAATTACTGCAACTTTTTACACTATCCTTGTATTAGAATTCAAAAATCGTCTTACAAAATAAATGTTACATATATATGTTTTGTCTATGTTTGATAGTTGCGTTATAAAAATCGCTTGTCAAGAGCACATAAAATTATTTTAGCTCTAAGGCTCAACCGATTATGATGAAAAAAGTATGATTAATTTACTTCAAGAGAGGGAAAAGGCATAGTATAGTTTTTATTTCGATAAAACGTACGGTTTTCACGGGAAAGACGATTCAAGGCAAGGAGCGTCATCTAGTTCTTAGTAAATAATAAATTAATGTATAGATAACAATTTATATTAGTTAATTCTTGTTCGAATCGCGACTAAAACCACAATGTAAAGTCCAAAATTAATCAAAAGTCTTAAAACCACGTGGATTGTGGACCCATTAAAATCCATGTACCTTAGTTTATGAGTAACGACGTGACAGACGAACATACGGCGATTCCGCGCGACAGTCAGTATAGCACGTGCGCGACTAATGACGCCCAATAACTGTACTGACGTGGTTTATTTGTTACTACTAAGTGTTAGTGTATACTGAGTCTTGTTAGTCGTTTGTTATGAAGTGAAATTAATTTAGTTACTAAATATACGAGGTGTAACAAAACTAAGTGATAATACTCTAGGGCAGGGGTTCTCAAACTTTTTCAGCCCTCGGCGCACTTACAAGTCAATATTTTGTAACGGTGCCCTATTTTACCTAGCTATTACAAAAAGATACATAAATATACACCTTTAATGCTCTCTAATAACTGCCTGCTTTGTATAATTCATGAATTATAATTTCATTGTGGTTTATATGGATAATGATGGAGGATCGATTCACGGCGCGGCGCCCCTCTTGCCTTTCCGCGGCACACCGGGGCGCCGCGGCGCACAGTTTGGGAACCCCTGCTCTAGGGTGTGTAATGTACATGTGTTCCTTATATATAGAGTTCATTGTGAAAGTAGCAGCGTTGTTTACTCTGAATACAGAGAATTTCTATGTAACAAGGGACACATGGCACATCTTAGGGCAGGGGTCACAAATTCAGGTAGGTGGGCCTTCCTTACCGTATTTAGAGCCTTATAAACTCATAATTTGAAAGCTACAGAGTTATAATAAAAATACACCAATAATTTTCAGTCTCTCGACATTCCTTTCCACGTTTTAAATTTTCTATTTTTGTTTATTATACTAATGATATCAGCTTCCAAAGTAAAGCCAATTTATTAGAATTCAAGCATACATACAGCATCTCCTTAGTATTTAAAAATTACTTTTATTTGACACACGCCAATAGATCGAGAATATCATAAACTACATATTCCCCGTTTTTTTAGGTCATTTTTGAACTAAGATAAGTAAAAAAAAAAAAGGATTTTGGTGCGATCTCGGCGACGCGACGCGGCAAATGTATGGTCAAGGTCGTTTGCTCGGGAGATAGCCTTAAGCGATGAGTGGAGCACCATGGGGCTTTAGTGGGTAGACTACGCAGAGGTTCCACATATCCCGGCCGATATCCCCAATTTGCCGGGGATGCGTAAAGCATTTCCCCATGTTAAAAAAAAACGGGGTAACCAATTAGTTTCGCTCGTGGTCCGTTTTAAGATAATATGAAATTATCTTCGCGGTCCACACATTTTATTAAAAAATATTAGACAAAGGTAATTAAATGAAATTACAATGGCATTTATTTAGATAACAATGAGAAAAGTAACCATTTTTGTAGCTAATTATCTCTCTGAAGTTTGGAGATAGATATTTACATTAAATCCTGGAGATGTTAAAGTCCTAAGATGAACGAACATCATCTTCGAACATGCTTGGTCCGCACACAATACGTCGGCGGTCCGGATGCGGACCGCGGTCCGCCATTTAGTCCTGTGTGTATGCGTCTAATAAAGTAGTATTATAATTTCTAACCTTGTTTTTAAAGAATAATAGTATGTGTTATAATAAGGAATCGAAAGTGTTTATCTGACTGTTACCTCTTTACGTTTAAACTAACTGGCTGAAGCGTTTTTTATGGAAGTGTGATACCTACTTAGATTCCCGGGAAAAGACACGAAATGATTTTCATTCACGAAATGATAAACTACGACTGTTGATCCTCAACTAAATCACTAGACCATGATAGATATATGATGTTGATTGATGGCTAATTGATAGGTATACTCAATAAGCACGAAATCACCTGATGTGAGGTGCCGAGAGTGATTAGCTCATCAGCCCACTTCACACTTTCAACGTGAGTATTCAATTATTGGCAATCACCGTGATAGCCATCAAGTAAAGCTCTTTACGATCTATATTATTTTAGGGATCCTCTGAATAACTAATAAGAACCATTGCATGTGAAGGCCCTACAAGCGATAATGGATAACCATAATAATATATAATACGGTTATCCATTATCATTTATCAAGTACTTTACAAGTACCTACTTGTAAGTTGTAGGACCTTTACATGCACTGGTTTTTATTAGTTATTCCGAATATTTCCAATTGACGACAATCAAACAAAAATGTCCCCAGAGTGGGCTATAAGTTAATAATAGCTTGTATAAAAATGCCTTACGTATGCCGCTTTATTAAAGTTATAATAGTTAATTTAATAAACTGGGTGTGCTTAGAAAATAATATATTAATATATATAAAAGTATTGATTTGACAGAATTCAATTGCGTGAGACGTCTTGCGAATCTGTCAAATTTGTGCAAATTATAGCTGGGAACAAATTATCGGACACACGCCCGCGGACGTTCCCATCGGATGCGGCTTGTTTCTATCTGATCAATACAAATACACTCAACTGTGCACATTGTCTGACATAAGTCGTGGACGTTGAGCGTCCTTGTGCGTTCGGACGTCCGAACAGAATCTGACTGGCCGGCCAGTCAGATGTTTTTGCATCCACGGACGTCTGCCATTGACATATAGGTTAGGTCTTTGACGTCTGAGGATTAACCGTGCACATTGTTAAGCCGCATCCATCAGCCGCGACTTATGGATGCGTCCGATAATTTGTTTGTAGCTTAATTCCGGTCGCGGTTGTCACCGACCAGGTGACGCTTTGCCACTTCAAAGTAGCGGCCTTATGGGTATCTAGACCAATGTCGGTAGATAGTAAAATCTATATCCTAGGACCTAGATCATAAAGTAGCGTTTTATCTGAATGTTTGTCAGTCGCGGTCGCTTGCGGCAAAGATCGGGAAGCCACCTTTACAACAAATATTGCATAATATTTTGTAGGCCTTGCTACAAACGTCTAAAAAATAATTAAATACGGAACCCACTAACTAATTTAAGTTATCGCATCCGATAATTATTATTATTTCGTGTGACCTGACAGTTAACATGTTATATACATCATCTTTTAATAAGTAGTTAAATAATGTTTCAATTAATATTTAGATAGATTTTTAACTCTCTGATAAAGTAAGTATACCTTGTGAATGTAGATGCGGTTATTACGCAAGTTTTTTAGACTAGACACTGTTTTGTCGTTGATGTGCGCACTCGCATACACTTCAAAGGGAAGCTGACAGTCGTTAGTTAGACTTGTCGCCGTGCAGTTTTGTTTCAAATGTGCGCGTCTAGTACTTTTTATTATGCGATAGGTAGTCTGTCTAAAAACTGTCGTGTCTCTAATATGCGGTGGCAAAACTTGAATTCTGACCAATTTTAACGAGTGGGTTCCCGAAGATGGATGCCACAGCCGAGGTCGGTCTAGAAAAAGATGGCCTGACTAGTTGGAGGCATACCAGCTAGGTTGGCCAACGGTAGCGCAACCTCTTAACAAGTGGAAGACTCTGGGGGAGACATTTGCCAAAAAGTGGGATAGTAACAAAAAACTAGAGAGGTGTCAAGGTACACCTGGATGAAACGAAGCTTGCTTTCTATTGGAGAAAGAGACAGACAGAGAAACACGCGCATGCTGCACGGCTTACAACTATAGCAAAAAGTGTCGTTACAACTTTTGGTCTAAATTTTTTCCGTCTAGCCCCCTTTCGCAATGCGCGAAGGAACTTCGTTCCAAAAACAGCGAAGGAAATTGCAAAACTCACCTTCTGATCACCGAATCTCATCTGCCGCCTCGCGTTCCTCGCCACGTTCATCCTACACAGGAACACTCTGTCCTCCGCGTCTGCAGCGCGGGCCAGCTCCGCGCGGACGGAAGCCTGGTCCTGCTTGTCAATCACGTCGTACACGCTGTCGCCGTGGATTAGCAGGTCCTCCTGTGACAGAGGGTGAAGTTTATTATATTTATTATTTTGACGTGGGAGAGCCATGCTTCGGCATGAATGGGCCGGCTCGACCGGAGAAATACCACGTCCTCACAGAATACCGGCGTGAAACAGCGCTTGCGCTGTGTTTCGTCGAGTGAGTGAGTTTACCGGAGGCCCAATCTCCTACCCTTTTCCCTTCCCTACCCTTCCCTATTTCCTTCCCTACCCTCCCCTATTACCCCTTAAAAGGCCGGCAACGCACCTGCAGCTCTTCTGATGCTGCGAGTGTCCATGGGCGACGGAAGTTGCTTTCCATCAGGTGACCCGTTTGCTCGTTTGCCCCCTTATTGCATAATATATATACATCAAGCAGGGTGGAATATTTTTTTTTCCACGCCCACCCCATCGTGTGGGGTGTCGTTGGATAGGTTTTTTTTTAAATATTATGAGTATTCATAGATCATTTTCCGATTTAGGGATCCATTTGTGAAATATTAAGTTTTAAAGTGTAAAAAATCGTTAGAGTCCAGTGTCCCTTCTACCAGCTAAACGGTTACTTCAAGAAATGTGAAAAAATTCACGGGAGTAGGAAATATGCTGAATTTAAAAGGAAAACTATCACGGCTAAGAAGACTTCATAAGTTATTGAGTAATAGTCGATCAACTAAAAAATGTATTCGGCGAAGTATAGGAACTTTTCATTCAAATTTCTTTTAAAGTAACTGAGATGATGTTGTTACTAGTGTAAAACATGTTATAAATGTACATTCATTGACCATACAAAAATATTTAAACACTAGCGGTAAGGACTACGAAACTCTATATTGCGCGTGGCCCGACACGCACTTGGCCGGTTTTTAAAACTACTGCACAATGAAAATAGTAAAAAATATTACGTATCACTTGAACAGGGATTTCTACACTGCCTGAATTATCATACAGGTACCTTGCGAAATGTGAAATTTAGTATAAAATATTCAGACAGACTTAATATGTCAAGTCTGCGGGGACAGCGACAGTGATACATGATCTACGATACTGTTGAGATGTCCAATACATCACCGTACAGACAGACGGACTGTTCACACAGGAGAAAATGTCACTCACGAATGTATGTAAAAGAACTGAAACAGTCTTGCTACTTAAAGAACTAAGAATGCAAGGTGTAAATGTTGTTTTAGCAGTAAATGGTAAATGCGAAAGTGTGTCTGTCTGTCTGTTACCTTTTCAAGCCTAAGCCGTTGAACCGATTTTGCTGAAATTTGGCACGGAGATACTTTGAGTGCCGAGAAAGGACATAGGATAATTTTTATCCCGGAAAAATGTGCTGTTCCCGCGCGATAAGCGAATTTTGGCGCAATAGAGTTGCGGGCGTCATGTTCTAGCAACTTAATAAAAATACTGTTGTGGATACGGACACGTGGTGCCATCTAGCGTCGGACCAGCAAACTGACCAAGGGAACACAGGCAACATAAATCCCCTACTCGATACTAGATGACGCTAGGAGTAAGTACCTACGAGTAATTTCTAGAAATATCTCATACTTGTTTACGCATATCGGGTTTACTCTGGGTTGTTCCGGAATTTTCTGAGATTCGATCCGGCCCATATAAATAGTCGCAGACTGCAGCCGGCAATTCAGTTTGATACAAGCGATCATCAAGGCGACTTCGAAGTGAGAACAAGTGATCAATAGTGAGTGACAGTGATAGTGCTTAGTGTTTGGACTTAGTGATTTGTGTGAGCTAGTGTTCGTGAATAAAGTCTTCAAGAGAGTCTCCAGGCCTTTCTCTCCGAATCCTCGAACCCTAGCACGTAACAATACTTAAAAATAAGCTAATAACATACTTAAAGAACCAAGAATACAAGGTCGAAATGGTGTTTTAGAAGTAAATATAAACAGTAAATACTCTCTACAGTGTAGAAACATGAAATAGACACACAGGTAAAGAGGTTTTAAAAAATCACGAGATTCTCTGATGACCTACATCCACAATGAAATTCGAATTCCACCTGTAAGAGGGTAAAAAGATCAACGTTTTGGCCATATAATAATATATTTTCATGGGCAGAAAAAAGCCAGTTATTCATAATTTTTGTCATCTTTTGCCCTTGATTTATAAATTTTTGCATGTCCTCATAAGCAAAATTTGTCTTGGATATTAAAATTGCTACAAACTACAAAGGTACCTTTCCCTTTAAAGGTACAGAACCCTAATGCGTTTAACGGTGGTCCTATTAAAGTAATATTCTGCGGTGCTGCGGTCTCTATTCTGATGAAAATATCCCCACAATCTCTACGCCTCTTTAAAAATAAAAGCGTTGTGGTGACGGCCTGACGCCTCGCAATTACACGCAATAAAATTGTTTGGAATTGTAGTGTGTTTAATTGTTTCATCTCACTTAGATTAAAGAAATGCTCAGAGAAGTTGATTCCAAGTCAGATTGCGGACGTAATTTCGTCGGGTTTTGTAATGTTATGTGTGGTATGTCGTTTAGACTTGGCGTACTCTGACCAAATACACGTTGATCACCTGCATATGAATCAATTTCTTTAATTGAACATTGTGACGCTTCCAAACGCTTGACAAACTGGGACTCATAGATACTTGAAAAGTTTCGTGACTAGTGTTTATATTAGTCCACCACAAAAACAAAATAGTTTGATTACAAATATTATTGTCGACTTAAGGTGTAAAATATGCCAAAAAAATATTGTTAACCCGGCGAGAATGTGGCAGGGTATTTTACACCCTTTCGCGCTTAGTAACAACGGGACTTTCAGTAGCTGCAGACAAGGGAGTGCGGAGGGTATTAGTGGCGATAACCTAGTGTTGCGCGTACCTGCGCGGTAGTTATAGGCTTCTTATCCTACATCGGGTAAATTTTACCCTGCCACATAGCTGGTGTATGTATTTTTAATTTTATTTTGTGTAATATGGCTTTAAAGCATTAATTTAACTTTGTTTTTTCAAAATAAGTGACGAACGTATTGAATTTATGATAAAATTAGTTTTAAATGATTTTTTCGATGAGTCTGACTCTAAAGTTGGATCTGAACCCTCAACTTCAGCATCAATAAATATTCCTGGAAGAACTGTGACACATCGTGACAGTCCCTATAAGAAATATTAGAAGACTAAATATGTTTGTAAGCACTGTAAAAAAGCCATATTGTATGAAACACTCATTATTTTTGGCTATATAGTAGTACAATGTTCAAGACTAAACAAAATTTAATTATGACTAGTTAATATATAGTTGATTTAATTTTTTTATAAGAATACCTAATTACTTATACGTGAGAAGTAATAATAATATTAGATAACTAAATTTAGATAACTACTCTAAATCTAGATAACTAAAATTTAGATAACTAAAAAATAAGAAGTTACTTTATGTTTCTTTTAGTTTTCGAAGTCAATGCATTTTGTTGATTTTTAAATCTATATTATTTGTTTTCGGTAAAATTAATAAGTATACATAAAATATACAATATTCTTTTATTTAATATCATAAAGGATATACTAAAATTGAATAAAATAGTAAATATTAAATATTACAGCTATAATTTACATCACAGTATGAATTTTTACATAAGGGTATAATTTCCCTGCCACATTCTTCGCGTAACTTTTTTCCACCACATTCTCGCCGGGTTAGTATAGTAAATGGTTGAAAAGATGTTCTTAATAAAACACTTGAGCATAAATTGCTGTATTGTTTACCTTTAGGTAAACAATCCGGCACTTATCAGGAAATCAGCCTAAAGGCTAAGGGCCTAATTCTCCACTTCCTGATAAGTGCCGGATAGGCTATTCACCACTTAACTTGACAGATAGAGTACGGAAAATCTGTCAAATAAGTTGTGAATAGCCAATCCGGCACTTTATCAGGAAGTGGTGAAACAGGCCCTTAATAAGGTATGTTTAAGTTACTAATAAGTAATAATAAATGATCAAACGAACTTACCAAGTGAAGTTCAATCATTATTATATGAGTCGCTTCATTCGATAGAGAGATATATAATTATTAACCAGTAGTACCTCTGTATCTGCTAGGCAATCGCGTTTTTTCAAAGACGTATGTGGGTGGTTAAAAAACTACCCGCACGCTCGGTTACTCGACTTTCCGGCATGTCTCATTATGTTTAGAGAGAAATAATGCAAAAAATCTTTCTTTCTTTCTTTGGGTACTGCAGCAAACAGTTTTGTGCAAACTGGGTGGGAGGGAGATTATATCTTCGAATGAAGCGACTCATATAATAATGATCGAACTTCACTTGGTAAGTTCGTTTGATCATTTATTATATTTCTTCGCTTCATTCTTCTATATATAATTATTAACCAATAGATTTTCAGAGTAACGAAAGAAAGATTTTCTTTTTTTTTTTACGAAATACCATATATTCATTATGAATAGTAATCATTATTATATTGGAGAAAGAATTTAACAATAAATAATAATAATAGTCAGAAACGAAACGTAAGAAACTTCTATGGTTTGTGATTTAAATGATAACATACTGGGATCATTCAGCGAAACTTTGTTCGTCGATAAAATTATGGCTAAGAAAAATATCGAAAGTATTGGAGTCGCTAGTCCTGCCTTTCGACTGTCGTCTTACTAATCGTCATTAATTAAGCGTGTCTACGCTCGGGTCGACGCTCGTGTCGATGCTCGTGTAGACGCTCGTGTCGACGCTGCGCCGATCTCGCACAGCACCTGCTTTATCCTATTTAATATAATCTTGAATATCGCACGGCGTAATAACTTAAATATAACTTGAAACTTCTTTTTTAATAAAAAAGAATTACATAAATTAATAACATCACCGATCCAATCACGCCCGGGAGTTCATGTCTTTGTAATATAAATTTCGATACCGCTATTTAAAACCATAATTTTTTTTTTAACCGACTTCCAAAAAACGAGGAGGTTATATGTTCGGCTGTGGATATTTTTTTTTTTATTTTTTTTTTATTTTTGTATGTTCAACGATTACTCCGCCGTTTGTGAACCGATTTTCGAAATTTTTGTTTTGTTGTATTAGGTTTCACTCCAATTTGGTACCATGTTCACAAAAGTGGTGACCTGATGATGGGATCCAGGAGTAATCGAGGGAACTCCTCGAAATTTATATGGAAACATATGGTGATTTTGGTTTTATGTGAAGTGTACTAAGAATATTCTACCAAAAAGTCAAATATTGGGTCAAGGTATACCATGGTTTCGAAGATGCTGAGAGAACTCCTGACTCTTTATAGATACACGTTTGGGAGTTTCGGCGTTGTTTTAAGAAGAGAAAGCATATGCTACCATGCAATTCAAATTCATCATCATCATCATCGTCATCATCATCATTACCACGTCGTGTTAAGGTCACCAATGTCTCATGGCACAAAATAGATAATAGTACAAGGCATAGGTACGGATACAATAATAATAATTATGTACATAACAACACCAATTATTATAGGCTGTTTAATATACACGGCGGTCGGCGCCGCAGAGGCAACGGCGTCGCCGCGCGGCGCGCGGCGGCGCGCGGCAACGCGTACGTAAACATCGTATTCAAGTTCTAACTGGAATGTCAGGGCATGCGGCATGCCGCCAGAGTAGACAGAATGATAGAGTATGCCGACTTAGAACTGATGTAATTTTTTTAAGTTTGACGTATTATGACAAAAGTCGTCGCTAGGGTCGTAACCTACAAATTTAGTTGTTTATATTTTGGCACATGCAAAGAAAACTGTCAGAATTCAATTTCAAAATCTTATTTTTAAAATTAAATTATACCAGCCAGCGCGCCAGCCTTTAACTTATCCTGGCGAAACACGAAAGAAACGACAGATATTAATACTCGTCAGTCTCATAGCAGTCGAAGTACTGGTAGTTATGTCTATTGTGATGCCGCGCTGCGAGCATTTTGCAGCACGTGTTCACTTAGATCTTTTTAAATGTATTGTTTAAATTTATCTATCTACCTGATATTTGGGCCTTGGGGTATGCCGTATGACTCATATCAGTCTTAACAAATTGTAATAAGATACGTAGAATATACGCAGTACCACCGACGACCACTTATAAATTCGCGGACTATGACGGAGGTCAACTTAAGGTGAACGCAGATTTGGCCGCACCGCACGCACCGCAGTCGCCGCATTCGGAATTCTTTATATGAAGTTATAGGCAAGCTCGCATACCTACCTACCCGCGCCGCAGTCTTCGCAACTTCATAATAATATGAAGAATTGCGAATGCGGCGACTGCGGTGCGTGCGGTGCGGCCAAATCTGCGTTCACCTTTAATAACAATTATACGAGATCAATTACCACTCAATATTATGATTTATGTTGTCAATTCAATGCTCACTGCTCACACCAAGCTCACTGTTGAGTTGTCAGACGTCAGTTGCTTACAAACTTTCAACAACACAACGAAAATCTGTTACAAGTTACAACTACCTATATAAAACTTCTACGTACAAGCGATAGCGCGACACAGGAGCGCCTCAGTGACATCTAGTGAAGACAATATGAAACTATTTTTTATACAATTTGAATTGGCACTAACAGTTTACCTACTAGGTAACTAAAAAGAGTGAAATTATTATTTTTAACAAAAAATTAAAACCGACTTCCAAGGTAAAAACAATATTAATAGCATCCTTATAATATGAACTAAAAAGTATTAAATAATTTTTCCTATCTAATATGTAGTGCCTTTTCCCGAATTCGGCTAAACTTCAACTATTTCTGTACTCAATCTTCATAATTTTGAAGTCGGTGCCAGTTCCAAAAGTTTCAAATTTTCTGTCAAAGAAATAAAGATTCAGCTATATCTGGTACCGACTTCAAAATGATGAAGATTGAGTACAGAAATAGTTGAAGTTTAGCCGAATTCGGGAAAAGGCACTACATATTAGATAGGAAAAATTATTTAATACTTTTTAGTTCATATTATAAGGATGCTATTAATATTGTTTTTACCTTGGAAGTCGGTTTTAATTGCCGAGTTTTATTAGGCAGAAAGTTTAAGTCAATGACCAGTATTCAGTTGGTACAGAGTGCAAGAAAAAACAAATAATTTATAAGTGGATCCCGGGTACTATACTACTCAGGTATGTATTTATTATACAGGTATTTTTACCGGAAAGCTTCTTTCGAAAGACGCTTCAGTCTTCACACATTCATCTGAGCCAATGTCACCAACAAATAAAGTCAACATTGTTCATAAACAATGACAGTGCACAGTAGTAGAAGATAATATCGTGATTCGTATTATAGCCATTGTCAAATTGTTTGGCTAAGGTTTCGATGGAGCGGACGAAAATCTCTGTAATAAGTCTATTTAGTTAATAAGATTAAACAGAGTATTCATCTAAAATCTAAGTCGAAGTAAAGTATTTTAGAATAAATTTTAAGGAGTCTACTGCTTTAACTGGGTCCAGCACTGTGGTCGTCGTGATTCTGTTATCGTATTTATCATTGCATATTTTATTTAGTATTAAATATTTTAATCGCTTAAAACTAGTTGCATTCCGCGGCGGGGGTCAGGAATCAGGATATGAAGGTGTCAAAATATCTATCAGTTGAGATAGCTCACGAGTACATTGATTTAACTGTTTTATATTATTTCGTTTTTAATAGGCACATATTATTATATAATATATCTAATATATAAAATTCTCATGTCACGGTGTGCGTGGTTGAACTTCTCTGAAACGGCTCAACCATCTACTCTTTTATCTTTATATTAATAAGTGTATTCATTTGTTGAATAAATAATAGTAAATTGTTACAACTCGAGACTGACGGCGACTATTGTTTGTGCGACGGGATAGCAATCATGAACTTTGCCATGGTGACATACTCTTTAGTAGGTATAATCACTTCAATAAAATAATAATATTATGGGCGAAATACTTTATATGGCAAAACAACGATTGCCGGGACAGCTAGTTATGTTATAATAATATATTATAAACGTCAAGACTTAAACATTTACATATTTTTTGTGGGTTTAATACACCCATGGCACTATTAACAATAAAACGTTAACAAAAAGGGGGCGTCTGAGGCTGAAGAATTGTAGCCTAGAATACTGATATTGTTAAAGTGTGGTAAGTCTAGTCTAGATAAAGCCTACGCCTGGTCTAGTTTCCTTCTTTATATTTTTTGTAAAACAAATATGAAATGTAAGCGCATCTGATAGTCTGTATGCCAAGACAAGAAGGCTCTTAATCCGTTAATTAAAATCTTTCGATCGACTAGTGAGTTAATAGAAAACAAGAAGTAGGCTGTTAAATCTATTTTTGCTAGATATCCACTTTTGGGTATTGGCTTGAAAGTCTTAAAAGTTAATTTTCCAAATTAACATGTAATTTTGAAATAAACTTACGAAGTGGTTCCAAATTTAAAATAATTCAATAAATGTATTTAAAATATAATACAATATTTTCCGCCGCTTTGTTTGGGGAAAAGAAAATCTTTGAAATAAGGTAACCTTCGATAATCAAATAGCTCAGATGAAGCTTTTAATAATTTGTTTAAGGTAATAAGAACACAATTTAATACTGTATTTACTTCTAAAACAGTTAGAAACGATAATAAAAAAACCAGATTTATTGAATGGGCAACTAAAGGAATTAAAATAAGTAGGCAAAGATTATATGAATTATATGATGAAAGGTGTAGTAACAGCAGTGAATCATTTAAATCATATGTTAAAAATTACTCTAAAACCTTCAGAAAAGTTTGTAAAGCTGCTAAGGCTCTATATATCAAAAATAAAATAAAAAAATCTAAAAATAAAATTAAAACTACATGGAAGGTTATATCTGGTGAGACTGGAAACGTCACCTGTCGTAACACTGATTTTGAATTATACTTTGAAAATAAAAAGATTACAAATAATCTTGAAGTTGCGACAGTCTTTGAAAAGTTTTTTGCTGACATTCCGGTCTCAACTACGAAAAATCTAAATTCCTCACCAGAAGCTGCTGAAAAGCTACTCAGAGATAATGTAAAGGAATGTGATGTCAATTTTAAGTTTAGGGAAATTAGCCCTAGAGATATTATTGATACCTTTAAATTGTTGAATATTAAAAATACTACTGATCTCTGGGGCATGTCTACAAAAATTATTAAATCGATAATTGACATCATAGCTCCTCATCTAGCAATAATTTTCAATAACTGCATTAGGAGTGGTGTTTTTCCTGACTTAATGAAGCACAGTAAGGTCGTACCTTTATTCAAAGCGGGAATTAAATCAGATCCGACTAATTACCGGCCTATTTCGATTTTACAGACTCTTAGTAAAATATTTGAAAAAATAATTTTACAACAATTACTGTTACATTTTAATTTAAATAATTTATTACACAATAACCAATACGGTTTTACTAAGGGTCGTTCCACAACGGATGCTGGTATAGGTCTTCTTTGTAACATATTTGAAGCTTGGGAGGAGTCACAGGATGCCTTAGGTATTTTTTGTGACCTCTCTAAGGCATTTGACTGTGTCGAGCATACTACTTTAGTCAGAAAATTGCACCACTATGGCATAAGGGACTCAGCACTCAGCCTTTTGACTTCTTACCTCAAAAATAGGACTCAAAGGGTTGAAGTTAATAGTAAAAGATCCAATAGGATCAAAATAGAATTAGGTGTACCACAGGGGTCCATTTTAGGACCATTTCTTTTTCTCATCTACATTAATGACTTACCTTATCTAGTTAAGGATAATGAGATAGTACTTTTTGCTGATGACACTTCACTTATTTTTAAAGTGAAGCGACGGCAGTCAAATTACGACGAGGTAAATAGTGCTCTCTCAAAAATAGTACATTGGTTTAATGTTAATAACTTACTTTTAAACTCTAAGAAAACCAAATGTTTAAAATTTACTTTGCCCAATGTTAGGCAAGTTCAAACCAATTTACTATTAAATGATGAGAAAATGAATTTGGTGGACTCCACTATATTCTTAGGCATTACATTAGATAGTAAATTACAGTGGGGTCCTCATATTGCTAACCTTTCAGGTAAGCTCAGTTCTGCAGCATATGCAGTCAGAAAAATTAGGGAAATTTCTGATGAAGACACGGCAAGACTAGTTTATTTTAGTTATTTTCACAGTAGAATGGCTTACGGTATCCTTTTATGGGGAAACGCTGCCGACATCAATACAATTTTTGTGTTGCAGAAGCGAGCTATACGCTCAATTTATAAAATGTCAGCTTTTGAATCTCTGAGAGAAAAGTTTAAAGAAATTGGTATTCTAACTGTTGCTTCTCAATACATTTTGGATAATGTGTTGTATGTTAGAAAGAATCTAACTAAATTTAAAACTAAAAGTAATAGTCACGGTAGAAACACTAGAAATAGGCACAAGCTGGAAATACCAGTGATCAGACTTAGCAAAATAAGCAAATCTTTTAAAGGTCAATGTATACGCCTTTACAATAAAATCCCGGAAAACGTTCAAAATTTATCAATTAATAAATTTAAAAAAGTAATTAAAGAACGTTTGTGTGCCAAAGCCTACTATACGGTCAATGATTTCCTAAATGATGGCACATCTTGGGAGTAGGATGGCTGCTTGCTGCTGCTTCTACATATTTTATTATATGTGACTTACAATTGTGTATTCATGTTGACTTTCTATAATGTATTAGATTAAGTTATTTACATTGTAAATTTTATTTTTTTAAAAGACAAATTTTCCACTTTTTTAGTAAAAAGTGGCCCCGTGCGAGTTTCTTACGCCGGTTCTTCTCGCCGGGTTAGTTCCCGAACCGGTGGTAAGCAACATGTAGCTCAACGTTCTGAAAACATTTTATTCAAATTTATTCAGAAATAAAACGATTTTTATTTTTTTATTTTTATTTTATTTATAAGGGTACACGAAGATATAGTTTTAAATTGTAATAGTTTATTGATGTCATGATGTATATTAAATTAAGCCAGTGGTCCCTAACCTGTTTGTGTTTTTTTTAGAACGAAGTTCCCTAATTTTTTATTTTTCATGCGGGCCGCAAACATTTTTGGTCTTGGTGTCGCAGGGCCGCGACAAACATTTTTAGGTTTAAAAAATAACGTAATTTAAAATTAACGATTTAAAAGTGAAAAAAGACTTCCACGTTGACTGTATAATATTTTGCCCGTGGGCGTGAATTTCAAAATGATTTAACATCACGCGGGCTACAAATAAAGTCCCGGTGGCCCGCATGCGGCCCGCGGGCCGCGGGTTGGGGATAGCTGTGTAAAAACCACAATAATTATAATAGTAACATCTATAAAATATATATAAAATTAACTGTCAGCACTACGGCTGCGGTGTTGAGCGTTTAGTCGCCTTAACGCTCTTCGAACTAGAAAGAGGTTGATTGTAGTGGTATAGTACTAGCGGCGCCAGCCGACGGTAACCAGCTCTGTCCCCCCCCCCCCTTTTTTTTGACGGGTAGCGGGAAGGGTTTGCTAGAGCCCAAAAGGTACCCGATTGATGGGATGTACTAATTTGTCTCTGAGAACAAATACTGGAATTATCCAATGAAACAATAATAATTTCGGTCTGATATTGAGACAAGACTTATAGAGTCTGAGTGTTTCCGTTACGAAGTTGTCTTTTCTGATAATATATTATCTGATAAGTTTGATAATAATTTATATCGAGATAAATCAGATACTGTTGATAAGTCTGATCATCGAGACTTTGTTAAGTGAGATCTATAATAATTATAATCGATCGAAATGGAATCGATCTGCAACACTTATTATCAGGAATGTTTTATAAGAAGTAACTCAACTTAATCGTTTTTGGGATCATTTAAAACAATAATCTGGCGAATCCAACGAGGGTGCACCTAACGTCAGTAGGAGCCCTGGATCTATCCGGATCTGGTCCGGTTCTATCAGTGCCGGTACTCGGGAAGGCTTCGAGTTCATTCGTAACCTGACCGTCCCGTACCTATATTGGTCACTTTTAGTGATATTTTCCCTATAGTCTGGTCTTAGTGACCTAAAAAATAAATATTGGGGTAGCTCGTTATAATCGACTTATTTGTCGATAAAATATGTTGCAAAAAATATTGAGGGTAGTAACTATAACGTTACGCAGATATTAAGTAAGTTTCGTTATGTATACTCGCGGTGTATCCCGAGTCCCAAAATTGGTGCAAGATTTATTTAATAATAATAATTATATACCGGCAGACATAGTTAATCATAATCGTAGTTCTATATTTAGAACAAAAGGATCGTGCGAGACGCGCATTGGTTGTTAACTGATGAGAATCGCAGTCTATCTAGTTATTAGCTCGAAATAGCTATTCTCTATAAAACGGCAAAGATATTAATATTATAATAATAATTATTATGTAGTTATATTTATAGAACAAAGAGCGCGGAAAAACGCGCGGTAGTTGTAATTTTTTTATTTTTAAGCATTGTCGGAGACTCGTAGTCAATCCATACATAATGTTGATTTGAAAAATATCAATATATATTTTAAATTGTAATTAACTCGCAGTTAATCCCCTCAAACCAGCCAACATAGTATTGTACTTCTATTTTTAGATAAAACATCGTTAGAGACCCGCGGTCAATTCCGATGCATAAGGATTGTGTTTAGAGACTCGCAGTCAATCCACACATTATAGCGGTTTATAAAATAACTCGCTGTTAACCCCCAAGCTGGCCGACGTATAGTTCTATTTATAGAACAGATAAAGCATCTTCAGAGACTCGCAGTCAATTCCGATGCATATAAATTGTGCTTAGAGACCCGTAGTCAATCCACACATTATGGCGGTTTATAAAATAACTTAATATATAATTAAACTTGTAGTAATTAACTTGCAGTTATTTCCCCCAATCGGACAAACATATAGTTCTATTTATAGAATAGGTAAAACATCGCCAGAGATCCGCAATCAATTCCGATGCATATTATAGAATGTAGATTGTGTAAAAGGACTCACGGTCCAAACACACTGTACTTATTGACTCACAGTCGCAGTACGTACCGTTTAGTTAAAATAATTGCAGTAATCACCTGCAGTTGTTTCCCCCAATCCGGCAATCATATAGTTTTATAATTCTATTTATAGAACGGACAAAGCATAAATAATACTATAGATCGTGTATAAAGACTTGCAGTCCCAACACATTGTACGTTTATTGACTTGCGGTCGCAGTACAAGCTGGTTAGTATTGAATACACTTGACTCGTCTAGGCCTCGGTAGTGCATGCCGTTTATTTAAGACCTAGCAGATACAGAGGTACTACTGGTTAATAATTATATATCGAAGAATGAAGCGAAGAAATATAATTATAATATTATTGTCAGCTGACACCAACTTTCATATTTTAATGTTTGTAACAACAATAATAATTTCTGTTTATGTTGCGGTACAGTTAATGAAATAGTTTACCTGCGCATTCAACTTTCAATTACGGGCGGCTTTATTAAGTTTAATTAAATCATAGCGAGCATGCGGGAACATTTCCCGGCGCGGGCGCAGCGTTTTGTTGTGTAGGGTTGTCACTTTTAAATTTTGTTTGGTTTTATGGTTTTCTTTAGTTTTTAAAGATAAGGATAAGAGTAGTTTTTTAAGGTTATAGGACTTAAACGTTTCGCAAGCACCATTTGCTAGTTTATATCAAAGTATTATTATGCTCGGTAGAAAACTACAAATAAACGCACAGTACACGATTGCCACTTATAGAATATATTATGAGGATAAAAATAAAGAAAGAAATAAAAATTGTTTTATTTCTGAATGAAACAAATATTTTCATAACGTCGTACGTGTCGTCTACCACCGGTGATATGACACTTTGAATGATAAATGATAATATATTATAACCAATATAACCACTAGACTCTAGAGGATGTAGAAATACTGTAACTCATGTTAAGGCCGTCCCCCGAGCAAACGACCTTGACCATACATTTGCCATGTTACCGAGATCGCACCAAAACCCTATTTTTAACTTATCTTAGTTCAAAATTGACATAAAAAAATTCAAACGTCAAATATGTAGCAAAAGAAATTGTCTATCAATTGCCGTGTGTTTCAAATAAAAGTAATTTGTGAATACTAGGGAGATGCTGAAAGTACGCTTAAATTTTAATAAATTGGTATTACTTTGGAGTTTGGAAGCTAATATCATAAGTCATGATATTAGCTTCCAATCTCGAAAGTATAATTAACGAAAATAGTAAATTAATAACGATGAAAGGAATGTTAATATGCTGAAGATTAGTGCTGCATTTTTATTATATTTTTGTAGTTTTCAAATTATGAGTTATAAAGCTCGAAGCGGTAAATTACGGAATCTCCGTAGGGAAGGGCCTTAAACTTAACCAAGCAATGCCTGCCAAACTCTTTATATATATATGTATGTTTTGTATGAGTACAGCCGTTGATTAACATAGCATACATTATAGCCTGTACTTTGTTTCAGAGTGAAAATGAATGTTGAAGTTTAAAAAATCAGTAACGTACCAGCCCTAGATGACGTCACAGGGCCACGCCCACCTGTCGCTGTGTTAAGACATCATCGGCCGCACGCCGCGCACTTTCAGACTTCAGGTTACGGTTATAATAAAGGGTTAAGTGAAATGAAGAGAAATAGGAAGTGCAAAAAAGATTTTAAACATAGGCTATAATTATTTCATATATCGTTGCGCTAACAATCGTTTATCGTGCGGGAAACGCACACTTTTCGGATTCCAAAACTATCCTTATGTCCTTTTCCGTCTCGCATATAAATAGAGCAAACGGGGCACCTGATGGAAAGGAACTACCGTCGCCCATGGACACTCGCAACATCAGAAGAGCTGCAGGTGCGTTGCCGGTCTTTTAAGAGGGAATACGCTCTCTTCTTGAAGGTTTACAGGTCGTATAGGTCCGGAAATACTGTTGGTGACAGTGCGTTCCAGAATTTTACAGTGCGCGGCAGAAAATTACGCAAAAAACGCACGGTGGAAGACTGCCACTCATCAAGGTGATGAGGATGGTATATTTTTCGCGTGGGACGATGACGAAAAGTTGCAGACTAATCCAAGGATAGAGCAATAAGTTTTTTGGACGTGACTTTCTAGAAATGATATTGGCATCGAGTCGAATTGGATTCGGTGACGGTGGACGGTGTCTTTAAGACCATGCATGATGTAAGCTACTCAGGAGCAATTTTATAGTGCCCAAACGTATACGCAGTAAACAATAACACTCCTTATTCCTTTCCTTTCACCACAAAGAAGCTCAAGACTGACTCTTTACAAGCCTGCCAGGCGTAGAAATTCATTTTTCTTCTCAAACAATTAGTAGCCTACAATGTCCTAACCTCTAACTAATCAAAGCAAACAACTTTTTTAAAATACGGGAATCGAATTCACGACCTCCGCATCAAAAGCCTCGCTCTAAGCCACTGGACCATGGAGGCTTTAAAAAATAGAAATAGATGAACTAAACCTTACCAGTCTACAAATTTAGCGTCTGCTCTAGACTAAAATCTAGATAGCATCCAGATCTAGTATTAATCTCAAACAATACATTCCCAATTGATTCGAGATCTTCAGACCGTTATTGAGATTGACCGATATATTGATATTCCACTATCTGCTATATCATATTTATTATTTATTGAATCATAAATGTATTGCTTTATTGAAATAGTAATAATATATTGTTTTGATATTGATTTTGATATTGGTACTGAATTAGGTACGCACCCAAAACTTCTAACCGAGATATAGTAAACAGAGATTTTTTTATTACATGAATAGCTTAAAAAAATATCTAATACTTCGCTATTTAAAACATTGTCTGGAATATTTTTTTATTTATTACTAGATGACGCTGCAACTTCGTTGCGCCAAGATTCGTATATCGCACGGGAACCGTACATTTTTTCGGGATAAAAAGCATCCTATGTCCTTTCCCGGGACTCAAAGTATCTCCAAATTTCAGTGAAATCGGTTCAGCGGTTTGAGCGTGAAGAGGTAACAGACAGACAGAAAGACAGACAGACAGACAGATAAACAGACAGACAGACAGACAGACGGACAGACCAACAGATACACTTTCGCATTTATAATATTAGTATGGATATAAGCAAATTATGTCCATAGCAATATAGAAGTTGAAAGTAACTCTTTCAGCCATTGCTTTCAGCGCTATAATGTTTTCACAGTGAACTTTATACAAAGGACTGAGACTGACAGTTAACGCACTCTGATGTATTATTATTACTCACTTATTTTATACACTAGCTGTCCCGGTGAACTTCGTGTCACTTTAAAACCTTCCCTGGACTTCTACGAATATTTTAAAACTAAAATCAGCCCAATCTGTTCAGCCGTTTTCGGTTTTAGCGCGACTAACATATTTGAAAATCTATTTTTATATATAAGATTGTATAGTTATACAGAAAGTTTAGTGGAACACTGTAACCTATCTCATTCCTCGTAGCTTACTCAATATCTGAGCCAAATTACATAAAAATCGGTCCAGTAATTCATAGGATTAGCACATACAAACAAACAGTTTTCAGCTTTATTAAATAGTTTTATATATACCAGCTGTATAAGTTAGTATAGACTTGCAAAATCGGTTCAGTAGTTCATAGGATTAGCACATACAAACAAACAGTTTTCAGCTTTATTAAATAGTTTTATTTATACCAGCTGTTTAAGTTAGTATAGACTTGCAGAACAAAGCAATGAGCCGTGGGCAGTACCAAACTCAGAATACGATCCAGACATAATTTGTACCAAATAATTTACTGCATGCTTTTAGCATAATGTTCGGTACTACATTATAATTACAACATACTTATTGTGTATACAGATCAATAAATTATTTATGGAATATAGTTAATGTCTCTTGTAAGATATTTATGTTTATTGTTTAATACCAGATGACGCCCGCAACTACGTTGCCCCAAAATTCGTTTATCGCATAAAAACTGTGCTTTTTTCCGGGGTAAAAAGTATTCTATGTCCTTTCCCGGGAATCAAAGTATCTTCATACCTAGCAAAATTGGTCCAGTGGTTTGGGCGTGAAGAGGTAACAGACAGACAGACGCATATTCGCATTTTTAACATTAGTATGGATTGCGCAGAATTTGGGTACTGCCACGCCCCCAGAGCCTAATATCTCTTGTTTCTAAAATATATGATACGAGCTTTTGCCCGCGGCTTTGCTCGCGTTAAGAAGTATTATTATATACAAACATTCATCCCCTATTTTAATCCCTTGGGGTTGGAATTTATCAAAATCCTTTCTTAGCGGATGCCTACGTCATAACAGCTACCTGCGTGCCAAATTTCAGCCCGATCCGTCCAGTGGTTTGGGCTGTGCGTTGATAGATCACCATGTCAGTCAGTCACCATTGAGTTATATATATATATATATATATATAGATTTCATATCGTTCCACTTCAAATCACGGCATTAATTTAGTAGTATCAACAAAGTTAGTACGGTATCAACAAAGTTAACACTTGCTCAACTCACCGCGGTCTACACTCAATGGTTTACGAAACACCTAATTATTGTTACACCTTATATGATTTATGCGATAGCTAAGCTGTACTTTCGAAACAAAGTAAAAAGAATTTGGAGCAAAATACTAGCAAATACAGAACTACACTTAAGTATGTGTATCATTCTTTCTCGCGTTTTAATCTTTATATTATGTAACTAGCGACCCGTCCCGGCGTCGCACGGGTATAAAATATATAGCCACTGAAAAAATGATTAAAATGGATAGCCTATGATCCTTCACGTGGTCTACTTCTTATCTGTGGCAAATAACATTAAAATTGCTCCAGTAGTTCGCGAGATAAGCCCTTTCAAATAATTTCCCCCGTTTTTTTTCACATTCTCCTATTAGTCTTAGCGTAATAAAATATTTCCTTTAGACTTCCTCAATAAATGGGCTATCTAACACTGAAAGAATTTTTCAAATCGGACCAGTAGTTCCTGAGATTAGCGCGTTCAAGTTAGCCCTTTCAAATAATTTTCCTCGTTTTTTTCCCATTTTCCTCTATTTCTTCGCTCCTATTAGTCTTAGCGTAATAAAATATAGCCTATAACCTTCCTCGATAAATAGGCTATCTAACATTGAAAGAATCATCAAAATCCGTTGCGTAGTTTTAAAGATTAAAGGGAACAAAGGGACATGAGGGAAAAAAAGCGACTTTGTTTTATAATAATTGATGTGATTTGTACACCGTATGCACTATGATTCAACTTGAAAAATAAAAAAAAAACCTAATTCAGGTAACAACTCATACAAAAAAATCTTAAACTAGAAGAAAATAATTAATTTAAGACGTATTTGTCACCCTCTGGCGCATGTGCATGGACCCGGTGCTTCAGAAGGGGGCTGTCCAGCTTATCACTGAGTGTTTTCAGGATGATGTTGGGGCTGCAGCGCATAGCCTAAATCTTAATTTAAAATTATATCATAAATATATCACAATATTATTTTTTGCAAATTTAAGGGGTAACGGTAGTAGGAAATCAGTAATGGAGGTAATCTCGCGGTATAGCCGCCAAACCGCGCGTTTGGGCGGACGATTTATCCAGCCTTAACTTCCTTCCCAACATGAAACAGAACAACTTATTCCACTTATCTTACAAATGGGCGAATCTTAATAACAGTGATAGATAGCTTGGGGCTTTCATCGGCCAGCGTAACCAGACCTTTCCTGCTGGCATTTACACGGGAACACGGAGCGGGCTTTAAAATTTGGAGGTCAAGTTATGATGGTCGGTATAAAGGGAGGAATGGGTATTGTATATTGTTTGGTATTCAATTGTGCCTATTGTGAAGCCACGTGTGGGGTACTGTATGTTATTAATATTCATCATTATCAGCCTGGCAAGCCTGAGGGAGTATTAAGGCACCCCTCCCCCCTAAATACACCCAGGCCAAGCCAAATCTTACGAAAATCATTAAAATGCCTCACGCATTTGTGGAAAGCAGAAAAATAATTATTGTCATAGTCAAATGTAGACTAATGTATTTAATTATAATAATTATGTTTTTCTTTATAATCGCACATTGTCAGGTCTCATTTGTTACAATAATTATAAGTACTAATGCTTTCTTATATAAGTAATTGCATAAATACAAAATAGGCTGCAGTAGTAGAAATTCGTATATCGTGCGGGAAACGTACAATTTGCCGCGATTATAAACGTTCTTTTCCAGGCCGTGTCTAAACACACTAGGCCGAAGTTCCGCGGCGGAAGTTCCGAATGATTACGTCATCAATGTCAAACGCATACAATATACGGATATTTAAAATACATCGCAGGCGGAATCAAATCATACGGAAATTCCGCCGCGGAACTTCGGCATAGTGTGTTTAGACACTTAAAGTATCTTTATATGTCAAATTTTATCTAAATCAGCTTAGGGATTTAAGGGTGAAGAGGTTACAAACAAACACATATGCAAATATTTTGTAATATTGGTAAGGATGAGCATCAATCTGTTAGTAACTGTGTAAATTATCTAGAGCTGAGGCCTACCTCGGTTTCTCATACATCATAATTTGAAAAATGTACGAGACGCATCAAAATCGAAGCATCTCAATCCACGCATTATCCCACGATCTCATTTTAATGGGACCAATATTATAAAGATAGCTGCTGTACAACCATTTTAAACTTTATCCCAACAACATAGAGTATATTTTGCGTTGAAAGCTGTGAGTATATCTATTTCGCAATTAAGATTAATGATAAGTCTTAAGCTAGTAAGTACTTAATCTGTGACTCTAAAACAATAGATCGCAGTTAATATGGCGTTTAAAAACGAAATTGTTGTGTGGGTGGCTCGGACGTAACTGTATACTTATTAATTTACGATTATTATCTCGATTTATGCCGATAGTTACACAAAAAATTAGCCAAGTGCGAGTCGGATGAAAGGTTCAGCTGACAGCGACGTGTTAGGACTGCCTCGTTTTAACTATTGGGGTACACAAATCTAATAATGTGTGATACTTTTGTGAGTAGAGTGAAGTGCAAGTGCCAATGTAATTTCAAAATACTGGTCTTTAGGAATTCATCTTGCGCGTGTCCAAATTTACAACATAGTACAATATTGTAAAACGATTCTTAAAGGCCTATAATTGGGCTCCTGATTTCTTTTAACTTTTTTTGGCCCACCACACATTCCCACCGCTGTATCTTCTGTGTCGCCAGGATCGACAGCAATATCCCACCACAATTTAATATTTTTTAGTCCACAAAAAATTCCCCATCACTGTGTTGCCAAGATCAACAGCGGTATCTAACCACGAAAACCTTTTTATGTGATCTCAGGGAGCCCGAGGAACATGCAAAAGCTGTCTTGCAAAGGAATTAATGAGAAGAAATTAGGAGGATATCACGTATTCCCAATTTGGACCTTGGGCCTGCATCAGATTCGATATCGGTCTCCCATATACTTAAGAAAAAACTATTATTGCATTTTTTAAATATGACCCAATCAAAATTAAAATACGCAGCACAACACCGCGAATAAATGTGATAATCCAATAAATAGTAAATAAAGTTCAGTTTTGAACAACCTAATCGCATCGCCTCGTCACGTGAACATTTCGTAACACTCTGTATAAGTTATTGATCGTATCGGAATCAGATCGGATCTATTATGGCGAATCATTTGCCCAATTCCGAGGTGGGGGCCGGCGGGGGCCAGCGGGGGCCGTGGTGGTCCGCGGTGGTCCGCTGACCCTCGTTAGTCGGACCGCCGGGGAATTAATCACAATGTTTTATTGTTCGCCGCGCGTTATACAGGGTGATGAGAATTTGATTTGTGTTTTTTTTTTTTTGTTGAATTGTCTCACTGCTGGGTTAAGGCTTTCTTTGTCATTTTACTTGCTCCTGCATAATTATGAAATTTCTAAAGATTTTTTTTGTGCTTGTCGTTGCCTTCTTCTAAACTTCTTCGAAACGGCAAGATCCATTAGAAATTTAGGTTAAAATCTATTTGTAATAATAACGTAGTAGCGGAGCAAATAGTGCATAATCGTGAATTGCGGCGCGATATCGCAGTTTTTCTCTGGTTCTGAAACGAATTGTCATTACTTCCGAAATTCTCTACTCCTCGCTCGGTAGGAAGATCATCCTTTAACCCATCAATCCCCAAGCGGCACCAGGGTACCGCATAACAATTGAAAATCTATTGTGTCTGCGATTCCCACGATCGATGTATTAAAGCTCTTAAACAATAAACATATTCTCACAATACAACATATAATATAGCAAAACCTCAACCTCAATGGTTTATAAAAAAAATACATATTCTGAATTTAATCTTTTTGAAGCCGCTTAAAATTTAAAGACCTACACAACACCATGTATAAGTTTTCGGCGATGTGTGAAGTACACGCTACCACACCATGTATACAATCAATAACCAAATTGTGATTAATTATGTATTAGTGTTGATGTATTGACGATAATAACAACCTCCGCGCAGTCGGTAAAAGTAAAAGTGAAAAATGATGTTGGATTTTGTTTATCACCGACTATTTGTACTGTCAAAATATATTTTATTATCACCCTGTATGTAACAACTGTAAACGTAGTAGATTTATCTGAACATTGATAGATCAAACTCTATGTCATTTAGATATAATGCAGCCTTTGAAGAGATTTAAACTTTCTAGGCCAAGATGTTGATGCTTAGGGATCTAGTAAAAAAAGTGGTCTTCAAAAATTTTCGGTTACAAAAAAAATTTGGATCGGACGTAGTGCGAAAATACTCAATCTGTAGGTCCGTCATTTACTTACAAACCAATTTCTCTGCTTATGTGTACTCGGGGAATCGAGACAGTAGCGGTCAGTGACTCACTGTCAAAAAACTTGTTATTTTCTATATAAACCGCGATCGACAATGAAGTGTCAGATGTATATAGTACTAGCTGTCCCGGCAAACGTTGCTTTGACGTAATATAAAGTATTTCGCCCATATTATTTTATTGAAATGACTAAATAAGTATGTCGCCATGGCAACGTCGATCGCTATCCCGTCGCACAAACAATGGTCGCCGTCAGTCTCAGGTTCTAATAATTTACTATTATTTATTCAACAAATGCACTTATCAATATAAAAAGTAGATGTTGTCCGATTCTCAACCCTAGCCGATATGCTCACTAAGATTCACGAAAATCGGTCGAGCCGTTTCAGAAGAGTTCAATTACGCACACCGTGACACGAGAATTTTATATATTAGATAAGGGTGATATGATATCAATATCACCCTTATACTATATACATCTGACACTTCATTGTCACTGATATCGTATTTGTCATACTCGATGTGAACTGAATATGAAGCATATTATCACTTGGAACTCGTGAAATGTTAGAGATTAATATTATCATTCTAAGCGTAACTAAGAGGTTTTCAGATGAATCTGTAATAATCTGTGTCTGTATAAGAGGTCAATTTTATTCTGAAAATATATTCTAAATACAGTGCGAGCATTTTTCATTTAGCGCCTAGACTAAAAAGGTCAATAACCGCTACCGCCATGTTTCGCCGAGTACAGTATAGTTCTATCAAAGAAATAGATTAATAGGCATGACAGCCTGCAGCACCTGCGGTATTTGCTTGAGTTATTGCAAATCAATGCTTAAGCCGTATCTGTCGACCAAGCCTAACGTAGCCTGATGAAATAACGTAGGTTTTCTGCCTTTGATTAAATATTTCTACTAAGATTTGGTTGCGTTATGTCAAATAATAGCAGTCTTGATCTTTCGACTAAGCTTAACATATCCCGACCAAATATTAGTCCTAATCTATCAGCTTGACATATTAAATCGACCAAATAACGTAGACCCGCCACCTGATTCCTCTAGAATCTAGATCATACATTGAACACTCACCATGGAATGCCCCAAGTACTCCGCCGCGTTATCAGAGATGTACAACAGCTTGCCGTTCTGCGTCATCATCATTAGGAACCCGTTTAGTGCCTGAGAAATAGAAAATATTATTGGAAAAATGTACTGTTCCTGCGCGATAAACGAATTTTCGCTCAACGGAGTTGCGAGAGTTATCTAGTAGATAAGCGTTATCTACTACATAATAAAAAATTGTTTATCGCGCGGGATACACTTTTCCTGGATAAAAGGGATCCTATCACCTATGTCCTTTCCTGGGACTCAAAGTATCCCCATATTAAATTTCAATAAAATCGGTTAAGCGATTTGGGTGTGAAGAGGTAACAGACAGACTGATAGACTGACGGACCAGATAGACAGACGGACAGACAGACACACTTTCGCAGTAATTGTAATATTAGTATGGATATGGATAAAAGCGATAGTATGTCTGTCTATTTGTCTCTTATGCTTTGACCACTGAATAGTTTCTAATAAAATTTAGTATCAAGCTACTTTTAGCGGGAATTAAAATATTATAAAAATGTAGTAAAATCCAAAATGTCCGTCGGTTACCTCTTCATATTTAGCTCGTTTGTGATAATAATTTTGTCGTATATTTATATACATTAATATATTAAGATAAGATATTTTAAGTTTCGGGATAGGACATAGGTCAGTTTTTACGTAGGAAAAATTCACGGCACGGAGCGAGATAAATTTTCCACCCGCCAATAAGAAATTTGCAATTGGTTTTAATCAAGTTTTAACAAAATTAATTGTAGTTGTTAGTCTTAAAAAGGTTTTTAAAATATTATGTATTTAGTTCTTACTACACTAGCAAAGAGGGTGGTGTGAAATACACATTTTTATTACAAATCATAATTATTGCTTTAAGCTGTTTAAATTAGTTCCAACGAGAAAAATAGCTCCTGACGGAGATAAAGTTAATAAGTGGTTAGCTGGCCACGCCCACTTAATAAGTATTTACTAGAAATGAGCCTTTCATTGATCCGTCTCTGTCGCACTCATTAGGATGTATGTGCGGGGGAAGGGGACAAACGACTCGGTAAAAATGAAGCGTGGGAATCATAACATTGGTAAGATGTTGTATGGAATTTATTAACAGTACCTAAGACAAGTTTGGTTTTATAGGTCTAATTCTGTCGAAAACTTCGCTATTACGACATTTCTTTAGCATCGAAAACCATTTTGATGAGATTGGCTTCAATTTAACCCATCAAGCCCCATAAGGACACCGGTGACCGCGATAATAAAGGAATAACAATAGATTTCCAAGAATCCGCGATCGAAGGATTAAAGAAGACCACGAGACGGACATAGAAACATAATATTATAATTTATGGGGCAGAAATTTACGGATCCCGTATTTTTTATAATAGATAGGCATAAGGCACGTAGAAGGTTATTAGACTTATTAGTAAGGAAAATTGGAGCACCCAAGTTTTTATAGTTGCGAATCATAATACCAACATTTTTTTAATTGAACATTTTGACAGAAAATGGATCGAGGTTGTCTTAAAATCTACATTATTTGATTAAAGTTAAGTAATATTTAAATTACTCTAAACGCGATCATTAATTCTAAGTGCGAATAGGTACATAACGTTATGGTATTTATCTAGGTCTAGCATTTAGGCTTTGTATTAGTCTTTAAGGTAATAATGGTATAGAATTGTGTCTGGAATGTAACTGACCTTAGAGAATCCGAAGTTAGGCGCCGAAGAGCTTTGCTGGCTTATTTCGAAACGTTTGAACACTGTAACAAAAGATTTGTACGGCTATTATGAAAATGTTAGATATTTTATTTTACAAAAAACATTTTTAAAGGGGTGACACACGTACGAACTTAAAGTACGCGGGTTTTAAGTTCGCGAACTTACTCGGCTCGCGTCGGTGACACACGAGAATCGCTCACAAGCGCCGCGAGCCGCGAGCCTGGGGGCATGGTAACCCCCAGTCTCACGGCTCGCGGCGCGCGGCTAGCGGCTCGCGGCTCTTTGCTGACACACTGGCGATTAAGATCGTCGAGTCATAAGTCCGCGTACTTACTCGCGTGTCTGTCACCCCCTACTAGTAATGTTAATGCGACAGTGTGGCTATCCTCGGAAGCCATGGAAACAAATTTAATGAATTTAGATACATATAGAAAAGGATATGAAGTGTTTTTTGTAGAGATGTGCCGATCATGACTTTGGCCGACTAGCCGACTAGACGATAAGTCGGCTGTAAAGAAGCCGACTAATCGGCTGACTAGTCGGCCAAGCCGATCATGGTTTCGGAAGTTTCTGTAACACTTTTTTACTGCTAATTCGCGGGTAAGTCACACACGCCGTTTGCGAAGGTGCCGGATCGTATTATTTACTTCGCGTACGCAACTTTTTTAAATGATATAATTAATGGTTTTAAGGAAATATTTCATATACATGCAATCTTGATCCAAAAATACGTACCTAATTTGTTGTTAAAAATATATTTAAAAAATATTTCTTTATTAGCAACTTAGCAAGTAATTCCAGAAACACTTCGTTTAATTTAAAAATGTGTGGGTAAGCCATAAGACTTATGAAGTGTGATATGAACACATTATAAATAATCAAGGTTTTTTATGTGATTTCAATAATTATAGCAAAAATTCTAAAAGTAATAAGCCGAATAGTCGGCGCTTTTTGCCGACTATTCGCCGACTAGTCGCCGACTACAAAAGTGGCCGGATAGTCGGCTTTACCGACTCGTCGGCGACTAGTCGGCACATCTCTAGTTTTTTGTTATCTCGGACGACTAACCTAGGCAATAAACTAATTTTGGCAAGCAACACCTAGTTACAAATAATTCTATTTGGCGTCTTAGATCCATAATATTCCAAATATAATGGATATTTTTACTTCTTGTAATAACATTAAAGAAACACTGTTAAAATATGCTTACTAAAAATACCTCTATTATGAAGGCAAAACCCCATAAGTAGTAACTTTCTATAAATCAAATCGTTTTTATCGGAGTGTGTGATATCATATAGCGATGTTTGTATCGTAGCAATTGTCGTTTAGCAATAAAACGTTATGATCTCACACTATAGTAGTATAAACAGAAATTACCACTACAGACGCAGAAATTACAAAATTTCAATAAATTAAGAAATAAGAGAAAAAATATATAAATAGAGGATGCCCGCAACTCCTTTGCGCCAAAATTTGTTTATCGCGCCGGAACCGTACATTTTTCCGGAATAAAAACTATCCTATATAATATAGACGATATAATAATACAATAATGTAGACGATATAATACATATTTTGTTTTTCTAAGATGTGGAACGCGTTGATGTCTTTGTATCGATTTTTTTATCATTGCTATAATATATTATTAAAACTAAATAATAATATTATCAAATGCATTTAGAGTAGAAAGTTAAACCATAGTACCTTTAAAATAATATCGTCTATAGCGTGTGCAGGTCTTCATAATGGATGACAGTTTACACACCTACGTACAAAACATCAGATCATCAGATCGGTCATCACTTGCTAAATGACTGACACTGATTGTTGACGAGTTCATCATCATCATCGTACTCAAGTAATAAAATAATTACGGCTGGTATAAATAGTCAGTACTCAAGATGCATCTCGGTCTCAAGACACGGTTCAGGCTCTGTGATTTGTTGGCTGTCAAAATTTGGATCAATCACAGAGCCAAATCGCGTCTTGAGAACGGGTCGCGGTATACCGGCCTAAGTGTATATAAGATGTGTCCTTAAAGGTGCTCCCTCACTGGGAGCATTCGCTTGTAATGTAACGTTACAGAGGCAAGGGAGGAGAAACGAGCATTACAATGCGCACCTTGTAATGATACAATGTGTAATATCTTGATACAACTTGTAACATCGATGCTTCGTGACAGTGAAGCCAACTTTCAATGGAATGCTCAGTCAAATCTAAAATCTTACATTACACGTGAATGCTCGCGGTGAGGGAGCACCTTTATTTAGTTTTCACTGTGAAAGTAGCAGCGCTGAAAGAGTAACAGTAATTGATAAACTAAAACATAATATTATAATTACAAAAGTGTGTCTGTCTGTCATGCAAAAATTAAGCCAAAATGAAAACAGTATGAAATTTGACGATATAATTTTTATGTACAAATATTTCAATATGAGATGACGCCCGCAACTCCATTGCGTCAATATTCATTTATTGCGTAGGAACTGTATATTTTTCCAGGATACAAACTATCGAACATCCTTTCCCGGGTCTCAAAGCAAATTTCATCAAAATTGGTTAAGCGCGGCTTGCATTTATAATATAAGTATGAATCACAATATTCGTAAGATTTAAAGTCTCTGAATCATGATAAGAGAAGGTGTACCTGAAGATTAACAAATTTAACTTAAAAGCTCGTATTGAGAGCGGCACAGATAGGGATCTATTCGATTCGGCCGTACAATACTGTCGTCTTGCCTAACTACGTACACTCGGCCGCGTTAATACAGGGTGTAACTAAACTGAGTGATAATACTTTAGGGTGTGTACGTGTTTCTTTTAGAGAGTTCACTGTGAAAGTGCAGCGCTGAAAGACCAAAACTTTTTTTTCAACTTTTGTATGGGCAAGCGCCTCAGCGTCACGAGTTTCCTCATACAAAAGTAAAAAAAAAATATTTGATCTTTCGGCGCTGCTACTTTCACACTGATTTCTCTACAAGGAACACCCTAAAGTTTTATCACTTAGTTTTATTACACCTTGTATAGAGTTTTTGAAGTACACTACGAGGTTGTAGGAGACAAAATGTTTTCGAATGAAATGAAAGAATGAATGTTCGCATAAAAAAATATTAATAGTGCAGAAACTGAAAGTGAATAGGAAACTGTACTTTTATTAAAACATGTTAGGATTAAGACCTTGTGGATTTTAAGCAAAAAGTCTTAATTTCTGTTAATATGTTTGCAATACATAGAAAAGTATCGATATTATGCAACTGGGTTGGGTAAGAAATAATTTTTGACTTATTTGATATTCGATAACATTTCTATCATCGAAATCGTGCCCTTTATTAAGTAGAAGTATTTTGATAATCTTTTAATAGATTTTGGCAAAATTGTATCGAATCGTAACGTTACTGAGAGACCTTTGTACAAAAATGCTTGTGGACAACCTGTATATTTCTCTGACTGTACCGAGTTGTGAGTAGTTAGTTTGTGAAAGGGAAATGCAATTGAGTATATAATTTATTCGTTAAACGATTGTTGAAGGATGCGGTCGGTTGCGCAACGCATTGTTCGTGGGTTCGAATTCTTGAGGCATTTTGTTTGCAGGTAAATGTTATTTTTGAAATTTAGCTCGCAAATATTACAAAATATGAGAAATGCTAACCTTACCGACTTAGCTGAAGTCTGAACTGATTTTAAGAATTTTCGCATGGAGTCTCAGTCACGCGAAAGAATATAGGATAGCTGTTTTTCCCACGGGAATCTTGCTAGTAGACAAATTAATAATTATTATAAGCATAAGTGTCGTGACACATCTGCGGAAGGTTCGGCTCAATACGCTCGCAATGTACATGTTTTATGAAAGTTTTCTATGACACATCAGCGTAAATTACGCCGCATTCGGCGTAGTGCGCAAACTTCCGTCGGGCTAACGCATTTGATGTATTTTTCATAGCAGGCAACAGGCGGTTGGCTTGTCATAACAACTGAATATTGCGACTGACAGTTCAGCCGCTGAACTTTCAGCGCCGTACGTTCTGCAGATGTGTCCTTACACTTAGGCCATCCCCCAAGCAAACGACCTTGACCATACATTTGACGCGTTGCTGATGAGTTCGCACAAAAATCCTATTTTTTTACTTATCTTAGTTCAAAATTGATAAAAAAATTAAAACGGGGAATATGTAGATAATGAAATTATCTATCTATTGTCGTGTGTTTCAAATGAACGTAATTTATAAATACTAGGGAGATGCTGAAAATATGCTTCAATTTTAATACATTAGTATTACTTCGGAAACTAATGTCATGAGTATAATAAACAAGAATAGGAAATTTAAAACGGGGGAAGGAATGTTGATATACTGATTATTGAAAATTATTGCTGTATTTTTATTATATCTTTGTAGCTTTCAAATTATGAGTTTATAGAGCTCTAAATACGGTAAATTACAGAATCTCCGTAGGGGAAGGGCCTTAATAAGTTGCACAGTAAAATATTGTATTAAACTGTAGTGCAGTTGCTTACAAGTTACAACTGCAGAAGACAGAATATTCTATGAAGAAAATGATATCTGACAATAATAACATTCGTAAAAAAAATGTAAGCAACAAAGTCCATAAAAAATTTCAAAGATTATAATTTTAATGAAATATTGCATCTTGATATGTAAATATAACGAAATCCGCGCACTACATTCCATAAGCCCCCAGTCAAAACCACTTACGATATGAGTCATAGATTACACTGGAATTAGCATCGATCATAACTCGTAACAGCCCCCAGCTATCGATAAAAATTGATGTCGCTAAAGCATCGATATAATTAATCGATACTTTCCCGAGACATCGATACAATAACCGGGCGATAATATCGATATCCCTAATGGACCTGCCGCGTAGAGTACGGGAAATTTACACTTTCTAACTTATCTAAAGTTATCTAAGCCTGATTAGGGACTGTATTATCTTAATTTACAACATATTAAGTAAGTCGGGATTATGTTTATTTCACTTATTTATAGTAATAATGTTAATTACTATTATTAAGAGTCATGCCTATGATATCTATGCCTATGATGCCCGCAACTCCGTTGCTCCAATACTCGTTTGTCGCGCGGGAACCGTACATTTTTTCGGGATAAAAAGTATCCTATGTCCTTTCCCGGGACTCAAAGTATCTCCATGCCAAATTTCAGCGAAATCGGTTCAGCGGTTTGATCGTGAAGAGGTAACAGACAGACAGACAGACATCCAGACAGACAGACATACAGACAGACACACTTTCGCATTTATAATATTAGTATGGATATGGATAATCAGCACTTTAATTTTTACCCATTCAACAAATTATTTTCCCTTAAATCGAACCTTCCTTAATGTAACTCGAAAATAGGCTTAAAATATTGTACAGGAAATATAATATAATATTATCTATGGACGCTTCGCGCCACGTCAGTCTGGCCCCGTGGTAATTAAGCACCTGAAGGACTTGTGTTACGGGTACCAGACAACAGAAATATATTTAATACTTTTATACTATACATATATTTAATATTTTTATTATATAATAGACATATTTATTACACATCCATGACCCAGGAACTTTGAAAACATGTTTGTTCCGTCGGCGGGATTCGAACCCGCGACCCCCGGCTTGAGCTACCAACAGCCTACCAACTGAGATAATGCAATTTTAATAATGTAAAATATGCAATTTTTGTCTTAACCTAAAATTCCCACGGTATCGGAAGAATAACTCTAGCTTCAAATACAAAATGGCAGCCATTAAAACAAAAGATAAGTGA